>OX376656.1:3752500-5002500 GCA_947386135.1 Melanchra persicariae | reverse complement strand
ATCTTCACCCATGCTCTGCTAATATCTGAGTCTGAGTTCTAGGTTAATTTTGCAACACAATGCATAGTGCTTTTATAGGTCTATCTTATAGTAAAGAGTGTTGTTTGGTCCTAGATATTTTCTAGTTTTTTTTTTTGTAATTTTGCACTTGGTCACCAAAAATTTTCTTAATTTTTGCGAATCTGGATATTCACCCATGCTCTGCTTATATCTGAGTCAGAGTTCTTGGTTTGTTTTGCAACACAATACATAGTGCTATTATAGGTCTATCTTAAAGCGAAGAGTGTTCGGTCCTAGATATTTTCTTGTAATTTTGCACTCAATCACCTAAAACGTTCTTAAAAGTTTTCTAAATTTTTCGAATCTGGATATTTATCCCTGCTCTGCTAATATCTGAGTCTGAGTTCTAGGTTTATTTTGCAACACAATACATAGTGCTATTATAGGTTTATCTTAAAACGGAGAGTGCTGGGTCATAGATATTTTCGAGATTTTATTTTGTAATTTTTTTAGAATGTTAAAAATGTCATTATTTCAAGTAATACTAATCTTCAATCATGCTCTGCTAATATCTGAGTTAGAGTTCTGGGTTTATTTTGCAAACTATTTTATAGTTCTGTCATGGAATTATCAAAAATTGAAGAGGTCTAGTTCCTGTGTTGTTTCTAGATACTTTTTTTGTAATTTTATTCTTAGACAGTTAAAAAATTAATTATTTCGGGTAGTCTCTATCTTCACCCATGCTCTGCTTATATCTGAGTCTGAGTTCTAGGTTTATTTTGCATCACAACGCATATTGCTATTGTAGGTCTATCTTATTCCGAAGAGTGCTTGGCCATAGATATACTCTAGATTTTTTTTGTAATTTTTTTCTCGGACAGTTAACAATTTAATTGTTTCGGGTAGTCTTTATCTTCACCCATGCTCTTCTAATATCTGAGTCTGAGTTCTAGGTTTATTTTGCAACACAATGCAAAGTGCTATTATAGATCTATCTTAAAGCGAAGAGTGCTTGGTCCTAGATATTTTCTAGATTTTTTTTGTAATTTTGCACTCAGTCACCAAAATTTTTTTTAATTTTTGCGAATCTGAATATTCACCTGTTCTCTGCTAATATCTGGGTCAGAGTTCTGGGTAAACTTTGCAAACTTTTCTTTAGTTCTTATTCAGGATTATCAGAAATCGAAGAGTTCTAGTTTCTGGGTTGTTTCTGGATTTTTTTTTGTATTTTTATTCTCAGACAGTTAAAAATTCAATTATTTTGGCTAATCTTTATCTTCACCCGTGCTCTGCTAATATCTTAGTCCAAGTTCTAGGTTAATTTTGCATCATGGTGCATAGTGCTATTATAGGTCTATAGTAAAGCGAAGAGTGCTGGGTCCTAGATATTTTCTAGATTTTTTTTTTGTAATTTTGCACTCAGTCACCAAAAAATTTCTTAATTTTTGCGAATCTGGATATTCAGACATGCTCTGCTAATATTTTAGTCCGAGTTCTAGGTTAATTTTGCATTACAACGCATCGTGCTATTATAGTTCTATCTTAAAGCGAAAAGTGCTTGGTCCTAGATATTTTCAAGATTTTTTATTGGATTTTTGTAGTCAGCCACAAGTTTTTTTTTTAATTTTAGCTAATCTAGGTATTTAACCATGCTCTGCTTACACCTGAGTCTAAGTGCTGGGCTATCTTAGCAGTACATTGTATAGTGCTACTATGGATCTATCTCAAATAGAAGAGTGCTTGGTTCTTGATGTTTTCTAGATATTTTTTTGTAATTTTTTACTTGGTCGCTTTTAATTTTCATGCATTTGATAAATCTAAGTCTTCAACCATGCTCTGCTGATGCCTGAGTCTATGTTCTGGGTTTACTTTTCATGACAACATATAGTTCCAGTATAGATCTTTCTTATAATGTTCAGTTCTTTGTCCTTGGTATTTTCAATTATTTATTTTGGATTTTTTTATCATATACTGAAATTTTTAAAAATTTTGGCTAATCCATGTTTTCAACCGTGCTCTGTTGGAGCTTGAGAGTTATTCGTTAATTTATTATACTTTTTTCTGTTTATCTGACCTCTTGGCTACTGAAATTGGGGAGAATGATCAATATCTTGGTTCATATTTTGCAATTACCGCCAGTTTTACAAAAAATATCGGTTTATTTCTGGTGTCGGTTTAGTATGTTTGTTATTTTTTTTTTATTCTATATTGGTAGAACTTTTTTTGAAATGTATCAGGAACTATAGAGTATACCTTTATGGACCTAAAACACTTTTAAAATTTTAGTTTTGGAAAAATTGATCTGCTACCGGAAGTTAGCAGATCATATTTTCATTCGACTTTTTTTCCGGGAAAAACGCCAGAACTATTTCCGAAAAGTATCAGGAACTCTAGAACTATGCTGCATGCGAATGGAACTCACTTTTTTTTATGCTCTGCTGGAACATGATCTGCTAAGTTCACCGGCATCATGTTGGCGCTGTTCATTATAAAATTTGGCCGCATCTGCTAATAAATTCAAGGAATACATCGTTGACACACTATTATAAGTTTCTATGTTACAATTTAAGTACTTACTAGGTTAAGAACGCGAGAAATTGTTTAAAAACACATAGAACTTTGCACCGATTTTATTTCAGTAAGAACTAAAAATTGTAATAGAACCTTCCTCTGGAGTGTCGCGACACCTAATTTATTTACGACCCCATTGTTTTACTATTGTGTCCGATGCGTTGACAGTTGACAATATAATCTGAGCCAACGACATCTCTACGTCATTGAAGACGCAGATTGCACGGCTGCACGCGTTAGTTATTTCGCTCCTTAACTTGAACGTAGCGGTCCTGACTTTGTGTCGTTTACTCTAGTGTATTGACACCTTAATACTCGTATTAGTATCTTAATAAAAAATAAATTGTAAGAATGTATCTTTATAAAACAAATCTAGTCAAAAATAACTAAAAATATATAAAATAGTATTACATTTAAAACTGTTATGTAGTCTGTGAACGTTATAACGCGGTTTCACTTGCATCCTCGGGAAACGACAACAAATAAACTTGTAGAAACCCTGTTATAAAATGTTATGTAAGATTATTGTATACTTACATATTATGTAAATCTATTTTCAAAGCATTTATTTCAACTAAACCATTTACAAGCATTTTTGAATTGTCAAGGTCGGTCAGTCAGAGTGAGCTTTTGAAACGTGACTGCAACTCAAAAACGTAAATTGTTCTTTTATTATTAATACTAGTCCATAAATATATTGTCGTGTATTAGCCCTTAGATATTTATGAAATGTAAAACTTATTTTTTAATTAAATTCATCTTAAAAAATAAATAAAAATCAACAATACGATTAATTTTTTATTAAAAGCTCAACTGGATTTGCTTAGAATTGAGACTAAATTGTGATGACTAAAGTTATGAAATTGGAATGGGTCTACTGAACCAAAATTAAATTACTTAAGTATTTTTTAAATCATTTGGCAGAATGTGCGATTATAAACATCTAAGTAGATTTTTTATGACTGATGAGACCTTCTTTGGCAACCATCAAGATGTGGCGCTCTGGAGTTAGAAGATACTCCAGTCAAGAGTGTCATAGATGTAGACACGCCTGACATTAGGAGCACAAATTAACTGCAGCTTTCAACAAACTTAGTCTGTAACAAACTAAATAATAATATAACTCAACTGCAATAGGTACTGTTAGTAACCGTAACCTAACTTTTTTTTGTAGATTTTTGCGAATTCACGGAATCAAGCACTACTGGAAGAACTATGTTAAGAGTTGGCGATTACCTTTTCACCCACAAATCTTCAAGAGGGTTAAAGGTCCGTTGGGTCTGCTCCAGCCATTGTTTTCGAGGATGTAAAGCTCAAATCTACACAGTCGAAAATAACATCATCAAGATGAATAACTTTCACAATCACCCAAAAAAGAAATTATTTTAAAACCATTTAGCTAAATAAATTCATCATTATTGTTAGTGAAATATTTTGAAGTACAATAAAATAAAATTGAATAATTATTTAGCAAAATTGTATGTTGATAATAATCTGTTACGTATATAGAAAATTCATTATATATTTTGAGAGTCTTAACCTAGGGATCAATCTTGAAAAAGTAAAAAAGCAGATGATTAATATCATTAAACTGTCTTTCAATATAAATGCACTTCAAGATTTTAATTATAATCATAGAATAATTACAATCTTTGACCTTATAGTGAGATTATAAGCAAATAAATTATATGATTTAAGTAAAAATGTAGTACATACAAGATAATACTATTTGATTTTAAAATTAAGGTAATTACATAAAATATTTCATGTACATTGTCATTTGCAAGCTTTAAAGTGTAGTCTTGGTTAATTTGAAAAAGAATGGGCCATATGTATATGGCCATAGAGAACAAATTTCGCTCCTATATTTTGTGACCTTTATACTGTTTTAATATTTTCATTCCATTTCTTTTCCTTGTCTATCCATGGTAACCGCCAGATAAACTTGCAGTAAAGTACTTTGACCTTCAACTAATATTCCTTCGAAGATACCCGAACAATAAAATATATTATGAACCGATTTTTATTATTAGAGAACGCAAAGGATCACGATAGAAGTCGATTCAGGACAGCTTACAAGTCTTTGTCTGTTTTTGATATTAAGAAACTCAATAAATGTATGTGGGTGACTGTTATTGCACCGTTTTCTGGCGCCTACCATAGTTAATATGGTTCTGGTATATTATGGACTTGTAGTAGAAATAGTGCCTTTCGTGTAGTTTATACCTGACTTGATTAGCGCTGGCGACTGTCGAAATGCCAAAATATAAAGGCATCGACGCGAAGTTATATATTTCGACAGCGTTTGTCAATCCCATAGAAATATAAATACATTTTTGACGTTATGACAATCGCTTTTGCCACGTTACGGCTGTGAAACTGTGAATGTCACTTGTCTGGAGTCTCTCTGGTCGGTGTGAATGCTCTGCTGGCAATTTTTAACATTCTTTTGTTGTTAAATGTGCATAAATGTACAACCATCTTTTCGTTAGCTTTAAGCGGGAACTAGTTATATGCAGGGGCTTTGTAACGTTCATTGTCATTCGAGTAAAACTTAGGATTTTGTATAAAAAGTATAGTTAGGTGTCTGGCAATGTATAAAAATAATGACAAATAGTTTTATACTACTTTAAACAAACAGTTTAGAACCCATTAATAAAAATGTCTAGTCGTTAATGTAGCTGTTTTTGTGATCAAGAGTTCCGATTCAACCATGATGTTTGTATTTCATTGTTTGTAAAATAAAATAAAAATAAGTTAGTTAAGTAAGGTAGAGGTATTTACACTATTCAGGATTTACCTACTGGAACAAATTAAATTAGAATTTAGATTACTCTGAAACCGGTGGTCGATGGGGTAAAACCGGGATATAGATTGCACTTTTTGAAATAATTTTATATCTCCCAGTACAAAAATCAAAAATATTTTATTTGCAAAACTGGCAAGTACTTTGGTTTTTTATCTACAAATTTATGAAAAGTAAAAAACATTATCTTTATAATTATATTTCCAGAGTATTAACTATTTTTGCGGACCTCTACATTTTGGGACATCTATAGTTGCCCAGTCCATATAAATTATGTTTAGGATAGACGACCCGCTCAAAAACAAGGCATCTATCCCGAAAAAACTTTGATCGCACTTTGCTTTCCCATGCAATCGCACAGAGACATGAGACGCGGTCCACTTAGTGGTAGTTGCAAAGTCGTTTGATACAAAAATAACAAAGTACGCGATTCATCCGGGAAACCAGAGAAATTACAATTGGGGCACCTATACCACTGGGGCATCTATCTCGGTTTTACCCTATACTTAAGGACAATCAATCATCATCACCATCTGCCTAGCCTTTTCCTAACTATATTGGGGTCGGCTCGCCCTAGGGATGCCCAGCAGTGGACATCCTTCGGCTGACATGATGATGATGATACCTTGTCCTCAGCGTAATTATATAACCTTGTCCTCAGTTTAAAGAACGAAAAATATTTATTTGGGACTTTCATAAGACAAACAAAAAAGTATGGTATTACTTAATGTTAAAGTAATAAAAATTAATTGACAAAAACTAACAGCATGCATTTTATAATAATTATGTGCGAGGGTAAAAAGGTCCCTATCTCAATTTAGGCAGCGATATTTAAAAAAAAACCTCTGATATTCTGATAGAGCCTGGGACTTATATTGGCTTTTGGATCGTCTCTATTGGTAAACAAGTTATTATTAGCCATTATAAAATTTTACGGCTTTTGTTCTAGGCATAATGAAAATCAATTATGAAAGATACATAAAGTAAAAGAGGTGACTTACTTTCATGTGAATTTAAATATTGGTAAGACAGAATTATATATTTAATAAATTAGAAAATTGAAAGTTTTTGATAGAATATGGATGGTACAAAATTGCTCATTTTTTTATTGGTTTAGGAAAAAAAAATTGCAAAATTTCTAGGTGTTCCGTCATCGTAAAACTAAAAGTAATTTATTCAACAAATCCTAGGTATCGATGTTCAATGCTCCATCAGTTCGCAATAACAAAACGCAGATCTTGTATAGTCTATGGTGCACACCGTTACTCGTAAACATTTTGCATTGACGCATCTGCCGTGTGTGTGAGAATATCTCTTTTTGCGCCGATCGTTCTAAAGTCCCAATACGGGAAAAAAATTCATTGTCGACTTCTACGCTCGTGTGTCTCCTGCTATGTTCTGTTGCTATGTTCCTACCCTTGGGATAATCGGAGGTGGAAGGCTTAGCGTGTGCCGTAGCAGTCCAAGGTACGTGTGTGCACTGTATTTTCTATTGGCATTCTGTGGTGTTTTTGAACATTATTATACGTTTTTGTTGTGATCCCTTGTAGCAGAAAGCCACCCCTGCTATTTTGGCATTGGTGCGCACTGCGCAGGCAACTACACTAGGCTTCTTCAATCTCCTGTATTAAATTATGTGATTGAAGACTGTTAGCGGTGGTATTATTTTAGTTGAATAAGAAGTATGTTTTGTATATTGTCACCGGATAATTGTAATCGCCGTAAAATTGTAATAAATCTTTTTTAGATTAATTTTTTCGATTTAGTGTGAGCATATTATTTTTAATCAACAAATCCTATCCAAAGTCAATAGTTTCCAATATATTTATCAGTGCCTTATTAAGAAAAATGAGTTTATAATTTAACGCGATATTTTACAATCATACGGGGCGTCTGCAATTTTCTGGTGACATATACAGGCTATGGCGTAAATAGTGGTCCACCGGATTTTAGGTATTCGATGTACCAGATAATTTACTATAACCTAGTACGGTTTTCATCATTTTTACCCAAAGGTTCCGAAAATATACTTTTTTTTTCGAAATTTCTACCTTTTGTCACAAATTTGGTTGTAATAGTTAAAAAAAAACATCATTTTCTTATTTTCATTTCTGTTAATTTCCGCGGAATACTAGAGATATCGTGAAAAAATGTTTTTTTTAATGTAAATTTAGAGCTTATGAAGAAAAAGTAAGTTCTCTATTTAAACCTATTTTTTAACATATCACGCAAGTTCAAGAGTGATTTTTATAAAAAAAATTAACTACAATGTAAGTACCCATTCACTTATAGTTATACCTACTAAATACCGATTTCAAAATAGCATCACAAGAACAGTTCCTGTAATGTATAAAAGAAAGATATTCGATTTTAATTTAAGAAAAAAAGATTTTTAATAAAATACATTTTAAAATTAAGTTGCGTTAATAATATTATAAAACGTATTAAATCTTATAAAACGGATAAAATGCAACTACCTATTTTTTTTTGTAATGTGATTTGAGTTAGACAAAAACTGGTTTTAAAAGCACAAACATGGCTAAACAAAAGTCCGACCCTTTTTATCTGGGACATGATTGTTTACAAAAAATCTATTGTAGCTCTCTACAATCGAGTAACGCACAATACGAGTGATAAGGAAAGAATATGGTTAACGATTGCTATCCTTTTCATTTTAACGTTGAAATCTCTTCATGAAGACATGTGGCTGCAGAACGATGGCTATCCCCTTCACTATGCTGTTAGATACAGCTTATTCAAAGTGAATAAATCCCCTGGATTTCTTTTATTGAGGTTGCCTGAAAGGAAGTCTACGAGGAACAATAATTGACCAATTGAGGACTAGAATCCAGGCAGCTAGAGAAATCAGCAAAAGCGGGTTTGCTCGACGAATTAAACGATCATTTATTCGAGACGTTGCAGAGCGTGTATAACTGCGAATGGTGGCCATTTTGAACATTTCGTGTAATTGTTAATAGTGTTTAATCATATCAAAGATTTGAATAAATGATGACTAGTATGACTTGTTTTATTTTATGCTTTGGTAAAATAAGTAAAAGTTAGGTCTACTAGATCTCTTTGCAAAAGTAGTGACAAAAAATGTTATTGGCATTTGACAGTGTAGTACATTTTTTTACAAAAATCGTAAGTATTATCGCAACAAAAAAATTAAATGTATTTTAATGAAAATCTTCTTTTCTTCTATTTCAATTGAATATGTTCCTGTTAAACAATACGATCTGTTATCGTGATACCATTTTGGCATTGCATATTTTTAAATAAATGGGGCACTGACTGTGTAGTAAATTTTTTACAAAAATCGCTCTTAAATTTGCATGATATGTTAAAAATTAGGATTAAAATAGAGAAGAGCTTACTTTTTTTATCAAAAAATCAAAATTTACATAAAAAAATATATGTTTAACGGTAGCTATTATATAGCAGTAATTAGCAGAAATCCAAATTAGAAAACTATGGTTTGCTTTTTAATTTGGAAAAAAATATATATTTCCGGAACCCTGAGGTAAAATCGTTAAAATTTTACTAGGTTATAGTAAATTATCTGGTACATCAAATCCTTAACGGTGGACCACTATTTACGCCACACCCTGTATAAAGAAAATGTCTTGCTCCAGAAATACTATCTTAAATTTAAATGCTGTTGTTTAGCTTGTAATCTGTGATCATGTTATTATAGTATTATTAATTATTATGAGAGATACAGAATAATTTGCAACCAAAATGTTTTGTTTTAATACTACATGTTTAAGCTTTTCTTTTTAAGCCCAATTCTAAAACGTCTCTAGATGGGTAAGTAAAGTACTAGGTAGAATAAAAACAAATATTAAGAAGTAAGTAAGTAATTTTCAACCTTGGGTACTGTAAATAAAACTCCATCTTTATGCAGTCAGTGCTAAGTAATCTGAAACATAATCTTCGTCGAATAAGGTAAACCGTTTAAGATATCCCATCAATACTAATACAGGGTGATCCAGAATTGTGTGGTCATGTATAAACTTTGGTTTTTTTTTTTATGGAAAACCTGACCCCGAAAATCGACTTTTCCAAAAAAACACTTTTCAAGAAATCTGATGCAGTCGGTGACATCGAATCTGTGATTGAACTAAAATAAGCACAACTATCTGCATTAGACAACTTGAAAAGTGTTTTTTTCTTAACTTTTTAGCCTTTTTCTGCGGTCGGGTTTTTGAAAAAAGTTTTAAGCAGAACATTCTATGTTCTACTTAGGATACGTTTTATCCCGGTATTATGTTCCATTGGACTAATTTCCGAAGCACGCGCGCGTCGTCAAATCGTATCGCCACACTGGATCCTTCGTACCCACTAAGTCCATTCTATCTTATATCTAGTTTACTAGATTCTGCCAGCGACTTCACCCGCGTGGGTCGGAAATTATTCCAAGGGAACATACCACCGGGATTAAATGTATCCGTAGACAATAGAATGCTTTTTATCCAGAGTAGATAGGTACTTCTCTTAAGCATTCACGTTTTGTCTCAGATGAATGAAGGGCTTCAATTAATCTTATTTTTCATTTCAGTGACTTTGATAAAAACGAAGAAAGGAAAGATAAATATAAAAGTGGGTGAATACACATTTTACTTGAAGCCCGGCAACTATAAGTCAGTTAAGAAGAGGTGGAGTTGCACACAAAACAAATATTGTAGAGCGTGCATTCACATTGCAGATGATAAGATTATTGCCATCAACAACGAACATAATCATGAAAAAAGAAATAAATGACTTTTTTTAATTTTCTTTTTATTTATCTCTCTTTTCACATCGAAAAAGTAGATCTGAAGTTCAAAGGTTCAAATAAATAACAGTTTATTTAAGTACTGTTTTATGTTTGAATTTGCAACGTCCAACACCTTTGTTTAACCCTTAGGAAAACGAAATCATCATCGTCATCATCATTCACTGCCCGACTTCACCCAGTACTGGGTATAGGCCTCTCCTTTCCTGTACCTACGAATCTCCAGTCTCCTGTGTTAGCCTCATCCTGGTTTATCCCGCGATCGCAACAATGTCGTCTGCCGATATCGCTGCCGGACCACCAACAGTCCTTCTTCCATTCTTGGTCAGAAAATACAAATTCTGTGTTATATTATGTCAATGTTGGTTTGCTCCCTGGATAATCCGGACTGGCAAAGAGTGGACATCTGCTTATCCTTTAAAAAAAAATCTTAGTATTTATGGCTAGTATTTAGGGTTCTATAGTTAACAAGGATTCCTTAAAGTTAAGCCTTGTCCGTCTGTCCGTCCGTCCATTTGTCTGTCCGTGGTTTAGCTCAGAGACGCTTAGCACTAGAAAGGTGGAATTTTGTATGAGTAAGTATACCTACATAATCATTACGCTGACCAAGTGCTAAAATAAAACCCCTACACGTAAAATAGCGATGATGTTTTGTATCGTTTATCCCATAGTTGTCGCTGGATTAGGTACGTTTAAAAATATTGTGGGTGTGCGAGAACCATTTTTCCATCCAAGGATCCTTTTGCGAAATTTTAAGCTTTAAAGTTAGCACTTTTTTTAGTTTTATGATTAACTTTATTTTATTAAGGACTAGTGGCCCGCCCCGGCTTCGCCCGGATGTATTTTTTTTCCATATTTTCTCACCATTTAAACCTTCCCTGGACTTCCACAAATATTTCAAAACCAAAATTATCTAAATCGGTCCAGCCGTTCTCGAGTTTTAGCGAGACTAACGAACAGCATTTGATTTTTATATATAAGATTAAGTATTCTTCTATATTAAAGTACCAAATTATATTTTGAATGTGTATATCCTATGGTATATCCATTACAATTGCAGGTACAAAAGAGCAATCCGTTGTATCTAAAAAAGGGCAACATGATTTTTTATGTCGATGACTATACATTTTACAAGAAAAAGGATTCGCGAAGGGAAGAAGAGAGTAAGCCTGGCAAATGGATTTGTTCAAACGTAGAGTATACAGCAAAATTAGTTGTCGTTGACGATACTATCGTTGCTTGAATTTATTATTATATAATTATTATTGAAAACATTGTCAAGAGCCTTAAATAGCACGTTATAAACGATTTTCAAAAATTGCCTAGTAGCCAACACAGGCCTTTTGCCCTGTGTTCGCTAAAACATATATTTCTGAAATAAAGAATGAAAGAAAAACTATTTTTGTGCGGTTTATACTATTTTTCTTTCTTCTGTAACTTTTCGTTTTGTTTGATTTTATTAATTGTTTTTATTTATTTCACCAAAACAAATTATGACATGCATAGTATAATTTTAATTTCTATAACATAGATTTTAACACGTTAAAGTGTTGTTTACTAAGAAAAAAGTGAGTTTTGTGTAAACTATTTTCTTTATTTACGTTTTGTTTTATTCTAAGTTTCTAATAAATCAATCTTTATTTGTGAACGCATGCAATACAATAAAGGTCTTATGTAAACATTTCAGTCGAGCTCTATGCCCTTCCAATGAAATTGGTGTACAAATTATATTAGTTAAAAGTATCACATCTATAAGTATCACATTTTCATAATGTTGTTAATAAACAGATAAAGTTCTTTCAGATAAAACTGCCACCGCATTTTTCGCCGGTTCAAGTCGAATAATCTTTGATAATGATGACCGGGTGCATAAAATGAGCAGAGTAACTATTACTGAACCGCAACTTATAAGATCTCTAACAGGATTGAAGACGGCAACCCAACCAAAGAGAGTCACCAGCAGACCTAAACTCGAGGACCGCCATTTTCCGGTTCGAACCGGCTTCAAGCAGAGTCGCTGTTGGATGTGCGCACAGAGAAAAGTCACTGCCAGGACCGTGTTTAAGTGCCTCCAATGCGACGTAAATCTCTGCATTGAAAATTGCTTCAAGGATTACCATATATAGGTTGAGTTGTTTTAAAATAACCCTAAAACCGCAACAAATAATCAGCCGATCTGTATAGATCTGTATAGGCCAGTCAAATTAGCTTTCGACCTTGCAATTGAACACAGGTCTTTTGCCTGGTGGTAAAACATATCATAATAAAAAATGAAAGAAAACTAGTTTTCGGCGGTTTTATGCTGAACTGTTTTGGCATTATAATAGTTTTGTTTATTTATTTTGTTAAATTTTAAGGTGTTTCTGTTTTTTATATTGCCAATAAACTCAATTTTCTTTCTTTTTTTCTTTGTCCAAATTATTATCTATATAGTAATATTTTTATTTCACCAAAACAAATTATTAGTAAAATTTTAATTTCTAAGATTTTAACAAGTTAGTGTGTATAAATATAAAAATCTTTTTATTATCGTTTCATACTTTTTGTTTTTTTGTAAGTTTTTAATAGTATCACATTTTCATACTTTTGTTAATTAACAGATAAATTACTTCCAGATAAAACCGCCGCCGCATCCATTGCCGGCTCAAGTCAAATAATCCTTGATAATGATGAGCGGTTGCATAAAATAAGCAGAATAACTGTTATGGAACCGCAACTTAAAAGATCTCGAACTGGACCGAAGACGACAACCCAATCATGGAAAGCCAACAGCAGACCTCATGTCAAGGACCGTCATTTTCCGGTTCGAACCGGCTTCAAACGAAGTCGCTGTTGGATGTGCGCACAAAGAAAAGTCCCTGCCAGAACCGTGTGGAAGTGCCTACAGTGCAACGTAAATCTCTGCATTGAAAATTGCTTCATGGAGTACCATATATAGGTTGAGTTGTTTTATATTAACACTAAAATCGCGAAAAATAATCAGTCGATCCTTATAGATTAGGTACACCAAATTAACTTTGAACCTTTCAAAAATTCTCAATTTTCTTTAATTGTGTATTTGATCTTAGCTTTTCTAATAATATAAAAAAATATATTTTCCATAACTGAGTCATTCTGAAAACAATTAAAACGTTTTTGTTTGAATAAAAGCTAGGAAAATCAACTTTTCTCTAAATTTATAATTTTGTCATTATTAATTATTTTTGCCCTAGGGAAAGAAAATAAGGAAAAGAAAGGATATAAATACTAAATATAGGAAAAAAATTGGAAATATCTTTAGTTTTTTTTAATAATGTCAGACAGACATGGCCTATAAATTCAAATTAACTCGTCCCGGGCCCGATGTCCCGGGCTTTTCAAGATAATTTCCACTACTTGAAAAAGATATATCCTACCGAAGAAAAAAAGACCTCTGAAAAACTAGTTAAGTTTGCACTAAACAAAAAAAAAGCAAAGAAAGCTGCTGCTTTTGCCCTGTATCTCCAATGCTTAAAAATATATCACAGAGATCTTATAGAGGTAACAATGACAGAGATTTACGTAGCCTGATTTTATTAGTTTAGATAATAATATTAGAGTTCCAAGATATTCGTACTTGCGAGTATAACAAAAGGCTGAGTAGCTTTTACGTTAACCATAAAAATATTATTTCTGAGTTTATAAAGTATAAGACTGACTTTGTTTTGTTCAAAAAATAATGATGTAAGTTTTTAAGATTTTTATTTTATTTCATTGTCTACGACAAAAAAATAGCCAATGTGTTAAATTGTGTTTTCGTTCCCTTCGTTTTTATTTTATGTTAGTAGATTTTAAGCTTCTAAGATTATGACACGTTAATAATGTTGTTAACTAAGAAATAAGTGAGTTTTGAAATAATAAATAAAAAATTTGCTTTTTTTCCTTTTTGTTTTATTTTTACTAGCCGCGAGCCCGCGGCTCCACCTGCGTGAATGTCGAAAATTATCCCAGGGGAACATACTCCTGGGATCAAAAGTATACTATGTGTTATCTATCTCTGTGTTGGCAGAGAGATATATTTCATTAAAACCGTTCAACCGTTCTGACGTGATTGAGTCCATTCATCCAAACTTTCGCATTTATAAAATTAGAAATATATATATATATATTTAATATACACGTATACAGGGTGAATTTTTAAAGTATACGTGGATGACCAAATCCGAAACTATGAGTTATATTGAAAAACATAAAATCCTTCATCATCATCATATCAGCCAAAAGACGTCCACTGCTAGATATGGGCCTCCCCCAAATAGGGGGGAGTTTTCCATAATCGCCTCGCATGGGAGGCGGTTTGGCGATCGCAATGTAGCTGTTGCAATGTACCTACAGATAATTCTCCTGCCCATTCTCTGGTGAGTCCTTTAGTCGCCTGTTACGACACCCATGGGAAGTGATGGGATGGTGACTATTCTTTTACGTCCGACACCGTACGGAACATACGGAACGATAAAATCCTAAGTAGCTCACAATTTCGGATTGTGTAATAATTCTGGGTGTTTTTATGTCTAGGTTCGATCCCTGGCTAGAGATACTGATTTTTCAAAAATCCAATGATGCTGTTTTAGTTTTCATCAAAATCAGGTTCGAGAACGTTTTCAGTGTTTTTCGATATTTCTCCCAGTTTCGGACCTGGCCATCCTCACACGCTTTAAAAATTCACTCTGTATATGTAGTAGGTACAGATATTTTAAGTTTTTAATAGTATCACATTTTCATAATTTTGTTAATTAACAGATAAAGTACTTCCAGATAAAACCGCCGCCGCATCCTTTGCCGGCCCAAGTCGAATAATCTTTGATAATGATGACCGGGTACATAAAATAAGCAGAATAACTCTTATCGAACCGCAACTTATTAGATCTCGAACTGGACAGAAAACGACAACCCAACTAAAGAAAGCCACCAACAGACCTCAACTCGAGCACCGCCATTTTCCGGTTCGAACCGGCTTCAAACAGAGTCGCTGTTGGATGTGCGGACAGAGAAAAGTCACTGCCAGGACCGTGTGGAAGTGCCTGCAATGCGACGTAAATCTTTGCATTGAAAATTGCTTCATGGAGTACCATATATAGGTTGAGTTGTCTAATTACCCTAAAATCGCGAAAAATAATCAGCCGATCCGTATAGGCCAGTCAAATTATCCTTGAATGTCCCGGGCTTCTCCAGATGATTTCCACTACTTGGAAAAGATACTTCCTACCGAAAAAAGAAGATCCCTGAAAAACCGTGTAGAGTTTGCACCACACAAATAAAAAACTCAAAGACAGCTGCTACTTTTGCCCTGTATGCCCTGAAAAGCCGGTCTTGTGCTTTTTCGAATGCTTCAAAAATATATCACACGGATCATAGATTTACGTAGCCTGATTTTTATCCTCGACGGTACGTAGATAGTATATATGTTGCAGTCAAAAGTCTTAACCAGTCAAAAGTACTTTTGACTGATTAACATTTGTGCTAAGATACGTCGACGGAGCCCCGCTTAGCGGGGCTCCTATTTCTGGGTGGTTTAAAAAAAATAACCACAAAGGCAAAGGCTTAGCCTTCTAACCTAACCTATCCGAGTCGGGGTACTCTGAGTCGGGGTGTCAACCACAATGACGTTTTTAACTCTACTAGCAAAATCAGTTAAAAGTAGTTTTGACTGATTTTGCTAGTCAATAGTACTTTTGACTGGTTAAGAGTTTTGACTGCAACATATATATTATGTGTTTTATTCGTTTATGTATTAGTGACCCATGATATTCGTACTTACGAGTATAGCAACAGAATGATAAGCTTTAAAGTTTACGATAACAGTATTATTTCTGATTTACTAAAATATAAGACTGATTTTCTTTACTTCGGAAAATAGTGATGTAAGTTTTTCATTTTAATTCATAGTTTGCGACGAAATTTTTCGAATATGTTAATTTATCTTTTAATTATTTTTGTTTTTATTTAATGTGAGTAAAATTTAAGATTTTTACACGTTAATAATGTTGTTTACTAAGAAATAAGTGAGTTTTTTACCGACTTCAAAAAATGAGGAGGTTCTCAATTCGGTTGTTTTTTTTTTGTTTTAATAAATACTCACTTTACTTTTCTTTCTCTTTTCTTAGGTACTTTTTGTTTTATTTTTTGTTTCAAGTACTAGCTGCCGCCCGAGTGAATATAGAAAATTATCCCTATTGAACATACTACGGGGATAAAAAGTATCCTAGGTGTTATCTACCTTTGTGCCTTTGTGTTTCATTAAGATCCGTTTAGCCGTTTTGACGTAATTCAGTAAAAACCATCCATCCAAGTAATGAAACATGACAAACTAAAGTAAAGAGCTAATTTTTAACAAAATACTTTTTTAATTTTCAAAATAAAAATATCAACCGAAACATTTTTCAAAAATCGCAGTTTTAGTTTGCATCAAAATCGACCCCGAGAGGCTACAACTGCATCATCGGATTTTTGAAAATATATCAGTTACGGTTTAGATAAGGTTTAGTCCGATAATGATACGGAACCCTTCGTGCGCGAGTCCGACCCGCACTTGGCCGGTTTTTTTTACCAAATACGGGGCTTTTGGCTTTAGTGTTTGTTTAGGTATGTAACATGTGTATTTGGTTTGTCTGACATAAACTATTTTTCTTTTTTTTCTTCTTACTTCCTTTTGAATTTTCAGTTTTTCCACTGATTAAGTTACTTTTTCACATTTTTTATGCTTTTAGAACATAACATTTCATGAAATAAGTATTCATTGGGGTTTGTGGCAGTCTACTTTATCCGCAGCATTCCAAAAATCATGCCAAACGTAGCTCAGGGATTACAAAGAGGCGATGCTAATTAGAGGAAGCTCTTTTTAAATGTTTCCTTGCTGTCCCACTGCTGGACAAACGCCTCCCCCAAGTCCTTCTAGACACTTTTTTCATTACCCTTCTCAAACCGCCCCATAGAACGCGTCCAAGCCATCTCGCGACCTTTTACAGACGTACCTATGACTTTCTATTCATAGAATAGTAAGTTCGTTTTAAACCAATTGTTCGAAGTTGTACAGAAGACGCTAACTTTTTTACCCGACTGCGTCACCTGATTGACCACTACTTCTATTTTTACCCGACTGCGTCAGAAGTGAGGGCAGTTCAATCATAGATCTGAGGCCACAAACTGCATGCTTTTTAATAGTCGTTTTTAGCGGTCTTGTTTTTTGACAGTCATTTTTTTAAATATATTTTTTACTTATGTAGTTGCATTTCCAGCACCTCGAAAAAAACAGAATTCTCGAACCTTAAAATAAAATATCTCGCTTTTTAAAATGTGTGGATTAATCAAATTGGAAATGTAACGTGGTTCTGGTTACGTTTACAGGGTTGTTATTCGTAGCCTGCCAACGCGAATTCTATTTTGGTATTTCAGTATTAATTCTGATTCCACGAACTGTCCTCGTGCAGCTTCGGTACCTAACGTTGTAACTATCTCTTTCGCACTCATTGGAAATCGATTTAAGCCCACGGTTCACTATGATTTCAGTTGCTTTGAAGGCTGTACAGAGAGTGCACCTGTGTGTGTGCACCATTTTTTTACTAAAGTATCTTCTAGTATTTTTGAGTGATGGTGAAGTCAGATAGTGGTATTGGAACATTTCGTGATGAATAGTGATGGTGATCATCCTGGAATGGGATCAGCCTGGCCACGACAGCGACGTTGCTGCTTACAGTGAAAACGAAGCATGGCTCAAGACGCCGCGCGAGAGTGGAATCAGTTCAGCAAATTCGGAGGCCTTTTGTCCGAGGCGACTTTGCCGAGCAAATCGCTGCAGCGACTGGCGATGACAATTTATGTTTGGGCGACAAGGAGTCATGCAACATGGCACTGACCACGGCACGTGAAGAGGTAAAATAAGCTTCAATCACTCAAATCCTGAGACGCCCAGGTATGCAAATATTTACTATATCGTTTGACTAAGGTGGAACACATTCACTGTGCGTACAGCTAAGGAGTGGAATTCCCTGCCAGAGTCTGTGTTTCCTGATAGCTTCAACCTGGGAGTCTTTAAGTCAAGAGTGAATAGGTTACTTCTAGGCAAGCGTGCTCCATCTTCGACCACATCATCGCTTACCATCAGGTGAGATAGTGGTCAAGCGCGTGCCTATCAATAATAAAAAAGGTCTAGTGTTAGAACAAAAAATATTAGAAAACTAATGTGACAATTGTCAGACGCGTTTAAGCTATAACTGTGATTGTAAAAATTACTTTTAATGAGCCAATCGATAAGAAGTATATATCAAAAATAAGTGATTATCAGGTAAGTGATTTAAAAAAATATATGAGGAGACAAAAATAAAATTACGGCCGTGTTTGAAATAATTTTGTTTATTTTTTGCTCGTTTTCATGTTTTCCAGTTAAGTCAAAAATTATGATAAGGTAGTAAGGTAAGTAGGTACTAGATGAACCTTGAATGAACTGATGAAGTTTTCTTCTTTTTGTGTCAATTGACTCAAATTAAATTTTAAAAAGACCCAGTAACCGCAAATCCGTTGTTCCGTTGTCCCGTATGGTGTCGGACGTAAAAGAATAGCACCATCCCATCACTTCCCGTGGGTGTCGTAAGAGGCGACTAAGGGACTCACCAGAGAATGGGCAGCAGCATTCTCTGTAGGTACATTGCTACAGCTACACTGCGATCGCCAACCCGCCTGCCAAGCGTGGCGATTATGGCAACCCCATTTGGGGGAGGCCTATGTCCAACAGTAGACATTCTTCGGCTTATATGATGATGATGATCAACGCAAATCTAGATTGGCCAAAATTAAACCGTAGGTTACTCTACCTCATTTCGCCGTATCAATTACATTTATAGGTATATACAAAAATATTTGCATAACTGGACTGGACTTAAATTATAAAGAGAGGAGAAATCACGTACCCGAGTTAGAGAAAAAAAAACGAACTCGAACCTTTCGTACCAGAAATCGACAACACAATTCATAAAATATCTAAACTGTTTGTTTTTTTCAGCGATATTCGTTACATCAAAAAGGGGTAATACTATGATCAGACTAAACGGTTTCAACTTTTATAACAAGAAGACTCGTAGCGGTTCATGCCTCAAAAAGCGATGGGTTTGTTCTACACATTTCGGTAGAGGATGCAAGGCTGTCATCTACACGATTGATGACGTCATTGTTTCGGTAAAAGATGACCACAATCATCATGCTGTGCCCCGCAGTTTATTAGCACTTTAACAGTAACAGACATGATGAATTTTGAATCGAAAGTTGTAAAACACTAAGGGCGAATTTCACCAATGAAACTGAACGCGATCAGTGGAAATGGTCAATACCATTTCCACTGATCGCGTTCAGTTTCATTGTTCAAGAGCTGTCAGCGTCAATACGCTGACAGCTCTTGAACTCAGTTTATGTGTACTGATCGCGTTCAGTTTCATTGGTGAAATCCGCTCTAAGGGTATTAACTGAGCCGCGTTTTAGAGCTGACACTTGTCCAACCAGTAATGACACTCGTTCTTTGGCAAAAGAGTTATCATTGCCATGTAACGTAACGATGCAACCAGTCTTCTGGGCACGTTTCCGGATGACAGCGATGTGGAGGAATATTTCGATGCCTAAGTGTCCTGGAGTACTATTTTATAACGTCCTTTTCCATTTAATTTTGTTTTTGTGAATTGTGCTGTGCGTGTGTTTTATGTTTTATTGTTATTGAAAATCGAACAGCTCTTGAACGTGGTTCTGGTGCCTGTTCATGATGTTTTATCGCCTTTGTGATTCGTTTGCCAGTAAGAGACAGTGCTATACATAACCGGTAGCACTGCACCGGGAGCAGGATATTAGAGTCCATGTCCAGAGAGGGATCTCTTTTGACTGAAATATTCTGTACGCTATACCAAAAAATTTAAACATTATTATGTTCATAATATGAAGAAATAAAGTTATTTTATTTTTCGATGTCTTGTGTAGCCCTAAGAGTTACCAATTAATTCTATGTTATGAATGTGCTTCTGAAATCTCTGTGTTCTTAAGAATTACAAAGTTACCTTAGTTATTTTGTAAATAAAATTATAAATGGTCTTGTTTCCTTTGTGTTGTTTACATTGAAGAGTAATCCAACAATTTGTTAAAATATCCAACGTATGGTCAGAAGAAATCAGGGTACATCTATTTGTATTTTATTGCTGACTGTATTCTGGACTGTACTACTTCTTACAGCAGAACCGCTTCTAGTAGAAAAAGTCAAGTGGAGAGAAATTAAGAAAAAGAAGAAGGTCACCGTGACAGGTAGACCGCGAAGGTGTGGATATTGTCGCCAGCCAGGCCATGTTGTCAGCACTTGTCCGCGGAGAACACCACCAGAAGAGATTGTTAAGTGGGTGTAAACCAACAGCCTAAATGCGTAATACAAAAATAAATCAAGCAATCGGCCGCATTGTAGTTTCATTTTGACATAACAATCGTATTCATTGCGTGCTGCACGCTGTCGTGCTGACGATTTTTGAACATATGGAGCTTTTTTTATTTAGAATCAGATTCGATTGCGAATGATATTGCAATTTTAGTAGTTACACAGTTATAGTGCAGATATTTAGGGTCGATCTCGGTAGGAAAGGTCTCTTGATCGATCGTAATCATCGGTTTGATCACACTTGACTTACCATTAGATAAATACAGAGAATGGACTGAGCAATACTCTTCAGTTTTTAGGTAGTCCTGGGTAATTAGAATTTAATTTCTACTAACGCGATAACGGCGCCAGAGGCAAGTCCGGTTAAGCTGACGACAACGTAAAAACGTAAAAATAATGCAGTTTTTAACTTACTAAATCCCAGTGAGCGTTTAGTCTCCATCGTAGTTAAAACGATATTTGGTGCCGGGTTTTGAAATTTATTTAAAAGTAGTTCCGTACGTTCCTTTTCTTTTTCACGTTTTGATTTATCGCATCTTTACTATTTTTTTTTATTTTTTAAATGCCTTTCTTATACCATTCCTGAAGCAAATTCTGGATTTTGGAACCACCAAGTTTATTATTTCCATCATCATAAGGTAGTTTGTAGACATTTCTTGTAACGTAACCCTATAACTTAATGACAAGAAGAAAAATTATTTACAGCAATTATAGGCTGGTTTTATTGTTACGCGTTTCGGTAGCGCTGTTGGAGCGCGCGCGTTCGGAGACATAAGGCTGGTTTCACAGCTGACCGGGAGATTCGTACGGGCTCCCGGAACGGAGGCATACGGACCAATCCACGTCGCTGTGACGAGGTGGATTAGCGACGTGGATTGGTTCATATGTCTCCGTTCCAGGAGCGCGTACAAATCTCCCGGACAGCTGTGAGACCAGCCTAAGGGATAGTAGTTGTGTTTCAGAGTCGCGCGCTTGAGCAGCGCCATTCAGTAAACGCGCGCTGTTCGCCGGCGCTGCAGAAGCGCGCGCCAGTATGCGTTCGACTTCTACGAGTCAGTATGCGTTTTAGTGTGACGCCGTTGAGGACGCGCCGTAACCGAATTAAGTTCATATTGTACACGACTGTCTCACAGCAGCGAAACGTGCGGTACTAATCCCGTTAAACAGTGCACCGCAGTTCAAGTGCACGCTGTTAACAGGGCGCTGCTCAGCGGCGCGTCTAGCGGCGTGACAATAAAACCAGCCATATTGATTGATTGTTTGGATACTAAAATAAAGTGTTTTTTTTTTTTCCATTAGTCAAGACTTTTTATTAGAAAGTCCTTATTTGTATACCTTATCAATGTTGAATCCTCGAGTTACGGTAACAGGCAGCTCTCTTAGCAACTTGATATACAAAGTGATTCGGGCGCGCGGCTTCGCACGTCGACGAAAATGTATGGAATATAAAGCTCGCGCCCGCGACTCTAAGTTTCTTTTCCTTTGACGCCATACATTTTATCTTTTCAGCGCCCTGTTCGCTTTGCATATCAAGCCCCTTACCTATTTATGAAGTTTTCCGTGTTTTTCCTTCTTAAAAAGTTGATAGTTGCGCCGTCTCTATGTGTTTTTGAATATCACAGGGCTGTATCTCGTATAACGGCTCTGGTGAGCTAGTTAGCACAGAAAATGTGTTAGCACTATTTTCGTTCTTATCATGAAAAATAAAGAATAGGTACATATCACTATATGTAAGTACCTATTCTTTATTTTTCATTTCACAATGTTTTTTTTTTCACAATTCTTGTGGCGGTACGGTGCCTTTAGTGCACGATTCTAATTGCATTTTTACCCATTCTTTTACCTTTTCAGCCCGCAAATATTTCAAAATATCTTATTTTCTTTTCAGTTAAATTCGTGATATCAAAGAAGGGTAATGAAATGGTTCTGCATAACGGGTTCACGTACACTGAAATGAAGGACAAACGAAGTAAAAGCATGGTCGTAAGGTGGACATGTTCTAATAGAACGCGATATCGATGTAAAGCTAAGTTACGGACTCTCGACAATAAAATTATTTCTGATTTTGATTTTCATAACCATGACTAATTTTGAATTTGACTATTTAGTGTTAATATTCATTCAAACTTCAAACTTCTTCTTTCACTTTTGTAAACTTATTATTATTTCAATAAATTTTATTATTTCCTTTATGCATACATACAAATTATATTTTTAATTATTTCTACAAAACCTAAAAAAGCATTTATTATTATTATTATTTAAACCGAATTTCGGTAACGCCAGCAAATCGCAGCTGAGACTTATCATCGGGCCTGCCCGATGATAAGTCTCAGCTGCGACATTCGAGTACATTAGTGCACAAATGTGTACACAAACACAAGTATATTCTCTGTCACCGGCGTTGGCCCAGCGCCTTATTCCTCTCCTGACGTGTGTAATTACAATAAAATTTTCGAGACAGCTCTTCAAAGAATCTATGTGCTTACATGTACTAAAGTGAAGATTGTGCGTATTTTTTTTTACGTTTAATAAGTTCGAATTTTTGTTTTTCTATCACGACAATGGAATTATAGAAAATACGAGTAGTTAAGCTCAATCACCAAAATGTACAAATTTTCTTATTGTTCTTAAAAAATAGTATGATGAATTTCATTGTTTTTTTTTTTCGTCTCATATCACCAAAATGTCCTGTTCATTACATTTTATACAAACTTTTTATGCCTCGTAAAAAAACTACTGATTTTTATTTGCTTTAGATATGTACTCCATTCGCTTTCTATAGTAATTAGCTTACTAGCATGTTACAATTTCTAATAAAAGAAAAATTACCAACTTATTCGTGTTTTTTGCAGAAGTAACACACTCATTTTTCTTCGAGAAATCTAGTCTGGGGAACCAAATGTTGGTCATCGACGGGTATCGTTACACCCAAATTCGGAGTTCTGGTATTAGTTTCAAGGACCGGTGGAGGTGTGGCCGCCATAGTCTTGGCTGTAAGGCAACTGCAGTTACTGTTAACAAGCGCTTGGTGGCCATGCAACGTTGGCACGATCATGTGCGACAAAACAGAAACACGGTGCCTAAGTATTTTTCCAGCTCAGGCAAGAAGAGCATTAAGTAGAAGGTAACTTTATATATTTAGAAGACTCCTACAAACGGGGTGAATAGGAACGCAGGGGTGAATCGGCACAAAACTTTGAAAGGGATTTATATGTTATTTAAATCTTGTTTGAAGCATTTGCGATCTCCAATTTTATTAAACTAATATAAATAAAATAAAGTGGCTTTCTTAGACAACCATTAAATTATAATAATGTCATAATTTAATGGTTGTCTAAGAAAGCCAGTTTTTTAATTTAATGTTATTGAATTAAAAAACTTTATCATCAAAGTTTTGTTTGTATTTACCCCTCTGTTCCTATTCACCCCGTTTGTCGGTACGTCAGCGGGCTATGACACACAGTGAGTCGTGTTTTTCGAAGAGGTTTTTATTTCAATGATGATATGAGAGCTCGGAAACTGGGCGTATTTTTGACACGTATTTTATAAATTTTTGCAATAATATGTACCACCTACTATAATGTATTTTAGCAATTAACCACTATGCCTATATTCATTCTAATAACTGGACTGATATTTATTAGACTAAGGATGTATTCTTAGAAGGTTTACCAATGAGTAATTTAATATACCTACTATTACCTATATCTATTGAGTTTCAATCTCAAAATATTTACGATAGAAATATGTAAAAATGATTTGATTCACATGATGCATGACTTTTTCAATAACTTGGTGAGGTTTCCGTGATCTTAGTATTTATTTTATTTTACTTTGTAAGACTGTAGTCATACAATATACCGGCCTTTTAAGTCATCGTATGAGAATTGCCTTGTACTATAGTAAATATTGAATGTACCTACTTTATAAACTATAATCGTCTTTCAAATTACTTAACTATCACCTGATTCCAGAATTCAGAATTTGGAGTTAAGCATGTTTAAAACTCAATTCGAATGCCAAAGTGTGATATTTTATACTAAAATAGAGTTTGACAAGTTCTCAAATGCTGAATTCAGGAACCGAGAGTATACATTTAAAATTTTCTTACTTAATATGCCTTCTTATATACCTGTATTCAACTAATATGTATTTATATAATATCTCTCTAAGAAACCAAATTCCTAAATAAAAATTGACTAATCTTTTTAGCTTTGTTTTTTTTAAATTAATTATCATGACATATTTTGATCTCAGAACCGGTCATCGGACTATCCTGTATGCTGTAGGTACCCTAGACTTTATTCAAGACGGCAACTAACCATATAAAATTTTCAGTAACTTCACGTTGCGGATACATGCGATCGAGTTTGGGTAACCCAATGTTGGTGATAGATGGATACCGCTTCTGTCTGCAGAAGAAACGCAGTGATGATATAAAAAAGCGATGGAGGTGCACCAGCCAACATGCCCGCTGCAAGGCCACCGCCACAACTGTCAATGATACTGTGGTCATAAGGGGAAAAGACCATAATCATAAAAAGATTCGCTACAATTATTAATTCTGTTTACTGTCTGCAACATAATTTTTTAGTTTGTGTCGTGGCAATATCGTAGAATTGGTCATTTCATGATGCGGCCGAGGTTAGGTTTAAGTGAACTTAGGGCACTCCAATACGGATATCTCAACACAACTCTAGCTCCCATCATCCCATTCGAACCTAATTTGCTTGAATGGGATGACGGGAGCGAGATTTGTGCTGAGACAACACAACAAGCCCCTTACTTGTGGGCGACCAAAGGGTTGCTAGTGGTAGTTGGACATTCCTTTGCACAACCCACTCAGGGTTGTGCAAAGGAATGTCCAACTATCATATAGTAAAAGAAAACAAAATGCTGTAAAAATGATTCCAATCAAATCTGTTACTGATCAAGTTTTTATATATTCTAAAAGTAATCTGATTTACTACACTTATCCGTGAATAAAGGTTTTGTGGAAAATTCACGCCAACAGTTGGTGCCACTGGACCAAGAGGTCTTGTACATTGTAACGCGCAGCGCGCGACGTCAATATTATGTTGATGTGAAATTGTGTCGCAAAACATAAGACCTTTGACAGACACCTGGACCTGACGACTCAGTTCTCACCTGGTAGACGTTATTTCAGAAATTCGTCATTCCATAAAGTGTTCTTATTTTTTATGTGCCTACGATACAAAGGGGAGGGGGAGACTTAATTGAATTACACTTTACTGACAATTCATAAAAGTATTGATGTCAACGAGTAAGCAGTCTTTTCATGCGAGCAATTAGTGTTTGATCACTATCTTACCTGATTAAAAGCAATAGTATGATGGCCTTAACTACATACCTAAACATATTATACCTACTGTTTGCAAATTTAAAACAATGTATCGTGTTTGATGTTTTGTGAAAAAAATGCAAACAATTTAAAAATGCGGGCTAATTTAGATAGAATACCTACGTGATATAATTTGACTGCTTAGCTTACACTTCCTATATTATATTCTTAAAAATTGGTAATAATAGAAACCTTAAATGTTAGCAATTTTAGTTAAGTTAAGGCAATCCTATTGGAATAGTACCAGTATTCTTCTAATTTAATTAAGTTTAAGTTAAGCAATATGAAATCTAGTCACCGATTTTAAAGTTAAATGTGGACATTCCAAGTTGTTCGTATTGTATTTTAAAATGATTAAACATTTTAATAATAACTATAACCAAATAATTTATTGAAGAAAGCGTGGCGGTGAGGAAATAAATTTAAGTGTATAAGGAATCGTTAGTCATTAGATTTCAATGTCCTCTCCTCAGGGAAGTTTATGCAGCCTTTTTGAAGGCAGTTTTAAAACCCTTACAATATAATATAACATACCAAAACACTTTTACGTAATAGCAAACGTAATTTACGTTTTTTTGGTAACTTGTAGTACCTCTTCGGAACTTAATGACATCTAAAATTGTTCTGAAGTATTTGGTCACCTTGTCTGTTACACTATTATATACCTATATCTGACGGCGACTTAACGTATTTAGTATATCTTATAATCACAAAATAAAAATTATGTTTAGATCACATAGCCTTTGCATTTGATGCATGCACTTGATATTAACAGTGTTTTACGTAATAAAAAATAATTTAATCAATATTCTAGTCACTTCTTTAATAGTATTAAGTGTGTATTATAAAAAATGTATTTTTCAATCGAGACTAGTCAATGAATAAATAATTTAAAATGCCCAGATTTTTTTTTTGTAAAAAGTTTTAAGTCTGGGGCCCCGCTAAGACGAGCTAAAGGAAATGGACCTTTTTCTCAAAGCGTTTCGTCGTATTTTTGAATTCTTATAGTTTCGGCCTGGATAACACGAAAGCCCAAATGTTCAGGATAGTACGTATTTGGGAACTGTTTTTAACTTTATGAACATAGTAATTAAAAATCATTTAGTATTGTTGACGTGTCTTAACATTTTGTAAGAATTTTTTTATATAACAATAGTTAAGCTATCAATTATCTCTTCCGCAACAGGCACTAAAAACGAAACGTTTTTTTTTTCAGGACGATTTCCAAAATGCCATTATGCTGATTCCAATGTTGGAAACCGAATGTTGGTGATCGGCAGATACCGATACAACTTACAGAGGAAACGAAGCGATTTGCGAAAACAACACTGGCGATGCAGCAGCCAACATTTGCGATGCAAAGCCACTGCTATGACCATGCATGACCGAGTGGTGATGCAAGGGGGAACACACAACCATTAGGAAATGAGACAGTATATTTATGACTGTAACAGAATAAACGTAATACCGCTTAAGAACAACTTTTATTATAGGAACAAAAAGGAAATCGTGACATTTTGTCGAGTTATGAGCACATAAATGTCCATACATTTCTTTTTTTTTTTCTTTTTTTTTGTAATCGCGAAAAAATAATCGATTGCCCCATGGCAATCGATTATTTTTTCGCGATTACAGTGTTGGTTCCAAAGTAAAATTTGTTCATAATGATGAGTCCAATGACCCCTTAAAAGTTACTTATTGCGTTTATTCTTTTTTTATTGAGGAATGGGCTTGCTCTTGACCTCGATCACGCCTCATGGAAAGCGAGAGATGAGGTCTATGATGGAGCAAGCGTGCCCAGAAGATGCCTGTTTACTTTTGCTTTGAAAACAGACGGGTTTTTTTGTGAAATTTATTCTGTTAAACGTTGTATATTTATTGATGCTTGTGTACGATGCATGTAACATGAGCAAGTTAAAGTGCCTCCACCATGTGTGGTGCTTATCTATCAGACGTCTGCAGTAGGTAGGTACGCGGTGAAGCTAAGCTACGAAAGTTTGAGTCCTTTTTAAGTGTTAATTTTCTATATGGTTTAATGTTACGGGACGATGCGCTATGCGTGTATTTACATAATGTTCTTTAAATCCTTTCCCATCTGAGCTAAACTAACCTTCCTCATCATCATAGTCATCATCATATCAGCCGAAAGACGTCCACTATCCTAGAACTAGGGGTTTATCATAATCGCCACGCTTAGCAGGGAGAATGCTGCTGCCCATCCTCTGGTGAGTCCCTTAGTCGCCTCTACCCACAAGAAGTGATGGGATGGTGCTATTCTTTTACGTCCGACACCATACGGAACAACTACCTACCTATGCTTTTAAAAATTAAGCGATCCTATTGGTGATACCATTGGATGTCTATAGCATAGATACGCAGCTTAGTATTGGTCAGTTGGGAAGTCAGGAATACACGTCGCGTCATGACATGACGTCATCAAGCTCAAGTAACATGCATCGTCTAAAAGCGCCTAGTATTAGTAAGTATTTACTTGGTGTTAAGTGGTAGATATAAAAATATTTAATCATTGATGTTAAAAATCTCACTCAATATATTGTTGTAAAAACATTCCATAATATTCGTAATATTTATAAATAAGCTGAGCATAATGCTGACGTACAGGTGACATAGTTCGATTCATAGCCGAATATTTATTTATTAATAGATATTTATTTAAAGGGAGATTCATACACTCGTCCTGCCCGTCACGGGTCACCAACACCTAGAAAAGAAAAGAAATCTATGAAAAAAAAATCCATTTATTCCGCCAAATAAGACGCACCACATGTCAAATTATGATTAGCATTTAAATGATTTTAATTAATTACATATGTCCAATAAATGACTATTCGTAGTAGGCTATCGCCTTTCAGTAAACTATTGTTAATATAATCAAAGAACTGTTGTTGTTGTTGTGATATAATAAAATTGTAGTTAATAAGTTAATTATAGCCTAGACGCCCGGCGTCTAATTTTTTTCGACCATCATCAGCTGCTGATGATGATGGAAGAAAAGGACGAATGATCCAATTAATGTTAAATATTACCAGCTTCAAAAGTTGCCCGCGAAAAAACAGGACGTATTATTAGGCATCTATAGATAGATAGAATGTACTCGTACTTTATAGTAACCAAAAATAGTTCCAAAACTCAATCTATGTAACTTAATCTATGTACCTAGGATAGTAAAATGGTGTGTGTGTATTGGAGCAGGATGAGGAGGAGTGTGGGTGTGTATAAATGAGTGTGCAATGATAATACACAACATGTTGTGTCAGTGCGAAAATAAAATTATCAATATTATCTTATCGGATGAAATGTTAAATGTAATTATTGTCGAAATTGTTTAAACATTGTGTTGCACTTTATTGATGTTTAATTGCTGCTGTGTAATAAATTAAGATACGTTATTCTGGTCATTTGAAATGCTAGTCCTCTTTTAATTATCTAGTCTATAAATAAATTGAATGTGATGTTATTTGTGTTTGTGTCTTTAGAGCGGAAGTAGAAGATAGAAAAATACAGTATTTATTTTGCATTTAAAAATCTTAGATATAATATTATCGTGTTGTATTATTAGGTTAACTACTCGTAGGGGAAAACATTAATAAAAAAACAATATCCTTGTTAGGTATTTCCAAGTAAAATAAATACTTCTTCTTCTTCTTCGTGTGGGTAAGGTCTAACGACCGCACACACCCTAGTGTCAGAGTTTCTAAACCGCCTTAAGGGTCTCTGACATGGTTTGACGACCGCCATTTGGCAGCACGAAGCACGGAATCATCTTTTTATCAGAATTAGGTGATTCAAGCCTGCAAGGTCCTAGCCAAACTGGAAACAACTTTACAAAGTATGCTTTCCGTGGGAATCGAACCACAAGGAGAAACGTCACAAGGCATACGCCTAAACCACTCGACCAAGAAATACAAAAAAATACTATTTCATCATTTTTGCAGTAGGTACCTGTATTTTATTGTTGCAATAGGACTATTATGTCTATGTTTTCTGTTTCAGGACGACCGATGATAGCTCAGTTTGAAACTTCAATAGCTGGAAACCAAATGTTGGTATTACATGGATACCGGTTTAGCTTGATAAAACATCGCAGTTGTGGCATAAAGAAAAGCTGGAGATGTAGTCTGCAGAGGTTACGCTGCAGAGCCTCGGCCACTACTGTTGACGACAAAGTGTTTAATTATAACGGAGAACATAATCATTGAGATCGTGATCAAAAGTCGAAAAAAAAGTCATGAACATAAAACAATACAACTGATATAATGATCCATAAATGTTACCGGGTTATTGTAAACACCGTAATTTTATAATAAAACTCGTAAGATAATAAACTCTTCCTCCTCAATAAGACTCGAATATATTGTTAACTATTGAATTCTGAAGAGATTTATGGATTACAATTAATTAAAATGATTCAATAATTCTTTATGGTATTACGGTGTTTGCATAATTCAGTGACATAATCGTTAAAAGAAAAGTCCGAATTTAAATTTGAAAACGAAGTCCAAACTTCGGTTTCCAATTTAAATCCATATCTATATATTTTAAATAAAGAAAGAAAGAAAAGAAAGAAAATTGCATTTATTGGCACAATAAAAAACACCTTACAAATACAAGATAGATGTGATAGACCGAAGTAGGTCTAAGATATAAGTAGCCATTCTCATTTTTGATGAATTAAAATATTTGTGTAATTCCGGGATCTCTTTTATTCTGACTTTATTTTTCAATGAAGACTTATCTCCTGCGCACATCTAGTACATATCGATGCATGAATTTTAGTTTTATTTTCCTAGTTATACGAAAATACGCTCTCTTTTCCTACCAGAACAGTACTAACTTGAATATCTTGTTTTAGAAACAACTTGGAGTATTGTAAAGTCGAACGTGGGGAATCCGATATTGCAGATCGGGAGGTACCGTTACTGTTTGCAGAAGTCCCGCAGTGACGCTCGGAAACAAAGATGGCGCTGCAGTAGTCAGCACATACGCTGCAAGGCCACTGCTATCACAGTTGACGAGACTGTGCTGACTCGTCTAGGCGACCACAACCATTAAAATGGAGAAGTGAAGAGTTCAGAGATATGAAGAGAACGTATTCTTGCGGAAAATAACATTTTTTATTGTTTAGAATTTTAATACCTACTTTGACCAAAAAAATAATGGTTGAAGAATGATGTCCTTTCGCGTCAAATATGTACGCATCATGATCTCATTGTACGTATTCTATTGCATTCAATCAAAACCGTTTATTATCAGTCAATAATGAAATATATAATAAAAATTAAGTTCAAAGGAAAATATATAAAAACCTTATTAACTAGATCTAAGGTCGTAGAAAGCTTGATGTCATACCATTCCTTTATTTTAGAATAAGTTAGTGTGTTCGTGTGTGTATGTGATTGTGTAGAAGTAGAATTTAGTATTTAAATTATTATACGGTGAGAAAGGCATTCTAGTGGCAAGTGACCTCTGGTGTAAAGTAGAAGCAATAGTTTTGAGGGCGATCAGAGCCTGCAAAATAATTATGACGGCAGGGCAGTTCAAATGTTGTATGCTTAAATGTCATGGTGATTTGATGGTAAGAAAAAGTTGCAGGGCAGCCTGCTGAACTTCTGTCACGTAGAGTCCGTCCAACGAAAGAAGTTCCGCAACCGCGGCGCTAGTTTCTATGCGACTGTACGTTATCCTCTAACAAATCTTGTTTAGTTCCATTTATTTCCGCGGGACTTCTTTCGTTAGTCGGACTTTAGTCGCTCACCGGTTCAGGTCACGTGATCGCTGGCTTGCCTGCTACTAGGCGCGCTCATAGTACAAACTAGCACGACATGTTATTTTTCGTCTAAAATATGACCTGCTATAAGAGTTCATGGTAGGCCCCCAGAAACACAGGTGTATTGAAACAACTGTTTAAGCGGGTCAAGTACCCCGAAGGGTTACCACGGGTCACCAAAATTCCATTCTTTACTCTAAATAAACGTATTAATGTGTTAGCAGTAATGATCTACATATAAAGGTCATCGTGGCTAGTTTATAAATAACTTCACCATATGATTATTTAATTAGAATGTAGGTGCTTATGTAATCAGTAGTTTTTGCGTGTTTGATTAGTATAGGGGTACCTACATTATTATGTAATCAACATGTAATCACTTAATTCACAAGGAACATTGTGTATTATTAAAAAAAAATATAATCGCATCTAGTCATTGTATCACTGTAGGTACTCTTAATGAAGTAGTAATAATAATAAATAATAAGTGTAATCAATATGTTTTACTTTTGTGTGGCTTGTTCTACTATTACTTTAAACTACTAAAACACTTTTACGTAGGGATAAGTTTAAACATTTCTTACTATTGTATTAACCACATATTTTACAAACTATTTTATAATTAACTATAATGAAATTCTAGTCCTTTTCTAGTCTGAACGATTGTCTACCTCATCATGTGTTGTACCTGAAACGCATTATTTTCGATCTCATATATTTTAAGTATGTTAAAGTGTAATTCGATGTAAACAAAATTCAATTATTAATAAATACAAATATACTTAATCATTATTCATTAAATACAATAAGAAACAATAAGTACAAAAATATAATTCAAATAATAGAATAGTTTACGAAGTTATCTACATATCTGAATGTCATGTTATCGTTAAATGATTAAATTTTTTTAGTTTCTATACCAAAATATAAAGACATTTAACTCAGTACTTAGGTATAATTTTATGTGTGTGTATTTATCGTGTGCACTTAATTTTATCTTTAATGTTCTAGTCATTTGTGTAGTACTTAAGTGTGAGTCAATAAATACATTATTTGTGATCGCTATGCCTATTTTATCGTGACCTAATTGGGGACATTTTAACAAGCTTTTACTTTGTGGGTTAATGTGACTTCTTCTTCGTGTGAGTAGTAAGGTCTAACGACCCACACACACCCTAGTGTCGAGTTTCTAAACTGCCTCAATGTGACTCATACATTGTGAAATCTTGAGACTGGATTTTATCACCGTTCCGTATGGTGTCGGACGTAAAAGAATAGCACCATCCCATCACTTCCCGTGGGTGTCGTAAGAGGCGACTAAGGGTCTTAACAGAGAATTTGCAACAGCATTCTCTGTAGGTACATTGCTACAGCTACACTGCGATCGCCAACTCGCCTGCCGAGAGTGGCGATTATGGCTAACCATTTGGGGGAGGCCTATGTCCAACAGTGGACGTCTTTCGGCTGATATGAATCATCATAATATGTAAGTCAATGTCTTTTTGTTCTTTGACCGATTGAGCTAAAATTTAACATATACTGGATACATTTGATGACAGTGCATGGTTAGTTTTGTGAAATCATTCTAAATCCAATATGGTGGACCAATTATTTTTTATACACCTCCATAATATGGATATCAAACGAAAGAGGGATACAAATAAGGTTGTTTTTAAATTTTTACTACTAAACTCAACTTCCTAAACTGTTACTGGTATTTTTTCAAAAATCCAATGATGCAGTTGACTCTCGGGCCCAATGTTGATGAAAAATAAAACTATATCATAGATTTTTGAAAAACTTATCAGTTGATAATTTTTATTTTGAAAAATGTTAAAAGTAGTTTGTTAATTCTTTCCTTTAGTTTGATGTGTGTTATTACTTCCCAGAATTTTAAGGATTAAAGGTTTCAAAGTTTAGTTTGGTATTTTGCTAATATTTTAACCGATAATAATGATAATTTTATTATTTTCCAGGATTACCGAAACAAATAAGTTTTGCGGAATCTATTAAGGGAAACACGGTCTTAATGATTGATGGCTACAGTTTTTTCAAGCAAAAATCCCGTGACCATTACAGGAGAAAACGTTGGAGGTGCAGCAGCCAAAGTAGAGGCTGCAAGGCAAATGCTATAACCGTTGACAATGAACTGATAGCTTATTTTGGCGAACACAATCATGTTCTACAATTCACACGTAGAAGAACTAAGCTGATTTTTACGCCGATGTGTTCATAAAAAGTATTGCTATGGTTGGTTTTAGTCTTAAATATATTTATGAACTAGCTTTTACCAGCGACTTCATTCGCGCACATCCTGTTTTTTCCCGTTCTTGTAGGAATTTTGGGGAAAACCTCTTATTTTTTTTTATTTAACATTTCATGTACTTACGCACATTTAAATTAGATAAAAAGAAGGAGACGAGAAAATAGGTACCTACAAAGGTGCTGCTTATTTAAAAAAAAATCGCTTCCAGCATATCTGTAAAGGAGAGTCGATTATGAGAGATGTAGACACCGTGTGTAAAAGTTATACGTAGAATTAAAACAATAAACTTTAACTATAGCATACAAATACTATAAGACTAAAATTAACATGCACACTAATACATACCAAATAATATTATAAGATAAGTAAGTAAAAACATATGTAAGTATACTTATATGCAATTATGACGGTAACGAAAGGTAGTGTTCTTTTATTATTCTTTTAAAAACTGTAACCCTCTTATTAATAAACACGGAATAAAGTTAATACCAGGAATAACAAAGGAATAACCATACATTTTCATAGGTTTAAACTTGGAATAACTTTATTCCGTGTTTATTAATAAGAGGGTAAGAGTTTTGCAGTCCTTAATGTCCCCTTAGTGCTCTCTTACACCTCCCCAAGGAACCTACATGCCAAATTTCAGTTTTCTCCGACCAATAGTTTTGGCTGTGCGTTGTTTGTCAGTCACTCAGTTACTCAATCACTTAGTCACATATATATCAATTGATTGAATATCCAAATGTGTAATCTTACATTTATGATATTAGTAGAAATATAATCATTTATGTTGATGTTCGTATTTAGTGTGTTTTCTTTCGTTCGTAGTCGGTTCTCATCATCGTCGTCATTCGAAAGATGTCCACTGCTGGACATAGGCCTCCCTCTAGTGTCGCCCTAGTACCGGTCCTGTGCGCATCCATCGGCTACCCGCGACCCTCACCAGGTCATCGGTCCACCTTGTTGGAGGCCTTCCAATGCTTCGTCTTCCGGTACGCGGTCGCCACTATAGAACTTCTTGGGCCCATCACTATCTGTTCTGAGAGCAATGTGGCCTGCCCACTGCCACTTCAGTTTGGCGATCCTTCGGGCTATGTCGGTCACCTTGGTTACCATGACGTGCCAAAGCAATCATGATTCTGTTGTGAGAGCGATAGTGAACGGTAGCATATAAAGTGCTCTTATTAAACCGATCAATTAATTCGCATTGTTTCAATTATTATCTATACCTATTAAAAAAAATAATCAATCGTCAATATTAATTTTTGATTTTCAACAAGAAGACTGCAAATTACCTTACATTTTTCCCTCATGTTTGTTTCCTGCCAACAGTCGATTGCTACGTGGCATAGAGATTAATTTTGTTTCCACTTTTCTGATTATTCCAGGGATACCAGGGGTACAATACATTAAATCGAGATGCGGTAAAGAACAAGTTTTATTCGAAAATTATACATATTCGTTCAAGAGAGCTTGTGAAATGAAGAACTTGGTCCATTGGCGATGCTCGTCCTTTAATAGTAAGAATTGTAAAGCCGGCTTAGCCATCTACAAAAATACCAAAGAAGTCTTACATAAAGGATATCATACTCACGAGGCCCCTCAATTTATTATGTGTAAAGGAGAATATGTACGACTAAACAAGTAATATAATATTCATCATCATCATCATCATCATATCAGCCAAAAGACGTCCACTGCTGGACATAGGCCTGTCCCAAGTGTCGCCACAACAACCGGTCCTGTGCATCTCGCATCCATCGGCTACCCGCGACCACCTTGTAGGAGGCTTTCCAACGCTGCGTCTCCCGGTACACGACCGCCACTCCACAACTAGTCGATTCTAAAATAAATAAATAAGTATATAGACCATAGAGCTTTAAATATCTTACTACACGAGTCGCTACAGATGTAAGGCGACCGACTGACTCGCGTCAGATCGTATCCGCTCACATAATGGATGTGGCGATGGTTGATGGGACGAAGTCGTGGGACATTGTTGTCAATCTCCCACGACTTCGCTCCATATCTAGTCACATGTAGGCCTAGACAAGTTGACATTCCATCTGCGATAACAATTGTCAAAATGTCAAACTATGTGGCGTGACATTTCGGTAGCGCATGTTATGCCACTCATTTTTGACTTTTCGACAACCGTTAATGCGTATATTGAATTTGAGGATTGTTTTAAAAACATATGTTCATATTGTGTTGTTTTATTTCCTGATTATTAACCTATCCAACAGTCGTTTAGTGGAATATGTGTTTTACTCCTACTACTGCCAAAAATTATATCTGAAAATGTTATTGTTTTCAGGTTTTCTACCACGTAGCGGTTTTGTGAAATCTCGTATGGGTAACATGATATTAGTCATCAATGGCTATAGGTACTGTAAACGGAAAGCCCGCGACAATCGCCAGAAGATACATTGGAGGTGTACCAATCACAGTCGAGGATGTAAGGCAAATGCTATGACCGTTGACGGTGAACTGCTTACTTACTCCTATAGTGCAGAACACAACCATTCTGAACCTTATACATAATGATCATAAAAAACATTCAGTCACTTCTTTTGAAGTCCGTTAAAACTACTGGGTATTTTTTTTTCCAATGCGCAAACTTTAAGAACCACTTCTGCCCATGTAAATGAACAACTTTCCCCAAGAAAGCCATAGTCAATTCCTAAAAAAAAAATTGAGTCTCCCATACAAATTGTGGTCAGTTGATGACAATTTTGTATGGGAAGTTCAAATTTTTTTTTTAGGAATTGACTATGGCTTTCTTGGGGCAAGTTGTTCATTTACATGGGCAGAAGTGGTTCTCAAAGTTTGCGCACTGGAAAAAAAGTATACCTGTATATTACTATTTTTAACGGACTTCAAAAGAAGTGACTGAATCAAAGACTTCCGACAAAGTGATGTCTTATAAGTGACGAGATTTTGCCCGCGACTTCGTACGTGCATTTCCCATTTTTTCCCGTTCCAGTAGAAAATCCCGTTCCCGGATAACCTATAGCCTTCCTCAAGAAGTTGTGTGTGAAGAGTTTCCCAAATCCGACTGGTAGTTCCAAAGATTAGCGTGTTCAAATAAACAAACAAACTTTTCTACTTTAAAATATTAGTATATTATATGTATAGATGGTATAGATTATTATTAAACTACAACGGCTTTATAACAAAACGTGTTCTAGCTTTAGTCCAAGCCTAAACTTTCAAGCCCATTATTACATTTTTAACTATATTCCGACTATCTTAAAGTTATTAATACAAAATAGTAGTTTATGCAACGACCATATAAAAAGGGTTATTAAAACTCGAGTGTGGGTTTATCACACGAGGCGTAGCCGAGTGTGATAATAGCATCACACGAGTGTTTTAATACCTAGAAAAATAGTTTATTCCAATATGGCGGATATTCTCATTGCGTATTCAAATGACTGCGCAGCGCGCTCAAACATAGACAAAGATAAAAGCTGGCTCATTGACTTAAGTCAATGAGTCATGAGCCAATGGCTTATTGGTTTAAACCTGAGTTTAAAGTTAGAACGCGTTTTCTAATAAAGCCGCAATTGTTTGAAACAGAAACCGAGGAACTTACTCAGGTCATATCATTGTTTAAATATGATATATCTATATTTTTGTATATTTTCGTTTTAAATAACAAAGCATAATGTATGGGCAAGTTGTGTGTGGTTAAAGTTAGTAATGAATTTTTCAATCACCACAGTATCCCACCAGTCACCCTGGGGAGCGCTCAGCTTTCCAGGGTGACGAAGTTCAAGTACCAAGGCTTTGGGTCACCGATGGTCTGTCCGACGGTATAGAGGTGGAGAGGGACCGCAGAGCATTAACAGTTCGATGTTACATGCTGGCTTTACACGTGTTGTATAAAGAGTGTCATTTTTTTTCCCTTGGGTAAAAATTACGCTATACAAAAAGCTCATACAATGCTCTGCGAGTCCAATACAATAACGCGGTCAGAGGAATGTTGGGGCTCGGAATACAGAACAAACCAGAAAGAGTGTTCAATCACATTTGTACGTACCGAATTGTGTCCAAAATAACTCCACGCCCGCGTCTTATCCACCCGCATAGTGTTACCTGCGTACCATGGCATTACCACTTTTAAATTAAAATTAAAACAACTATTTAGCTGACAGAGGGCACACTTGCCCACGCGTGTCGTCCATTGACTAATTGATAATTTAACGAACCACACCATTCCGGCGTGGTTAACACCGCCTCACATTTGAGCGCACTAACAGTTTCTGGTTTGTTCTGTATTCTGAATGTTTGGGGTTACCGCGCTTTTGCAGTGCATCGGGGATGTTCACTGAGTATGACGTGCCTGATTTTCATGCGAATAGCATCCCTGATGTGATGAGTGCGCGATAGCTCCAACAGCTTGGTGGCCAACTTGGCCAGCAGAATGTTCAGTCCAATGATGGGCACTGGATGACCACTCTTCGTGCGTCTTTCACATAATTATGTAGATTAGAATCTCTTTGTGCATTTTTAAGTGTGTTTGTGTGTATCTTTTTGTTTTGTGTGTATGTGTGTATTTTTTAATTTTTTTATTGAGGTTTGAGCTTGCTCTTGACCTCGATCACGCCTGGTGGAAAGCGATAGATTAGGTCTATGATGGAGCGAGCGTGCCCAGAATCGTGTGAGCAAAATTGTAATGTTTTTAAATATAACTTGGTCTGAATAACATTTTGTTATTGTTATTTTATTATAGCAGCTAATAGAAGATTTTTTTCGTGTTACTTAAAAAAACAGACGTCTTTAGAATGACGTAAAGATGATATGAAATTAATCATTTTTGAAGCACACCATTGTTTAGACCATAAAATAAGCATGAATAAATCTGAATTAAAACGGTTTTGTGTTATCATTTCGTTCAGATCGAGGATTGTTTCCCCTTGTCCAATAATAACATACTTCTTCAATCTAATAATGATGATAATAATTGTATTTTTTTCCAGTACGATACAATTTTGTAGAATCAGCACACGGTAACAAAATGTTAGTGATTGATGGATTCCGGTTTTGTTTGCGAACACCTGGATGTAAAAATGTAAAACAGCGATGGCGGTGCACCAACCAAGGTCGAGGCTGCAGGGCATGTGCTTTGACCGTTACTGATAAACTAATTAGTCATTCAGATAACCACAACCATAAAGTAAAATATAAATATGTGTAGCAGCTCGTATCCAGTATTGTGAACTTTTCCAGGCGATGCGTCTGTGTGCGTGCGCCGGTTTTCGCCGTGCACCACCCCTTACCCCCGACTTGGGTTACTGTTTTATGTTGAAAAATATGATTGAAACATTCTTGATTTATAAATAATTATCTTTGTACGGGAAGTTACGTAGGTGCTTATTGATTTTAAGAGTTAATAAAGTAATTTTGTTTAATATGAATTTTGTTTATTTCTTACACTCTACCCTACTATACTATTCTATGACTATTCCCTTAATGTTATTAAATTATTTTAAATGACACATGATTATTCATTTACTGCCTGTATTTACTATGCGTGGTACTATTACTATTTGATAAAAATAAACACAAATGAATGATTTTCTTGAACGTATCGGCGCTACGCTTTGTAGGCCGAATCGTAGCACCTCGTAGCATCTCGTAGCGTCTCGTAGCGTCTCGTAGCACGGGTACGATATATTTGTTACTTAGTCAAAAGTGGTATTTCTCTCGTCGCCCTTAACATTTTAAATAACTCAATAGTTTTATTTTGTTTTCAGAACTTTTAGAAAGCTCGCAGTTCTCTTACGGAACTACTCTTAAAGGAAATCCATTGATATTGTACAACGGGTATCGGTACTGCAAGATTCGAGATAATAGACCAGAGTCTTTACGAAAGCGGTGGCGGTGCTCAACTCATCACAATCATGGGTGCAGAGCAGTATTGTATACCTTAAACCATAATATAATCGCTTTGAAAAATGACCATAATCATTGAATAAGGCCTCGAATAGGTGACGCGAACTTTTCTTGCGGCCGTCGCGCGGTGTTCTTGCATTCGGCGGTATGTCAAAGACGAAAATGGATTGTAGGCGCCAGGTAAACTTGCAGTAAAGTACATTGTCCTTTCTCTAATACTTTTTTTTTCATAGATACCCGAACAATAAATTATGAACCGTTTTTCATTACTAGAGAATGTTAAGGATCACGATAGAATTCTATTCAGGACAAAATGTCTTTAATTCTGTTTTTGATTTTTTTTTATTTTGAATTATGTGGCGCCTACTTTAGGTAATAATATTGAAATTCCTCAGAATCATGTTACAGTGCAACCTTCACACGTTGACTGTTAGTGCTATTTATGAAGCTCTTGAATCCTATGGGAATTAAAGTGATTTTTGAAACGCCATATTTTTTTTTGCGCTGCATTTGAACTTTCAACGCTTGATTCAACTCCGAAAGTTGAAAATGCAACAGCGCATAAAACTTGTAATTAAGACTCCTATGTGAATCAGAGGGCATAACACAAATGTTTTGACGTACATTAACGTTACAGCGAAAAAAATCAGCTGTTCAATACATTTTGTCGAGTTGTGCTCGCAGAAATGTATGGAGCGGTCGATTTTTTTTTCGCGATTTCATTATTGGTCCCATAGTAAAAGTTGTTTATAATGATGTGTACAATGACCCCTTAAGAGGCATTTAGCGGATAGTTAAAGTAAAATTTAACGTTACGTTATCAACATTCGTGCTATGTCCTCAGGGCTAAATAATATTTGTATGGTGAAAGATATTTTTATTAATTTCATCTTAAGTACGAGAGTGTCTTTATTATTTATTGTGTATTCTATTTTTGTTAGCTATTGGGTTTATAATAATAACTATTTCTACACGTCTGTGTTCTTAGTTTCACAGACAAATTCATACAGAACTCGTTGAAGATTTCAAACGACTGGACTTACAACTTTAATACGGTAATAATAAAGAAAACTATTCAATGAAATTTTGGTTTGTTTTGTCTCCATTCAGTTTTTGAGGAATATTTAAGTTTCTTGTAGAAATTTGTGTAAAACATTCAAAAATAATGTTCCCAATTACCTACTGTTAAGCCAATGATGAGAAACCACAAATGTAAATTGATTAGATGATTATAAATCCACATTAGATTACCTACTTCTGTGAAACAATGGAATATAGTAATTGGGTTATAACTTTACTTTGTTATTTTTTACTTAACCCGCATTTTATTTACCATTTATATACAAAAACACCTTCATTTGCATCAAAAATCTTTGGATCAGAAATTTGTATAAAAATGTTAAGCACCTTCAACGCGGATTTTTATTTTTTTGCAATTCCTCAATATTTTTACTCTTCGACTATACTTACATCGATACAATTAACTAAAAAATATATATTTGTTTTAGTTATGTTCCATGGGGCAACTTTTTTCCGGCTTTCGGAAGAAACGAAAAAAATGAAACGTCTTGAACATCAGAAACTCAAAATGCGCCGTGCTCGAGCTCAACTAGACCAAGAAGCCTTAGAAGAAAGAAGAAGAAAAGACAGGGAAAGATATCTTAGAAAGAAAGCGCAAGGACGAATCAAGACAATTTCTGACTACAGTCCTACACGACAAAGCCAGATAAGAAAAACCTGGCAAGAGAGATCGAAACAAAGGCGTGAAAGATTAAAAAGATTTCATAACAATTCATCTTAGGACGGACATTATTATTCAAATATAGAATCTTATGACTTGCGATCACTGGGCGTGCGCGAATTTTTTAAAATTAGAATGGATTAAACATTGTGTGTTGTGTGTAGTCTTCGTATAAATAAACATAAGGTTATTGCGATAGTTTAATGGTTTTTATACTCCCAAGACTCTTTCACTGATAAGTATCTCTCTCTCTTATTCTTATTTTTTTTTATAATACCGTATTCTTGTTATCTTCATTTATTATTTAGTTAATTATGTTTTTTTATAATTTCTTTGCGTTTTTGGTATTTTTGCTTTGTTTATTTCAGCTGCTGATGTTCTGTCTTGACGATTGATGACTAATAGTGTATGAAAAAAAATTGCAGAATATTTGAAATTTTGCTGAATTTCTTAGCTTAAACATAATTGTAACGTAAAAGTACTGTACGATCCAGTGAAAATGATAACTAAGAGATGAAGTTACTTGGAGAATGTTTTGTTTTCAAATTTAATACAAAGTTTATAAAGCCATTTTTTTTTTCATTTGTTTTATGGTTTAGTAACGTTTTTTCTTCATCAGCCTATGAAATCAGTCTACCCTGATTTATTTTTACCTACTTCTTGATTAGCGACGACGATCGTCGTTTGTCGATTTTATCGACCACAAGGAGATTGTGGGACGACTTGGATATCTTCCTAGGGAATTAGCAAAAAGAGGCACGCAATCGGGAACGGTGGAAAGAATGGAGGGATGCCTGGGCCCAGCAGTGTGAAAATTCAGGCTAGATATAATAATAATAAATAAATAATAAGTATTTTTGAGTTCTCTTTTCTTGTCTTAAAACTTTTAATGATCATTTTTGTTACAGTTGCATCAAGATTCATAAAGAACAGAGTAGGGAGCCATAATATGATTATTGCCGGCTTCTCTTATAGCATTCATAGGAGAAACTTATATAATACAGGCATAGAAAAAACAAGATGGCGGTGTTCGAAACATAACAAAGGATGTACCGCTGTGGTTAACGTCATCAACAACGAAGTATCCGGAGTTTTGCCGATACACAACCATCTTCCTGAATATTGTGATTAAATGTAAACGTTAATACTTTGCCTAGAAGTTTGAGCTTCATTAAAATGTTTCTTCAACTCAAGACAAAAACTGGACTCTTCCAATTTTATTATGTAAAGTCGTTTTCCGTGTCTGTATGTATGACCGCTTAGTTATTCTAAACTCATCATCATATCAGCCGAGAGACGTCCACTGCTGGACTTAGGCCTCCCCCAAGTGGCGCCACAACAACCGGTCCTGTGCGTCTCGCATCCATCGGCTACCCGCGACCCTCACTAGGTCATCGGTCCACCTTGTGGGAGGCCTTCCAACGCTGCGTCTTCCGGTACGCGGTCGCCACTCCAAAACTCTAACAAACTTTTCAGCCCCATCGACCATCTGTTCTGCGAGCAATGTGCCCTGCCCACTGCCACTTCAATTTGGCGATCCTTCGAGCCATGTCGGTAACCTTGGTTCTCTTGCGGATATCGTCATTCCTGATTCGATCACTCAAGAAAACTCCGAGCATTGCCCTCTCTATTACCCTTTGAGTGACTTTAAGCCTCCTGATGAGGCCCATTGTGAGCGACCACGTTTCAAGTCTATAGGTCATCACTGACAACACGCACTGGTCATAGACTTTCGTCTTGAGACACTGTGGTATGTGAGACGAGAAGATACCGCGCAACTTCCCGAACGCCGCCCAGCCGAGTCGGATCTAGACTATCGGTCGGTCTAGTCGGTCTTCTAAACTATTCAATGAATTTTAATAACTTACTCAAGAAGATTTAATGCGTATAACACATTCATATTAAAACTTAAAAAAAAAAGATTCTTGATGTTTAGCAAACTCGGTAAAACTGTGCGAAATAGAGTTTTACTGTCGTGCTTGCATTAAAAAATGAAATTTAGATGTATTATTATTTTTTTATGTTGTTGAATTTCCGTAAGGAGTAAAAAAAATAGACGTTTTCATTATATTTTGGCATTCAAGCAAAGGTGTATCTGATTTCTAGGTGTCTGGTTGCAAAACAGAAGAATTGGAGATTGGGGATCACTTAATCTAAAAGATCCACTAAGTCCAAAGGAATTTAAAAAATCAATAAACAAGAATAAAGGTAAACCAAGTTTGCCAGATAAAACTAAGAGAAAACACCCAAATATGACGATCCTTCCTTCTCATGAGGCCAGGACTGACGGATTTGGGCATTTTCCTATTTGGAATAAGAGACGACAACGTTGTAAGTATCCTGGTTGTAGTGGAAAAACGTATATTTCGTGTGAAAAATGTCTAGTTGAGCTTTGCTTGAATAAACACCATTCTTGCTTTCGAACATTTCATGAAGAGACATTGCTGTCAAAAAAATAGGATGTTTAATTTTGTTACAATTTTCACTTTGTGAAGTAACACTTCATAAATGAACCATAAGAGAATTTAATAAAATATACGAATTCGGCTATTGTTTTTATTTTATTCCTGGTATTTTCTCATATTTATCAAGTACCATTTTTTTCAACACAGAAAATATACGATTTTTTTCATTTGTGTACCTACTCTTAGTGTTAAAAAAGTTTTCATTTAATTCTTATTCACATTAATAAGAATCAGGCTTATTGTAAAGGGTAAAATCAGAATTACCGACCTCAGCCTGTGCTTATTCGTCGGGTATTCGGGAATTTTCAAGGCAGTGCACGGCAAATATGGATGCAAATTGGTATACGGACACATCTTTATATAGGCGACGACAACCACCTCCTTAGTCTCAATTCATGAGTTTTAAATCCATTACAGCGGCTGACACGGTGATAGCACCTTTATACCATTACTAAACTAATCAGTTAACCTACCTAGTATCCAAAATTAAACCTTACTTCTTTATTACAGGAAAGATATTTCTTCAACCAAGATACATAATAAATAGAAGGGGAAAACAACAAATGATACTGGCTGGCTTCTCTTACAACGTTCATGTTACTAGACCTATCGATTGCGGAATGGAAAAAACAAGATGGCGATGTACTAAACATAAGAAAGGATGCAATGGCGTCGTTTATATGGTTGATGGAATGGTTTGCAGTGAATTGCCTTCTCATAATCATCATCCTGAGTATTGAAAATAAGTTAATGTTTTCCAAGTTCAGGAATATTAAATTCACAGGCAATTTATTAGATAGACTAACGCAGATAGGCTGAAAAAAAGGCCATAACGTGAGCAAACAACGAAAAAAAAACAACGGGTCGCACTCCGGGAGTGCGAAGTGAAAACTTGAACATTAACGTTGTACATTTTTGAATATTTTGGAATGGTTAGGGAATAATTTCGCACGAATTGCTTTATTTATCAGTATAAAAGTACTATAATTTATGTGGTTACATACAATATTCATTTATTGCGCTATCGTACACAAACATGACAATTTATATTACATATTACATTATCCGTCTTACGAATTTTCAATCAGGTCACGTGTCCTGACGCGAGTTTAACATTTTTTACCCATCCCAAAAAGTGCACAACGCCTCTAAAGAAGTTTTCACTATAAAAAAAAATGTATGTTAAATAGGTATGTATTTTGCATGTCTGCGTGGTGAAAATAATTTCTTACAGTTAAATACAGTGTTTCAACTAACACTTCGTTTTGTATTGTTACTGCCAAATTAAATCATCGTGTACATACATTTGTCTTGTTAATATTGTAAATATATATGAATTTTATGATTCAAATTTTATTTTGATTTTAAGAGTGTTACACAGTTAAGTGTGTCTGTTTCGTGAGTTCTCGCAATTTAAAAGGTACTTATGGCAAATGGTTATTAAAATAATGTAATGTTATAGCTTCTTAGGTAAAGGCTGATTGTGGTTTCTCTTCCAGGTTGAAATGTCATTAAAAAAGAAGAATCCATCGAAGAAATTTCAGTCAAGAAGACGCAGGTAGACACAATGGCAGGTATTTATCAAAAAAATATAAGGAAAACACATTACAAAATACAAGTCATTACCAAGCATTCCTAAAGATCAAACGTTATGCATTGCATGCATTAATAAACATATTATATGTACGTACTTAATGTGTGGATTAGTCGACATTGTTACCACTCTCAATCAAATACCACTTTATATTAAATTAAATATATAAATAAATCCGTAACCTGCAACGGTACCTACATTATTAAAAATTGACCTACTGAAAACATCATCATCTGCGTAGCCTTTTCCCAACTATATTGGGGTCGGCTCCCAGTCGAACCGGATTCAGCTGAATACCAGTATTTTACGTGGAGCGGCTGCCTACCAGACCTCCACAACCCATTACTGGGTAACACGGTACTGCTTGGCAAGACTGGTGTCAGATTTTCTAGCTTCTGACAATCCGTAACGACTGCCAAAAAATATTGACCTACTGAAAACGAAGCTATATAATTTTTTTCATAATATGTAGGTACATCATATGAAAGATCATATATTATGAAGTCTTTCTTAAAGACTACGTCTTTCATGAAAATAATAAATTGGGTTTGGTTTGACGATACATTTATCTTTAGGCCACATATTGCTAATATTTTTTATATGTTTAAGTGTCCCCTCTACCCATGTAAGCATGTTAGATCGTGCGCCGCAACTTTGAATAAAAAACAAAATGGCGGCGGGGTCCTTTGCCAGCTCCCATAGAAAAATGGTCGAACCCCTTTACATTGCAGTACCTACTTACAGTTCGCGTCAAATAACTGTGCCCCTCTGAAGTTGGCTACGAGTGGCTGCGTAGTAGTCAAAATTACGAACAAACTGCAACTGCGCATGCGCGGGGCGGAGATTATGGTGGTGCGATTTTATGTCCCAGTCGCTCGTTTACGTTCGATGCATGCTTGCGTCCCGCTTGCTCCCGTCTACGTGACTGCACCTGCGCGATCTTTGCCAATGGCAGAGGGGCACAGTTATTTGACGCGAACTGTACAACTTCGGTTAACTTCAAATAGCTTGAATGTGGTAAATACAAGAGTTCACATGAAAGTGGGCTATCTAGCAACTATATGATAAACTAGCTTTTACCCGCTAGCCTAGCCTATGTCCTTCTCCATATCCCAATCTATATATCTACCAAATTTCATGAAGATTCGTTGAGCCGTTTTACCGTGAAAACGTAACAGACAGACAGACGTACAGAGTTACTTTCGCATTTTGAATATTAGTAGGAATAGTAGGGATCAATATAGGTAACTGTTACCCAAAATAATATTTTGATCAATACACAGAACTGCGAATCCTGATATCAGCCGGAGGCAAACCCATGATCAGTTATTGTGGGTACAGATAATCTGGAGTCATGAGCAATTATTCTCGGAGTCGATGGTACTGTTCGTCACATCATGCTGTATTGGAGATTGAAAGTCTTAATGTGTGCATTACATCATTAGGATTTTCAAAAAATATATATCATAGTAGCATCTTTTGAATTTCATAACCATGTACTTAATGTCACAAATTGTTTGTTATACGACTAATGCTTGATATTATATGACTGTCAACACATTTTATTCTTTTAGCAGAGGGCCATTTCTACTAATTTTTAAGCAACATTCGCATTCACATGTCAGTTGCAATCTGTCAAAAAAGCCTTAATTTCCATACATTTTTGAATTGGCCCTCTGTTCTATAAATATTCATTGTTATTTTGAAACAGTAATAAAACTATACCTATTTCTAGTTGTTCATTGTTGCACCCTATGGCGATTATAGAATAAGGTGTTAGTTAAGAGTAGATTTTGTATCTTAGTTTGTATTAGTAACCAATATTTTGCACCTACAAAGTGCATCATATAAGGGATAACAAAAATATATAAAAAATCCTTTCTTCGCAGATCCAGTAAAGAAGCCGTCACGATTAGACGAGGACAAAGTTAATGTCTTCGCGCAACCACCAGAGATACTTACTGTAGAGGAAGATGACGATGTTCTTTTTGTACCAATACCACCACAAGAACCGATAATAGTAGAAGATGACGAAGATACGACTAGTGACACAAACCCAAACATAGAAGCGTGCAGCCACGTTGAAATGGCTTCCACTTGCGCAAGAATTAGGCCAATTACAATCTACAAAACTATACGTAGTGAATCTTCTGCTCAAAAACCATCCCCAACGGTTTGCACCGAAAAATTTATGAATACGGTTTCCATTGGACCAAATATTGGATGGGGTTCCATGCTAGTAAAGCCCAAAAAGGATGCTGGAACTAACACTATTACAAGTACTATTGCGGCATCTAACAAAGTCGGTACAGTTGGTACCCCGTGGTTACTTTGCCCAAACAAATATGTATATAATGTGCCTGTACCACCAGCGTTACTCTTACACGAGAATAGCACGGCTTCCAATGAAGCAGGGAGTAGTGCTGAAACCATTGCAGTAAAAAACAGTGCAAAATCTGATGCAATAGTTGGTATCAGTGCGTCTTACACAACAACAGGCAACAGTACAGTCACTACTGGCCCGGGAATCACTGAACCAAAGATCGTTGTGGGTTACGCAATATCTGGTGCCTGCTCCGCAGCTGGGTCTAATGCAGGTTCAGCAATGACCAAGCCGGCCATCAACACAGCAGTAAACAGTGCGGGTACTGTAGTAACAGGAGCCAATATGAGCTCGACAATAACCTGCGCGGCTTTCAGAAAAGTTCTAGGTTTAGCGATCATTACAGATTCTGCAATTACCAGTACGTGTTCCGCTAATTCAGGGACTATTGCGGCTGCCTCTACAATAACCAGTTCGACGCTCAACCATTCGGTTTCCACTGTAGCAGGGACCAGTGGAACTTTAAACATTGCGGGTTCTATACTGCGCAGGGCGGCTTTCAATAGACCGGGAGACAATGCGCTAACCCCAATACGCTTCGTACCGGCTAATAAGGTCAAAGTTGCCATTCCCAAAGTAAATAAAAAATAAAACTACAATAAATTATTTAAGCCTTACAAGAAAGCAGGGTGAAGCATTTTCAATATGTTCTGAGATACACTGCGAGATGCTATTCAGGTACAAATAGCTGCTTCGTTCAAAAGAGAAAATCTGTAAGAATATGTCACCGAAAAATTGCAAACTCCGTAAGATTTTAAGAAACATTCGTTTCATTAGATTATAATTTTTCTGTATATTATGGAAAAATCATTTTGAATAAAATCCGAATCCCATCCAATTCTATTCCATTCTATTCTTTATATTTTATATCTTACGGCGTTTGCAATTTTTCTACACTTGTATGTCGTTGTAGTTGTTTTTTGTAAGATAATTATGCAGTTTTGGAAGTTGTACAAGCCTGCTATCAGTATACAAGGTAACTTGGGAGACAGTGTCGGAATCAGTATCGTTTATTTTTGTTAAATTTGCATCGCTTAAATTACTGATAAATCGCTGTATTATAAAGATAGGAAAGAAAACTAAATATAAAAATGCATCATAACCTACAGGTTTGATTTTGAAAAATGTGTTTTAGCATAGTTATATTACAACTATTCGTGGGATAATAAGTATTCATAAAGGTCATAAAGTACAGTATTCAAATACTTTACTAATTCATTAAAATTTTAGGATCTCCTTAATTTTAAGCACTTTTGTGTTAATGCAGTTAGTGCATGTATGATGTCACAATTCTTATTGTATTTATTATATTTGCTGTGTAATAATTAATCAATGTTGTGCTTCTTTAAGATGTAGTCAATCGGTTAAATACTCTTACCTAGTCTAGTCATCTCGAACCGAACCTGACGAGGTTTCGGATCAAACATTTTTAGTCATAGTCATTTATTCATAATGCATTATTTCAATTTGCTTGATTTTGGGAAAAAATGTATATCAGCGTATATTACAACTATTCTTAGGATAAAAAGTATTCATAGAGTTCATACAGTACAGTATTCAAATACTTTACTTATTCATTAAAATTAAATTATTATGATCTCCTTAATTTTAAGCACGTTAGTGTTCATGCAGTTAGTGCATGTATTTATGATGTTAAAATTCTAATCGTATTTATTATACTTGCTGTGTAATAAATGTTGTGTGTCTATAAGATATAGTCAATAGATCTAAGAACTCGTTTCTAATTAACATCTAGTCATCTCGAACTTGATGAGGTTTCGCATCAATAATTTGTAGTCATAGCCATAGTATATTTATTCATAAGGGATCCTTCGAAGCGCGTCGATGGCAAATAGTAGTATTAAAAGCTATGTTTGGTCCAGTACTCAGCAATGGTGACACCATTTGCTGACTCACCCATAAGGTCCTCACATGTACTAACAAATGCGGCGCAAGATGAAAAAATATTATGAGTCGTATTATATAATTTTAAAAATATAAGAATCATGTTATCATGGTAAACGTTCTTGTCATTTAAATAAAACAAACTAAATGGAATTTGGAAAGTGAGGGTTTACAAAACTATTGTGATTGTACAAGACTGATCCAAACTATTGGTCTGGTCAGTAAGAAAGATGTTATTTATTTATTTGGAATTGTTAAGTACTCTAAAAATGATAAACAATGTCATGACATGGATTTAAAAAAAAACTTTATTCATGTGGTATTATATTAAAAATGAATATTATTTAATTATGATAACCTAAGCCATATAATGTGTATACTCATTCTTAATGTGAAAAAAAAAGTTTTCTTCGACGTAAAATCTTTTGTTTCTATTTCTGTCTGTCCGTATTACTAACCCGCATTAGTTTTAAATAGCTGTTACAATGACCCTTTTCAGTATATTACTCTTCATTATCTTGCCAAAAACAAATCATTGAATAGTTTACTACATCCTTTTTTAATCCGTAACAATTTCTGTAAAATGTATCATACATATCTTTTATTTTCATATCTCTACTGCCACACCCTTATCACTTCCATTCAGAAGAGCAAAACCTTCTATCTAATACTTGTTAATGTCTGATTATGCCTTTTTGGTCAATGATTGTTTGACAGCAATCGCTTTTACGGCATCATTCACCTCGTCTTTCGCAGTCACCCTCCTTTTCACATCTGCGTCAATCTCGATCTCAATCTACATTATTTCTCATATGAGGGTACCGTGATAATATTCTTATTATTTTTTTCCTGTTTGCGTTCTAGTCATGACAATTCTAGGTTCTGTAAATCTGTTTCTTAATTACCTACATCTTCTTTCCAGGACCAATGGTGTTTACAACTCCTCGTGGCAAGCGCCAGCTATATTACAACGGCTTCAAATATTCTTGTCGTAATCGGTACGAAGGAAAGTCAGACGTACGATGGTACTGCTCATCTCACCATTCCAAAGGCTGCAGGGCATCTGTTAGGACCATAGAATATAAGATAGTTAGTCTGTCAGAAATACACAACCACGATCCTACACTTCAGTGGATTGAAAAAAATAACAGTTGATAAGTACAATTTTATCTTGATCTGAGGCTGATTTTTTATCTTACATTAAATCAAGTACTTTAGTGAAGGATAACTATAAATTATTGTTAATAGGCACAATTTAAGAAAAAAAGGCTATATGTAAAATGTTATTTAAAAATCTTGTCCTATATTTGTACAACCTAATATTTTATGTCAATGTGATTATATTTATATTTTCTGATTATGTAAATAATGAATGTTTCGAAAATAAAATGGTGTTAAGATGCAATCGAATATATATAATAACTATCAAATTCAATCAAACTTTTTAAATTTTAAAGTTTTTGCTGATAGCAATACAATTAGTGACAGACGTCAAAATTTTATTAGCACGCTATTGGTTTCATTAGTTGAATATAAGTTTTGTTGAATTCCCATTATCTGTAGTTACAGATAAGGGAATTTTTATAAATTTGGAGTTAAGCAGTTTTGTTTAACTCCAATTTTTTATATGCATTGGACAAGTTAATGCAAAGCATTCTGTATGTAAATTGAAAGGTTTTATAGTGGTCTGATTCGCACGAGTGTTTTTTAACTTACCTACCTGGACTAATCATATTTTTACCGTTTGATCTATTCTATTTTTTAACTTACCTCGACTAATCATATTTTAACTGTATGATCTGTTCTATTTTTGCTGTTTTTTGCTCTTGCATGTCAGACCTTAGTCTCACTTAGATTTTTTTTTAATTTATAAAGATTTTGTGTGGGATCTTATATCTAAAAAATTGTGTTGATTATAAAAACAATGCTGTTGAATTTATAAATGTTGAAATATTAAAAAAAAAACAAACGTGATAATATATTGTGTTTATTTGCGTGATGATTTGTATTATATCTTGTTAATTTAGTAGGTACTCTATTTATATATATTATGTTCATTAACAACGGTTATTAAAATGGGTTTTCTAAGTTTTGAAGTTTATTGTGTATTTAATTTACTTTTTGTGTGAGAAAATAAAACAAGCAAAGAAACTAAAACTCTATGTACACTTTCGTGGTGGAAATAGACAAAGAATAACATACATACCTATGTACATAAATACTCTCGAAAAACACTTCCCTCCTTTTAAAACAGTCGGGTAAAAATTTAACCAAGAATTCATAACTGGTGAAACGCATGCACATAAATCGACAACCAGAAACACACTTGAAACAATAAAACATCTTGAAAATTCCCGAAGTCTTTATTTAAATAATGAACATATCCCTCTCTTTCTAGCAACATTTACCATCTCACGCCGTGGCAAGAGGATGATAAGACTGAAAGGACACAACTTCTACCAAGTTCGGGCAAAAGGAAATAGGATCAGATGGGCCTGTTCGACTCACCATCGGCATGGTTGCAAAGCTGCTATCAAGACTGTCGATGATGTCGTTGTTTCTGTTAATCTGAACCATAAACATAATAGTAAACGCAGAGATTCAATGAAGCCTATTCGGTTAATTGACAGCAAAATGATGCAACCATTCTAAAAATAATGTGAAGTAAGTCCGCCTATTTGTGTGCGTAAAGTATTAAATAAGTAAATGTGAAGTAAATAGTCCTGTGGCAGTGATCAAATTTGCCAAAAGATAGTATTGTAATAATAGTTAGATTTAAGACAATAATTAAGAGTTCTGTGAGTATAGACAAATGTATTAAAATAGTTATTTTGTTAGTCTTTAAGCCATTTTGTGCCTATGTTTATTATAAAATGATGTAGTTTTTAGCCTAATTTTTCAATTCAAACCAGTTGTTCCTTCAATCAAACAAGCAAACACTTCAGCGTTATTATATACAGATTGTTAATTTAAAAAAATATAAATATATATTAGATAATATGTATAGATAAATATAAATTTATTAATAAATAAATAAATTTATATTTATCTACTTATTTTCAGCCTATTCCGTCCCACTGCAGGGCAAAGGCCTCCCTTTCTTCTTTCCATTCTTCCCGGCTCTAGGCTAGCGTTGACCAATCCTGTCGATAGGCGTCAAGCTCGTCCCTCTACTTTTCTCCTATTCATTTTTCCTATTTTATTTTATCCTATTTATTTATTATATACTATTTATCCTTATTAATATTTATCATACACAGTTTGCAAAAGATTTAACATTATGCTGTAAAATCTTTTGCAAACTGTGTATGATAAATAAAAAAAACTGATAAATAAATAAATCTAAATCAATCTAAATTAATAAAAAAAAAACAGAAATATTACAGGAAAAGAGAGGTTGCAGCAGTGAGCGAAGTCGGGCTGTGGATGATGATGATGGTGATGTATTATCATAATATAGAGGTAATATTTTAATATTTGTCGACAGCTGCACTTAAGCTGGGTGCCAGTTCTTTGTCTCCAGTAAAAATGGTCCTTTAGTTACGGGAGCAAAACCGATGGAAAAAAAGCTCGTGTTATTTTAAATAAAACTAGCTCCTACCCGCGACTTCGTCTGCGTGGAGTCTAGAATTAAAATACATCTTAGTTGTATCCCGGTGGTTTAAAACGTTTTCCCGTGCATTTTTTTGTGCAATTTTACCAATTTTACTCTTCGTAAGAACCTCCTACAAAGTATTAGAACGTTTTCAAAATATGGCGTGACTAAGGGAAACAGGGATTCATTTTCATACATTAATATATAAATTGGTAAATAGAGCATCTACTCATAAAAGAACAAGATTATTTTCGAGTCGATGGTTAACAACTCCTTAGATTGTTTAGGCCCAGTACGTGGCTACATTAATTGCAGCGTCGCCGATGATAATCTCCCAAAGCACAGGTGCATGGGCACTTGGGGCACTCGCAACTTGTGACGTCATAAGTAAGGCCATACATAAGTTTTTATTATTAGGTTTTTATTATACTCATTCATCATCATCATCATCATACCAGCCGAAAGACGTCCACTACTGGACATATGCCTCCCCCAAGTGTCGCCACAACAACCGGTCCTGTGCGTCTCGCATCCATCGGCTACCCTCGACCCTTACCAGGTCATCCGTCTACCTTGTGGGAGGCCTTCCAACGCAGCGTCTTCCGGCACGCGGAATATACTCATTGAAACCAACGATTCCCTAAAAGTCTTTCTTGACCTTTTGTAACTTCATTTTCAGTACGATACGTGCTTTCACAGAGAGGCAGGCGAATGATCCAGGTGAACGGATACACTTACTCACTACTGCCTTCAAAGTCAAATAAAAAAAGATGGCGGTGTTCCACTCATTCACCGAATGGATGCCACGCTCATGTCTTCACTTTGGATGACCTGGTGATCGCTATCAATGGGATACACGAGCATCGACCGCAGAATGTAAGCAAAGTCTTGTTCTATGACGACACGAGCGTGCTTCGGTAAGAAAGAGAAGTAGCAACAGTGTGAAAACGCCCTATTTCGGGTCTGTGCGAGTTATTATTTATTTTTCAAAAAATATTTGTATGTTTGTTTTCATTACATGTTTGTGAAAAGTAACCTTTGATGAACTCTGAATCTGATCCAAATCTTAAAATTCTTACACTAACAAAAAGCTTCAGTATCGTTGAATGTTATTGACAGAAATAATGACACAGCAGCGAAGCCGCGGGAAAAGTTATATATAAGAAGAAGAAAGAAAAGAATAAGAATAAATCTATTTATTTATTTAAATATTTATTTATTTTATTTATTTATTTATTTAAGGAAAAACAAACAGTAGCACAATAAGAAATTGTCATAATGTCTAAAATATACATTTTAAAACAATTATGCTACCCACTGCATTCTCCACAGATTACTATTAGAAGTATAACTAGCTAGTAACACGCGTGAAATTTAAACAATTTTTCTAAATAAGCCCCGGATATATTGAAAACTATTGAGTTGAATGGAATTTACTGCGGCTGCTTATACAAAACAATATTTCCATAAAACATCGAGAAATTATAATCTAATCAAGATTCATTACAACTTTACAGAGTCCGTAACTCTCCGGTGACATACATAAAAGAAAAAAAAAGAAAAAGTAAATGTGTGTGAGAATGCATGATGCATGATGTGAAAAATCAAATATACTTTATTGTACTCGTACACCAAATTAAAAACACATAAAGGAAACTTTAAACCACAAAATATACAATTGGCGGCTTTATCGCATTCCGCGATCTCTTCCAGGCAACCTGGAATGGATAAAGATATGTTTAGTCTATAATTTGGTGGAGATGTCGCAGCCCACAAGCTTAATCAGCCGTTTCATTAAAAGCCTAGCCTTTTATTTAACTGCGCCGATTTTTCAGCGACCTGAGTGACATCTTTGGTTCAATATCGTTAAATGTCTTGCCCATGTCACTTATATGTCACAGGTCGATGAAAAGGCTAGGCTTTTAATTAAACAGCTGATTAAGCAAGTTGGCCGCAACAGATATATTGATTCGTGAGTCATCATGATAGGAGCGGTTATGTTGGAAACATAAATTGTTTGATAAAGATGGTTTTCCATACTATTTGTTGAAAACACTAAGTTTTGCTATTTTTAGGTTTAACACACCTGTACTGTATGTACCTAATTCGCTAATTAGCAATAAAGGTTAAAACAAGCCTATTTTGTGTAGCCTATTTTTCTCACTTTGATATATGTGTATACAAATACAATTACAAATATAGTAATACGATATTTTTTATATCTTAAAGTGGTATTCGACAAAGAAGTAAAAGGTTTTTAGAATTAACAGATCTCAAAGAAAACTCAATTTAGATATTTACTGTGGTGGCTTTATTTAACTTAAACTATGTTATGTAAGGCGCTGGATACACACAAAAGACATAGGACGAGGACGGGGCGCGGACAAATGTCTCTTCCGCGTCCCTTTCATACAAAATGTATAGAAGCGTCGCGATGCAAAACATATAGGAAGGACAGGGCGCGGACACGACGCTTACTCGTCTGCGCCCTATTGTAAAACATACAGAAAGGACGAGGCACGGGCGTGAGCGGATGAAGGACGGGCGAGAACGGGGCGCAGGCGCCGGGACTCGCGCGTCTCTGCACCACACAATTACACCACCACAATTAACCACCTTCACCTTCGGAAGAAGACATGTCCGATTTTGACAGAATAATCTGTCAAAATCGAACGGTTGAATGAAATTGGTCCGAAAACCGTCATCTCTTGCGGCACCCAGCGTCACGTCCGTGCCTCGTCTTTTTTATATGAGATATAAAGTCGCGACGGGCACTCCGTCTGTGCCCTGTCCGCGCCCCGTCCTCGTCTTACGTCTTTTCTGTGTGTCCAGCGCCTCACGTAATTATTCTTGTTAAATATTTTTCTACTAGTTTTATTAAAATGTTGTGTGACTTCGATTAAGTCTGTTTTGAAGTAGTTTTTATTTTTGAAATTAGTTTTAGATTATTTATACCTACTTCTATTTTTGTACCAACATGTTTTATTATTACAAAGCATGCTGCCATTAAAATCTTTCAGCATTAAAGTTTATTTAAATATTTAATACTTACCTATGCTTTTATGCGTTAGTTATGAATTTGTCTCTGTGTTCTTTTTAGCAAAATTGTTACATTAGAAGTAAGATAGTGTTTTCACTAGTCGTACTTGGGACATTTTTGTGTAAAACTAATAAGAATAGGTACATTTAGAAACAGCCAAATAAGTCATAGTTTATAGGAGTTCATAAGCGTTACTCGATCATGCGACAGCGTGTGTTTGCAAGTGTTTCTTCTAAGGGTTGTCGCATTGTCGCGTCGCGGTTTCTTCGGGAGTCTTTATTCCATAGAATTTCTTAACTCTCTGTTTACGTTTGTAATCAAAATTGTGCCATGAAATAAATTATTCATCATGTTTTTAACAGATCTTGTAATATTAATATACTTATTTATTTATTTAGCTTTTGATTTTGTTTCATTCAATATTCTATGGACCTACATATATTAAAATAATAAATAGCGATCAAGTTCTGGATACAGCTTTAATTGAGTATTGAAAATTTTGTCAATTCTGTAGTTATTAATAATTAAAGTTGTTCCTTTTCAGTGATCCAACCGAAGTCTTCTCATCTGACCAAGAAACCTAGTGGTTCCAAAAGGAAGGAGACCGGAGAGCGTTTCCATCTTTTTGATGAACTCATGAAGTCTTTGTCGAGTAAAAATCTTAAGTTTTCTGAATTAGAACATCGTATTGATGCTATCTGTCGGAACATTACAATGAAATAAGATTTTTCAACCAGAATTAAAGACACCATAGATCACTTAGTTAGTGGCTTGTAGATACAGACAGTATCATCAATCGGATAACCCCCACATATACTGGGTAAGCTTTTTTCGCCGTAGTAAATTCCTAAAATAAAATTGAGTCTCCCATACAAATTGTGATCAGTTGATGACAACTTTGTATGGGAAGTTCAAATTTTTTTTTTAAGAATTGACTATGGCTTTCTTGGGGAAATTTCTTCATTTATATGGGCAGAAGTGGTTCTTAAAGTTTGCGCACGGGAAAAAAACTTACCCAGTATATAATCAATGGATGACCCTGTCACTACCCAAGACATCTAGCTTCTTATGTTAAAAACTAAATCTGATTTTCGCACGATCAAAAAAAAGTATCTAGTATGTTTATAATGTATCCAATGAGATATTGTCGAGGAAAACCTGGTAAGTCAGATACATACGTATTTGTTCATTTACATGTATAAAGCAGTAAATATTCTAGTGCGTCGTATGTAATCATTGTTTATAGTGAAGTTTGTATTCATTTATATTTAGTCTACAGGCTTTTCCAGAAGTGTATGGTCATATTTAAAGGGGTGTGCTGTATCTTCTATACAATAAAGACACAATATCAAAATGAAAATTAAGTACTTAGAAAGAAAGAAAGAAAGAAAAACTGTTTATTTATGTGAAAGTGACGCAGATACACAAAATTGCTAGGCCTAAATAAAAAAAAATAAAAAAAAAACAAAATCAGGTGTAAACTTATACAGCAAACAATAATATAATGCGGCACCACCGCGCAAAATGGCTAACGCTCAGCATAATGCCGAGGCCCGTGCACGAAGACACGAATCCATGGCGCTGGTTTTCAGCGTGAGCCGGAGTGAAAAAGTTGAATGAACAACACTTTTCAAGCAGTCTGATGCAGTTAGTAGCATCGAAACTGTGATTGAACTAAATTATACGCTACCAACTGCATCAAACTGCTAAAAAAAAATTTTTCTTAAACTTTACAGTCGTTTTTTCTATCGGGTTTTTTGAAAAAAGTAAAAAAAAACTAAATATTTTGATATTGTTTCTTTATTCTCTAGCAGTTACAGAATAACACCCTTAAATATAACCACGCACTTCTAGAACACCCTGTATAAAGTAAAGTTTGTGTATGCCTAAATCACGTCAAAATAAAGAAATTTAAATAAACAGATTTTTGTATTATTGGTACTCGCACTATGGTATTTATAACACCAAATGTTTGACCAAACGACACTAAAACATCAGTTTCATTCGCGAAATCTGGCATGAATTCTTTTGTAAATTTGACATGCGCTATCGTCGAACTACGGTTTCTAACACCGTTTGTGTTTTCGGTACAGAACACTTTTAAACTTTGTCTGAAAACTCGTAATAAATCTAATGTAATCCTGGATATATTATTACAGTGGAATTCATAACTTCAAAGAGAGGGACACGCCTGCTACGTCTTAAAGAGTATACCTACTATCCGAGACCCACTACGACTACAAACCAACAATGGCGCTGCTCTACTCACATATCAAGAGGATGCAAAGGGCAGGTCATCATAAAAAATGGTAAAATAACAAGAATAAAAGTACATAACCATTCTCCGAAGGTGGAATCTACACCGGAGAAAATGTTTAGACTTCAATGGTCAATGAAGGACGTTGTGACGAGCACTGTTGAAAAGGACTGTTTGAATGTCAACGGTTACATTAGAGCAGTCTCCCAGAACGCTCGATCGTCATTGTTTGCTGATATCTTAGCTGGAAAGAAGTAGCGTAAGAAATATCACAACAACTCATCTTTCTGATAGTTACCATTACGTACTTACAAACGGCCGAAGATTGACAATGTCGAGCAATTTTCAAACACATTCCTTGTCACATTTTTGTACTGAAAATTACAATAAATAATACTGAGAATAATATAAAAAATATACTTTGTATTTTTCATAATTTTTTGTGTTCTTCTTTTTTCGCTACGTTTTCTATTCTTCTAAGTCAATAATAAAATAACCAAATAAGAATTCTGTTTTACTTTAAAAACCCAAAATTGCTTCTTAGATTAATTGTTGTTTATTATCGCTATCAGGCAAAGTAGAACTATAGCTTTACTATTTTACATAAAAGCGAGAAATGTGTGTGAGCTGATCAGAAGCCGCTTTTTTTTATAGATTGGAAATCATCAGATGACCCCTTCCGCTATGGGTGTAGTGAGTAAGAGTGTCAGACTTTTACTGACTAAAACCCATCCATGCTCCTCCTAGTTCCTTTTACGTTCCAGGGCCGCGGTAACTCTTTCGAACAAAATCCGCAACCCTGGCAGGCACTGGCCCTAACGGGCCCCATAAATCATTAGCTTGGAGTTGGAATATTTTTGTACCGTTTTCTTTACTTCGTTCAATAAGCAAAGAATTCATTGAAATCAAGCAATTACCTTCATAAAAGATATACCTACTAAAGATACAGACTAATAATAATCTTAGATTCACTATTACATCGAAATTAATTAAAGGTTGCACTTCATCATCATTATCAGCTGAAAGACGTTCACTGCTGGACATAGGCCTCCACCAAGTGTCGCCACAACAACCGGTCCTGTGCTTCTCGCATCCATCGGTTACCCGCGACCCTCACCAGGCTGCACATACTTACTATGAAACTAATGTTTCAACTTTGTATCTCGATTGGAATCTGGCTAAATTATAACAGCTGCACGGGCCGATCTCCAAGGTAAAGCAACGCTTGCCGAGGTTGGTCTTTGGATGGGTGACCATCTTAACATACTGAGACTCCTCTGTGCCTCGGAAAGCACGTTAAGCCGTTTGTCCCGGCTGTCATTTGGAGATCTTTGGCAGTCATTACGGATTGTCAGAAGCCAGAAAATCTAACACCAGCCTTGCCAAGCAGTACCGTGTTACCCAGTTAATAGGTTGTGGAGGTCTGGTAGGCAGCCGCTCCACGTAAAATACTGGTATTCAGCTGAATCCGGTTTGACTGGGAGCCGACCTCAATATAATTGGGAAAAGGCTAGGCAGATGATGATCTGGGATAGAATGCTTCACTTTGGTATTGTTCCCGACAGTAATGGTGGATCCATTACTAACTAACAAATGTAATCGATTGTTACAGCGGAATTCGTAGCATCAAGGCAAGGAAAACGTCTATTACGTTTAAAAGGTTACACGTACTATGGGAAACCTTTAAAAACTGCCAGGCTAAAGTGGCGATGTTCTACCCACGTGTCGAAAGGATGCCGAGCGACAGTGACCACATTCTGTGAAAAAATTATAAGTGTGGAATACAATCATAGTCACCCACCGAGTCTGAATTTAATATGATTTGATTTTATGTTTTACAGTTTGATTTTATTTTTTAATGCTTTATTATTGATTTAATTTAATGTTTTTGATTCGATATTTTATTGTATATAAAATTAATGCTTTACGATTTGAATTTTTTAAATATTTAATTGGTCTTTCACATACATAATTATGTGTGTAAGACTTTTAATAAAAAATATGAAATATAATAAAACTATTTTAATTTTAGAAAGGTTAGTAAACGTAAGCACCCTTAATGCACTTCCGCGATCCCTTGCGTAAGTGCACGGATGGAACAGATTTGGATGAAATTTAGCACACACATCGTTTATAACTTGATTAACACATAACACACTTTTTACAAGCATTTATTTAACTTGCACTGTTCATATGTTTGTAAGTTGTCCGTCAAAATTTTGCAAACCATTTGTTATCCGATTGAGCTGAAATTTTGCATACACCTTTAGTTCTGGTGACAATACAATGTGCAATACTCAATATATTGCAATATATATTGTAATAATTTCAATATGGCCGCCGCTCCAAGATGGCGTATTACATTTTTTTTCTCAAGCCCCTTAATATGGGTATCAAACGAAAGGGCTTGAAGAGTAGACACAATAAAGTTTAAATTACACTAAAGGTAACATGGTCTATGAGGTAACATTACACTAAATTCAATATGGCCGCTACATAAAAGCTTGTTTTTAAAGTAAAATTTATTAATTCCGGTAATAGTAGGTATGTTCTCTTGGAATGGTTTTCTTTCTCGGGGGTGGAGCCGCGGGCGGTACCTACTACAAAATAAAAAAAATAAGTTAGGGTTGGTAGCAAAAACAGCAACATCTCTCATCTTTATCTTTCAGGTGGACTGCTTCACTTTGACTTTACTTACGATAGTCTACAAAAAATAATAAATAAAACCTATTGTTACAGCGGAATTCATAGAATCAAGGAAAGGGAAGCGTCTTATACGTTTCAAAGGCTACACGTACTTCGAAAAGCCTTCAAAAACTAGCAGACGACAGTGGCGTTGTTCTACGCACTTGGCGCGAGGATGTCGTGCGGATATCACCACAGATAATGATCTAATTATAAGAATACGAGAGGGACATAATCATCCACCTAGTTCAAAGCATCAGAAATGAGAAGATTTTTTTATTATTGATAGGCACGCGCTTGACCACTATCTCACCTGATGGTAAGCGATGATGTGGTCGAAGATGGAGCACGCTTGCCTAGAAGTAACCTATTCACTCTCGACTTAAAGACTCCCAGGTTGTAGCTATCAGGAATCACAGACTGGAAGGGAATTCCACTCCTTAGCTGTACGCACAATGAATGTATTCCCAAAACGCTTTGTGCGTGTGGGTGGGATGTCCACCATGTACCGGTGGCGCATCGCCGTACGTCTTGTGGTCAGATGATGGAACTGGCTTGGCGGAATCAAACTATGCAATTCCACATTCTGTGATAAAGACAAGAGCCTCTTGGGGCTCCCAACCAGTGAACCGCGCCCTACTTGGGGGGCATACAGTGACACAAGGAGGAGCACAGCGGCTCTAAAAATAATTTGATGCTAACCATTCAGAGGCAGTTCGTCTTGCTGTAGGCTTCTAATAAGTTTACTAACAAGCAAGGGATTATAATGGTCGGTCCACACGATACAGTTTTACCTGTGCAGACTTTGAACTCTGAATAAAAAATCTTTCACACCGACATTTGTCTACATTGTTTCGTTGCACAGACAAATTTCTGTAGAACTTTAAGGAGGTCTGTGGTCTCACTGACAGCCCACTCTGCAGAGCCTGCATGGAGGAGGATGAGACAGCAGCTCATCTGCTTCTAAGCTGCCCGGTAGTCACCGATTACAGGGCTAAGTACTTCGGAAACCCAAGTACCCTCTGTGAGATAGTTAGTAACACCAAAGCGTTACTGGCTTTCCTTGGGGAGCTGGGGTGGATCGAATGAAACATTTGTCCCACCTGCACGCAAAATACGCGCTTAGTCGTGGAATTGCGGAAACCAGCCCGAATTACAATGCAATACAATACAATACAAGGAGGTCTGTGTCTTATGGACCGACTATAATGATTTAAGAATAAAATTGGAAGGGCGTGCATTCTGAAAGGTTGGAGACCACCGCTCTAGACAAAGTGTCATTCTATAAACGATTGCGATTATCGAAGCTCCAAACCTAAAGGATTGATCAGAGTGCCAATTCTACTATTTTTTTCAAAAAAGCCTTTATTTCCATACATTTTTGATGCGAACGTTGTCGTTGCTTAAAAATTAGTAGAATTAGCCCTCAGGTGATATTTCGAAAGCGCTTGACAATCCCGTAGTTTTTAAAATTGACACTTAATCGCTGTCAGAATATCACTTGTCATGTTAAAGAGAGACAGAGCTATACAGGACGAATTACGTACTATTCCTTTTTCAACTCGGATTTACTATGGCAATGGCACGTCAGAGTAAGGGCTCTGAACTGCTTTTGACGTTATAGCTAGATATTAAGCATGTGTCGACGCTTGTTACATTTTTGTCATAAGAACTAGACATAGGTACAGTAAGCTGTACGTCAATAGTAACAAAAATAGAATAATCTGTCAGCCAAAGGTGTTACTGCCGACATGCATCCTACTGTACGTGTTTTTTAAATGTTTTTTTTTATTTATATTTTTCGATTTGATTTTTTTTAATAAAGCTTTACATTCGAGCTCAGTAATAATTTAATTTCCTACTCGCTAATCCTGAATGTATGACTAATCTTTAAAAATATGGAAACTCATTAGTAACGTTGTTGTGATCCGATTTCAAGGATATTGTATGAATACCTGGTATAACTAACACCCATGAAGCATTTCAGCTAAGTCCTATTGCACTAAATGCTAATTTTTTTTTGGTTGTGGCGAATCAGAATTTCGGTTACAGCTACTGCTAACCGGAAATCCGCTAATGACGAATATATGCTAATAATAAATATTATAATTATGATATCATACAGGTTTTTTTTTATTTTTCTCCGTGCGTCGGGAAGCACGTTAAGCCGTTGGTCCCGGCTGTCATTTGGAGATCGTTGGCAGTAGTAAAATCTGACACCAGTCTTGCAAAGAAGTACTGTGTTACCTAGTTAATGGGTTGCGGTTGGTTGTGGTCGGATAGGCAGCCGCTCCACGTAACATACTGGTATTCAGCTGAATCTGATTTTACGGGAAGCCGACGACGTTGATGATGCTGAGAGGTTTCTTTTTTTTACTTTACATGACATTTCTCTTATGTTTATACGTAAGCCGCCACTATTTAAAACATTATAATATCACCTCTATTTAAATTTATTATTTCAATAAAAACGCACCAAACGTCATCACCATTTTTTATGAAAAGGAAATGGCAAGTGTTGTATCTCTTATCAAGTACCCGCTTGACGTTGAGTTTTGGGACACCCTGTATATGTCTCTAAAATGAACGTATTAAAACGTGCGTTTTAGTAGGCTTTTCCGAACACTTTAAATCATATTAAAAAAAATAGACGTTGTTATCAAAACGGTGGATTCACCCAGCAGTTGCTGGTGCTGCTGCAGCACGTATTTTTATAGTGTGCAATTAAATGCAGATTTTTAAACCCTCAGATAACACTTTCATAAGTAATAAAAATGGTGATTTGACAGCTATTACAAATTATGTCAACCGGTCATATTTAGTCTTTAAATAAAAGTTATCTGACTATTGAACAATCAGATTACAATCATCGTCATCATTTTCCATCAGGAGAGACTGTGGTCAAACGCGATAGTTTATAAAAAAAATAAAAAATCAGCGCTGTGATTTCGACCGCACCTATGTGTATCTACACTTGCACATTCACTCTCGATTGGCAAATCATGACTACAAATAACAAAATAAACTATTATTAATAACCAATTAAATGCAAATCAAGTAATGCGATTGGTTGTTTATTGATCATCATTCATCATCCACAGCCCGACTTCGCCCACTGCTGAGCATAGGCTCTCTATTTTTACGCCAATCTCCATGTTCCTGTGCCAGCCTCAGCCAGGTTCTACCCGTGATAGCAATAATGTCGTCTGCCCATCTTGCCGCCCGCCGACCAACACTTCTGGTTCCAGTAATCAGACGCCACTTGGTCACTAATTGTCACATTATTTTTACGTTAATTATTCTTTTCGTTCCAAAAACTGGGCCTTAGTAACATGAATTCAACAAATCGTAATCCTGAATGTACTTTTACAGTGCTATTCATAAGATCACAGAGAGGGAATCGTCTGATGAGTTTTAAAGGATACACGTACTATGGAAGACCCACAAAAACATCGAAGCGGCAATGGCGATGTTCTACCCACGGAGCTCGAGGATGCCGAGCGAATGTCATAACTGTTGATGAAGAAATTATAAAACTAAATGACGAACACAACCATGAACCGACTTCTAAAGCATGCAGTACTTTGACTACAAAGGTCTATTTACCTCCTTCCTCCATCCTTGGCTGATAATTATAAACGGTATCTTATTTTTTAACTGCTATGATACCAGGCCTTATTGCCTACCTACATAAAGTTTTAATTACATTATCTAGTTATAAAAGAGTATAAATTTATTTTGAAGTAAAGCTGTTTAATTAACCAATTATAGTAATAAATACAATTTATTATTAATGAAAAAGTTTTGTTTCGGTGGGGAGTTCGAGGCTGAATAATAACAGCCGCACGGGATATTGCCTACCTACCTAAAGTTTTAAGTACATTATCTAGTTATAAAAGAGTATAAATTTTGTTTGAAGTAAAGCTGTTTATTTTAATCAATTATAGTTATAAATAAAATTTATTATTAATTTATAAGTTTTGTTTTGATGAGGAGTTCGAGGCTGAATAATAACAGCCGCACGGGACGATCTTCGACGTTAAGGCGCTGACAACAGCAAAAACTGAAAAATTGCTGGTTTCCTAACGAAATTTTAGCCAAATCTGTTTAGTTCCAAGCTGCAGAAAAAATATATGTTAATTTTAACTATATTTCAAAGAACACTGTTGTTTCCGAAACATGTTTATAAATAAAATCCTCGATAGTAATGATCATCAAAGTTACCTCTAACTTTGACCTTAGAAAAAAAAATCCCATATTACTAGCCTACTTATGCCAATCAAAATTATACCGAATAATGAATCGAATCTTAATGCAAAACTTTGTTGTTTTAGATTTTTAATAGATCAACTTAGTTTTGAGGAAATCGATAAAATATATATATTTGGCAAAAAATTGCAAGCATTTAGTCGTCGCGCTTCTCTTTCTTTTCTATACAGTCCGAGAGTGACCGAGCTTTTGCTGTTGTCAGCGTCTTAAGATGCTTTCAGTATAATTGGAAGCCATCCCTAAGGGGCTTGATATACAAAGCGCTCCGGGCGCGCGGCGGGTGCGCGGGCGCTGTGACTAAAATGTATGGCGTCTGTCCGCACACCCATGATGCTAAGGCCCATATTCCAAAACGTAAACTCCAACTCAACTGAAACTCCAACTCCAACATGAGCACGAAAATGTCAATGAAAGCTCTAATTGACGTTTTCGTACTCGAGAGGTGAGAAAACAAATCTTCAATTTATGACAAGCTCCGATTGAGTTGTAGTCTACTCTACTACTCTACATGTCAGCGCCCTGTCCGCCTTGTATATCAAGTCCCTAACATTATTATTTGGAAAAAGACTAGGTAGGTTTATTGGTGATTATTATGGTTATATCTTTTTCAGCACCAGAGTTCATAGTAGCAATGAGGGGCAAAAAAGTGATGAAGTTCAAAGGACATACGTACTACACGACTCTAAAGAATTCCTACAAGATTTGTTGGAAGTGTTCCACCCAAAGTAACTGCAAAGCAGTTGTCTATACTTTGGGGAATAAAGTGTATGGGGGTAAAGGGGAACATAAACACACTGATTGAGAAGACTTTAGTATTAGTTTAATGCTGACTATGCACGTATTGAGAATGTAACGTGTTCCGTATGTTGTCGGACGTAAAAGAATAGCACCATCCCATCGCTTCCCGTGGGTGTCGTAGGAGGCGACTAAGGGATTCACCAGAGAATGGGCAGCAGCATTCTCTGTAGGTACATTGCTATAGTTACACTGCGATCCCCAATCCGCCTGCCAAGCGTGGCGATTATGGCAAACCCCGCCATTTGGTTGAGGCCTGTATCCAACAGTGGACGTCTTTCGGCTAATATGATGATGATGATGATGAGAATTTAGGGGCTCTTAAGTCCTTTAAGTAATTTAAAATAATGAGGTCCGCTTGGACCACCAGCCAGAGTTCTCTAATTAACTTCGATACTTGCTAATACAGGCCCATTATTTATGAAATATAATTAATATGTGTTATTTATTCTTGCGTTAGTAACCAATGTCTGAGTTAATCTTTTGTCGCAAGTATCTCTAAGCCCTTTATAATTAAAAATAGTCATTGTGTGATTGTGTTTTGTGTTAGGTAAGCACTACGTAAAAATCGTCACAAATCATAAGTAGAACTTGCAAATGCTTGCCTTGTAACATGTTTGTGATTAAACCTCTGTTATTCTTTTTAGTTATGGATATTAGGTAAACCCAATCATTTAGTTAAGTTGGAGGGATTCTCAGTTGTTTTCATATGCTCTCTTTTTTTTGTTAGTTACTTATTAGGGTTTAATATTTTTATTTTTGTTATTATTTTTACACCAACATGGTTTTTATGTAGTTATACTATTTCGTCAAATACATCTAAAAATGTAATTTAACCTCCGAATGTTTGTGACATTCGAAAGTTGAATTACATTCATTCATTCCATTAATTTAGATTTAGTAAAAGATTACAACATGCTTTTTCACAAACTTCCACAATTTTGTTGAAATAAAAACGTTGTTACGAATATATTGTTTTCTTTTTAGCGAAACCATCTATGTGTACAAGCAAATAATTCTGTCAACGTAAAAACATATTTATAAGTAGCTGAGGAAATTATACATCATTGACTTGAAAGTATTTTCCCACTTAAAACATAATATTTTATTTTTAGCAGCAGACGAAGGTACAGGACCAGTATTCGTCTTGTCAATGAAAGGCAAGCGAATGTTGAAATTCAACCATTATACATATTACGCGACTTCAGGGGGTCCCAAGATTCGCTGGCGGTGTTCAAGCCAGAATGGTTGCAACGCTACAGTACATACATTTGAAGACCACGTGATAAGTGTCAATGAGAACCACACACATCCTCCGAAGTATATCCGCAAGTCTCGATTGCATGCACAAAAGTTTAAGAGTTAATTAGTGTATTGTTAAAATTAGAAAAATGAAATGTGTAGTTAAATGCGGATCAAAAGTTTTATAGCCTGAAAACCCGTCGATAATTTGTATTAAAGTAGACAAGCCCATAAAACTAAAACGATTGACGTTTTCGTACCTACTCGAAAGATGAGCAGACAAACGCAAAAACATCAATTTATGACAAGCTCCAATAGAGTTGGAGTTTACGTTTTGGAATATGGGCCTTTGACACATTCTTAAATCCAAATAATTGTGGCGCAAAATGAAGCCATTTTTTTTTCTTAAAGGTAAATTAGTTATGTTCTTAATCTTAAAATCATGGTATATTTTACAAATATCATTATTAAAAAGTTTTATTATGCATGTAAAAAATAAATTTAATATTATAGTAGAATGCTTGAGTGTCGTAATGTTTCTCGTCTATGCTATTGTAATGTTAGTCGTTTGTTATTTTAGCATATATTGTATGCTATAAGTATTACGAGTAAGTATTAAGTATACTGTATTAATGTTTTTTTATGTAGCCGTGAATCGTGTCTAAATCTAATAAACAATTGTAAATCCATCGTAGTATTTCTTTCAGTCAAAGGTATAAAGACTGTGTGATTTGACATGAGCTTACTTGACCGTTCGTCGATCGTTTGTTTTTTTTAATTAGATATAAAACGTTCGTTTGTGGAAGTCCTTTGAACGATTATGTTTTATTATAATTTAAAATAAACGTAACCTACTCATGTTGGTAAGTATAGTATGCATAACAAGTTTCATTAGAATCAGTTCTTTCATTTCTAAAAATATAAAAGACTTGTAAATTGTATGAAATGCCGTGGGGCGTAAACGCTCCTAAGCCGCCATTAAGTGTGATTTTTACTGTGTATTTATTTAGTATCTAACTAAAATTGCCTAGGTTCTTAGGTATGTTGGGTTCAGCTTCCAGTAATCTATTTGGGGCGATTTCCTGTCTGTCCTGCACAGTCCAGAAACAGCCGATACCAACAGCTTAAGGCTGCGTTTCCACCAGAGACGTGCGATGACGCGTAGCGAGGGATGTGTTTATTAAGAACCAATGGGATCGCTTCATTTACCTAGCCTCGCTACGCGCTAGCGATTCTATTGGTCCTTAACAAACACATCGCACATCTCTGGTGGAGACGCAGCTTTAAGTGCTTTCCGATGCCCAAATGAGTCTCGGTATGTAGGTAATAGAACTCGGTAAGGAATGGTCAATCATCCACAAACCGACCTCTGGAAGAGTTACTTTACCTTGATGATTGACCTATGCGGCTGATATTACTTCTCGAGCTCTTCCGACATGTGTATCTATTTAGTGAAATATTTTTATTGTTTTCAGAAATAAAGTTCGCGTATTCAAAGCGAGGAAACAAGCTCCTGGTTCTCGACGGATATACCTTCTACTGTCAGGAGGCCTATACCAATAATAAACTAAGATGGCTCTGCACAAACCATGGCCAAGGTTGTCGATCCATCATACACACTAAGGGCCAGGCCATTGTTAAAATAAAAAATGAGCACGCCCACGAAAAGCCTCCAAAGGAAAATAGGATTTCGTGTGAATCTAGTTTTACTACCTTGCGTACCTATTAGAAAGATTATACTTATTGCGTACATATTAGAAAGATATAAATTATAAAAGAGCTAGGTTACAATTTTGATTCTTACTGAAGTTAATTATTATTCATCTATGTTCAAGGCTCCTTTGGCGCGCGGCCTATATTTTGAACTATTACCGCCATCTTGTTTTTTTTGAATAAATTTGTATTACAATTAAACAAATGTTCACGTACAGTGCCTATTGTCAATAACATTCAAGAACTAAAAGATCCTTGGTGCACCCCGTCAAAGTAAAAAAAAATGCCAAAGACAAAAAAAAAGTTATTAAGTATATTGTATTTTTTATCATTATTCGTTATAGTTTTAAAATGTGGGAATAACTAATTTGCATTACTGGGTTAGAAGACGAAAACAGTAACCACCTATAAGTTGACCTCTTATTCTGTTGAAACTCCACCTTTAGGTCTAAGTTTTATTATTGACACGCGACAAAGTCTAATATAGAACTTTACACATTTTATTGGTTATTATTAAATTGTGTTTGTTAAAGTAAGGTCTTTTTCATAGATTCAATCCTTATTGATGCGTTATAAGGTAAAATTGTAAAATAATAAAAAAAATAGAGTAGAATACAATTTGCATGTAAGCAAAAATTTAAAAAAGTCGCTTTTCCGTAGTCGAAAGATAGTTTGAAAGTTGCCACGTAAAATACAGGTATTTAGCTGAATCTGTATGACTGTTAGCCGACTCCAATAAAGTTGGGAAAAGGCTAGGCAGATGTTGAAAGCTAATTTGAAATCTAAAAAAAAATCAAATCGATAACATGTTTTTTTTCAGTTGGTGACCCTGTGACTTATGTGTACACGAGACGTGGATCTAAAATGATAATAGTATCAGGATACTCATTTCAACGTCAAACGGGGCACCCTAAATTGAACGCTAGGTGGCGCTGTGCAACACATAATAGAAAAACTAAATGCACCGCGATCATCTATACCTACGGGGAGTACATAGCTAGGATGTGGAATGTACACAATCATGAACCTCAAAAGAATTGGGTTCCATAGCATATATAAGATTTGTCAGTTAATAAACTGAAATAAATTATTTGTAATATACCTACAGTCGCTATTATTTACCAACCCTATGAATACAATCTTAGATATTAAGATACAGACGTATTTTGAAAATAATATAAATTAGGTTTTTTTTTTATCTGGTTCCAGTATAGGTATTGCAAATTGATTTATACTTAAATTCCACGTTTTTATGGTTTATTTTCATTGGTTTTTATTTTCATAAAAGATGTACCTACAAACGATACTCTAGAAAAAGCCTTTCTACTAGCAAATACGACAGCAATTATTGTCAATCTCATATTTTTTGACGTTTTGTTAATCGCCTTCGCCACTCAGTTGCTGACAGAATGTCACTTGTCTAGTGTTGTTTTTTTATAGATAGGAAATCATCAAATGACTTCCTCCGCTCTGGGTGGAAAAGGGAGGGAGTGTCAGACTCTGACTGACTTTAGTCAGTAAGATTCTGACCATCCGAACCCATCTGTGTTCATCATTATGTCCTTTGCGTTCTTTGGCCGCGATAACTCTTTCTAACAAATTCATAACCACATTTTAGGGGAGAAGACGACCCACTGACCCTTACTTTATGTAAAATTACCGTCTTAAACCAGCTAAAGAAGCATTTCAGTATAGGTTTATTTTAACTAAAAATTCGCATCGAGACCTTAAGACACGTTCACCGCCGCTGAGTGTAATACAAAGTTTTATTTTTCAGTTTTCACTCCTGTTACGTATGTGTACTCGAAACGTGGCTCTAAAATGATTCTTCTATCAGGATACACTTTTCAACGACACAAAACGTACCGGAACGACAAAGCAAGATGGAGGTGTGCTTCAGTGACACATCATGCGATACATCGGAAGAGAGATGAATGCAACGCTGCCATCCACACATTTGGAGACTACATACTAAAAGCGTCGAATATACACAATCATAAACCTCAAAAGAATTGGATTCCTTGAGACACCTTATACATATGTTTATCATTCACTAATGCACTGACAGACTGATCACTAAAAATTAGAAATAAATTTATTTTAACGCAACTGTGGAAATTCATTTCGCAACCCTGTGATAATCTAAATGTTATTACGACAGATGTTAATAGAAAAAATATAATACTATAAAGTTGCTAGCCCCGGCTAAGTTATCATCTGCCCAGCCTTTTCCCAACTATATTGGGTTCGGCTTCCAGTCAAACCGGATTCAGCTGAATACCAGTATTTTACGTGGAGCGGCTACCTACCAGACCTCCACAACCCATTAACTGGGTAACACGGTAATTCTTGGCAAGACTGTTGTCAGATTTTCTGACTGCTGACATTCCGTAACGACTGCCAAAGATCTACAAATGACAGCCGAGACCAACGGCTAAGTATGTATTATTATATTAAGTAACTATAATATATACTATAATACTCGTATGTAAGTTCTATTATAAAATTGGTACTTAAAACATTTTTTTTTTGCAGATGGTGTTACTGCGCAATATGTGTTCACGAAACGAGGGTGTTTATTGGTATTATTATCAGGATACACATTTCAACGACACAAGTTAAACTCTGACGGGACGGAAAGGTGGCGTTGTGCGACACATCACTTAAGGGGCAGACGTAAAGCCGGGAGCAAAGCTGCTTGCAACGCTATGATCCATACATGTCAAGATCACATTGTAAAAGTGTCGAATGAACACAATCACGAACCTCGAAAGAATTGGGTCAATGTAAAACTCTGAAATGTTTATGAGTAATTTTTAGCTCTTTCCCCGGCTTCGGACCTTGACTACCTACTAGAAACGTGCAATTATAATGGATGAAAAGAAGGCATATGATATTTAAGGGTAATGTAGCAAAAGAAAAACGTTTTCTTACTAGTAATTGGGAATATGCATGCATTTTTTTATTTGCGAGGTAAATGAAATACTTATTAGATCAATAATTTTTAAAATACCTTCATAAGCGGTGAAGTTATAAAGCTTCAAAGTTTACAATTAGAAAGAGAAGTCCGATACGAACACAGACGTCAAAGTTCATGACATCTATATCCTACCTATGCCATAGAAAACAGCGTTTTCGCGAGAGGAGTTGCTAATAGTTATATCACGTTAGTTTTTCGATCAATTTTGATTCTATTTTCACTATTAGTATAAACATTGAGAAAAACTGTGTAGATAACAAATAAGTTTTATGCATATTTCCTATTGCAGATATTTCTTTTTACAATATTATAAAAAGACATCTTAAGTCATGATAAATAATATGATAATATTGCGTATTTATTACGCAATCCTGTAAATATGTTAACTCTAGTATGGTATAATATAAAATGAAAGCCTATGGCATCCAACGAAAGTGTAATAAAATCGTAATCGGATCTATACTTTCAGATTACAAAAATAATATTAAACATTCTGTATGTCACCCGAATATTGCAGACTCCGTAAGATTGTAATAAATCTTTACTAGATTTTAATTTCTCGATATATTATGAAAAAATCGTTTTGTATGAAATACTCCTATCCAAGTTCAATAGTTTCCAATATCCGTGTCTTATTAATAAAAAATTGTTTACAATTATACGTGATATTTTACAATCTTACGGCGTTTGCAATTTTACGGTGACATGTAATATTTAGGTAATATTTACAAAAATTAACAAAAACAATATTTATATAAAAAATATTTTACCTAATTTTAATATACCTAAGTTTAATATTAAAATTAGGTAAAATATTTTTTATATAAAAATTGTTTTTGTTATTTTTCTGCTTTTTGCTTGAGATTTTTGCATCTTCTAGTTAAAAAAAAAAGTTCTGCTATGATATAGGTATTTGTAAAAATCAAAATAAAAGTCCACTCCACGATTACTGTTTACAAAAAATTAAAAAGAGATGCACTTCAAATATGTTATAAAAAACCAATGAAGTAATAAATTAATGTTAGTCAAACTTTAGCAACTGATAACGAAATTCAATTGTACGTTACTCCTTGGCTATTACAGTTTTTTCAGGTATGCTCCGATGACGTTTGTGTACCTACTGGAACCGAGGATCAAAACATCATCCTAGACCTTTCCCAACTATATTGGGGTCAGCTTCCAGTCAAACCGGATTCAGCTGAATACCAGTATTTTACTTGAAGCGACTGCCTTTCTGACCTCCACAACTCAGTAACTGGGTAACACGGTAGGTATTTCTTGGTAACTAGTGTCAGACTTTCTGGCTTCTGACAATCCGTTACGACTGCCAAAGATCTACAAAATAACAGCCGAGACCAACGGCCTAACGTGCTTTCCGAGGACGGAAGAGTCCGATATGTTAAGATTGACACCCATCCACAGACCGACCTTGACAAACGCTGCTTAACCTTGGAAATCGACCTGCGCGGCTGTTATTCTTTAGGAAAACAATTTCAACATTAAGTGTCTCCTACACGTTTTATTGGATTTCCTTTTTATAAAAACCTTGGAAATCGACCCGTGCGGCTGTTATTCTTTAGGTAAACAATTTCAACATTTAGTGTCTCCTACATGTTTCATTGGATTTCCTTTTTTATAAAAACTTTGGAAATCGACCCGTGCGGCTGTTATTCTTTAGGTAAACAATTTCAACATTTAGTGTCTCCTACATGTTTCATTGGATTTCCTTTTTTATAAAAACTTTGGAAATCGACCCGTGCGGCTGTTATTCTTTAGGTAAACAATTTCAACATTTAGTGTCTCCTACATGTTTCATTGGATTTCCTTTTTTATAAAAACTTTGGAAATCGACCCGTGCGGCTGTTATTCTTTAGGTAAACAGTTTCAACATTTAGTGTCTCCTACACGTTTCATTGGATTTACTTATTATTTATTCAAACCTTGGAAATCGACCTGCGCGGCTGTTATTCTTTAGGTAAACAATTTCAACATTAAGTGTTTCCTACATGTTTTACTGGATTTCCTTTTTATAAAACCTTGGAAATCAACCCGTGCGGCTGTTATTCTTTAGGTAAACAATTTCAACATATAGTATCTCCTACACGTTTTATTTGATTTGCTTATTATTTATTTCTCTTGACACTTTTTCCAGTTTGCGGACGGTACTCTGTCACCACAGCGCTTCGACAGGTATACTGCCCATTTGAGTTCTCATTTGAGACGACACTACAAAAGCCAAATCTTTTCAAGACTCAACAACTAACACGGTCGAATTGATTTATTAAAATTAAATTAAACTGTGTCTTTCTCTTTGCAGAATCATTTAGCTTCGTTGAAACCCGGCGTGGACAGAAAATGATCGCAATGTCTGGGTATAATTTCCACCGGCAGAACTTACTGCCAGATCATAGGGTTAGATGGCACTGTGCAACTCATCGGAAAAAGGGATGCAAGGCTTCAATATACACTTATAAAGACAGTTTATTAAGAGTAAATAACGAACATAATCATTTGCCGAAATGGCAATATTAATGAACTTTTTGCCAAAAAAAAAATGTCAATTAATATTATTTTTTTTATTATCGCGTGTAGTATTCGCCTGTGTTCGCAGCAACAGTAGCGAGTTGATACAAGACTCAGATAAATTGAGTCTTGATAAAACTCAGTAGTTAGAAATTCCATAGTTAAAAAGTAATTACTCGCACGTTTTATTACCGCTACTGCTATGAGTCAAGAGTGTTCATTATATATAGTAATTTTTTATACGAGTGTATTTTGTATTAATTAAGTAATGAATATCAATAAATTCCAGATCTACAATATGTTTTTTAAGAACCTACTGACTGAATCATCGTATTTATACTTTATACCTTTTTTATATATTAATTAACTTATTTTTTACGCAACAACTAAAAATAATAACATTTTTTGGTTAGATAAAACCCTGCACGCGTTACCTAATAAAATTTTTGAACCATAGCTTCTAATTACAGACTTAAATAAACTCTAACAAAACTCGTTTTCCCTTGCAGGCCTGACTCCTTCATACGTCTACTCAAAGCGGGGTAGCAAGCTAATCTTATTACAAGGATATTCATTTTACCGTCAAGAAAAATACCCCAGTCAGAAAGCAAGATGGCTGTGCTCGACGAACTATTCAAAAGGATGCAGGGCTCGCATCCATACGATGGAAGATGTTATAGTTAGGACGATATTGGACCACAACCACCCACCAAAAAGAAACTGGTTTTTTGAAAATCCTATTCATCCTTTATACCGTCATAAAAAGGGGAATTCTCAATTTGAAAGTTGATTATAATTATGGGTTATCTTAATGGATATTCTTTATTCAAAATAAAGAAAAATACTTTATGCCTGCAAAACAGACGACGATGCGTGGTCCGACATTATTCGGATTCTTTTAATGGTTCCAAATGCACTTGGTCTTGAGCAGTTGTTGAGTTCGGTTTACTAATACGACGTGGATAATATAGGCATTATCCTCGCTTATGAAAATTATATTACTAAGAATAAACTCCAAAACGCTTCTTCAGGATTTGAAGGTGGTAGGAACTTTTTGAGGTGCGTTGCTGAGAAGTTTTTTTAGAAAAACTGATTCCATTGTCTAGGAATAGTGGTAGTTGGTGGCGTTTTTTAACCGACTTCAAAAAAGGAGGAGGTTCTCAATTCGATTGTGTTTTTTTTATTTATGCTAACCTAGAGGTAAAAATGAATTGAAAAAAAACTTTAAAAAAAAATGTTAGTTGATAGTATTATTTATTTGCAACAGTATTACTAGATTTCTGATTATTATACCGTAATCATTATTATACATATTTTTACCTAACGTTGACGGCATTTTATTCCATTGACCTATTAATACTTCGTCAACAGACTAAAGTCCGTTCGCGGAGCAGAAAGAATTTCGTACAATGACGTCTTATTACCTGTCTCCGTCACTCCCACGTAAATATAATGCTTCAAGCTCGCACAGATGCAATGACGGCCGTCCGTGCGAGCGAGACGCATTATATTTACGTAATAAGAGGTCATTGTACGAATTTCTTCCTGCTCCGCGACCGGACTTTAGAAAAAAAAAACAGAATTACCTTAAAATAATGTTTACTTTAGAATTGGATGACCGTTACACTTTTAAAATCCTTCTAAATACATCTAGTCCTAAGCCTGTGATTGTATTAAGAAAACAGGCAGCCTTTACAAAATTAATTGTCTTTATAATAATTTATTTTCACAGGCTTTGCGGAATACGTCTACTCGAGGCGAGGCAATAAGCTGATTCTGATATCAGGCTACTCTTTCTACCGTCATCGGACGTCCAACCAAAAGAAAATCAGATGGCTGTGTTCAACTCATCAGAGATATGGATGTAGAGCAGTTGTCTATACAGTGTACGATGAAGTTGTAACATGCAATTTAGACCATAATCATCAGCCTAGAGTTAACTGGGTTACTGAGAAACCTGAAAACTGTGTTGACGGTTTACAGCATCTTACTAATTTTTAAATTACTTGATGTCTGGAGTGCATTTTCACTTCCAGTACAATATTTTTGACATAAATACATTTTAATTAATAAAAAAAATCAATTAAAATAAAAAAAATAAAAAAAAATCAATTTCATTAGGTAAATAAAGAAAATTATTCTAATTTCATTAATGTTTGTCTAATTTTGTTTATTTTCATGTGGTTTTTATCTAATTTTGTATAATTTGACCTAGTTTACTTTGACCGATAGCTAACAGCTTATGACATCTAGATCTTTGACAATATATCTTCAGCTAAACGTACCTATTACATTTATGTCGCACGCAATTTGTATGATTCCGCCGTTTACATACGGCGTCGTCAGTTTAAAAACGCTAAAAAGTAAATTACTTAACGTTGACGGCATTTTATAATATCGATCACTTAATATTTCGTTAACAGGCTAGAAAAAAACCGAAACCTTAAAATAATGTTTACTTTAGAATTGGATGACCGTAATACATGTAAGATCCGTCTAAATACATCTAGTCATTGTACTCATGATTATAACAACTTTTACTTATAAACTTCTTTGTCATACACCCATATGCCTGGCAATGAATCTGGTCCAAAGGCCGGTTCTCGATCTTCAGTGCATTGCGCCTCCAGACCATTCTGTGATCGCGCAACCTCGCTCGCCAATCTAGACTTCTGCGAAAGCCTAAATCTCTTAATAGTTGCTTGTTTTGTCCATAATCTACTTGTACGTAATAAAACAGTGCCTTTGTTAAGCCTTCAAATTATTATTTTTTACAACATCACATGTATAAAAAGAAAAAAGGATGTAATATAAAACACAGAAACGTTAAACTCGTCGTTTAAATTATTTTACCTTTTCTCTACTCCCTTTTCCCCACTTCACATCAAAGCATGCTCTGCTGGCTTAGCCAAGTTGACAATCTACAATCGATAAGGTTGCCTGTCTATTGACGCAGAGCGAGGCAGCGGAGCGGAGCAAAAAAGTAATGCTGAGCGAAGTTGCGGACTGTGCGGAGCTCCTAGGCCGAGTTTAAGCGACGAGTAATTTGAGCGAGCGGCCGGTTGTTTTCCGCTTACCCGCTCCGCTTGCCCGCTCCGTTTCCCCGCACCGCTGCCTCGCTCCAATTTCTGGTTCTATATGAATTTTTGAACTAGTACGCAAATCCCTGTCCACTGAAGCGGAGCGGAGATTTCATGCATTTCCATTGGTTAATATGGGCACAGCTCCGCTCCGCTCCTCTCCTCTCCGCTCCAGTGGACAGTCAGCCTAACTAGATTCATGTTGAGATGATGTCATTGATGCGAACTTGGTTCGCAAACGTATCCACTATGTGGAGCAGTTGCAGGAGCGTGGAGCGCAAGATGTTCGCGAACATAGTGGATACCCACCATTTCAATCTTCTTCGGACAAAAAAAATATGCTAGCCAACCAATAGAGAGATAGTGGTTGTACCGTCATTAGCGACGGAGCTGGATTAATTTTGTACTGTCTCCTTTATCTAATTAATCTTTCCACAACGATATAACTTGAATATTACATCCAGAGCATTACACTATCTGCCGAGTGGTACTTTCTGGCCGCGCCACAGTCGCATTTTGAATTGGTGTTAATTAAAATAAATGTGCACAATATGTTCATTATTGTACTAAATACAATGAAAAAGTACTTGAAAGATTCCCGAGATATTTAATAAAATCGGTGGTGCGGCCTGAAAGCATGCTTCCTAGCCGCGCCACCGCGTACATTGTAATAAATAGGCTATTTATATACGAACTTAATCGTAAACAATTGTCCGACTATTGTTCATTCTATTGGAAATGAGAAATACTGCAAAAAGTCATTAGGTATATACATGATAAATTTAAACTCGAAATCGAAACTAAAATACTACTTCGACTATGGTAGAACTGCCAGAGATGGAAAAAGATAAGTTTATGTATTATTTTTAACCACCTACCAGTAGTTTAAACTCTAAAACGTTTTTTTTTTGTTTTCTATAGAATTGGAAGAGTGTAAACCCCATGAGAGCCAACCATCCAGTCCTGAGCCAATTGTTAAGAAAATGATACAGAGACCACCCCCAAAGAAAATAAGACTGGATAAAAAGTCACATTGGACCCTATGGAGCGAAAAACAACTAAGATGCAAGTATCCTGATTGCTCTGGATATTCCTATAAAATTTGTATGAAGTGTCAAGTATCCCTTTGCGATAAAAGGCATAAAAATTGTTTTTATAAGTATCACCATGATTTATAAAGTTTACATAATACACTCTTTTCTTGTTTTATTATACTGCCCGCTAATATTATAATTGTAATTGAATTTTATTATTTCAACAAACTTGCTTCAACTGTTCGGCTTTGGTTGAAATTACCGCATGTTGAACATGGACTGGGTATTCTTTTTATTTCAACAGTCACGCAGGCAAAGCCGCTGGAAAAGCTAGTTACTCATAAAAGAAATACCACACCATTTGCCTTCTTTAACTAGGTATACCATCATCATCATCATATCAGCCGAAAGACGTCCACTGCTGGACATAGGCCTCCCCCAAGTGTCGCCACAACAACCGGTCCTGTGCTTCTCGCATCCATCGGTGATGGTTGATACACCAAATCATGGACAAACAGACCGAGATAAATAAACGTGTGGTTAAGGATCATTGCTCACACACCAAAGACTCGAATCGGAGTCGAGGCGCGGTTGGTGTTTTGACTCAAGTGTGTGAGCGATGCTTCTCAGGTATTTTCCCATTTCTGTCTTGAACTAGCAGTTTAAATATTTGATAAAAATGTTTGTCTGTTATGTCTTACCTTAAAAGTGACTATGAAGAGATACTGGATCTACTGCTCAGAGTCCCTACTGAAGGAACATAATCACCAAATGGCTAGTTTTTTGGACATATTATGCGTTCATCTAAGCATAATCTGGAAAATGTGATGATAGCAGTCCGGGTGAAAGCAAAACGCGCTGGCAAAATACAGACAGAAGATTCTGACATGCAGCATTTATCGGGCGGTCCACACTGCAGAAGCTCGCATATCTTGGAGCATGAATCGTGTGGACGGAAGAAATGACGATGAAGAAGATTATTATTTTAAAATCATTCTTGAAATTTTAATGAATGTTTCCACTAAGATATAACTTTTAAATTACGTCACGAGCATCAATAGTACACTACTGCAGCGACCAGCAAAAGAGGCATTGATGGAAGAACGTGTAAACTGTAGTACCAAGGCAGAACTTTTTATTTGAAAGTACAGTTGTTGAATGCACAATTCCCTCGTAAAGTGTTCATTTTTTTTTCACTACACAGCTTTCTATTTGCAAGCCAGTTCGAAATTTAAATAAAACCTTTGATAAGTTACCTCCTTGGGTGCCATGTTTCAGAGTAAAAGATCGTTCCATTTTTAAATTACACGACAGATATGAGTTTACTATGTAATTTATTTGGCCGCTAAACCACGACAGATATGGATTTTCATATAACTTTTGCCGGCCGCTGCTTGTATTTGGCCAGTACAGCAATTTCGATTTATCTCGAAGAAGGTTGTCAAAATAATGCTCAAATTTCCAAGCTGCTCTAAGTTCTAAAGTAAATGATACTTATAATAAAATTATTATAATTATCATTTACTTTAGAACTAAGGAATTGTTTATTGAACTTTTTAAATCTTTCTTTAGAATTGGAGGAGTATAATGTTAGTAGGGCCAATCTGAGCTCGTCCAGTCCTGGGGGCCTACCACAACCTCTTAAAACAATATTATTTTAATATTACTTTGTAATTTCTGTTGTTGCATTTTCAACTCTCGGATCAGCGCCGAGCTGATCTGAGCTGAGAGGTTGTGGTAGGCCCCCAGGGGGCCTACCACAACCTCTTAAAACAATATTACTTTAATATTACTTTGCGTTCCGCTCTGTTGGATTTTCAACGCTCGGATCAGCGCCGAGAGTTGAAAATGCAACAACAGAAATTACAAAGTAATATTAAAATAATATTGTTTTAAGAGGTTGTGGTAGGCCTCCTGAGCTTATTATTGAGAAAAAGAGACAAGTGGCCCCTGCAAAGGAAATAAGACTAGATAAGATGTCACATTGGAGCCTATGGAGGGACAAACGACAAAGATGCAAGTATCCTGACTGTTCCAGACTTTCGTATAAAATTTGTATTAAGTGTCAAGTGGTGCTTTGTGATTCTAGATATAAGAATTGTTTCTATAAATATCACCACGATTTATAGAATATACTTAAAAAGTTAACTATGTTTGTATCATTCAAGGGATCTTTTCGGTTTTAAGTATAACTTTTACATCGAGAACAGTAAGTTGCAGGTCATTGGTAACTAAACAAGCATAACCTAGCCTCGTATTCTATTGATTTTTTTTACTACGGTAGGCCAACAGGTTAAGATTTTGATCTTGATCAGCTGGCCTGGCGTAGTATGGAATTACTACTGACTTGCAGTAGACCTGAATACCGAGCATCCTCTTTGGTTTTACCTTGATAGCGACTGTCAAGTGTTGATTTAAGCAATTTCGCTCATTCCCCGCTTCACTGCATGTTTCTTAACTTTAAACAACAATAAACTATTTTAGCAAATCTTTGAAATTATTTAGGAAAAAGGAAGGGAAGGAGGGAAACGTGGTAATGAGGGAAATAAATGTTGCTGACGTAATCACCATTCAGACTCCCCCATCCCCCATGTCATCAAAAGTAAGCAAACTAAAGACCCCCCCTCCCCCCTTTGGGGCTTACCTAATTGAAATAAATGCTTTGACTTTGACTTTGAAACTGTAACGATGGAGTGTAACTTAATGTCACTATGTCACTTACGCCAATATGGTGAATAACTACAAATAAACTATCCTAATTGAATGATAATTAGCACAACTCCAAAAATAAATGAACTTTTACATAACACTGATGGAATTATCAAAGGGACAACAATATTATTGGGCTTCATAATCCGGGTATCCATATCAAACAGCTCCGATATGCTGTCAAAATTTTATTTCAAGATGTGCCTCAACAAATTACTTATAGATAGAAGTTGTGCGTGGTAGCAGAAATTTAAACAAGCTATGTAAACAGCATGATACAAATCCATATTACAAGATGTTAATTCTTTTGTGTTCAGATTTAGAGAAACATTACTCAAAAAATTAATATAATATTTCTCCATAGATATATACCTATACGTATACAAAACGGCTATAATAAACTCAAATTGTCCAACGCCAAAATGAAGTAACTATCGTCGCAATGACAATCTGTTATACATAGGTAACGTTCACCAATATTTGAAAATCTTAGATCCGAGAAATAATCCTATAATGATATCAGCAAAACATATTTTTACTAATATGAATTATTTGTAAATATCTCGAACTTTTGACAGTATTGATTTTCTAGTCAAACTGCAAAAAAAGATAGTACACTAGCGATTAAAATCGTAAGCGTCAAATGTACATAATAATGGAGCTTAACTTGTCGACGTCGCGGTCGACGCGTCGCTACGAGACACAATCGCAAGCGCAGGTGACAAGCAAAGCGGGCGCAAAATGGTCAGTAGTTGGCGATCCTTCGCCAAAGACAGTCGCGAGTTGCAAATCCTTATTGCACCACCGGTATAAAATACTTTGTTTATTGCGAAAATAAAGTTGGTGACATTGTTTTTTAAGCAGATCTGTGTAACATATGTGTCTGTAAGTTAAACATTAATGTTAAACCTAAATGAATTAGTTAGTACGTTTGCATATTTATCTACCTAAAGCTATTTTAAAAACTCGATCAATAATTGTCATTTATTTAAATATAATTATCTATTTGTGCTAAACCTATGACTTATGTAAGAACAAAATACAAAGGTGTCAAACTAAATGATTAAAATTAAAATTTTATAAGATTTATGAGTTTTGTTATCTACTTACACCTACTGTAGGCTGAACGCTAAACACCGATGATAAAATAAGATCTCATACAAAATATTAAATCAAATTAAATATTATACGGCTGATTTCTTCTTCGATATTTCGGCCTTCATACTTGGACCCTTTCATCAGCTAAGTAGAAAAAAAAGAACAGTTTTTTTAAATATTGTAGTGTCCCACAGTGCTATAAAAACAGGGTGGCAATACAATGGACCGAAGTGTGGTTCAATAATGCAGGTAACTAGTTACTAAGAGAACTTTTTAGGGTTCCGGACCCAAAGGGTTAAAACGGGACCCTATTATTAAGACTCCGCTGTCTGTGTGTCCGTCACCAGGCTGTATCTCATGAACAGTGATAGCTAAACAGTTCAAATTTTTACAGATGATGTATTTCTGTTGCCGCTTTAACAACAAATACTGAAAACAGAATAAAATAAATATTTAAGTGAATACAACAAACGTGATTTTTTTTCATGGATAATGTTATGGAACCCTTCGTGCACGAGTCCGACTCGCACTTGGCCGGTTTTTTTTAACTCGTAACATTGTAAGTACTTTATCCTCGAATAAATAAAAGTAAACGTTGAAAACACGGGCGATCTGGCTAACCGTCTTTATGTAAATACCTTATATAAAAAGTATTTATTAAATAATGAGCGGTTTCCTTTAGTTTGCCACGTGATATTTATTACTTCCCAGAATTTGATCCTTGTTAGCGACACTTTCGAATGTAATACAGGGTGAGTATCGCTGGTAGCCGAATGGATGCGAGACGCACAGGACCGGTTGTTGTAGCGACACTTTTGGGGAGGCCTTTCTGCGGATATGGTGATGACGATGATGAAGAATACAGCAGTGCGATTCTGTAAACATGTCGAAGTGAACACTTGGGCAGGGTGCACGACGGGCGAGTTGTCAAACCATACAAATAAGATGGAATGACAGCTGTATTGTCGTTCACTCCACCTAGATGAACACCGTGAGGTGTCGACAGAATCGACCGGCAGGCTTTTTTGTTTTCAGTTCAACTGGTTCGATTCCTGGCTAGGAATATAGTTTTTTTTTTTTTAATCCCACAATGCAGTTTTAATATTCATCAAAATCGGCATCGAGACTCCTTTCAGTGTTTTTTGATATTCCTCATAGTTTTGGTTTTAGCCATCCACGCACATTTTCATTCCACATGTGTTTAAGATAGTTAGTTTATTTTTTATTATAATATACAAAAAGTTGTTAAGCAAATGAATGTGTTGTTTTTTTAAATATTTTACAATACTACGTTGATTTGAGTGTTTTCTCCACTTCCTCCGGAAAAAGCCTACTTATACCTAAGAGATGGTGGATACAATGCGGTGCGTATTATTACAAATACTAAATTCTGCTTTTTAAACCCGCTTTTGAAATACCAACAATTTATATTTACTCTAGAATCGAGATAATTGGCTGACCTATGTTTATGAGGTTATAGATTTAAGATATCACTCAAGCCCACTGTCACTTTCTGACACTGATTGATGGACAAAATGTTAAATCATCAAAATAATGACAGCCGTTTGACATTGCATGAAAAAAAAATACCCAGAACGGTGTGTTGTAAATTGTAAAGCGACGATCAACGAAAACGATGCCGGAGACGGTGGCAAATAAATCTGGTATGAACATCTGAACGCGTGGAGATTTTTTCACGTTTTAACAGTACAAAAATACTGCCACTGTAATCTAGAGATCACGAGGAACAAATCAATTTACGTCCCATTACCATACAGGCAATACGCGAGGGGGACTGACCTTAAAAGCAAAAAAAAAATACTCCTATAACAAAACACACTTTTTTAAAATAAGAGCATCAAAATCATTCCGAGTAATTTTTTGATAAAAAGGTTTTTGATCTAAGTCTAAACCTTTGGAATAAATAATTCGGAACATAAAAAAAGAACTATTAAAATCGGTGTAAAATGCACTGTACCTAAATATAAAACACATTCTAGCAATAATATAATTTCTATGCATTTATTTATTTTTACTAATGACCATACATTTTTTAGATACGGGCGCAGATAATGCCGACGCTGTAAAATACGTCTACTCAACGCAAGGAGAACAATACATCCTCGTAGCTGGCTATTCCTTCCAACGTCTGAGGACTTACAGCACCAGGGTGAGTTCCTGGGCCTGTTCTTCTCACTACAAAGAAGGCTGCAAAGCAAAGGTCCACACATCCAACGACCGCATCGTCTACAGGAAATTCGATCACCATCATACGCCTACAAAAAATTGGACTGATGAAAAACCGCAAGCCAGGTGCTATAACAAATATTTGGACCCTGTGGTTTTAGATTGACACATAAATAATGTATGTAGATGTACATTTTTGCTGAGAAAATATGTCTTAAAAGTTCATCAATTTTATTTTTTTCTGAGCTTTGGCTTAAGTACTCTTTCCATCCTCGGGAGGCTTCGGCATCTGCATAAGTCTTGAGCATCGACGCCGAGTTGCTAGCCTGTCGCTTTTCTATCTCTTGCATTTTGGGGAGTTTGCGATAGAATCGCATAGTTTAATTCCGCCAAGCCCGTTCCATCATCGGACCACAAGACGTGCGGCAATGCGCCACCTGTACCTACATGGTGGACATCCCACCCACATGCACAAAACGTTTTGGGAACAATTTATTGTGAGTACAGCTAAGAAGGGGAATTCTCTGCCAGAGTCTGTTTCCTGATAGCGACAACCTGGGAGTTTTTAAGCAAAGAGTGAATAGGTTAGTTCTAGGCAAGTGTATTCCATCTTCGACCACATCATCGCTTACCATCAGCCCCCCTAGACAAAAAACTATTCTGTAGCGTTAACGTCAGTCGCTCACGACAAACTGTATGGGAATGACATTAGGTGATGACGTTTCCTTTCCACACCTACTGTCATTCCCATACATTTTGTCGTCAGCGTCTGACGTTAACGCTACAGAAAAGTTTTTTGTCTAGGCCCCCAGGTCAGATAGTGGTCAAATGCGTGCCTATCAATAGTAAAAAAATACCAGTATTTTTACCGGATTTTATGTCTTCATTTCATGGCACTGATAAATTAATCAGGATGTGAAAGTGTTTCACCGAGGCTGTGGATTCCTAGACATATTTTTGTCTATGCGTCAGCGAAAATCAAGGGTGCATGAAATCTTCGAACTTTTAAGTGTTTTATGAAACGAAAGTGTATCCATTAATAAATAGCTGTAAGATTTGATTAATAAATGTTTGCAAATACATTTTTACTGACAAAATGTATGAAATGTCTGAAATATCATTAAGATTTTTATAAAGTACATTTTGCAGAGAATTGAAATGGCTCAAATAGCTCCTAAGATTTAAACGTTTAGTTACATTTTTACTGATTATTTAATTATTCATCGCTGTTTGAAACAGTTAATTTCATAAAAATGAACAGTTTCAAACAGCGATGAATAATGACAGATTTGTATTTTTTTATGAATATGCATGCGATTGCAAAATGTATGTCTTAAAATGTTTTGTCTCTAAGATAATGATCGATAATGTATGCATCGTGAATAAAATTGAAATGTATGTAGCTCTAAGATTTGGTCAAATCATATTTTTGTGTACATTTTCGCGTTACAAATAATTTTATAATTGTACGAAACAAAGTAATCTTCCAAGTTTTGTGTACTTAAATTTAATGTAGTTTTAAGTGTAGATTTAGTAATTTTACGTAGGTACATTGCTTTGATATCGTTGTAGTGTTAAGAAAAAATAAAAGTACTTATGTGTATTTTTTTAAATCAATTCGTTTTGGAATACTAAAACAAGCAATATTATTTATAATGTGCATTGTTATAGCATCGGACAGTTGACATTTATATAATAAAAAACAACATTAGTTAAATAAGAAATCTTTCAATTCTGAATAATATACCGGGTCGTTAATTTTGGCTATTAAGTTGCCAAAAGCCCGGTATCTAGAGTGTCATCTGACACCCATTATTACTAATTAATGTCTAACCTGTATCTTAATGATAAATAAACATCTACTTTAGTGATTCGTGTTTCATTTTCAGTCCTTCGAAGCATATTCTGTATTTTTTATGGTTATCGTCATGCTTGACATAAATATTCTCTTTCTAAAAGCTTTATACAAACTTCCTTTTACTTTTCTACTTCGCTACTTGCTAAATTCACTACTTGTTAAAGCATGCTAGTACCGTCTTTAATCTTCTTTGTAAGCAGTTGCAGCAACAAAAAACATTATCAATGCATGTAGCAGTCGTCCGGGTTGGTTCTAAGAACACATTTGATAAATTGTATGACTTATAGAGATTAAATAAGCGATTGCTATCTAAATTACTTTATAAACATATTAATATTTTCACAGATAATTGAAAGTTTATTACCAAAAGTAGTATAGCAAACGTCACTTGTGACAAACCCTACCATAAGATTTTTTTTTTTTTTTTTATTTATGAATGGGCTAGCTCTTGACCTCGATCACGCCTGATGGAAAGCGATAGATGAGGTCCATGATGAAAGCAAGCGTGCCCAGAAGATGCCCTGAGGCACTGGTACTTCCACGCGTCGACGAAACACAGCAGGCTGCTTGACGCCGAACTCCGGTGGGAGGGTGGTCGCGAACCAGGCGGGTGTTAGCCCTACCACCGCAAGGGAAGGATTGGTCAGTCTTATAAGGTGTTAGGTGAGACTGTCCAGGATGCGCCGAGCGCTCGGTTCAGTTGAGTGTCTGATGGAACAAATTGCGCTACACGAGGAGGCTCCTTCATGCATCCCAAAAATAGTTTGCATAAGATAGTTATAATGTTCGATTGATATTCCAGGCTAGGTCAAACTCAAGTTTAATGAGAACATATAAGTGCGGTCAACTGTTCTTGACAATAAAATTCTAACTAGTATAACCTGTCCGGCCCCGGCGACACACCGGTGTGTCGCGAATTAATCGCGCTTGGTGGCTTGACATACCAAAAACTTGTTTGCATGATTTAAGTTTAAGCTATTTAAAAATTTAACAAATATCGATAATTTTTTGTTTAATGAAAATAATAAATGCAACACTGTCTTTCATTAATCGAGAATCAAAACATTAATAAATATTATTTTTGTTGATAGGCCCATGTTCGACTATCCCACCTGATTGTAAGTACCTACGATGGAGCACGCTTGCCTGGAAGTAACCAATTCACCCTTGATTTAAATACCCCAAAATCTTTGCTGTATGCAAACTGAAAGCGTCACAAACTAATGGCCGTACTTATGTGTAAGGCTGCTTTTGCTAATTTAATATGAAAAGTTTTTTTTCTTTATACAACGTGTAACAGAATAAACGCAATACCTCTTAAGGGGTCATTGTACTTATCATTATGAACAACTTTTACTATGGGACCAACACCGAAATCGCGAAAAAAAATCAGCTGTTCAGAACATTTTGCCGAGTTATACGCACAGAAATGTATAGGGCAGTCGATTTTTTTTCCGCGATTTCAGTGTTGGTCCCATAGTAAAAGTTGTTCATAATGATAAGTACAATGACCCCTTAAGAGGTATTGCGTTTATTCTGTTACACGTTGTAGAGAATACCTCACTGCTTTGCAAATGCCTGTCTCATATCTTTCCAAAATGGTCTTTAATAGTATTTATTTTCACAGGCGTTGCGGAATACGGCTACTCGAGGCGAGGCAATAAGCTGATTCTGATATCAGGCTACTCTTTCTACCGTCATCGGACGTCCAACCAAAAGAAAACAAGATGGCTGTGTTCAACTCATCAGCGACATGGATGTAGAGCAGTTGTCTATACAGTATACGATGAAATTGTTACATGCAATTTAAACCATAATCATCAGCCTAAAGTTAATTGGGTTACTAAGAGACCTGAAAAGTGTGTTAACGATTTACAGCATCTTAGTAATTTTGAACCTACTTGATGTCTGAAGTGTATTCCCACTCCCAGTAGGTACTTACTTTCGTTTTTTGTCATAAATATATTATTTAATTGTTACAATTATTATAATATATTTAGTTAATACCATAACTTTCATTTTTATAATGAAAGTTAACCTAATTCTATTTCATGTTTGTCTAATTTTGTTTATTTTCATACCCATGATTTTTACCTAATTTTGTACAATTTTACCTAGTTTACTTTTTTCTCTTTTTATCTATACCCTTGCTATACATCCTCTATAAAATTTTCTGAAACAGTTAGCTTATCGCCAACATTGAAACAACCAGTGTCATAGTAACCAGAATATCATCCAAACGAGTGTTATTGTTGTACTAAATTTCATTGTGCAACTCGTTTGCTTTTTCGATTCCTTGCTTACTCATCACAGTCATCACACAGCCACATTCTTACTTCTCAATTCGTTTTATCTTGATGAATTTCAAAAAAAGAACACATGTTTCACTACAATAGCGCCGTAATTAAAAAAAAACTTATAGGTTATTCGAATTCACGTCGTATCCCGCCATTTTTGTTCGATGTTAATATTGCAAAAATTATTACTTTGTTGTTTAAAAACCCCTTCATATCCAACTGTTTCATAAATAACTATTTTTGTGTTTTTTTTTCTAATTATAAGTAGTGTTTGATGTTCAACGGAAATTATCTTTTTTTCTTAAATTATCTTTATTTTTCTTAAATTATCTGTAGAATTATTTTAACCCGGTATTCTAAAGATATTGTTTTTTAGGGAAATTAAGCTACATAACAGGCGTAAGGCCCTCAACAGGTAGTTAAGTAATTTACTTTATCTATCTATCTAGCCTATTTTATCCCACTGCTGGGCAAACCCTCCTCTCCCTTTTCCCCACAACTCTGTCATTTGCTATGTCGGGCCAGTCCTTTCGGTAGGAGTCGAGCTCGTCCCGCCATTTTCGCCTTGGTCAAGGCGAATTTACTTTAAGTAAGCTTAAATCATGTCATTGTATGTATATTGTATCTTTTGTATGTTCATTTGTTTATTACAATAAATGTTTTTTTTTATTTAACTTTTTTTTGTTTGTAGTTGGAATCTGAATGGAAATGTTTGTGTCAATAAACATATTACCACCTAAGAAGGCTCTTAGGTGGTAATATGTTTATTGACACAAACATTTCCATTCAGATCAACACTATTACTGTCACTTCGTGTAGGCACACGAAGTGACAGTAGGTAATAGTGTTGATAGCGTTTGTCGAAATGACAAAATGATTACGATTGACAACGTTTCAATCGGTAGAGCTTGTCAATATCTAAACATTTTGAACTTTTTACAATCGTTATCGATTGTGATCTATTTGTTTACTTGTTTTATTGTTGAGAAGTTCGTTTGAAATATGTATGTATTGTATGAACATAACCCACTTAACTATTTATAACTACCTACTAAACCTTACTATTTACATAATATGTAAATATAAACAAAAACAAAATACACTCAACCGTCGAAGTATTCCTACGCATCGCTGTCATTCGGAAACATACCCAGAAGGCTGGCAGCATTGCCACGTTGAATTGCAATGCTAATTCTTTGAGCAAAAAACGAGCCAGCCTCCTGGTCACGCAAGTATTTTATTTATATTGTAATGTCTGTAAGTAATATTGCATGATGTGTAGTCGCAAAAGCTTAAAACTAGAGAGAACTAGACGCACTGCTCAATTTGGGCTCTCCATTTATAGACTTAAGGTTTATTTTTTTCAGGCTTTGCAACATACGCCTTTTCGAAGCGAGGTAACCCACTTCTCGTGGTAGGAGGGTACTCCTTTTACCGCCAAATTACCAAAAAGCACAAGACAAGATGGGCGTGCTCGACACACTCAAGTAAGGGTTGCAAGGCTGCCCTATATACTGTGGGAGATAATATTGTATCTAGCAGCATCAAACTGGACCATAAGCATTCACCAAGAGTAAATTGGCTCTACGACAACCCATTGTTTCAAAATTTTTTTAAAATTAATAGTGTGTACTCCATGCGAAATGATGATTAAAGTATAACTTTTTTTTGTTTTGTATTTTTATTTCTGCTTTGTAGCAACAGATCCCTCGAAGGTGGACCGATGACCTGATGAAGGCCGCGGGGATCTGCTGGCTGCGAGACGTCCGTTTCCCGTCGGTGCAGCGACACTTGGGGAAGGCCTATGAGTTGCAGTGAAAGTCTGTCGACAGATAACAATAAATAGTGTCAGGTAAAAACAAAATGGTAAAATGCAAACTCATATTTTCACAAAACACATGTCATTATGTCACTAATTCTAAGGCGCTGGACACACAAAAAAGACGTAAGACGAGGATGGGGCGCGGACATAAATGTCTCTTCCGCGTCCCTTTCATACAAAATGTATAGAAGCGTCGCGATGCAAAACATATAGGAAGGACAGGGCGCGGTCACGACGCTTACTCGTCTGCGCCCTATTGTAAAACATACCGAAAGGACGGGGCACGGGCGCGAGCGGACGAAGGACAGGCGAGAACGGGGGTGCGGGAGGATGGGCGCGGGTGCCGGGACTCGCGCGTCGCTGTCACACACAATTACACCACCACAATTAACCACGTCACGTCTGTGCCTCGTCTTTTCTATAATGTTTTATAAAGTCGCGAAGGCGCCCCGTCTGTGCCCTGTCCGCGCACCGTCCTTGTCTTACGTCCTCTAGCAGTACGCTCACCACAGTTTATTAACCGACTTCAAAAAAAGGAAGAGGTTGTCAATTCGGTTGTTTTTTATGTTTGTTACCTCATAACTCCGTCATTTATGAACCGATTTGAAAAAAAAATCGCAAATTGCAGTTGCTGACAATAAACATCCGCCGTAATCATCTGGCCAGATATAAGAAAGCTGTAGTGAACGACACCGGCACTAGTCCACCAAACGCTCACAAGTAATTTTTTTTTGAGTCAATTTTCGCTTGGGGCAGGATTTGGCTGGTTCACCAGGGTTCAGCCATTGCGATGAGCGTTTCCGATTATTGTACAGGATCCACTTTACATCACAGTTAATGATTCGATTTAAAATCCCTTCATTATTGTGCCGGTTGAGTAATGTAACGCAGCAGTCGAGGCGCGTTTGTCGGTTTGCTGCACTTTATTCATGAGGTACCCACCTTTCAAGCTTTTTCACCTTCCCAATTTGCTTCAAGTGGATTAAAACAGTTTTATCACTAACACCGCAGCCTGCAGGTAACTCGGACGTGGTTTGCGATGGATCCGCTTCCACAATAGCCTTAAATTCTTCATTATCAACTTTGGTCTCCGGCCGTCCACGGGGCTTGTTCTGCAGGTCGAAATTTCCAGAACGAAAACGTTGCAACCAAAAACGCACTGCGTTTTCTTTTGCGACACCGTCGCCATACACATCATTAATCCTTCGAGCCGTTTCTGCAGCACTGGTGCCACGATGGAACTCGTACTCGTAAATAACGCGATATTTCAAGTTTTCCATTTTGTAAACTGACTGGCGCAAAGAGAAAACCAAAAGAGGAAAAAACAAATGAATAACGGTTTTCCAAACACAAAAGCATTAGTAAATAGCTGTATAAATTTAAAATTGGAATTCCAAACCAAAGAGGAGATATTTGAGATCAAAGTGGCCAGTACGACAAAACGTCAATTTCATAGGTAAGGACCTAAATATATTTACCGGTCCGTATTAGTTTATTTTTAATTGATGTACATAAATCTTAACCTTTCTGATGTCGCGCAATCGGTTAAAATAAAAGTCTTGACTGACCCATCAACGCCCAAGCCTAATCCCTTGGTAGAGAAAGCTGAAATTTTGCACAGATACTTTCATGCATGATTTTTACATGGAATAAAGTAGATATATCTAACCCAAAAAATATAAACTCAACCCGTAATATTTATCCCGATATAATGTTCCCTTATCCCAAGAAAATGGAGACTAGTGATACTTTTTACGCAAGCAAAAACAACCCTAAAAGCTTCAAAGCTACAGTGAACAGGCTTCTTCTTGGTAAGCTCACTCTATCGTCGACTTTGTCTCTGTTACCTCGAACCTAGATTGGAGTCAATCGCAAAATGCCTTGGGCAGAATCTAGTCATGTAATAAAATAACATGCAACGTTTTACAGGTAAAAAAAGCAAAAATAAAAGAAATACAAATCTTAAAATTGTTTACAGGCATTGCAAAATACGTCACGTCAAGGCATGGTTCTCGGCTTATTTTTTTATCGGGATACACTTTTTACCGGCATTTCACGGCGGCCAGCAATCATAAGACGAGGTGGATGTGTTCTACGCACAGGATGAAGGGGTGCAAGGCAGTTGTCCATACAGTGAACGATGTCATTGTTTACTCAAGGACAATACATAATCATTCTCCTAACGGACAGTACGAGAATCGTTTTTAGGTAGGTAATGACTAACAAACTAAAAAAAAAACTTGTCTCCTCAAACTCTGTCATTTCCAAAATATTGTAATAAAATGATACCTATTAGTTATAATAGTAGAAGTAGGTACTATTGTTGTTAAATTATAATGCTTGCCGAGGTTAGTCTGTGGATGGGTGACCATCTTAACATACCGTGACTCCTCCGTGCCTCGGAAAGCACGTTAAGCCGTTGGTCCCGGCTCTCATTTCGAGATCTCTGGCAGCCGTTACGGATTTTCAGAAGCCAGAAAATCTGACACCAGTCTTGCCAAGAAGTACCGTGTTACCCAGTTAATGGGTTGTGGAGGTTTGGTAGGCAGCCGCTCCACGTAAAATACTGGTATTCAGCTGAATCCGCTTTGACGGGGAGCCGACCCCAAAACAGTTGAGAGATGAGTAGTATGTGTTGATGATGAGTTTTAAGTAGGTACCTACTATTTTAAGTTTTCCAAGAGGTAGAACGTACGTGGTACCAAATATGACTAGGTACATCAATTCAACTGTATACCAAAGAAGTATTTTGTTTATGTGTTAGCTGTGAAGAAAAATCAAACTGACTTCAAGTTTCCTTTGAAAAAAGTTCATCCCCCTTTCTTCTATTCCTGTTCTTTGCAAGATTCGGCTTGTGTAAGCATAATTTATATTAATCATCCTTTAAGCCACGGAGAAAATTACAATCAATACGGGAAGGTTAGAAGTGGTAGATAGTTACCGCTCCTTATACTTAACTTTATTATTGGAATAAATAATAAAATACTGTCTGCAGCATTTTTTTAAAACCTTCCAACGTTGACAAGTCTACTTTTCACATTATCAACGTTTTTGAGATTTTCAAACTCTTTCATTTTTTTAGTTCAACTAATAATTAGCTTCATCATGATATTTCAACGGAAACCCAGTATCTACATTCTTTGAATTATTCACAGGGCTTGCCAAAGCAAAATTCGTCACCTCAAGACGTGGCAGTAAGCTAATCCTATTATCAGGATACACATATTACCTGCATCAGATATCGAATAATCGGAAGACGAGTTGGATGTGTTCAACGCATCGGATGAAGGGATGCAAAGCTGTTCTTCATACCGTAGACGACTACATAGTTTATTCAAAGACATTCCATAATCATCTTTCTAATGGCCAGTACCAATGAAACCCAAAAAAAAAATATTTTATTGGCAAAATAAAACAGGTCTACAAAAAAACTGCTACACACACTGTGACACTTTTACACACTGTGTCTAGGGGCTGCTCGTTTTTTCAGTTTTCCTTTCTCAGGTATGCTGATAGAGATTTCTATAGGAATAAGCATCACCTTTGTAGGTGTGGATGTCATGTCGGATTGTTAAATGTGTGTACATAATATGTTAAAAAAAAAAAATAGTGTTCGTTAACAGCTGCAAATTTCTTTAAAGCTGTGTTGTAGCCATTAGCGCCTATCTCCGAGGAGGGAGACGTCGGATTTCCAGTATTTATAAATTTAAAAAATAAATTTATATAATAAATAACTTAATAAGAAATTAACAAATGTATTACACAAAAAAATATCAAATGTAAACTTAAGCAATATTACTTAAGTACCTATTATTTAGGAATGAATGTAACTATTTAAAGACCTAACTAATTAATACATTAATGCATTTTATATGTGTGCGTTGTTGTCGATCAAAAGTCGATACCATCTGTATTATGATTGTTGTCGACAGTGGCCTGCGCATGTGAAGTGCTTTATAAACATTGTACATCTAATAGTTCGATATTGAGATAGACTCATGATAGCACAAGTCTAAACCTTAGTGGTTTTTTTGGTTGCTATTTAAATGAACAATATTGTATTCTTTCGTATAAACGATAAATAAATTAAAAAAAAAAAATTAGTTAAATGCCAAGCTTTAAGCTTAAAATACTATAGAGACTTCCTCCATTAAATAGGGGGGTTCTCCGATTAGTTGCGTTGAGTGGCCAACGGCCCGATTTTTTGTCGGGCTACTGTGTAAGTTTTTTTTTTATAACATGCGTATAATTTTGACTGTGTGACGTCTGACGTCAAGTCTTTTTATAGTACGAATGTGCAGTACGTGCTGGTATAGATTGCGACTGAGATGTGAACGTTGCTTAAAAATTTGTATAATTGGCCGTCTAGTCATGAAGCGACATCTGATGTTAAATTAAATGTACATAGCTCTCATATAATCTGAATATTACAATAATTATTGTATGTTATTATTATAATAATCGATATTAGGCAAAATTCTTGTTCTGACGTAGACCCGGATCTAAACATTCATTAGAGCCTATTCTAAAGAAATAATCTAGTCAGTTTGAATGAAATAAACAATATTACCAACAGAATTATTTTTATACTTTTGAAGTCTAAATCTAAATACATTAGCATAATTATTTACTTAGCGCTCGAGCACTGCCGGCAAACTGGTGTGCCGCGAGATTTTCGCGATTTTAATATTTATTATCTCGTTTATTCATTTTTCTTAATTTATTTTAAACATATTTAAATGTTTTTTTTAAAAATACAGCTTAAAAAACTTTTAAAAATATAAAATCAAATATCTTGAGTTGGCTCGCGAGGTTGTCGACATCTGGGATGTGAATTCGGCAATCTTTGTACCAATAGTCGTGTCAGCCAACGGCTTAATAGCTACGAGCCTCGACCAACACCTCAAGAGGCTCTCGTTAGGGAGCTGGATCTAGGGCTTGATTCAGAAAGCAGTACTTCTAGACACGGCTCGCATTGTTAGGAGGTTCCTCTCTCTGGAGCCCTGACCGGTAGCTTGGACCCTGTTCCCGATACCGGTGGGCTACTATTTTTTATATTTTTAAATATTTATTATTACTATTACGTAAGATTTATTTTTTTATTTTGGAATTTTCACATGTCAGTGCTCGAGCCATTGTCCGTATTTTTAAGGAGTTTTCGATCTTCAAAGCTGAACAGTCCTTCTCGAGGTCGGTCCGAGGATGGGTGACCATCCATTACATGGTACAGGTACTCTTTTGTGCCTTGGAGAGCACGTTAAGCCGTTGGTCTCGGCTGTCATTTACAGTCGTTACAGATGATCAGAAGTCAGAAAATCTGACACCAGTCTTACCAAGGGGCACCGCATTATCCAGTTATTGGGTTGTGGAGGTCAAATGGAAAGTTCATCATTTGCCTAGCCTTTTCCTAACTATATTAGGGTCAGTTTCCACTTAAATCGGATTCAGCTGATTACCAGTATTTTACGTCGAACGACTTCCTACCAGACCTCTACAACCCATTAACTGGGTAACACGGTACTTCTTGGCAAGACTGGAGTCAGATTTTCTGGCTTCTGACGATCTGTAACGACTGCCAAAAATCTACAATAACAGCCGCGACCAACTGTCAAATGAGCAGTGGCGCTATGTAAAATACATCTCAGGCATTTGGTTAGACTGGAAGCAATGCAGATTGTCATTTTAGAAAGATTTGTTTTCTTTATGAATTTGCTAATAATCTTGTTTAGTTAAACAGCACACAGAAACACGAGTAAACAGAAATCGAAAACTTAAGATCCACTAATTACTTGTTCCGTATGGTATCGGACGTAAAAGAATAGCACCATCCCATCACTTCCCGTGGGCGTCGTAAGAGGCGACTAAGGGACTTACCAGTTACCAGAGAATGGACGGCAGCATTCTTTGTACATTGCAACAGCTACACTGCGATCGCCAACCCGTCGTCGGACGTCTTTCGGCTGATAGATGATGATGATGAATCATTTGTTACAATTACTTACAGGAATTCAATACGTCGTCTCACAGGCGGGCAAGAAGCTTATCCTATTATCGGGTTATACGTATTACCAGCACAGAGTATATAGCAGTCAGAAGACGCTGTGGATGTGTTCCACCCACCGTAAGAAGGGATGCAAGGCTATTGTGCATACGCTTGATGAACGCATCATCTTTTTTGATGAAACACACAATCATTTTCCAACTCGAAGGTTCAAGGAAATTCATCTTATGGAAAATAAATAGTCTTTTATTGCGGTGTCAACCTCTCTTCATTTTGCTGGAAGAGTATGTTTTTCCTTTTATTTAAAAGTCATCAATAAATAATCGTTTAGTGTGGACTTTGTGGTAGCAATTGCTCTTTATTTGCTGAATGTGTCTGTTTTTATTGAAATACAAATGAAATACAAACAAAGTTATTTTATATGGGTTTATTTTTCCCTTTCATGTAAAATTCATTACCAGATTTATTATTCTCATTACTGTCAGGTCCTTTAGAATATTAAACATTTTTTTAATTGTTATTGTTTATGTAATTTTATGAAAAGTCCAGACTCAAGATTTGTCAACGGGCTATGGAGCGCAGTATAATAGGTGTTGAACGAATAGATCAAGTTGGAAATACCACCCTGCGCTCCATAACGTAATAGATATTGGGGAAAACACAGCCAGAATAAAGCGAGAGTGGGCAGGCCACGTCGCACGAATGCACCCGGAGAGGTTGGCGAAAATCGTCACACACTGGACGCCTGAAGAAGGACGACTGCGGCGGGGGTGGTGTGACGTCATGCGACATCATATTTACGGGGCCTTGAAACTTGGCCAAAGATCACCCATGATACAGAGATTTGGAAAAAATCGTTTTGTATTAATCCCATCTAAACTCAGTAGTTTCCAATATCTGTGTCTTAATTAAAAAAATGTTTAAAATTACACGCGATATTTTACAATCTTACGGCGATTTCCATTTTCTGGTGACATGTACAAGAACTAGGCAAACAAAATGAAAAAAGTATTTTAAAAAGTTCAATTCCATATACATGAGAATACATTGGTCGTGGATTTTAATTGTACATGGGACCTATGTTATTGAGTGGATCATCAATTAGACATGGGCAATGAAACCTTGCGTGAAAAATATAGCTAAAACCAGAATTTCCGGTGGTCTAAATTTTTACCATTCAACTATCATACATGGTACCCATAGTGCGAAAAACGATTTTTTTTACAGAAATGATTTCAGATATTCCAAACTACGTGAACTCTAGTCGTGGCAGTAAGCTGGTCCTAATATCTGGGTACACGTATTGTCTGCACAAGACTTCAATGCGTCAGAAGTCGAGATGGGTGTGCTTTTCACCACAAAAAAAGGATGTAAGGCTGTCGTCCATTTAGCTAAAGGTCGTAATGTCTACTCGATGAAGAAACACAATCATAGGTCTAGCGGGAAATACTGAAGCCAACATTGAAAAAAAAATTGATTGATTTAATTGTTCAAGGCATTTCTTACGCTCTACCACTTCTCCAGCGACTTTGTCTGCATAGATTTAGTACAAACGATGTTCCCCTTTTTTACCCCCTTAAAAATGAATTTCCAAAAATCACTTTTTAGTGCTCACCTAAGTACATCATAAAAAGATGTACAAGTTTTCATGACCCATCACTCTGATACAGAAAAGTAGTAGTGAAACCAGCACGCTTCGTAAATAGATACACATATAGACCGCATTCTGCTTTCCAGCCTCGCAGTCGAGGCCCCTCGCGACGATCTTGTCAAACCCCTCCCCGACTTTTGCCTAACGAGCCAACCCGCGTCGCTGAGCCGCCATTAGTCATAAATCCCCTAAATAATGAAACGACCCAGCGTGTCCCCGAACTGACGCCGCTAAGCCGATGTCCGTATCCCACAGGAGATGCTTTTAGCGAGCGGTCAGTAGTTTAATTAGTATTAGCTAGCTTTTTAGCCCTGGCCCAGGCCCCCGGGGCCTTAAATTCATTAGAGGTCACCACAGGATAGTCCGGTTTAGCAGTTAATAGCCCCAGCGTGCTAGATCTGCTAGTGGCCGTATCCAAAATAAAAAAGTACCCAGTAGTTTCGGCTATGCGTTCATGTGTCAGTCAGTCAGGGAAACTGTATATACTCGTAAAAGGGAAACGTTTTTATATACAGTTTCCCTACTATACACAGTACGGTTTCAAATACTTTTGCAAACGATTGTATTCAATTTGTAAACCGTAGTGTTCCGTATGGTATCGAAGTACCGTTTGGTGTCGGACGTAAAAAAAATAGCATCATCCCATCACTTCCCGTGGTCGTAAGAGGCGATTAAGGGACTTACCAGAAAATGGGCAGCTGCATTCTCTGTAGCCACCTTGCAACAGCTACACTGCGATCGCCAACACCCGCCTGCCAAGCGTGGCGATTATGGCAAACCTCCCATTTGGGGGAGGCCTATGTCCAACAGTGGACGTCTTGCGGTTGGTATGATGATGATGTTCAATTTGTATAGAAATCACGGTATTTTTGGTTACGTACAATATAAAGTTTGTCGTACTTTAATAGAACACTCTGTCGGAATGCTGAACTTTGTTAGTTTAGCACTAGCATTCAGAAATTCAATAAAAGTTCCTTAGATGTCGAACCACTGGTTTTATTCCCTGTAGGGAATGTTCATATTTGTATTTTTTTAAATTGGGGGTTTTATTTTGACTGATTCTCATGCTGCTGTGGTAGTCACCTTCTTTTTATGTTGCCATGCCAGAGTGCTGGCAACGGATCTATAGATTATAATATATATCATTGGGTAATCAGAACAGCAGCAGGGTGTAACAAACCATGATCCTCCTCATATCCCCCTCTATGCCTCAAAACATGCAGCCAAAGTCACCTATGCGCTGCTACCAACTTTGCCGTGGAAGTGGCAAACTGGTCCCATTTCAATTTGGTGAAGATCTGATGAAGAACTTCGGAGATAGGTAACGGAACTCTTCAATAAATGATAGCAAACCTACCGGGATTACTGAAATCGTATGTCAGTTTATTGTTTCCACCAGTTCATAACATAACATCACGCCGCGCGCCGGTACGCTGTAAAGACCCTTTCACAGCGTATCGGCGTTGTTTACAAGATCTGATTTTTGCAGATATATGCATAGTTTTGGGGTTATTTCCGGCATAACTTTATTTTTTATGAACGCATCTTGATGATTCTTTTTGCGTTGGGTTAAGTTAAAGCTAACCACTACTAAAAAGTGAAAAACAAAAAAAACTTTTTTACAAAAAAATACAACCGACTTCGAAACAAAAACACTACAAAGTATAAAATAACATAATTTCGGAAGTCTGTGTTTTTAGTTGTTTCATCGTTTTTTGACACCGACTTCCGAAATTATAGTTATTTTATACTTCGTAGTGTTTTTTGTATGATCAGCGACACGAAGATGAAGAAGCGATTGTGTAGTAAGATTTATATTATTTTTTACAGTTTTGGCGAACTACGTCTACACAAATCGAGGCAGTAAGCTAATCCTAATGTCAGGATACACCTATTGTCTGCACAAGATTTCCATGAGTCAAAAGTCGAGGTGGATGTGTTCAACGCACCATAGGAAAGGGTGCAAGGCTGTCGTTCATACAATTAACGATAAAATCGTCTTTAGCAAGGAAGAACACAACCATTCTTCAAATGGAAAATATGGGGCCATATAATGAGAACTCCTTACGCTCCGTTAGTTAGAGATTTTTTTTTTATTTCTAGTTATGGTTATTATTATCTATGCTTTATTATATATCTACTAATATAATAAAGCTGAAGAGTTTGTTTGTTTAAACGCAAAAATCTCTGGAACTACCAGTCAGATTTGGATTCATGAAACTATCATATGGGATCGGGAATTTCCTACGGGAAGGGGATAAAACGGGATATGCGCGCACAAAGTCGCGGCAAAAGCTAGTCTCTTATAAGGCTCATGATGTACTTCCATGTTAAAAAAATGTAATTTTTGAGGATTTTGTTTCTGATATTTTACTTTTTATTTATATTATTAAGACTGAAGTATTTGTTACATTTTTAAATATTAAAAAAAAAATGCAAAAAAGAACATTTTAAAATATAAAAAATAGTAGCCCACTGGTATCGGGAACAGGGTCCATTGCGGATTTTGTTCGAAAGAGTTACTGCGGTCCTGGAAAGCAAAGAGGATGGATTTTAGTCAGTAAGAGTCTGACACTCCCTCCCGCTCCAACCAGAGCGGCAGGAGTCATTTGATGATTACCCATAAAAATAAAAAATTACTGGCGGTCAGGGCTCGAGAGAGAGGAACCTAACCTAACAATGCGAGCCGTGTCCAGAAGTACCTACTGCTTTCTGAATCAAGCCCTTGATCCAGCTGCCTAACGAGAGCCTTAGGAGGCTCTCGTTGTTGGTCGTGGCTATTCAGCCGTTGGGTGACACGACTATCGGTACAATGATTGCTGAATTCACATCCCCCATGTCGACAACCTCGCGAGCCAAGTCAAGATATTTGATTTGTTTATCTTTCTCGGCTTTCACGAGGTTCTCGTCATGCGGAACGGTAGTAGTCGTTCATGTAGATGGAACTAATATTTTTTTAAAGCCAATTATGAATCTCATATCAACCATAATTTAAAAACATAGAGGAGTACCTAATTAAATAAATTATTAATTTCTTTTTTGCGCTTAATGTGTAAACATCGATTTCCTTGCGTTAATCTCGCAAAAACTCGAAAATCATCCAAATTGTGTTTTTTTAGATATAATATGTTCTCCACAATAATGTGGTGGATTGGAAAAAAATGTTTCAATCAAATCAATTTTACGTGATACGAAGTTCACCGCGTCATTTATAAATGAATAAATAGTACAAATCTACCAGCAGCATATTATTTCCTTTCATACCAGAAAGCTAAATTTTCGTGCTTAAAAAGCTTTCATTGTAGTCGAAATATATCAGCGTTTATCTTGTCAAAATGTTTAAAAATTAGATGTGTTTTTGACAGTTTGCGATTGAGATGCAAATACAAACGTTGCCGGAAAAATATGCGAATTTATCCCTCAGAACCTAAAATAACAATCGTATTTTTTTTTTAGGCGCGGCAAATTACGTCAGTTCAAGGCGAGGCAGAGAGCTAATCCTAATATCGGGATACACGTACTACCAGCACCAAAAATTCGCCAATAAAAAGTCTTTGTGGATGTGTTCCACGCACCGCAGTAAGGGATGCAAGGCTGTAGTGCATACAGTAGGAGACAGCATCGTTCTATCGAAGTCATGTCACAATCATCCTCCTATTAGCCGCCAGTATCATTAGTACCAGTTTCTTGAATAAATAATACGACTTTTTTATAAATTTTAAGCATTTGGCCCTCTGGTATATTAGCTGCACTTTTCTCTGTATATCATCACTAAATTATTTTATTGCTTTTGCTTTAGTGATTTGTCTTGTACACAGTGAAATGTATAACATTTAAGGTAGGAGCACAGTCTTAAATATAGATATTTAGTAATCTAGTTCATATACAGATGTTCACAGACTTGTATTTGTTCATAAACTGTATCTCAAAGTGCTTGTATCGTAACTAAGATATTTATTGCTCGCTTTGTCTAAGCGGTTTCTGTTAGGAAATAAGTATGTTTAAGAATTTTGTAATCTCTTAAATTTTAGGCCTACTACTGCCTACTAATTGTATTTAATAATTACATTTCTTCTATGTTTGGGAGAATAGAATAGAATAGAATACTCTTTATTATGTACACCATATAAGTTACAGAAAATATATATGAAGAAAACATTACATAGGGTGACACAATGGGCGGCCTTATCGCTAAAAGCGATCTTTTAAAGACAACCTTTGGATAGATTTGAAGAGAGAAGGCCTCAAACGGCTGCATGAAATTACATGACGGGTAATCCATGGCCTGTATTGGAATACTTTTTGTAACGGTAGTACGATCCCGCGCGGAATAATGCCCGCACTTCCGTTCCCGAAGCCGCTGGCAAGATCATCTGCCTAGCCTTTTCCCAACTATGCTGGAAATGCTTCTGGTCTAACCGGATACAGCGGAGTACCAGTATGTTACATGGAGCGTCTGTCTATCTGACCTCTGTACCAGTATCAGTGTCTGTCATCAGTGGCGTATCAGCAAACGGGATGAATATGAACGCAGGGTCAATCGAAACAAAACTTTGACAGTTATTTTCACTTAAATATTATATTATTGGTTTTCTACGAAAGCCAATAGTGCCTTTGATTCAATAAAATTGGAGGCCATAAATGTTCCAAATCAGATTGAAATAATGTGAAAACCTTCTACAAAGTTCTGTTTCACGCCTGCATTCCTATTTACCCCATTTGTAGGGACCTAAAACGATAGGTAATGGTAAGACCAGTGTCAGATTTATTGGCTTCTGACTGTCAAAGATCAACAAATGACAAACCAGCTTGACGTGCAATCTGAGTGCCAATTTTACAAATTTATAAGAAACGTTCGCATTCGCATGTCAATTGCAATGTCAAAAATGTATGGAAATTGAAACTTTTTGATGGATTGCGAATGAGAATTCGCATCTCAGTGAGCGTTTCTTAAAAATTTGTAGAATTGGCACCTCTGGTATACGGAGGTCATCTAAGAACCGAGCTTGGCAAACGTTGTTCGAGGGTAACTTTGAGGGTCGACCCTTGTGGCTATTATTATTTGCTTTCACAATGATAGCAGAGTGGAGAGCGGTACATATACTTCACTTTATTGCAATAAACTCTACAATATTTAATACATCGTTTTTTAATTCTCTTCCGTTTGTAAAGTCATTTGCAGATATACCTACTCTTCTCATTTATACCATCCTTATTTTAAACGACTTCATTTTAACTGACAGTAGTTTATAAATTATTATAAATTTAAAAAAGACAGCGCTTAGACAACTACATAGATGTCGTACCCATATCGCAGAATTGGCCATTCCATGAAATGACAACTTCAGCATCACCTAACCTCAGTCACGTCATGGAACGGCCAAAAATGTACAGAGCTGTGTGCTAAACCACTGGATATATTTAGTAATCGATGCTGTTACATGAAATTATTGGATATGTGCTTCATTTTCGTGTGCTTAGTTAGCATAGTTCTAAGATACGAATTTCATTTCTGAATCGATATTTGAGAAACAATAACTTATAGTAAAACATTGATTTATTTTAACAGGACAAAATACCATTGGGCATACTTTAGTGGGATGTAAAGCAAATTACGTCTACGGAAAGACTGGACAAAAGCTCATCCAAGTATCGGGATTCACCTATTGCATTCAAGAGACCTCCGGCAATTATGAGACAACATGGATTTGTTCTACACACCGTAGGCAAGGCTGCAAGGCTGCTGTCCATACAATAGTCGATAATATTGTGTATTTGATGCAAGAACACAATCATTTCTAGTTATAAAGAAAGTACATATCACAAACATTTTTAATATTATGTGAGTCCTTACTAAGACTTGCTTATACCCCAGTTAAACGATATCCGTAAATGTGTAGTTAGTTTGTTGCTTTTTGTTGTGTTTATAGATCTTTTTATAATAAGATTGTTTATAAGATTTGTTTCGTTTTCGCCACATTTTTTCGCCCACTTATGAAAAAAAAAGAAAGTTTCCTTTTTCGCCTCATTCTAAACACAGTTCCGTTTTCGCCCACATTTTCATTTGTTATCAAAGTACAGTCAGTTCAATATATTTTTTTAAACTTCTAGTCACACGACTGCCCAAAATAGTTTTATGTTATCAGAGCCATATTATAGTGAATGAGTTTCTTTCACCATATGTACCATACCTATCTTCTAAGTACCTGAACAAATTTTGTTGTATGTAGAATTGTTAGTAAAATAATGGTTTGAAATGAATATGGGCAATCGAAAATATAATCCGGAACAAATCGTTTGTAAACTGTATTGAAACAAAACTCTATACACTTAAAAATATTTTGTAAAATCAATCACTAAGTGGTTTAAGCTATGAAATAAGAAAACGGTGGAGGAAAAAACACGTGGAAACACTCAAACTTATGGTGCTATATATTTCAGATTCGATTTTGAGCATTACATTAAAATACCACTGATCACTGAGGGGGAGGGATGTGCTGCGCGTCCGCGACACACCCAATTACAAGTGGTGGCATTGGTGTTACAAGTTGTATCAAAATGTTACACATTGTATCATGAAGTTGCACACTGTAATGCTCGGTTCTCCTCCCTTACTAATGTAATGCTCGACTCTGTAACGTTACATTACAGGCGAATACTCCAAGTGAGAAAGCAGCTTTAAGTTAATGGATATCTGATACAAATGGAGCGCTCAGGAACACATTTATAGTCAAACTAGTTTCTGCCAGCGACTTCGCCCGCGAGATTATTGGCGATATTCAGTCGTAAATTATCCCACAATTTACTATAAGTACTCGTGGTCGCAAGCGCGACTGCTAAGCCCTGGTTCTGGGTGCGATTCCCGGGTCGGGCAAAAAGTGTTATTGTGTTTTTTCATTAGGAATTACTCAGTAGTAGCCTGGAATTTGGAAGTTGGTGGTGTAACACCCCGTGCTTATGCCTCGCAAAGCGCGTTATACTGGGTCTACACGGTACAGACTCCTGTCTGCACAGGCTTTGTTGCACAGACAAAACTCAATAGAAGTTTATGGTAGTCTGTATCATGTGGATGGTCCATTAAGTCGTTGATCTTAAGCCTGATCTCTCTTCGGCCGTGTCGTATTACCGTCCCAATGGACTAGAGAGCAAAGGCACAGAAAGGTCACTTAGAGCGGATTTCACCAATGAAACTGAACGCGATCAGTACATCTAAACTGCGTTCCAGAGCTGTCAGCGTCAATTTACCATAGAAAAATAGTGACACTGACAGCTCATAAACGTGGTTTATACGCTGATCGCGATCTGTTTGAATTGGTGAAAATGGCCCTTAGTGTGTTTGGGCACATACTAGTGCAGTTTGTATTTTGTACTTTTTAATGAATTGATTGTAGTATGTTATAGTGTTAAATATTAAATTTAATATTTTATCTTTATTATAAACTTATAGGGTAGATTATAAGCACTTGTATTATGTAAAACATACTGTATCACCGAAAATCACAGGAATAAATGATTCTGAATCTGAATCTTGACTATAATAATTATTATCTCCAGCCTACGATCTCCGGTGTATTTGGCTAATCTCGGTTGAGATAAGCATGATCGAAATTCTGTATAGGTACTGTATAAAGCTTCCATAAAAACGGCATCTCCTGGAAAAATTGTAATACTGATTTTATTTATTACAGAAATTGCAAATTACGTACCCTCAAGGCGAGGAAACAATCTTATCCTATTATCAGGATACACTTATCATAAGGTCAAGATGTTTTCCAACCACAAGACTCTGTGGATGTGTTCTACGCACCGCAAGAAGGGATGCAAGGCTCTTGTTCATACGCTAGACGATTACATTGTCACCTTTAAGGGGGAACATCAACATCCCCCGTCCGGGAAGTATCAATGAAAAATAACCCCGTGCATTTGAAACTCATGTTTTCGCTGTTTGAAACTTTGAGCGTAGTTTTTGTTGCGCTCTTACTGAACAGTGAACGAACACTTCTATCGTGTGGTCATTATCATCAACCTCTTTTTTTGCATGCCAGGCCTGTGTAGTTTGGAAAGATCTTTAGAGACGTTTGGAAAGATCTTTAGAGACTGATGGATGATATTCTCGGTCAATGAACTGTGCTTCTTATTTCTCATTTTTTACAAGCTGTTGTTAAAAATATGTTTTTTTTTGTGAATCTGTGTCTTTTGCGTAAAGTTTTCAATAAATCAGGAGATAACTGGTCTTCCTAGCTTCTGTTTAAAAATAATAAAAAATAACATGTTACATTATACTCAGTTAAACTGTCTATTATTGTTAGAATAGAGTAGTTTTTAGGTACCATATTTTTTTCTAAGTAATCGTAAATGTTGTACTTAATTGTAATATTTACACAAACATACAACACAAGAAGCAAAAACAAATTTCAGCTAATCAATACACGTGCACGGACGAATAACGACAAATAAAAAATATTGGCTGAGGGAGTAAAACTACATATTCAATAAATTTACCAGAGGAATTAAAGAAATGTGATGGAATAAACATATTAAAAGCAAAAAAAACTCAAGAAACATTTATGTACTCTGTAACGTCGCCAACACGCTAGAGGCAAATATTTATATGTTAGCACTATATATCTCATTTTAAGTGAACTGTAATTTCTATTCTTATGAGAATAAAAAACCTTTAAACCTATATTTAAATTAAATTACGTCGCTTTTTTATTTTAATGTTTAATTTTATGTTATAATTCAATTTAACATTTTTATATTGCTGTGCTGTGCTCTAACCGGGTCTAGAGCTGTTTTTTTGCTTTATGTCTGTTGCTGAAATAGTTTTAAATTATTTACAGACTTCGCAAATTACGTCAAATCAAGAAAAGGCAATAAGCTGATCCTATTACGCGGATACACTTATACCAAGTTTAAGACATTTATTAACCAAAAGATGTTGTGGATGTGTTCTACGCACCGTAAGAAGGGATGCAGGGCTCTTCTCCATACAGTGGAAGATCGCATTGTCTACTTCAGAATGGCACACAACCATCTTCCTAGTATTATAGAAAGACCTTATTGGCAAGATATGGAATAAAACATCCGTGTAAAAGAACTTATTGACAAGATATGGAATAAAACATCCGTATAAAAGAACTTATTGACAAGATATGGAATAAAACATCCGTATAAAAGAACTTATTGACAAGATATGGAATAAAACATCCGTATAAAAAAACATTGGCAAGATATGGAATGAAACATCTTTATGAGGGAAATCACGATTTTGCCCTCTTGCTAAGCTTGCGGCTTGTATGGTTATGGTGGTTATGGTTAGATTAGCTAAGATTCGAACTGGTTGATTTTGAAAACAAAAAACACAACCTGTATTAATACACCAAGTATCGCTTTTAAAGTATCAAATTCTGGGAAGTAATAGCTCATGGCAAACTAAAGGAAAGACATTATTTTTAGCAAAATACGATGTAGAAAGTGTCGCTAATAAGAATCAAATTCTGCGAAGTAGGTAACGGAACTGTTCAATAAATGATAGCAAATCTCCCGGATTTGCTGAAATCGCATGTCTGTTTTTTGTTTACACCAGTTCATAACATAACATCACGCTGGTACGCTCTGAAGGGGTACGCAGATGTGTGCAGTTCAGCTTGGTACACCCTGAGCTCACCAATTATTTTCAATTTCCACGTTTTAGGGGTTATCTAATCAGGCATAATTTTGTTATTTATGATCCTATATCGATGATTATATTTGTGTTGGGTTCAGTTAAAGCTACATTGCATTTCTATACGTTGCACTGCGATGGCACACAACGGAACTCCCCACTCCGGCCCCGGCGACACACCGGTGTGTCGCGAATTAATCGCGAATTTAATGTTTATTTACCTATTACATAAGATTTACTTTTTTTTGGGAATTTTCACATGTCGGGGCCGCAGCGGTTAACAGCAAATAGCGCAAATGTGTAGACTAACTCATAAAGGGTATACCTAATGTTAATTTAGTTATGATACCTATAACAGCTAAAAAGTGAAAAAAAAAGTAAAAAAAAATACAACTGAATTTTAAAAATAAATAAAAAACAATTAAAATTTAAACTCAAATAAAAAACAATTCCAAATAAATAAGAAAACACTACTAAGTAAGTATTTAATAACTTTAATATCGAAAGTCTTTTTGTAAGTGTTTATTTAAAATTCAAACACGACTAAGTTATACAACACAAACCTACAGCAATTTTTTGCTTTGCATAGCTCAAGTAATAACTTGAGCAAAAATTATCAAAGCAAATAATGATTGTGTCTAACAGGTTTACTTTCAGAAATAAAAAAAAAACTTTTTTTATTTTATTTTTGGCTGCCCAACTCCACAAAAGACCAAGGGGCGGCTTCAATTATTTCATCACTTGTACGAAATCTATCATATTCGTCCCTCATCATCTTCAAGACTACGCGGACGTCGCGTCGTCAAGTTTGAAAATAAAATACTACAAAGACTGTTCTAAAATATTATCTCATTGCTTTCAGATATGGAGTTTTCAGAAAACGTTATCGTTAGAAAGACGAAAGAGACTTCTACCGTCTGGAAGGATTTCCTGAGAAGCAAAGACAAAGATTATGCCAAATGCAAAATATGTCTCAAAGTGATCAAATGCGAGGCTGGATCTACAACTGGATTACGGAGACATTTGCTTACAGAAGCACACAAAAAAAAAGTCTTAGAAAAGAATAATACTGTATTCTTAAAAAAAATAAAGTTACCATATGAACCTAAATAAATAAATATTTTAAACAAGCAAAAAAATACCCTTATTACCTGGTTTTGGGTAGTTTTATTTTTAGTATTAATGATATAGATATATATAGAAAATGTTACGCTAGATATAAATAATGTGATAGTTAACAATAAATAAAACAACACTTATTATTAAATATGTAACTAACTAACTAACTTGTTTAATTTTATACGTCACGTATTTTTTCTACTCTGAGAAGCAGCACCAAATGCATGTAAAAAATAACATTAAGTTGCCGGAGCGAAAATTACCGTAAAACCAATGAGACCTTTTATATTTGGATGGAAAATCATCAAATGACTTGGATAGGTGAAGCGGGAAGGAGTGTCAGACTTTTACTGACTAAAACACACCCGTGCTCCGTCGAAATGCTCTTTGCGCTCCAGGGCCGCCGTAACTCCTTCGAGCAATTTCGCAGCCCTGACCTGCTGTGCTTTGATTTACATTAGAGGAGTACAACTATAAGTTATAATTTTAAGCATTAATTCATAGAGCGAAATTAAGTAGTGTAATGCCGCCTGTTACCATGCGCGCGCGTTCTAACCGATTGTCCATGCAACCCCTCCACCCGCGACCTTTTTGGCGAGACGCTGAACTTTGCACCGACAGCGTACGCGCTTTATAGCTTTGTCGCGGCGTACGCGTATGCAATGCTACAGTAGTGAAAATATGTATATTTATCTACATTTAAGATTCTTTTTCTTCACAGAACTGGAGATTTCAGAATTTGTCAAAGATTTAAAGAAAAAAGAAATGTCAGCACTTTGGGAGTATTTTATTCAAACCGAAGATAAATCAAATGTGGAATGTAAATTATGTGATGCAGACTTTAAATACAAAGCTGGGTCTACATCAGAATTGAAGAAACATTTGAAATTTAAGCATAAAATAACCTTGGAAACTATCAAAAACATTTATTTTGTCGAGGTCGAAGCTGAAGGTCAGTCCACAGATTTTTAAAAGTTCACTATTCATAGATTTTTTTTTTTATTATTGATTCATAAGCTGCGTTTGCGCCAGAGATAAGTGAGGACGCGCAGCGAGGGACGTGTCTGTTAACAACAAAATAAAATTGCTTTATTTACCTAGTCTCGCTCAACGCAAGCGATTCCATTGTTTATTAATGCCAACGGGAAAAGGCAAACGCCGTAACATTGTAAAATATCGCGTGAAATTGTAAACTAATTTTTCTAAATAAGACACGGATAAATTGGAAACTATTGAATTTGGATGGGATTTATTGTAGGAGTACGAAACGATTTTTTTTAATATTTTATTATTTTATATTGAGAAACATAAAATAATAAAATTTATAAAATTATTAGATTTATAATTCAGAACTAAGTAGGTACTATATTGTTGTTTTGTTTTGATTTCCGTGTGAACTATATTTATAACAACGCGAAGGGACGACAAGTGACGGGTGGGACGTTTTTGGGGGACTGTCTTTTTGTAAACGTTGACGTTCAAAAAGTGCTGGCACTCAGCCTAATTTGAATTAATGACTTTTGACTTGATGAACATGGAAATTAGCACTCGTTTGTATTCGGAAATGCGATGACTGCCGAGGGATATTAAGAAAATAGTTGTACTAGAAGTCAACCCTGCCATAGTTGGGGAATGGTTAGACTGATGATGCAAGCGATTCTAAAGTGCATAGCAAATAGCATTCTACCTGCTTCACTAATTCGATTTCTTTATGCGGATGTAATAATGTTTCTTCTATTTACAGAAAATAGAGAAGAAGAAGAAGATGGGGAAAAGGATAGTAAGGAGGAATTGATATACACCAAACCCACTAGTAGCCGGAGAAATGCTTCCAAAGTCTGGAACTATTTTATCAAAAGCGCAGACAAGACTTATGGCAAATGTAAAATATGCGACAAGGAGATAAAATGCCGTGATTCTTGTACAACACCATTGCGCAATCATTTAAAAGGAAGGCACAAAATTATTTAGTAAAGGGTCAATGAAGACAAAAACATAAAAATATTTTTTACTATAAATTTTAATGTTTTATTTGGTATAATATATTTACCATCATGATCTGAAAAACAAAAAACATGTATAAGGTATTTTATGTTGTGGGTGACTTAGAATAAAAAATTGCCTTTTTCTAAATTCGTGCCTAACAATTTCTCTATCTGGATTGATGAGGCGTAAAATAGACACCTAAGGGCTAAGTCCCTCCAGACGAACGTTAGTCGCTGCGCCTCTCAGGAACTGACGCTCCTGAGTAAGGCGCAGTGACTGACGCCTGCGGACAGCGAGCAATGGGTAGCTCGCTGTCCGATCAGGTCAGGCCAGAGTCGACGGCGCGTTTCACTCCGAACGCGCCGGAAAGAGCAGTCAGCAACGGAGACGGGGCCCGCCAGGGCCAGAGCCTGCCAGGGTTGCGGAATATGTTCGAAAGAGTTACCGCGGCCCTGGGAAGAAAGGCACTAGGAGGACTAAAGGGTGGGTTTTAGTCAGTAAAAGTCTGACACTCCCTGCCGCTCCACCCAGAGCGGGAGGGGTCATTTGATGATTTCCCATCCTATAAAAAAAAAAAAAAAAAAAAGGGCTAAGTCCCGTATTTTTAAGGAAAGTTTGTTAGTTAGTAGTTGCAATCTGATAAGAAATTGTAATAATCACAAATGCTTTTGGCAGATTTCTCAAGATTTAAATAAAAAAGTATTCTTACAAATACGGGAATTGCCCCTCTGAAAGCATAATAATATTAGTTTTCGTAACTGGTACTCTATGATAGATAGTATAAATTTATCACTGAGTTATTATTCTTTACACAATGTTTTAAAGTCTAATTAATAAATTCTAACAAGATTAAAGTGCTGACTTTTTTTAAAAATCTGAATAATAAATCGGATACGAACGAAATTGTTTTTTTTTGCCATGCTGGAAGTAAAAGGTTAATGCCATGAGTAGGCATAACCAAGCCATCGCTCAGTTTTGTGGAAAACTTTCTGACACAACTTTCTCAGTACGTGGTTTCTACTTCAGAACCTTTGGACCATCCGTTCGCCCACTAGATGGAGCGGCATAGGACCGCTCGTGGCGACGCTTGAAGGAGATATGTCCAGCAGTAGACGCTTTTTGGCTAAAATAGTGATGATGATTTTATCAATTTACAGAAGAATGGACTGGGCAGGAGGATGAGGATTATAAACCTCAACCAATCAGAAACCGGAAAAATGCTTCGATCGTCTGGAAATATTTCTATAAAAAAGACAAGTCTCACGCTAAATGTAAATTATGCAAAAGAGTGTTGAAATGTGCCAAATGTTCTACTTCATCATTAAAGGCACATTTACGGTACATACACAAAATATAGAGGGAAAAACAAGATGCATGGAATGTCATTTTAATTATTACAAAATCAAGATGACATCAAATATAAATTAGAATAAATTTACTGGCACAATGTCAGTTACGTTCGTTTTTTAAGTAAGTAAGTTTTGATTTGCAAAAAATGTGCTAAAGAGATGTTACATATTTCTGGTGCAGGACACATTGCGCTATGCTATGATAACATGTAAATATTAACACATAACATTGTTGTTACATTATGCTCATCATTAAACAAAGTTCGAAATGATAATTGACACACCTCATCAGTTATAATTATCAAACAAAACAAATCAATATAATAATAGTACTTTTAAACAACTTCACCATTTAACATCTTACGAAATAAAATTTAAAATGAAAACAAATTTGTTTGTAACTAAGAAAGAAAGAAAACATACATGAAGTTTTCAAAATATAAAAAATCTTACAAGAGGAAAAGCATCTCAGACAGAGGGAGACACTGGCAGAAGTTTTCTGAGAGTGCGAAGACAAATGTTTTGAATACAGCGATTATACAACATTCACTGTACAGTTCATGTCACATCAATAAAAATGAATATATTTTTTATACTTTATTAAAATAAATATTTCAGATAATACGGGTCTTTTCTTTAAAATATTTTATGACAATGTCTGGACTTTATCTTAACATTTATATTTTCGGACACTTTTCTTGCAAATTACAGGGTACAAAATAAAATAGAATATTTTCTTTTATTACAGCAATTCAATTTGTGGGCCTCTCGAAAAATAAGAATAATTATCGTCGCTCCACAGTCTGGGAATCGTTCGTTAGAAGTAAAGACAAACACTCTGCAAAATGTAAACTGTGTGGTAAAGAACTGAAAGTCCACGGCACCACGGCATTAAGGCGTCATTTAGAAGCAATACACGGAAATCGAGAACCAACCGAAGTTATGTATTATGTCGCGATCGATGACGATGATACAGAAGATGAAGGTAATTTGGGTATTTTAACTATCATCCCGTTTTCGGCTTTTATATTATGTAACAGTAAGATGCTTTCAAAAATAAAAAGTATATATTGGTAGGTACATTAAATTTCTACGCCCTTATACAGGCCATGGTCTTGATCTAAATTGAAATTCATTTAGTCAATTTATAAATATCCAGACTTTCATTTATAATATTTGAAGCATATTCTTTTGATCTTTTCTTTCTAAAAAAACACAATAACTCGCTATTACCTGTAGAATCGTCGAACGTATATAAATTATTGACTCACTATCACATCCAGGTCCAAGTGGGTCGGCTCGGGCAGCTCAACTGTCAGACTGTCCAATTTACAGCTACCCCCACCACTGGTGTGCGTGACACCATGTTCTATCGACTTTGTAGATATGTCGCAGCCAATTATCTTAATCAGCCGTTTAATTGGTGGCCTAGCCTTTTCATTTAAATACGCCGATTTTTCAGCGACCTAAGTGACCTCTATTGTTCAATATCGTTTGATGACTTGCCCGTGTCACTTATGTCGCTGATCAAACGGCGCAGTTCAATGAAAAGGCTGGGCTTTTCATGAAACGGCTGATTAAGCTAGTTGGCTGCGACAGATACACAAACACTACCATCACCATAAGTTATCCATCTATTTCCTTCACACACTTCTTCTTTCTATTTACAGCAGATAAGCAGTCATCAGACGACGATTCCGTTGTAGACAAAGTCAAGAAAATATACAAAATCGATGATACCAGGATTGAGGAAATTCGGAGAGATGGTATGGATGCAAATTCTGTATATTTTTATGCTGAGATAATCCAGTTTATGAAAACATTTTTCACTTATTTTTTCATAAAAAAAATATACAACTACAGACCACCGAGACGCCAAAACACATAGGGAGGCCAAAGAAAAGATAGTATGGAATGTGTGAGGAGTGGTAGCATGATGATTTATAGGTCAGAATGGTAGATAAAAACGCGTTGGGCCGACCGTAAGTTACATAGGTCAAGGATAGGATGATGAGATTTTTGTTGCTAAACCTTAGTCTCGACACTTTCCATACAAAGCAAGCGCGCCAGTGATCACTATTTAGTCATAGAAACTGCACAACCAAATTTGCGCCGTGTTGTAACTCCTGATGTCTCTTATTCAGGGACGGCGAACCTTTATTGGTAAACGTGCCATTGCTAATATAAAAAAAAAAACATTTTGTTGGACAAACATCACTAGATACTATTACTTAGCCAACCAACCAGCAACCAGAATACAAATTCGTTACCTACCCAACGTTATGTTACGAGTTTTATGTTTTTTTAGGTTTATGGAAATAAAAAGGACTGCAATTTTTCAAATTACGTATTCAATTATTAATATTAATTTTATAGCATCTTTATTTCCTTAAAATAATTAATTTCATATAATTTATTACATTGCACTAATAGGTAATATATACTTATTTCATTAACTTTTAGTAGATACCTACATAACATGCTTTCATTTTACTTTTAATATTTAGGTTTATCACTAACTAATAGGTAATCTTTTAGTGTCATGCCGGAATGATTTAGCCCCGTGCCACTTTTTTTGGCACGCGTGCCACAGGTTCGCCATCCCTGCTCTAGTTGCTAACGGTGCTCTAGGACGGTAGTACAGATTTTGTTAGTGTGTGTCAAAATACAACAGTTATTCCGAAAAAAGTCATGAGTGGCCCTAATGACAGAAATCTTTAAGGAAACGGTTTGACTTGGTAGTTAATAGAATTGTTGATGAAAAGGCAAAATTAAAAATATATACTGGTTAAAAAAGAAAGGTCGATGGGCATAGATAAAATATGTATTAGCCATTGTTTTTATACCTATATATGTATTGTGTTTTTATGGGCCTTAGTTGCCTGAAATAAAGGATAAATAAATAAAAAAAATAAACAGATAGAAGAATGGAAGAAAAACGCGTGTTGCGGTGTTCCCAAGTAACATGGGAAAAGAGCAGGAAGATTATAGTCAACCATTTGTCTACCACCTGGTTTCCTCCTTGTATACATAATATATTTAATTAATTTTTCTTTCTTCACAGAATTGACGTTTTCGAAAGCGACAGGACATTCACCAGCCTGGAAGTATTTTCTTAGAAGTGAAGACACATTTAAATCTTTTGCAAAATGCACAATATGTCATAAAGTGTTAAAATGCGAGTTTGGTTCCACTTCAGCATTAAAAAAACATTTATCAATAATTCACAGCATTAGTTATGAAAGACAAAAATACAATAAATGAAAAATATTACATGAGTGATGACTTAACTAAATCATATTTTTACAATTAAAAAAATGGAAAATTTTTATACTTCATAAGTGCCTTGATTTCCAAAAAAAAAATTATTTAGTTTGGTTCCGTAAATAATTATTATAGTAGCGTAATAAGTGTTTACGGAACCAAACTAAAAGTTCCATTTGAGTTGTTTGTATTTTAAGTGCCAAATCAAAACCAAGTGTATTGGTACTTGGAGTACAATTTAAAAAAAAAATTAAATACCTAGGTACCTAAAGTGAAGTTATTTAGTTGATTTCAGTGGTTAAGTTTAGATAATTAAGGGTTAAATGTTAATTTTGTTTATTATACCATAATTTTTAAAAATATTTAAGTACCTAACTATTTAAATCTACTAATCCTAACTAAAAACACTTAGGCATCGAAGTATTCCTCCGCATCGTTGTCATCCGGAAACGTGCCCAGAAGACTGGCAGCATTGACACGTTAAATGGCAATGCTGCCGTTTTTTTGCTTGCAATTTTTAAATAAATTTTGTGTAACGTAGTTTTAAGATTTGATTACTTTTTATTAGTTATATAAGAATGGGACCAAAATTAAAAAATATATATTTTTTGTTAAAATGTTTAGATTTAAGTAAATAAACATTAAGTTTTTTTGTGTATCAATAAGTTTTCGTCTTTACAATGTTTTTCCGCCAGACATACGCATCTTTCTCCAACTATTGGAATACTAAGAACGAGATTATTTCATAGTTAAACCATTTTCTCTTGGAACTATAAAATACAGCAATGGTACTTTTGTTTTCTTAATTTTTTATGAACCCATAAAATTAATGAAAATGTCCAAGGACGATCAAATAGTATCTTAACTTTTGTGATAAAAACGAAAAATGTTGAACAATTTTAAATAAAAATTAAATATCATGTGTATTTTAATAATTAAGTTTATAGTACCAAAATAACTAAGAACAACAGTACAACATAAGAACACCTTTTGTTTTCAAGAATAAAAAAAAACAATGTGTGATGTGTGTACCTGTGACTCTGTCTTACACCCGTGACTCAGCATTAGGCTGAACGATGAACGGTTCACGCAAATGTGACTCATCAATCAATCTGCTTAGCCTTTTTACAACTATAGTTCGACTGCAATTCACATCCAGGGGGTAAATTTTCTGCCGGGGCGTTGAAGTGTGGAGGGGTAGGGTAATTGTGCCTCCACAGTGCATACCTCTCGTCTGCCGCACTGTCCACCGATGAGGTTGTACATCTCATAAAACTTTTACAACTCTTTAAACGTACAGGTGTTAGTTCCCATGCAGGGGGTGTTGGTGTCTCGTTCCTGTTTCCCCTTCTCAATGCGGGTAGCTATCTCGCGGCGAACATCTTGTGGTGCTATGCTTACCAATGGGTACATCATTGTGGCAGGGGTAGGTTTTAGAGATAAAACACTGCATAAAATAAAATATACCTCATCATCTGCCTAGCCTTTTCCCAACTATATTGGGGTCGGCTTCCAGTCAAACAGATTTAGCTGAAAAGCAGAATTTTGCTTGGATTGTTACTGGCTAACACGGTACTTCTGATGTTTTTCAAAATTGGTGTCAGGTAACGACTGCCAAAGATCTACAAATAACGGGAAGACCAACGGCTTAACGTGCTTTCCGAGGGGCGTGGGTCTATTTAATAGGGTCTAGGTAGAAAATTTATAATTCTATTTAGTCTGTCCGTTAGGTTAGGTTAGGTTAGTGGAAAAGGAAGAAAGAAAGGGAAGCCTTTGCCCTGCCGTGGGACGGCATAGGCTAAAAATAAATAAATAAATAAACGCGTAAGCGCCATGAATTTTCTGTCTCTTACGACGTTTTGTCCGCGAGAATGCGTTTTTAGTGTTTTTTTAAAACAGTCGCACGTACTTCGCGCAGTCCGCTCCTGAAAATCGCTTCATTGAATTGATTGAATTCCCAAAAGCCAGGTTAACGATTGAAATACCTCCTGCGCCACTCGGATTCGTTGCGTTCACGTAATAAGTTAAACAAATATAAACTTTCTTTTGAGTCACCCTGTATCTCTGGCATTACTGTACTTTTCCTTTTAGATACTATTGATTGATACTATTAATACACAGCTTTTATTTACAGATGCAGATGATTTCTCCGAAGTGGATCCTAGTGACGATAAGCTTGCCCCATCTTGGAAACATTTCCTCGTTATAATTTCCAATAATAAATGTCGCGCTAAGTGTAAAATATGTCGTAAAGTGATAAAATGTGACGAAGGTTCCACTTTGGAATTACGCAGACATTTGGCAACGAAACACTGCTTCTATTATTACTGCTAATTAAGATATAAAAGTGTAAACTTAGATATCTTATTTAACGTGGAAACTTGAATTATGTAAAATGAAAATGTTAAAATGTTGTTACTTTTTGTAACAAATTATAATCTATAGGTATTTATTTCCGACAATTGTTAAAATCGTTTTTGTTTCATAATACAAATTTTAATAAATAAAACTTAAATTGCGTTATTAATTCGTTTTACTACTTACAACTGAACTCGAAATTAACCACTAATTTCTAGTACCTAATGAAAATTACCTAATAACTACTTACTAGGTACATATTTTCAAATGTGTCATTATTTGAATCCACGGTATTTCAGTGTTTATAAACCGCTTAGGGACTTGATATTCAAAGTGAACAGGGTGCGCGGACAGGGCGCTGACAAGATAAAATGTATGGCGTCAAAAGAACGAAATATACTTAGCTTCGCGGGCGCGCGGCCAGACGTCATACATTTTCATTACCGCGCGTCATCATCATCATTTTAGTTGCAAGGCATAGGCCTCCCCAAAATATCGGCTTATCGACCGGTCCTGTGCGTCTTGCATCAAGTGGATTCTCCCGGCCTTCGCCAGGTCGACAGTCCAGCTTATAAGAGACCTTCCAACGCAACGGTGCGTTTTCCGGTACCCAGTCACCACCCCAGAATTCCCAATTTGATATCATTATTGGTTTTACTTACTTTATTTAAAAAAAGAAGGGAAAATTCGATACAAACTCTTCATTGCCCCGCCTCTAGAAGTCAGCTTCACCTCTTCAAACGGATACTTGTCAATATTGGTATTTCCTGGAAGTGACAGATTCAAGACATAAATCCTTACAATCCAGGGGAAAATAATAAAGTTCTATGGCTTTGCCCTAGTCACCATCTTTATACGTCACTCACGGTATGAGATAGGATCGTTTCTATTCTACTACCTGAGAGCCACAAGGCGATTACTTCGTTTGCAGTGGTTTAAATAGAGGCCACACATTATGTAATAAATGATTAACTTCATTGAGTTTATATTGACTTATTTTGAAATACAAATCAAACACCTATAAATTTATTTACATCAAATAAATAGTGTTTACTACCAAAAAAAGTTTATTTTCATATCAATTATGATTTAACAAATTAACAAGAGCGCGCACGATGAACTTTTCAGGTATTGCGTTTATTCTGTTACACGTTCTTTATTAAGAATGTATTTCCAAATACTGATTTCACTATTTATTTTCAGACGAGCCGGAGTTTTTAATACCGAAACTCAATCATCCAAATACTGAGCCTTCTCGTGTCTGGACATATTTTCTCAGAAGTAAAGACAAACGCCGAGCAAAATGTATATTGTGTCGAAAAGTGATAAAATGCTGCGGTGGCTCGACTTCGGGATTACTGAGACATGTAGGATGGCATGAGAAAACATCTTTCAAAGATCAAGTTGGAAAACGGGCTCGACGCCGAAGGTAATTATTATTCTGAGATTGAGGTTAAACGACTTACGTAGACTGCAGGCGGAGGCAAAAAAAAACAATAAGTTATTTAAAACTAATTTATTTGAAACTAGTGGCCTGCCCTGGCTTCGCTCGGATGTATTTTTTTTTTTTAATTTTCAGTCAAACAAACCTCGCCCTGACAATTTTACGAATACAACAAAAATAATATTTATTTAAATCGTTCAAGTCATTTTTATATACAATATATAGATAGAAAATTAATTAATTATAGTCAAAATTCGATTGTGAAATGACCAAAGTATGTTTTTAAAAATAACTGGCTAGTCGGATTTAACTGCGTGCGTCGGTCAGCGGCTCGTGACTGGTCGCCGTCATCGATGCAGTTTCTATGCTCCCGGTGTAAACTGTACAAATTACATGGTTTGCTATATCCATTAGGGATCATAAACGCGAACCTAAAATATAAAGAAAAATAAGTTATAATTTTTGACTGTATTTGGTCCAGAGGGCCTAGCTCAAAGTTTAGACGTATAGTAACGCTACAGCATCGTTAACGTAAGTGAATTCTGAATATAAAAAACTACAACACCATAGTATATTGGTTTAATTTTATGCAACATACCTACACAATTCGTATCCTATTAAAATATAAATATTATAGTAGTATTTGAAAGTTATAGTAAAATTTTAAGTTACTTTACTATATGTCAAAAACATTCGAACTAGGTCCTGGACTGATGTTTTCAACTATGCAACGGAATCTTGGGAATCAAGGGTGACACTACATTTCAAAAGTATTTGGCTACCCAGAAAAGAGCATTTTGTGAATGTTTAAATAAATTAAACGACTTTATTTTAATTATTTATTAGCAATTCTTTTAAACATTATAAAATACTAATCGATCGCTCGATAACGATCGAGCTTTGCAAATCTTTGGCCTCACAAAATTAAAGTGGCCAAATACTTTTGAGCCGTAGTGTAGATTTAAAATGCAAATTATTGTTAAAGTCACTTTTCATTTACAGAAAATACACAACACGGCTTATGTTATAAACGTAATAGTAAGATTTAAAATTGTAATTTTCCAATAAAAGGCTAGTTTACAACTTTTTGAGTCGAACATATGAAAGTCATAGTTTGTAAGGGTTGCCACACGTTGGGTTGCGTTGCGTCGGTGCGGCGACGACGCGAAAGACCGGTGCCGATGCGCTGTTTTACATACAAATCAGAACAGCATGCTACACGGAACGTTATTGCTTTTATTGATATTATTTATTAGTCATTATTTTTGTTATTAGTATAAGTTGATTGCTGCGCCCTAACAGGGTAATGTATTCATCAAGCTAAACATTGTGTGGAACTGTGTTTATATTGTTGAAATATTGATAAGTAAATAAATAACGCGTACGTCGACATCTCATGTGACACGACTAAAAATGGCTATAAAATGGCCAGGCTACAAACTTTGAAGATAAGTTTGTTCAAAATTTATAGCCCATCATTGTATTTTTAAAGTATAATTCATACAAAACTAAAAATAAATCTGTATAAAATAAGAGAATTCTACTTTTCTCGAGGAAATATTTTTGAGTTGTATCATGTTGGTTTTGACTATCGGCCACTAGCAATACAAGTTCAAAGACTGGCACACAGACCAAATAGTTTCTGGCACAGCCTGCTACGTCGGAGAGCGACCGACGCTGCGTCACCGCAGAGCGTTGCGTTGCGTCATCGCATTTGTTCGTTTGGCATCCTATCCGTCGAAACCATAGCAACGACGTTACAGACCGGCAATGCCCATGTGGCTCAAAAAAAGATTTAAGATCTGGTAGATTTTAATTGTTCAATTTAATCGATTTAAGAGCTATTCAGAAAAAGTGGCTACTAGCTTATGTTTTGTTGTGTTGTGTGTCTTGTGTTACAACTCTTTGAACAGTGTTGGTAAAACTGTTTTTTTTATAATTATCAAGAAGGTATGGTTTTTAAATAAATAAAAATTAAACATTTAAGCGCGTTATTATTTAACTTCATACAAGAGCAACGCAACTTATCCTCATTTCCAGTACCAAATGAAAAGTACCTAGATATATGTTATTTACTGAATATATTTGAAAGAGTAAATTTAATTTATTTTTATACCGTCATTACCAAAATAAACTATCTTCAGAAGGCTAACACCGTTATTGCATCATTGATTTTTGGTGTACCATAAAATATATCGTATCTGTGTACTGTACAACTATTTTCTGTCCCTCAACAATCATCGCATTTCCAAATACAAACAAATGCTAATTTCTATGTCCATTAATTATTAGATTTATTGTGAATAATTTGAATTCAGAACCAAGTACTTTTATTGTTGTTTTGTTTTAATTACCGTGTAAACCATATAACTATAAAGTACTTAGTTCTGAATTCAAATTATTAAACACGATAAATCTAATAATGGATATGTAATACAGGCGAACATTAGCCACTGATTGCCTGAGGACGGCGAGCAATGGATAAGTCGCCGTCCGATCAGAACAGGCCTGAGTCGACGGCGCGCTGTGTTCCATGCGCGCCGAAAAGAGCTGTCAGCAAAGACGACGGGGCCCGCTAGGGCCAGAGCCTGCCAGGGTTGCAGATTTTGATGATTTTCCATCCATAAAAAAGGCTGTCATTTGTAGATCTTTTACAGCCGTTACGAGTAGTCAGAAGTCCGAAAGACTGAAAACCTGCCTTGCCATGGGGTACCCAGTTACTGGGTTTAAAATTCACATGGGTCGCATCGAGTTAGACTGGAAGCCGACCCCGATATGCTTGGGAAAATTCTGGTTTTATTTTTGATAAATTGATTAGTCATTTTTATTACAGTTATTAAAACTAAGTCTACTAAGCGAGTCTCGCGGTCTGAAGAGAGCTTGGCGGCGGCTACCCAAGCTGTGCTGAGTGGCGAGTTGACAGCATATCAAGCCTCCGATCGATTTGGCATTCCAAGATCAACAATTAGAAACCGCGTTGGAAGAGAAAAGTTTCGCAAATATTTAGAAAGTCAATCAGATCGGCAGGAGAGTCAAAAAGATATCACCTATTTCGGGGTAAAGAAAATTCACGGCAGTTTTTGATATTATCTAGGTACACAGTTTTTTTTGCGATTTCAGTATTGGTGTGTGAAAGTTTTTCATAATTATGAGTACAAATTGCGTTTATGCTGTTACACGTTCTATAACATGGCCGTGACCGGGATGTGTCCGGGTCTTTATTTGTCACAATGAGTTCCGACACATACCGGGCACGGCCCGGACACGGACATGTCTGAACGAGTTCATATAAAATTACGCACCTATATGCTTGAGCTCCGTAGGAATCAAGGCCCGGACAGTAGGTACGATATTTGACTGTATAATTTTGGGATTCATTTCATTCTGCATTTGTTTGAAACCGCATGAACAGCGGGGCGTTGATTTATGATCCTCTATTACATTAAACTATCGTACTGATCATCACTATGCGGCTACCCAAGCTGTGCTGAGTGGCGAGTTGTCAGCATATCAAGCCTCCGATCGATTTGGAATTCCAAGATCAAAAATAAGAAACCGTGTTGGAAGAGAAAAGTTTCGCAAATTATTATATTTAGAAAGTAAATAAATTAGATCGGTAAAAGAGCAAAAATACGAGTACATACATTTCGGTAAATTTTATGGAGTTTTGGATAGGTATTAACTTAGTTTAATTATATTTATGATTATTAGTTATGTGTAAATAGAGAATTTAAAATGAATGTTTTTGTGTTAGCCTCGAAATTATAATTTATTTTCAATATTTTACCTACATAGAGATTTTATTTATTGTTTATAATTTGTTTAGATAATCATTTATTTGTCTAAATATTGTGCTATTTTACTTTTTGGGTGATATTTGGCAGTGTTAAAGTATGTTTTTAAACAAATAAATTGTTTTGATTTGTTTTTTTTTTACTTATTTCCTTTCTTTTGGTAGCCGATGGATGCGAGACATACGACCGGTTGTTGTGGCAACACTGGAGGGAGGCCTATTTCAAGCAGTGGACGTCTTTCGGTTGATATGATGATGATGATGATGATGATTTCCTTTGGCCTATCTAATTACTAATTTGTGTAGTTAGACGACGATGGAAATATGTATAGTTTTAGTTTTCTTTCTGTATTTTATGTGTCAAATGAAAACTCTTTCATCGATTACTCGTTCTTTATTTTCAGCGGATTCTCTGATGTTTATGATGTCAAAGAAGGGGAATGTGATGCTCACTTACCGCGGCTACACTTACCATTTAAAATACACAAGAAATATGAAGAAAACATGGAGGTGTTCCAGACATTGCTCGTTCCGCTGTCGAGCGACGCTGACTACCATAGATAATACAGTTTGTAAGGCCAAAAACGAGCACAATCATCCAAGCTCATACTTTTAGGATGATTTTGCGTAATCGAAATATCTAATCTAGCCGAATCGTCGTCCTATAAAAAAGCGATCATCGCCATTCATCGCCACGACGCGTTCGTCTTCGCCAAACAAAATGATCGCATCGATTGCGTATTAGCGTATAAGGATGACGGCTCAGTTTCTAGACAGAGTGGCATTTCATCGTTGATAACGATTGTCGAATATTTACAAATGTGAGATTGAAAATTACTTTCTAAACGTAACGTAGTCTAAGTCAAACATTTTAGTATTTCGACAGCCGCGCCCATATAATGTCATTTTGCCTTGAGTTACTGATCAAGTTTTTCAGACAATTTATTGGTTGACAACGCTTTTTAGTATGATAATACCCCGTCTATTATTGTACTAAAAAGCGTTCATATTCAAGTCGCAATAGGGTATTTTAAGCGTGACGTCATGTTGCTGTTAAAAATTGTACCCTCATAGTGACGTCACGCGTGTTATCAACGCACTGTATTTTCTTCATTTTTTGTTTACGTTAAAAAAGAAAAAATACGTGTCCAATATTTTTTTAGAAATCTGTCTGATGGACTAATCAGAATTTTTAAGAATACTCTATTCATCTCAGCGACAATCAATATGAAAAATTGTGAGAAGGTGGGGAAAAATTAGAAGTATTATTTACAGACGTGACTGCGATGCGAATGCTAACACTTCTTAAAATACGAGAATTGCCAATCTTTCAAAGTATTTTTGATCAACTTACTTAATTTTTAGCACTAATTAAACATACATAATTATAATATAAACACTGTGTTGGGTAATTATTAATTAGGGATTTAAAATAATGATATTTATAAAATATTGACAGTAAATATTAGTAAATATTAGTTTAACAAAGTTGACTATCGTGTTAAACACAAAAAATTGTCTACATAATAATATTAAATGCCTTAAATATTTATTATTGAAATAAAGTATAAAATTTAATATATTATAAAATCTAGTTTAAATAATTTTATCAGATTAGTAAATATTGTAAATATAAAACTGTGCTGTGCTACATTGAGGCCTTACTAGCAGATGAGAGAATAAAGGGTACCTAATGACATGGTTTTCAGTGTAGATAAATCAATCTTAATAACTTAATATTGAATTTCTTATTTATATTGCACTTCAAATGTATTTAAAAACATTTTTTTAAAGAAAATCTTTTAAATGACAACTAAATTGTTACGTCTAAATGTTCCAAACAGGTTTACAGCGTATGTGATCTTTATTGCTGCAACTTATTTCTTCCTAGCTATATTATATAACACTTAAAAATATATTATCAATTCTTACACTTAATTTTAACATTATAACTGTTACACTTTTTACCTAAAATATTTTATGGTGAATGACGAGACCTTTGATTTTTAGCAAAATATAAATGTATAAAATCAATAATTGATTATGAAAGAGTGCCTCATATCTTTTAAATAAATCAATTTTTTTTTTGACTTTATTGTTTTTTCTTTAATATTATACACCAATGTTTATCTTTTGACCCGAGATCCAAAAATTGAATCCTCGTATTGGGGTCCACCTGATTCAGTACATTAACCGGAGTAGGATAGTGTTTATGTCAATGTGTTTTTGACAAAATTTCATTTCAGAACTCTCAATGCCATAAAATTTTATAATTTCGAACAAATCCCGCAACCCTGGCAGGGTCTGGCCCTAGCGGACCCCGTCTACTATACTGACATCTCTTTGAGGTGCGCGTGGAACAGCCCGCGCCTACGTTGGCCGTGAATCGCCCTGCGACTCCCGACACCTGAGGCGCCTTCTTCTATTGCGGCGGCTGGGGCGTGAGGTTCGCCTCTCCCTCACACGGCACATGTCCTCCTTCGTTAGCATTACTGCTTAACTTAACCCATACTACTGAATTAACTCATTCTTAACGTCTTATTTACAGATGCAGAAGGAATATTCTTCACAAATTCGAGTAAAGGAGCCCGCCTGATAATCGTAGATGGTTACAAGTTCCGAAAACAAAGAGAACGGGGCCATAAAACCAGGTGGTGGTGTTCTGAGCAGCGACTAAAGTGCAAAGCATTCATTTACACATTATCAGACGCAGAACAAGTGATTTCTGTTAAAAATGAACATAATCATCCGCCTCCATCCTATTAAGGCCCTACACGGTACACCAATTTTTACATTTCTTTTTTTATGCACCTGCCATGTTATATCTTCACTATCTTTGGCTGAATAGTAGAGAATGCCTAACACATGACATTAAGTCCTTACCTGTAGAAGAAGCACCTTTGTTTTGTATTAAGTTTTAATAAATAAATAATTTTTGACCATTGTATTCGTCGCAGTAGATTATTATATACGAACTTCAAAATCGTTTCGAGTGCCTAGGGAGCTCCGTGGACGAATACAACGATGGGTTCGTGGAAACTGTTCATACGGTCGGGTCTAAGTTCTTCAAGACTCGCCGTACAGATAAGACCAAGAGGCTCTCTCAAGCTCATGATTGAGAGGCGGGAGATGATTCTGCAGTCTTCAGACGATGCGTGCAAATACCGGCAGCTCAATAGACGGATCACCAAGTCCTTGAAAAGCGACCTCCGCCGCTTTAATACTGAAAAGATTAAAGACGCGATAGAGCGGAATAAGGGCTCCAAGGTCTTTGCAAGAGATTTGTCTATTGGGCAGAGCCAGCTCACAAAACTAAAGACCGACGATGGCAGAACCATATCCGCCAAATCGGAGCTTCTGAGGGAGATCGAGACATTCTATGGACAGTTATACACGTCAATGACCAAACCCGCAGCAAATCTAGCGAACGACCCAAGAGCTAGATTGACCCGGCATTATACCGAAGACATCCCGGACGTCAACCTGTATGAGATTAGGATGGCTCTGAAGCAGCTTAAAAACAACAAGGCGTCGGGTGAGGACGGAATTACGGCCGAACTCCTGAAGGCGGGTGGAAAACCAGTCCTTAAGGCCCTTCAGAAACTGTTCGATTCCGTCATACTCGAGGGGAAAACGCCACAAGCGTGGAGCAGAGGTGTGGTGGTACTCTTCTTTAAAAAGGGCGACAATGCCCTGCTTAAGAATTACAGGCCCATCTCACTTCTGAGCCATGTCTACAAGCTGTTTTCCAGAGTCATCACAAACCGTCTCGCACGCAGGTTTGACGACTTCCAGCCTCCCGAACAAGCCGGATTCCGAAAAGGCTTCAGCATACACGTCAATGACCAAACCCGCAGCAAATCTAGCGAACGACCCAAGAGCTAGATTGACCCGGCATTATACCGAAGACATCCCGGACGTCAGCCTGTATGAGATTAGGATGGCTCTGAAGCAGCTTAAAAACAACAAGGCGTCGGGTGAGGACGGAATTACGGTCGAACTCCTGAAGGCGGGTGGAAAACCAGTCCTTAAGGCCCTTCAGAAACTGTTCGATTCCGTCATACTCGAGGGGAAAACGCCACAAGCGTGGAGCAGAGGTGTGGTGGTACTCTACTTTAAAAAGGGCGACAATGCCCTGCTTAAGAATTACAGGCCCATCTCCCTTCTGAGCCATGTCTACAAGCTGTTTTCCAGAGTCAACACAAACCGTCTCGCACGCAGGTTTGACGACTTCCAGCCTCCCGAACAAGCCGAAAAGGCTTCAGCACCGTAGACCACATACACACGCTGCGGCAGGTTATATAGAAGACCGAAGAGTATAATCTGCCCCTCTGCTTAGCGTTTGTGGACTACGAGAAAGCCTTCGATTCGATCGAGACTTGGGCTGTGCTGCAGTCTCTCCAACGGTGCCAGATCGACTATCTATCGAGGTGCTGAAGTGTTTGTATGAAAACGCCACCATGTCAGTCCGACTTCAGGATCAGACATCAGAACCTATCCTCCTGCAGCGGGGTGTGAGGCAGGGAGACGTAATTTCTCCGAAACTGTTCACGGCCGCAATGGAGGACGTCTTCAAGGTTTTGGACTGGAAAAGGCTAGGCATTAATGTCAATGGCGAGTACATCACTCGTCTTAGATTTGCCGACGATATAGTTGTCATGGCTGAGACCACGGAGGACCTCAGTACAATGCTCGATGACCTCAGTAGAGCTTCCGAAAGAGTGGGTCTTAAAATGAACATGGACAAAACCAAGGTCATGATAAATACCCATGTACCACCCACTCCTATCGAGATTGGAGGCTCTGCACTCGAAGTTGTTGATGAGTACGTCTACCTGGGACAAACGATCTAGCTAGGTAGGGCTAACATCGAGAAGGAAGTCAACCGTCGAATCCGACTCGGCTGGGCGGCGTTCGGGAAGTTGCGCGGTATCTTCTCGTCTCACATACCACAGTGTCTCAAGACGAAAGTCTATGACCGGTGCGTGTTGCCAATGATGACCTATGGACTCGAAACGTGGTCGCTCACAATGGGCCTCATCAGAAGGCTTAAAGTCACTCAAAGGGCAATGGAGAGGGCAATGCTCGGAGTTTCCTTGGGTGATCGAATCAGAAATGATGATATCCGCAAGAAAACCAAGGTTACCGACGTGGCCCGAAGGATCGCCAAATTGAAGTGGCAGTGGGCAGGGCACATTGCTCGCAGAACAGATGGTCGATGGGGCCGAAAAGTTTTGGAGTGGCGACCGCGTACCGGAAGACGCAGCGTTGAAAGGCCTCCCACAAGGTGGACCGATGACCTGGTGAGGGTCGCGGGTAACCGATGGATGCGAGACGCACAGGACCGGTTGTTGTGGCGACACTTGGGGGAGGCCTATGTCCAGCAGTAGACGTCTTTCGGCTGATATGTTGAGAATGATGATGAGATTATTATATTAATAAAATGTTTTTTTATAAATCAGGAATTTGACTTGTTGACGACTTTTGGAACTTGTAGATGCTCAACCTATTTTGTCGCTGACTGTACAACATTATAAAATGTTTTCGTTCAGTTGCACTCTCTTTTGTGGCTTTCTCCATGTTTTGATTATATCCTTAGCTTTTTGTAATTTCTTAGTACCGTGCGTGTTTCGTGCATGTGCCAAATAAATTTTATTATTTCTTTCTTTTGTCGAGAAATTGTTCCAAAGTAACTTTTTAGAATTAGTTTCTCTTTTTAATTAAGTATGAATCTAGTCATACTGATGTTTAATATTGGTTTTATTTAAAACTATGCATTATTGTAATAAAAAATTAAACATACTGGCTTTGCTTGTACTTACTTTTGCATTTTGTTTTTTTTACCTCCGTTCAAAACGTCATTCTCAAAACGTCCTATTAGCAAATCGTCCTATTAGCAGAACGTCCTATTAGCAGAATGTTCTATTGTCAAAGTACAATGAAGCTGAAAATTTTATATCGGTTTTTTGACCTGGCTCATTATTTAATTTATTTTTAAAAAGTTCTGGAGTGGCAAGCGTGTACAGAAAAACGCAGCGTTGGAAGGCCTCCCACAAGGTGGACCGATGACCTGCTGAAGGTCGCGAGTAGCCGATGAATGCGAGACGCACAGGACCGGTTGTTGTGGCGACACTTGGGTGAGGCCTATGTCCAGCAGTGGACGTCTTTCGGCTGATATGATGATGATGATGATGACAGAACACCACCCTTAAATATGACCACGCACTTTGGGAACTGAGGTCAACATTTTTTTATTTTGATTTTGTGTCTTTACTTCTACAGAACACCACATTTAAATATGATCAGGTACTTCTGGATCACCCTATAGGTCTAGTTCGCAGAGGAATCTCGGCGCTCTGTGTTGTCACCGGATCCTGCAATAGATGGGCGGGGACCTAATTTACTTCCATGTTTATTTTTTTACTATTTAATTTCTTTTTTTTTTTCAGATTCCGTAATATATGAAGATGGGAGGTTTCTGTCTTTCAGGGGATATAAGTTTACAAGACATAAAGTAAAGGGTCATAAAATCAGATGGCAATGTTCTAGACAGCGGCATGCTCGGTGTAGAGCTACAGTCTACACTGTCGACGAAATTATCATCAAGGGGAACACTGAGCATAATCACCCACCACCAACAAAATGGTGAAGACTCTATAAAATCTGAATTCAATAGAATATAATAGGCCTTATTACGACATGTTAACACTATCAAGGTGCCAGTTCTAAGATTGTACAGCCTGGGCACTACTGATCTACGGTCGGACGACACTGTCGTCTACCGCTCGACGACACGTCGCTAGCTACGGAAGGAAGTAGTGTCGCGACGACATGTCGTCTGCTGCCGCGATTCGTCGCCGGCTACGAACTTGTACCTTCATGGTGCGCTACTGTAGAAGATGAGAGAAGGAGCTATACAAAACGAAAAGCGCTATCTCATTTTCACAACGGAATCATGACGACATTGTACGGTTCCATAGTGACATTCTATCAGAGATGATGATTTTTCAAAATATATCGGATTGTTTTGCACCACCGGAATGTCCCGTTCAATGTCACCGGATAATAGCAGATTCCGTAAGATTGTAATATATCTTTATTAGATTATAATTTCTCGATGTATTATGAAAAATCGTTTGGAATACAATAAAACCCAGCCAAAAAAAATAGTTTACAATTTCACGCGATATTTTACAATCTCTCGGCGTTTGCAATTTTCCAGTGACGAATATAATACTTTATTTCGAAAGAAGACTTATGTAAGGTTAGTAAAAATGTGTTTATGCCTATGTGGTGAAATTGTAAACAATTTTTTTTGGCTGGGAAAAAAAATAGTTTACAATTTCACGCGATATTTTACAATCTCTCGGCGTTTGCAATTTTCCAGTGACGAATATAATACTTTATTTCGAAAGAAGACTTATGTAAGGTTAGTAAAAATGTGTTTATGCCTATGTGGTTAATAAATAATAGATATAGGGTCATTCGTAGGTATATGTTACTGGCTGTAGTGAATAATGCATCGTGTTTGTTTTAATCACAAACCAAATCTACGACGTTAGGACGAGTTTTACACGATAAATATCAAAAAATCATTGTTCATCAATGGATGAACACTCCACTCTGTAAGCTATGATACTGAATCCCCAGTTAGGTCTGGCCATGACTTCTGCCACCATTGATACTGCTAGTTGGAGCTACTGGTTTGGAAAGATAGAAAAATGTTTATTTGGGACCCGCACAAGACAGAAAAAAAAGAAAAATAAATAAACTAACAGTAGGTAATAAAAATTGATTAACAAAAGCTTATGCATAAATTTAATCTGTGCGAGGCCAAAAAGTTCCTTATCTCAGCATTTTTTTTTTTTTAATTAGAGATGGGTTTGCTCTTGACTCTAGTCAATGTCAGAGATGATAGAGACAAAGTCTACGATGGAGCGAGCTTACCCAGAAGGAGCCTGTTCACTCTAACTTTGAAGAGATTAGGGTTGATAATTAGCATATGCTGCGATATTTAAAACTGGAATTCAAGGCAAGTTGATTGGTCTGGTATTAACTGGTTAATTTCAAAGCGTTTATGCAAGCATAGCCACATTCATGAGGAAGGGTATAGGCTATACAGGAACAGGAAATTCCTTCGGGAACGGAAACATACGGGATATACACGTACGAAGTCGCGGGCGAAGTGCTAGTTAGCGATAAAAGAGTATTAAAAGCGGTATGAAAAAAAAAAATCATACTTTAGTGAACCTCGACATGACATATTTTACAATTAGTCTTTGATTTTTCCACCGATTCATAGTTTACATTTCTGAGAAACAAACTACTGAACTGAAAAAATGTATGTGTAAAAATGTTTTTTTTTTTATTATTTTTCGTGTACCTATTCTAAAATGCGTATTTTCTAAGTTTTCGTTTTAAGAACTTACATGTTATTTTTAATACTTTATTACTATGCGTAGGTTTATAATTACTTAGTTACATTTTTTTCTGTAACTTTGATTTGAAATATAATTTGGGAATAAAAACCATTGTATTTTTATAACTGCTATTGCTTTTACTTTAGTATGTAGTCTATTATCCTCCTAGCTCCTCTCTGTAACAAGTGGTCTGTTTCATGAATCAATCCATGGTTACTTCAGAGAACCGTTTCAAGTTTCATCAAATTAGTGAGTAACTGCCTACAGTCACACCTATAGCTGCCTACAGTGTGTGCTGATGCAGTCTACGTTAAGGTTTAAGATACCAAATGAGATCAAATTCAACCTTTTAAAACTTAACCTATTTCCTTCCATTCAGGCTGTATCATCGATTTCCAAGGTCGTCAATTCCTCACGTACCAAGGCTACAAGTTCACACGCCATAGAAAAACGGCCAGTAACACAAGATGGCAGTGCTCCAAACGAAGTAAAGGAAGCTGCAGAGCTGCCATATTCACCAACAAAGAAGATACAATTATTAAGGCTTTTGTTGGACATAATCATCCACCTCCTCCTCACTTAATGATGCGGCGAGGTCCTAAATCCGAAAAATTGTGAGTGAAATTGGATAAGTCCGGAAAATTTAATTTATTAAGGGTTATTAATAAGGTTTAGGTATTGTATTGTTTAACAGAAAATAATAAGTTTGTAAAATTATATTTTTTTTATAAGTAACACAATTCTCAGTGAAATTCAAAGTCTGGCAAAATAAAAAACTTTAACAAAATCGGGCAGGACGGACGCTTAATAGTTTCGCACCTAATAACCATGTTCGATTTTATCCGTAGCCTATCAACACTAATGTCACTTATGGATTAATAGATAAATAAAAAAACGCGATTTGGTCATCGATAAGTCATCGCGATTAGGTCGCGTTATTTCATTTAAACAAAAACAACAACATACAACAACAACATACAACATTCATGTTAGCATTACAATGCTCAATTCTGTTGATCAAGTATTATTATTAGTGCGGCATCAATTTAACTTATGTACACAGATAAACAGTAAGATATTTATAACATATTATGTTATGTACGCCATTATTTTAATATTTTTTTTATAAAATAAAATGTTATATGTACAGCTTGGCAAATGTCCAGTAGTGCAGCACATTTAAAGAATAACCTTCACGATTTTTTTTAATGAGTTGACTCATTAAAAAAAAGTCGTAGAATAGAATACTCTTTATTATGTACACCATATAAATAAAAAAATAATAATAATTAAAAATAAATTAAATGAAATTAATAACTAGTAATTCAGTTATCTAACTCAATCACATAAAAAAAATACTTTAAACGATATTCTATAGGTGTTATGGATGTCATGTGGTGTGGTTGCCTTTCCTTGGTGAATAAATAAATTGAAAAAAATATTGTTTTTTTTTTCAAAAGTCAAAAGACATTTATTCAAATTAGGCTGAGTAGCAGCACTTTTAGAACGTCAAATTTTACATAAAGACAGTCCCCCAAAAACGCCCACCCGTCACCACTTCCTAGTGTTTTAGCTGGGAAGAAGAAGTGGCGCAACAAACTCCACAGCAACACATCTGTATGTTAAGTTTTTATTAAAATAGGTATACTTAAAGGAAATTTACGACACAACAGGGGCCTAACCACCAACTCTTAAAGCAGTATTAATTCAATATTACTTCCAGTGGGAAAGAGACGGCGCTATACGTCCTGTATAGCTCCGTCTCTTTCCCACTGGAAGTAATATTAAAATAATACTGCTTTAAGAGTTGGTGGTTTAGGCCCAGGGGTATAAAGGATATGAATCGACGTCCACAGGATGCTTGATGTTTTATTTCCAATTTCAACGCGGTCACAGGTTATCTTTTGTTATTATTTGTGTCCTATTTTTCTCCAGATTCTGCAGTATCTCGATCAAAGCAAGGAAGTCTCTTGATGTCATCATCAGGTCACAAATACAACATACATCGCAAGAACATACATACCATCAGATGGAGATGTGTAAACAGAACATGCAAGGCATCCATTTTTACTTATAGTTTTGGAGACTACGAAGTTATAGATGGAAAGGGATGTAAGGAACATAATCATCCGCCTCCGCGTGTTAAATAAAACAATAAATTATTATTAGCTTCATAATTAAATGGACACAAATGTGCAACCAGACAAGAAGAAGTAATTAAAAACTTGGTACAAAGCCGATGCTTATTTCCACAGAAGGCTTCTTAAAAAAATGTGTCTTCTAAGCAATGGCTTATTCCAAACAAGTTTTGCCAGCGGCTTCTCTTGTGTCGAAGTTATTATACCAAGGGTGTAGGTAATAACCAACGTACTTCCAGGATAAAAAGTATCTCTCATCTAAATTCGTTCAGCCAGTGACGTATGATTGATTTGCAGCATTGGTAGAAACTAGGATTCATATCATGGTTTACTTTTTTTTAATTATGAGCGTTAACGCCGTACGACATTTCATACATGAAAAATGAAAAAATGTAAAAGCGTTTATTTTTGTTTTTGTAACTGTTACAATAAAAATATTACCTCTGCCAAACTGTAAAGCAGTTTGTTGGCAGATGCAGCTCCCGTATTATATTCATACATATTATATTACATTAGTGTGGGTACTTTTCCATCAAAAACATAATTTCAAGTTTTTATTTTTCGAAATGATGATGAAACTTCCTACGCATTTAAGCAGGATACAAAGGTCTAAAAAGTTATCAGACAACACTTTCAAAATGTCTTAATTAAAAAAAAAGATTATTAGAAATCACTGTTTCTATGAAAAATCGGTCGAATTTTGCTGTTACACAATTTTTTAAGACCTATGTATCCTGTTTATGGGTAGGAAAATTCATTAAAATCGGTTCAATCATTTCGAAAATAAGGACTTGAATTTTTGTATGAAATGCCGTAGGGCGTAACCGCTCTCAACAGGCTTATTCATAAAAATCAAACCATATAAATGTATTCTAAAAACTGATACGCGGATTTTAAATTCAAATTATACACCATTTCACTAGAGCATCTGCGAATTAGTATTTAAACTAAACGTGTGGTTAGATTTTTTTATGAATAAGCCTGTTAATATTTAAATAGATAGTTTTCGATAAAATATATTGTACTGATGTCACTTTCTGATATCAAGTACAATATCATATATGTTTTTTTGAATAAATACTTTGTGAAAATCGAGTGGATTTTATTTTTAGAGTTAATAACTACTTTACCTAATTGCGTCATTTGGAGGAACGGGGTGGGTTTTTAGTAAGAGTCCGACACTCCCTTCCCTTTGCCCAGAGCGGGAGGATTCATTAGATGATACCCAACCATAAAAATGGTATTCTTCTTTTGAAAAGAATGACCCCATATTGATACTTTTAATTATATTTTGCAAATCGCGCTGTTTTATGATCGTCTAGCTCCAAGATGAGCGTAACCCCGCAAAGCGTCGCAAAAACTGCTTGACCCTTTGACTAAACACAATTTTCGTCGTTTTCAGGTGCAGTGTTTGCATTATCCTCTCGAGGAAGAAGGATTCTTGTATTGTCGGGTTATAGATACAGACACCATTACTCAAAAGGGGGTAAAACAAGATGGCAGTGCTCCACCCATATGAATAAGGGATGCAAGGCCACTGTCTTCACCCTTGACGATGATACCATTGTCCAAACTAAACATTTACATACCCATGCGCCTGTCGAAAACAAGGACGATATTTGTGACATGTAAACATCTAACCTCTGTAACTAGTAAATTAATTAATAATGTAATTTATTTTTACTACTTTTACAACTATTGAATCAATTTGTTTATCAATAAATCTGTTTGACTGTCCAATATAACATGGGCTTCCTTGACCTTTAGTTAGTTTGGTTATATTTTATTGTATTTTATTTAGTGTGGTTGTATTTTCCAACATAAGAATTAAGCTAAAATTGTTACTAATAACTTAAGGGCCTGAGTTGCCACGAATAAACAAAATTATTATTATGATTAATAAATCAATGTAACATTTTTAATGTTTAATTTGTTATCTGTAAAATGGGATCATAATTGTTTTTTTATTGATTTATATATAATGATGTTTTTTAGTCTTTTTATTTCAAATAGTTTCATTTGGTTTCATTTACCTACATACATATTATATCATTAGACTGAGATGTGCATCATCGGAGTCAAAGTGCGTAGATAATAATTGATGGATCCTAGATAAACGTTGGTCGATTGTTGCGGTAGTTCTTGGTGCAGTAGAGACTGGCGATCAACGTCGACTTAACCATCCTATCGGCACTGGTGGCAAATTATGCTGGCAGCGTAATTTGCGTTACTGAAATTGAGCCAAGAAACGTGAAGTTCGCTCATTTTACACCGTTTTCTGATCCAATCTTCATAATGTCCTCCTGAGAAGGCTGTCGGGTCACAGAATTGGAATGCGTTACTCGAATAATGGCAAAACTAGATGGCAGTGTTCAACCTACACGAGTAAGTAATGTGAGGCTATTCTTGTCTTCACCAATGACGATGATGATGCGTTATAAATAAAAAAAATCGTAACCATTGCCCTGTTAATATGGAAGATTTTTAAAACATTGAATAGTTTAACTATTCTAACAGCCAAAGTACTTATACAAGCATTTACTAATTGCACTATGTAGGTCGAAATTAATAAAAAAACGTTTTAAACGGAAATGTATTGTTTTGTCATTTTATTGATGTCAAGTCCCTTTGTTATAACCAGATTTTGTCTCTGGTTTTATTTATTTATTGAGAGTTCATGCACATAGGTACAAAAGTGTAGTTAATGCCTAGCATTCTCTACCAGTCACGTGAAATACGAAAATTATCTCTCGGTAACGTATTACCGGAATAAATCGTTACAACAAACTTTATAGAACAGGAAACTTTTATCACGTTAGGCGCTGGACACACAGAAAAGACTTTAGACGAGGACGGGGCGTGGACATATGTCTCTTCCGCGTCCCTTTCATACAAAATGTATAGAAGCGTCGCGATGCAAGACATATAGGAAGGAGAAGGCGTGGACACGACGCTTACTCGCCTGCGCCCTATTATAAAACATACAGAAAGGACGGGGCATGGGCGCGAGCGTACGAGTGACGGGCGAGAACGGGAGTGTGGGGGGGTGGGCGCGGGTGCCGGACTCACTTCGCTGTCGCACAATAACACCACCACAATTAACCACGTCATGTCCGTGCCTCGTCTTTTCTAAATGTTTTAAAAAGACGCGACGGCGCCCCGTCTGTACCCTATTCGCGCCCCGTCCTCGTGTTACGTCTTGTCTGTGTGTCCAGCTGAGCTGTGTGAGCAGCCAGCAGACTTAGGTTCAGGCCAAACAAAGCAAACAAGTTTAAAAAAAAAATAATGACCCTTAAATTAGAGTTTGCACAAGCACATTTTGTATCGTTTTCAGGACCAGTTTTCACAAAGTCTTGTCGTGGAGGAAGGATCCTTCGATTGTCGGGACACAGACTCAGAACGCAATATTCAAAGAACGGTAAAACAAGATGGCGGTGTTCGACCCACATGCATAAGGGATGCAAGGCCAACGTCTTTACCATTAGTGCTGACGATACCATCATCAAAAACATGAATTTTCACAATCATTCGCCTAGCAAGAACTGGGACGATTTTTGAGACATTTGAATTTATCACTAAAATAACTTTTAAATGAGTAAATTTATATTTTGTTTTTATTTTAACAATTAAAACGAGTTTTGTGAAAACTAATTAATGATAATAATATAGCCTTTTTTATCCCGAAACCCCTTATTTTTTGTATAATACTACTCCTTCTTATGTTCCTCTTATGTGTTTTATTAAATGTATCCCGATGTTCGGTGTGCCGTTCTATCCTTTCCAATTCTTCTCCAGTTGCAACCTACTGTTAATTTGTGTTTGTCCCCCGATCTTTCGTCTTTGTGTCTGCCCATCTCCAATTAATTTGGTCTATCTTAGTGAGAATTTCTTTCACACCTTATCTAGCTCTTATAAATATATGTTTATTTTCTTTTTTCTTGATTCCCAGCATGTTCCTTTCTATGGCTCTTTGGCTGTATTCTCACATGTCATCTAAACTAATTTAAAAGTTTTAATATAACTATAATTGTACTGTACTCCACTGAATTAATTAACCAATGTAATACATATTTCGGAATAACAAACAGTTATGTCATTTTATTGTCCGACTGTCTCTCAAAAACGTTTTTTATTTAGAAACGCGTGGAGATGTCAATATTTCAAACTTATATTAAAAAAATACATTAGTCTACCTACAGTCCCTTATGATTTTTTTTAGTTTCGGCCTAGCCCCAACACAAATATTAATGTAACTTACAGGGGCTGCCACAATTCATGTATGCTCACAATGTTTTGAGATGAAATAAATATTTTTGTATTTTTTTTTTATTTTTGGTGTGTTCTGGTAAACTGGTGTCCTGAAATACAGGCTTTGTTTAGGCACCAGTCTCCCACAAATGAAATTGTTTTTCCTATGTATGTCATTTCTTATAATACTTACCTACTTAAGTCATCATGATCGAAGTTATGTTCCTTTATTTTGTTAGTATTAAGTTTTCTTTTGTTTTATTTGTGGATGAGAAAATAAACTATTTTATTATTATTTCCTTTATTCATTTTACAACACATTATTTACATTTTTAAATATTTCTACAAAAAAAAAAAAACATTTAAAAATATAAAAAATAGTAGCCCACCGGTATCAGGAACAGAGTCCAAGCTACCGGTGCAGCGGTGGTCAGGGCCCCTGAGAGAGGAACCTCCTAACGATACGCGCCGTGTCCAAGAGAACTGCTTTCTGGATCAAGCCCTTGATCCAGCTGCCCAACGAGAGCCTCTTGAGATGTTGGTCGAGGCTCTTGGCAATTACGCCATTGGCCGTGACGATTATCGGCACAATGATTGCTGTGTTCACATCACACATGTCGACAACCTCGCGAGCCAAGTCAAGATACTTTGCTTGTTTATCTTTCTCAGACTTCACGAGGTTCTCGTCATGAGGGACTGCTATATAAACAATCATTGCGCGACGCTCTAGTCGGTCTATCACCACTATATCAGGCTTATTAGCCACAATAGTCCTGTCAGTGATGATAGACCGATCCCAATACAATGTGCAATTGCCATTTTCGAGAACTGGGTCGGGCACATACCTATAGTACGGTACTTCCGATTCCACAAGATTGTATTGAAGAGCAAGTTGCTGGTGGATAATCCTGTAATAATATTATTATTCTTCTTTTTTTTTTTTAAAAAACGTTGCCCCACACTAGGAATTTCTCCTGTATCGTGGGTGCGTTCACAAACATATAAACTCACATACACAAACAGCCAGACCCGGAACAACTATCTGTAGGCCTTACAAATATTTGTTCCGTGCGGGAATCGAACCCGTGACACGCAGCTCAGCAGTCGACCGTTCAACCACTGCGCCAACCGTGTCGTCAATATTGTTATTATTATTATATAAAAGGCCTCCCTTTTTGGAGTTACTCCTTGAGGGTGTCCTAGTCAGTCATTGTTTCATACAAACGTAGTCTGGCGATTACTCTACTGATTGACGGAGTACGTTCAGAAAAAAAGTCGCATTTATTTATCTCGGCACAATCTAGGCCTGTATGGAAACAAAACAGAAAAAAAAGTTGTATGCAAGTTATTTGTGTCGAAACTTCCAAATTTTAACTCAACTTTGGGCGTAAATAAATAACTTATGTAGTACGAAAATGACAAAATATTAACCATACAGGCATATATTATTTCCTAAATTAAATATAAAAAAATCTTTTAAACAGATACATTCAGTACTTTTTCATAATATCCTGATTACCAAATGTCTTTCAATAAATTTCACGACCTCATTTTCGTTATAAATCATCTTATATGATATGGAACTGTAAATTTGTGTGAGCACTAGCTTCATATTACTCTCTTTTGAGAACTGTTTGTCTCTTGGTTTCTTGACGATAGTCATGAAACGTGCTGTGATGAGTGGTGGCTACAGTACTTTTCTCAATCACAGCGTTTATTTCTTCATTTGAATGATGAGATATCATGCATTTAACCGCGCCCGTCAATGAGTTCAGCCGTTCGACTAGGGCACTCTAAAGAAACGATTTTCATATTTAGCCCGCGGTATGAAAATTTTATGAGGAGTAAAATCGAGGGTTAACTAAAAGCTTTACGTTCCTTTGCGCAACGTAATTTGCGCACCTTTCACTTTGAGATGATGTATGTGAATATATAATACAAAGTATACCTACTCAGCTTATTTTTTCATTGGAATTATGTTAAATAATATGAATAAATATTTTTATGCTTTGATTATTTTAAAGATGCTTTCACTTACTTACCCTCTTTTTACATAATCTACACAATAATTGTTTTTCTTTTCATTCCTTTGATAGTCCCCTGAAAGTAAAAAAAATCAAGCTTTTAAGTCGACGCAATAAATAAAAACATGGCTGTATATTTTGACACAAGCAATTTCATTATTTTCGCTCGACCGGCCTAAACCTAACGTGATTGCTTTACATAAAACTAGTCGAGAAATACATGACCTTCCCCTTTCAATGAAAAATCCGACGGTTTCAGGACAACTTATCACAAGGTCCTGCCAAGGAGGGTTGATTCTTCGAAGGTCGGGTTACAGATTCGGACAGCAATACTCAAGGAACGGAAAAAATATTTTTCACGTTTTAGTGGTACCCCACACCTAACAACACCACTGAAAGTCACAGGAAAGTAAAATAGGCATTTTTTTTTACTTGGATGACATATTTTTTCCCGCAATTTTGCAAGTTACTGAGTGTTTATTTATAAAATAATTGTATAATTATACACTTAAATAAAAACCTTTACCTAAGTAATACTGGCAAAGCATTGCCGCCACATCGTGGCAATGCTACAAGCCTTTTGGGCACATTACCAGTGGCCAGCGATGCGGAGGAGTTTGTCGACGCCGATTATTTCCAGTTTTAGTTAGTTAAGAGTTTTTACATAAAGACATTTTTACGTCCACTCGTTATAATAAATTGCCTAGCCTTTTTCCAACTATATTGGGTTCGGCTCCCAGTCAAACCGGATTTAGCTGAATACCAGTATTTTACGTAGAGCGGCTGCCTACTAGACCTCGAAAACCCACTAACTAACGGTACCTTCTGGCAAGACTGGAGTTAGATTTACTGGCTTCTGACAATCCGTAACGACTGCCAAAGATCTACAAATGACAGCCGGGACCAACGGCTTAACGTGCTTTTCGAGGCACGGAGGAATCTCGGTATGGATGGTCACCTATCCACTGACCAACACCGGCAAGCGTTGCTTAACCTTGAAGATCGACCCGTATGGCTTCGTATCTTAATCTTACTCTACTCGTTGTAATGTTTAATGATTAAATGTTTTTCGAGACAAAATTGATGTAAAAAACATGGCATTTACTCATTTTATGTCGTTTTTAGGAACAATCTCAGCAATGTCCTCATATAGAGGTCGGATTCTTCGATTGTCGGTTACAGATTTGGACAACACTACACAAGGAGCGGAAAAACAAGATGGCGGTGTTCGACTCACACGTGGAAGGGATGCAAAGCCTACGTCTTCACCGTTGGCCATGAACTTACGATCGTAAAAGACAAGAATTATCATAACCATTCGCCTGTCGAAAATGTGGAAGATTTTTCTGGCATCGAAAACTCACTTCTGTAAATTCTAAATTAGTTTGCTTTTTACTTAACTATTTATTAAAAATTTATTTAGGGCTGCATGGCCTTTTCTTTGGCCAACGAATCAGTATTGCCATTCAACGTGGCAAAGCGGCCAGTGTTCTGGGCACTTTTCCCGTTGACAGCGATGTGGACGAATTTTTCGATACCCTATGAGTTTTCCCCCTTACCTTTTTAATCCGCTAGTATATTTTCTACTAGTCTGTATTAAGCATCTATAAGTTTTATGTCTTTCTAAATATGTGTAACAGAATAAACACAAATTAAGTTTAATTGAGTTTAAATATATTTAATGTCCTTGTCAGGGGGACGTACCTCAAAGGGAAAAGTAAGAATAAGAATATTTTATGTGTATAAAACATGGTCCATTTAAGGTCTTGTTAAATATAGGATTAGGATCTGATATGTTTCGCCATTCACTGCCATACAAATATATTCGAACAATAGTTAATCATTCTTAACAAATGTTAAAAGTCAAAACTAATTCTATGTAACATATATTAAATAATTATGATTTATTTATTTCTTATAACAAGTTTAGATAATTATATTAAAATTGAGTTAGAATTATAATTTATTTGGTAAGTAAGTTTGTCAGGTACAATATTCTTTCTTACACTAGTTAAGATATAGTAGCTTCTTATTAAAATTTTAACAATAATAGATGATAATAGTATATCATTAAGTATCCCTACAGTACTTTGATATACTATTATCATCTATTATTGTTAAAATTACAGTATAAGATAGGATTAATTACAGTAATTAGTATCCTTACTTGTCTGTTATTTTTATGAAAAAATCTTTCACGTAAGCACGTAAGCATTAGGAAATCATCAAATGACTTCTTCCGCTCTGGGTGGAGCGGAAGGGAGTGTCAGACTCTTACTGACTAAAACCCATCCGTGTTCCTTCCATTGCCCTTGCGTTCCAGGGCCGCGGTAACTCTTTAGAACATATTCCGCAACCCTGGCAGGCTCTGGCCCTACCACACATATGGAGTTTACTAAATTTTTTTGTCGTTTTTAGGACCATTTTTCACAATTTCCACCAAAGGTAGTCAGATTCTTCGATTGTTGGGTTATAGATTCGGAAAGGAATACTCAAAAAGCGGCAAAACAAGATGGCGGTGTTCGAGTCACGGCAAGAAATGTAAAGCCTACATCTTTACCCTTGGCGAAGACCATACGATCATTAAAATCATGAATTTTCATAACCATTTGCCTGTAGAAAATGTGTAGAATTTAAATTTGAATGGATAAGAGTGAGAAGTTTAGAAGACACTTCTCACTTTTATACATTCTAAATTAGTAAGTATGCATATGGTGTTTTTTAAATTGATATTAAATACAGCTTATTTGGTTAATTGTGTTTGAATTGTATTTATAAGTACAGCACAACAGTATCCTGTCTGTAATTTCGAGCAGGCTGGACTGTCCGCACGTGAATTTCAGATGCGCATTTCCCATGGAATGTTACAGCCGTGGTGAAGCGTCGGACAGTGCTGCCCCTGTGTATTTTATACAGAATTTTTTTTAGGATGTAAATATAAATAAAGTTTTCATTTTCAGTTTTTGAAAATTGATAGATATTCATAGTTTTATATAAAGTAGGTACAATTATTTTTTTATTTTCAAATCCTGTAAATGTGAAGACCATGGAGTATTATGTAAATAGATAGTTTCCTTATTTAATATGAATGAGCAGAGGCAGTAGAGGGTATGTCATGCTCACTCGAATGTCTCGCTGGTATGGCGCGTGTATCAGATTCATTCAGTTCCCTTCAAAATGGTTGAGCTGAATGGTGCTGATGCACGCCTCTTGTTCGTGAACGGGCGCCATCAGTGGAGACTGGTCATGTCTTAGCTGTCACTGTCTTATTTTATACTTAGAATTGGTTTTTTCTTTCTTTACATTGTTCTCACATATAGAAGTAACTAGGATAATGTAACCAGTATTTTTGACAACATAAAATGGTTTAAAAGAGTGTCCGTGAAGTTTCTTGCACGTTCTTCTCCATAGAGATTCAAGTACGCTTTGGAACGTGCAAATAGCTTCATGTTTTTGAATAACTGACTTAGACAATTCAAAAGTACCTGTGAATTATATTTGAAATAAATGCTTTGACTTTGACTTTGGCTTTGACTTGAAGATAAAATTATCTTAATCACTTCACTTCTACTAATAAATGAGTCATGGTTACTTGAATTAGAAAAAAAATCCCTTTTTCGGGATCCGTACCTCAAATGGGAAAAAAAAATTCATTACAATATTATATTTTTTTTGTCCGTCTCAATCCGATCCGAAATTAATTTGGATCCGTCACTGAGATTGATCTACAACACACAAGAACAGAGGGTCAATTCTACTAATTTTTAAGGAACGTTCGCGTTCGTCTGTCAAAAACGTACGGAAATTAAGGCTTTTTTGACAGTTTGCGATTGACATGCGATCGAACCTTTAAAAATTTATGGAATCGGCACTCAGATGGAGTTAACTAAATTATATATATTTTGTCGTTTTCAGGACCAATCCTCACAACATCCACCCATGGAGTTCGGATTCTTCGATTGTCGGGTTACAGATTTGGACAGCACTACTCAAGGAGAGGTAAAACAAGATGGCGGTGTTCGGCCCACACGAGTAAGGGATGTAAAGCCCACGTCTTCACCGTTGGCGATGTCCCTACGATCATCAAAGACAAGAATTTTCATAACCATTAGCCGGTTTAGAATGTGGACGATTTTTGTGACATCGATTTCTCACTTTTATCAATTTTAAAATAGTTTACCTACTTATGTGTTTTTACAATCTTTATGGTAACTTGCTTCATTTGTAAGTGTATCCGGTTGGTATTTAGTAATTAAACCAAGCAACTTGGCATCTTTATGTTACTTTGGAAACAATGCAATAATATGGTACTATGGAGGTCGATGAAACACCTCATGAAAGTACCCCTTCCACTCTGCCTTACAAGGAAACTCATGGACATGTGCATCCTCCCCACCCTCACCTACGGAGCACAAATGTGGTCATTAACGCAACGTCAAAAGTCCACTCTAGTTTTGCCAGCGAGCAATGGAACGAAGTATCCTCGGAGTAAGGATTACAGACATAAGAGTATAAGGAACAATATACTCTGTTCCAAAACTCAAATCGCAATGGGGCCGGAAAGTCTCCATAGTAACTCCTCAACCACACAAGATAACACCATCGTGTTTGGGCTCATTGGATATGTATTGGCAAGCGATATTACATAAGACGGTAGGTACCCAGGGTCTGATGCTGGAGCCGGAACGTGGCCATAGCAACTCCTCAGCCATACAAGATAATACCATCGTGTTTTGGCCCATTGGATATATATTGGCAAGCGATATTACACAGACGGTGCCCAGGTCATTGATGATGGAGCCAAAAGGGGGTCATGGTGGACTCTAAAAAAGTTATTGTAGCTGTGAAAAGTACAATTCAACATTACTTACATTATCTCAACACTTGGCGTAATTAGCAACTAACTTCTCAACGTTTTGCAAAAATAATAATAACCTTGGACTTCCCATTACGGCACAGGAGCGTCCAGTAATAAATAAAACCCTTGTTTTATAAGTGACTGTTCCGAGTTACTGCATCTGTATACAGCGTTTCTAAGGTATGTTACAAGTAGCCTAAGACGTACTCAGTCGCCAGTAAATGAAAATAATCATAATAAAAACTGAATTGCGTACCTACGTTATAGTTAACATTAGAGAATAAGAACAAATTTATTACAAAAAGAAAATATAGATTTAAAATTGTATGATAGAAAAGAGTGTTCAGTTTCTTTACAAAATTTAGCATAAAATAATTTTCAAAGATTTCCTGCACTAGGCTAGGCCTGTCCCGGAGGAAGCTTTAAGGATTCCTATGCAATTACATATTAATAATGAGTATACGCAGAATAACAAGAATTAAAATATTACTAGAAAACAAAACAGAAATTACAATTTAGTGTCAAGTTTGCACAAGGAATTTTATAGTTAAAATATTAAGAACTTAGATAAAGTAAAACTAGATAAATGCATTTAATGCCTATATTTATATAAAAAAACTATGAGATCACTCTATCATATAAAATTTTCTGTGTTATCGTATGTTCAGTCTAATAACTCTTTGGTATTTTTAATTAAAATTACCTTAAACAATCACTTTGCGTTGGAGCCCGACGAGTCAAACTCAGCGCTATTTGCGTCACAGAAATAGAGCCAAGAAACGCGGATTTTACTGATTTTATGTCGTTTTCAGAACCATTTTTCACCGTGTCGTCGCAAGGAAGACGGATTCTACGATTTTCCGGCTACAGGCTCGGACTGCAATACTCGAGAAACGGTAAAATAAGATGGCGGTGTTCGACTCACAAGCATAAGGGATGCAAGGCCACCGTCTTCACCGTTGGCGATATAATCGTCATAAACAGGAATGTTCATAACCATCCGCCTGTCGCAAATACGGGTGATTATTGAGATGACTTTGGATTTATTATAACTTTTTAGCGAGTTATAATTTTGTATTTTAACTACTAAAAAAATACTATGAGCAATCTTACCTATAGTGTTGCATTTTGATTTACCTATGTGAAACTATAAAGCAACTAGTTCACTTACATACCAAAGTACTATTAAATCATTTGGCTGCGATAACCGTCAAAATTGAAGTTCACATTCCTCTTCTTCTTAACGTGTCGATGACAACAATATGTATCAGAGATGTTATGGAGCTCCGTAACCGTAACTATCGGATAACCAAAATAAAAATCCGATTTAAATGTTTTGGATAATTTCGGATAGGGTCGGAGTCTAAATGAGACAGTTACGACAGGTTTTTATGCACGGCCGAGCCGGGACACAAGCCGATTTTGTGTTTTACTTTTACAATTTCTATTAAATGTAATATCCGAAACGGAAACTATCCGTAACTAAGGGATAATCGGAAATCATTTCATATCCGTAACGGTATCCGAAACCGGTTTAATATTATTTCTATATCCGTATCCTTATCCAGATCCGAAAATTCATATCCATAACATCCCTGATAAGTATGTACAACTTGTTACATGAATGATCGCAAAACCTGAAACGGGGTAATTGTACTCATAATTATGAACAACTTTAACTACAAATTCAGGGTGCAAATTCTATTCGACATTCTCGCTCTCGTTCCTGTAGTCACGGAGCCCATCCAAAGTGATGCCGAAATATTTTGTTTCTAGGTCCAGTTTTCACAATGTCCGCCCGAGGCAGACGGAGTCTTCGATTGTTGGGTTACAGACTCAGGCAAGAATACTCAAAGCACGGTAAAACAAGATGGCGGTGCTCAACCCACATGAATAGGGGATGCAAGGCCAATATCTTCACTATTAACGAAGATGATACGATAGTCATTAACAAGAACTTTCATAATCATTCGCCTGTAGAAAACTTTTAAAATTCTTGGGTCACCTATCAGTTGTGGTTTCTAAAGGACTTTTTTCTTTTGCTGTTTTGAGACGTTCTTTAATTAAAAATAAATTTTGTGTTAACTTATTGTGTTGCAAATGTTTCAATTTCATTTTAATAGTTTCTTTTTGAAAATTACTAGCTTTTTCAAGCGGTTTTCCTCACGTGAATGTCGATAATTGCCCCATACTATCAGAATCTTGGGTATCTTGTATCTGTACTTCAAAAAATCACCGAAATCCGTTTTGTTCTTGAGGTAGGATTGATGAAAAATATCCAAGCAATATACTTTCACGTTTCTAATGTTAGTGGGAGTAAGATTATATATATTTTAACTAATTATACTTTAACTAATCAGATTTAAGTTGAAGTGCACATGAACATTTACATACCAAATAGAGGCTCGTGTCTTCTAGTGTTTATATTATCTTCAAAGCACATTAGCACATGTCCTCACATGGTGGATATTACTGTTCGTTCAACCCAGATCATTCAATACATTAATAACCCTTTTTTAATCGTTGGCAAATCATCGCTTTGAGTGGAGCGGAAGGGAGTGTCAGACTCTTACTGACTAAAACCCTTCGGTGTTCCTTCGAATGCCCTTTGCGTTCCAGGGCTGCGGTAATTTTTTCGGACAATTCTGCAATCCTGGGGACATTAATGACCCTTGATTACCTACGATTTTTTACATTTTGCATTGTTTTCAGGACCAATTTTTACAATGTCCGCACGAGGCGGAAGGATTCTTCGATTATCGGGACACAGACTCAGACAGCAGTACTCAAAGAATGGTAAATCACGCTGGCAGTGCTCTACCCATATGAATAAGGGTTGCAAGGCCATCGTCTTCACCCTTGACGATGGTACAATCATCAAAAACCGGAACCTGCATAACCACTTCCCAGTCGAAGATAAAGACGATTTTGGAGACATGTAAAGTTTTTACTATTGTAGCTTCTAAATTCATAAATGTGTCAAGTATTATATTTGTTTTAGCCTTGTATATAGACTCATAAGTCATTTAATTATAACCTAAACTGTTAAATTGTCTTTACTAAGAAAGTGTCTAATTGCACTTTTCTTATTGTCTCTTTTAAGGTGAATACACTTCGTTCTTATGTTTATTACACTTGTGCTACATTATACTATTCACTAACACTAAACACTAACTCGAATGGTTTTGTTCTTTTTATTCTTCCACTATGTCCGCGTGATCGAGAAGCTGGATTGCCTCGACGTTCACATGCTGATGAAGTCTCTGTTTGTTTGTGAGCTACTGCAGATTTTTGTATAGTACTTTGTTCTGGAATCGTTGGATGATTAATACATTGGTCTGTTTGGTGCAACCCCACAGCTGAATACCAAAAGTCCAAACTGGCATCAGGATTTGTCTGTATAACAACAATTTTTTCTACACGGACAGCATGAAGTTTCTTCCAAACAGCCAATACATTCTTTTGAATGGTCGAGTTCATCTTTTTTCTCCTTAACGTGGGCTTTCCAGCGTATCTTTGCATCAAGGGTCATACCGAGATACTTGGCTGTATTCTCGCATGGAATTTGTCTGTTATTAATAAAAACTGGGAAACCCTGTTGCTTTTTGTTAGTAAATTCTATGTGTACAGATTTGGATTCATTTAATTTAATCTTTCAGTTTTTGGTCCAGTCATAAACTTGATTAACAGCCATTTGAACCTTTTCTACTGCTCCTTTGTGGCTGTTACCAACAGCCTTTATGGCAGTAACGTGTACTAATGGTATTGTTATCTGATTCAGGAATATCGCTAGTATATAGTAGGTACAGGATCGGACCTAGCACACTTCTTTGCGGTGTGCCAGCTTTTATTGCTTTCTGAAACTTTCTTTACAATGTTTGATTCCAGGGTATCTGCAAACTGTTTCGGTAGCAGGCTCTTCAGTTTATGTGGCCTACACGCCAAACTTTATCAAATACTTGCACGACGTCTAAAAACATAGTAGCGCAAACTTTCTATTTTCTAAGGCGTTTTCTTTTACGTTTGTGATCCTGTACACTTGATCGATGGTTGAGTATTTTTTATCGAAATCTAAACTGCTGCTTTGGTATTAAGTCTTTGCTATCTATTATTGGCTTAAGCCGTTTAAGTAACAGCTTTTCAAACAGCGTTGATTTATGGGTAGCAAGGAAATCGGCTTATACGATGTTGTTTCGAGAACCAGTTTATCAGGCTTTGCTATCATTATTACTTCAGCAACTTTCCATAAGTTTAGTACATATATAAGCCTCAGTGCGGCATTAATAAGAGATATTAACTTAACTGAACCCTTTCTTGGTAGGTAATGAAGTATTTTCCCTGTTATTAAATCGTCACCTAGTGCTTTTCGTGGGCTTACATATTGTTTTATTACTCATGTGACTTCTCTCGGTGTTACTAGTTTTATGGCATCTACATCTTCTGGCATCACTGTATTAACCAAAAGGCGGTCTTTTGATTTAAACGAGGGGGTCGTTTGATTCAAAAATGTTTTCTAGGTGCTCTGGAAATGTCACATGCTCATTAGTGCCGTAATCGTGCCGATTGCCCGTTTTCACTCTTGATGGGAGGGATTTGGGCTATCGGCCTCTTTAAATGTTTAGTAGCCTTCCAAAGGGAGTAGTCTGACCTTTGGTCGTAACCTATTTTCTGACGGTAGGTTTTCGTTGAATCGGTTGAATCGTCATTATAGCCCTAAATTAATCTTCTCAGCTCTTTTTTAAGTTTATTTAGTTTTCGTTACTCAGGACAGCTTTATTGATGCTACGTTTTCCTCTGCTTTCTTTTATTCATAATGAGCTGCTTCATTCTGAGGAGTAAGTATTTCCCTTCGTCCTCTTGTTGAAGTCAGGTGGATGCTGCTTGCTGGATGTGCATTATGAAGTTTTCAACTTCGATATTAAGATGTTCGGGTGTTTGAAATGGAACTTGAAGGTCTATTTTTCATTCAACATGTTCGCAAAGCTCTCCCAGTTTCGCACGTATTAACAAGAGTGGGGGATTTCTTTGTACAAATACTGTCCCGAATTTTTAAGTAAACTACTGAGTCATCTAACTTCATGTCATAGTTATGTTCCGTTTTTATACAACTATAGATAATAAATCCTTAGTTACGAAAAATCTATTAAGTCTGGAATTTTATTTGGGTCTGTTCGTAAGACCTTACCGGAAAGCACATAGTAGTATTTTTTTTATCATGTACCGTGTACCACTCATGTACCACTGCTTGGATGTCTTTCTCTTCGTACTTAAACACTTCATAGTGCTGTAAGTTTTATTTTATATTAATAACAACATTTCTGCCTCTTGCAGAATTGTCTGGGTGTATACTTTATATCCTTTAACCGGTCAAGCTCCGTCGACACACCGGTGTGTCGTATTGAAAATGTCGTTGAGCGCCGGCGACACACCGGTGTGACACCCGATTCACGCGTTTTAAAACTATATTATTACTATAATTAAGGTATTTTATATATATTATATAAATTGCGGGCAGGGCTTGACTGTTGTTCTGTAGTTTCAAGCGGTGACATTATTTTGTGAAGTGCGTTTATGATATTCAAGCACACAATTTTTTTATATCATGTTTCTGTAACCCATTTCAGTTCCACGCCATAAGTTTAAGTGTGGTATTATTTTTTTGGTTTAGAAGTAGCAGGTTTGTTGCTATTTCCAATTTTGGTATCTCATCGAATGATGTCATTAATTTTAGGATTTCATCAAATTTTTGTCGCTGTTCATATCAACCACAGTTGTCTTTGATAAGCCTCTTGTAGTTATTTGAGCATATGATGTGTTTATATTTGTAGTTTTTATCGTGCTTTGACTTGTTTTGGACTATCTGGGGTCTTCGCCTCTTCCGGTAGGTGCACTTTGTGGGGGATTAACATTATTTTTTTCGATTTTTTCATTCAAATCTGTATTTCTAAAGTTAGCATTTATTTAAACTAGACCATTTACAGGCATTTGAATTGTCAAGGTCGGTCGGACAAAAAGATAAAGCTGAAATTTGCACGTTCCAAAGCGTAGATCTCTATGGAGACGAACGTGCAAGAAACACCACGGAGACTCTTTTAAAATTAAAAAAATGTTACAAACTTATGGTATGTGTTTCTGTGCTTGATTGGCGGCTATTAAAACATAATATGTGACACCCACAATTGCCTTTTAATTACATTGATTTAAAGTTTTTTAGTTTCTAGCTATTGCTATCTATTGGCTGGAATAAACGCCATCAAAAATTGTTGCGTAAATATTTACTTTAACCAAAACGGTAGGTAGGCCAGACGAGTTCCAAGTAATTAATTAACCTTTCAATTAGAGTTTGCTCAATTTGCGTCATTTTCAGGGCCAACGTTCACGATGTCTTCTCGAGGGGGACGCATACTTCGTTTAGCGGGTCATCGATTTAGTCAGCATTACACAAAACACGGAAAAACAAGATGGCAGTGCTCCACACACATGAATAGAGGTTGCAGAGCCATACTCTTCACTCTTGATGATGGCACGATCGTCAAATCCAACAATTTCCATAACCATTTGCCAGTCGAATATAAGAACAAACTGAAGTAACCAAAAAATAAACAGGTCTGAAATTTCGCATTATAGTCTTAGTACTATACTAACATATTTTCTTAGGTTGCAAGACAGGGGATAGTCAGCGAAATTTGCGTCACTGAATTTGAGTCAAGAAATGAAAGAACCTTGGATTGAATTTACATATTGGTCGTTATTTTCAGGTCCAATGTTCACGATATCTTCTCGAGGGGGCAGAATACTGCGTTTGTCTGGTCACCGATTCGGTCAGCATTACTCAAAAAACGGCAAAACGAGATGGCAGTGTGCCAACGTTAATAAAGGATGCAGGGCTACACTCTTCACCCTTGATGATGGCACCATCATCAAACACCCGAATTTTCATAACCATCCGCCTATCGAAAAATGAACGACTTTAACCAACAATCAAATCTGAAACCATGCTTAGGTTGAGACCAGACGAGTGAAACCCAGCGTAGTTTGCATCGCTAAAATCGGGTTAAGAAATGTTAAACTCTTGAACTTGAGCTTGATCATTTTGCAACGTTTCCAGGGCCAGTGTACACAAAATCCGCTCGCGGTGGGCGAATTCTGCATTTGTCAGGTTACCGATTCAGTAAATATTACTCAAAGGGGGGAAGTAAGACAAGATGGCAGTGTTCAACCCATGTCATAACAAGGATGTACGGCAATCCTCTTTACCCTTGACGATGACACGATAGTCAAAAACAAAAAAGTACATAACCAAAATTATATAAACGTCTATTATGTATAACTTTTAAAATAAGTTAACATTAAAATTGACTTCAAAGGATCTGTGAATCACGTTAGGCTGAGATCAGACGAACGTGGGCTACGTTGGTCTAATTTGTATCGCTGAAATTAAGTTGAAATCCTTTAAATTGGAATTTGAGTTTACTCTTTTTTAGTTCGGTAGGCAGTGTGAAAACTTAAGCATCGTCGTTTCCGCAGCTACCATTGAACGGCTTAAATTATGCTACGTTAAGCTCGTCTGGCCGACCCTAGTACTTTAAGATATTCCTTTGTTTTACTTCTGAGAAATAAAGCTGGGACAAAATGTGTAATGTGGGTGTGTGATGGTGTGTGTGTGTGTGGTTAAATTAATGAAGAGATAAACAGCGTCCGAATAAGGATTCTCAAAAACTTGAATACATAATTAATTCGAAAGATGTGTAACACAAATTAGCACAATCAATCGCATCGCCTGTCGTTTCTTAACTCTTTACTGTACATCAAAATAACTTTTAGTACAGTGATAATCACGTTTATTGCGTGCTCTCAGTTTTAAACGTATTAATATCATTTTAAATGATTAGGAAATTCCTTTGATTGCGATTGAAAGTGTGAGTGATAATGTGTGTAACACAACATTTTATTCCAAAACGTAAACTCCAACTCAACTCGAACTCCAACTGCTGGGGATTTTGTTGCGTCACTTCTTCTTCCCAGCTAAAACACTAGGAAGTGGTGACGGGTGGGCGTTTTGGGGGACTGTCTTTATGTAAAATTTGACGTTCAAAAAGTGCTGGCTCTCAGCCTAATTTGAATAAATAACTTTTGATTTTGATTTTGAACTCTATCGGAGCTTGTCATAAATTGAAGTTTTTGCATTTGTTTGCTCATCTCTCGAGTACGAAAACGTCAATTAGACAAACTTTCATTGACATTTTCGTGCTCATGTTAGAGTTGGAGTATGAGTTGAGTTGGAGTTTACGTTCTGGAATATGGGCCGAAGTCTCTTTACATGTTTTTTTTGTCTAGCTGTTACTGTACTTTATTGTATTACAATGTTAGCGATAGGGATCGTATTTAAGTAATAGTGATAAGGAATATAGAAATGTGTGCGTTTTATTTATGACTACAGTAAGACTGTTGTAAATTATCTTGCTTGTTTACGTTAATTTAACACAACATAATTTAAGTGTAACATACCACCGATTTCTGAATTAAGAATGGGGATGATTCGTGGAAAATAAATATATTTAATATATATAATATATCGAAATAGTAGTTTATGCAACGACCATATAAAAAGGATTATTAAAACACGAGTGTGGGTTTATCACACGAGGCGTAGCCGAGTGTGATAATAGCATCGCACGAGTGTTTTAATACCTAATTATATGCCGTTGCATACACTATTTTATCTTCACTCATACAGTTGAAATAAAATAAGTCGAAAAATAGTTAATTCCAATATGGCGGATATTCTCATTGCGTATTCGAATGACTGCGCAGCGCGCTCAAACATAGACAAAGATAAAAGCTGGCTCATTGACTTAAGTCAAAGAGCCCGCGCCAAAAATTAAAAAGAAAAAGTGTGCTATAAAAATTAAAAAGTTATTTTATGATGCAGTTGTTTAAAAATCGAAGGAAAATGTTGAATCGTAATGGTTTTTTTTTTAAATTTTACCTATCCACGAAAAAAAAGTATGTATTTATACATTCGTTTTTGAACTCATATTTGGAACATTACGTTGTGAGTGTAGATAAAACATTATACGTGTTTTTTGCTTTATCGAATCAATAAAAAAAAAAGAAGATAAAACGCATCAAAGATCACGAGTGGGAGTTTGTGACGTCACTTGTAGGTAAAAAGTGTACTTATGTACATCTGACGTTACACGAGTTTTCAACGCACTGTATCGGTTTTCATTTTTTGTTTAAGTAGGTACGTGAAAAAAGAAAAAAATACGTGTCTAAATTTTTTTGGAAATCTGTCTAACGGACTAATTGGAGTTTTTAGTCATCTACCCTATTTAAAGTTGAGTATTTTTCAAGCTTACTACGTTATGAAAACCTGTGAAACTTTAACAATAGAGTTTGACACTTCCGTTACTCTAAGTTCTTAATTCAGAAACCGTCGTCCCTAAGACTATTTAGCTTATAATTGTAATCATTCACACGGGTGTTTATTCTTAGCACAGTATTTTCGGTAACTACATATTAATTATTTTGAACGCCAAATGAGCTCGGGGCAAGAAGAAGTTGAATCTTGTCTGAATGCAGGAAGGTATTATCATATTTTTTTTATTATCTATAGGTTGCGTGTTTATTTATGTATTTATGAATACAAATAAGTTTAACATAATAATTTTGCATTTTAATTACCATTTATTAGGGGCTACAACGGCTTCGCTTGCGTGAAACTCAGATATGATTCGAAGGGAATGTACCTATTCCCGGAATACAAAATATCCTGTTATAAATTCTCGATACACGGATATACCGCGACCTAGTCATTCATGGTCTATCTAAATACCAAGATTCACGTAAATCCATCCAGCTGTTGAGGCGTGATAGTACATGTGACCGGAAAATTGCAAACGCCGTCAGTTGTAAAATGTCGCGTGAAATTGTAAACATTTTTTTCTTAATAAGACACGGATATATTGTAAACTATTAAATTTGAATGGAATTTATTGCATACAAAACGATTTTCCGGTCATATCGAGTAATTATAATTTGATAAAGATTTATTACAATCTTACGGAGTCTGCAATTTATACTATCTAATGACATATTATATTATCACAAGTTGGTTAAAACCAAAAGAGAGAACCAACGGCTCAACGTGATTTCCGAGGTACGGAGGAAATTCGGTACCTATGTAATATATTGTCACCCATCCACAGACCGACCTCGGCCAACAAGTTTACCCAAAAAGTTCGACCCGTGTTGCTGTTATTATTTCGCTACGAGATTCTCGGACTGGTCATTCACTATTTGTCCATATTAGTTTCTGATTGTATTTTTCATTTCCAGGTGTATTCGGTGAAACAAAAAGAGGGGCTCGCGTTTTATTAATGGGTGGATACATGTTCTATCGTCACCGAAACACGGGGTTGAAGACCCGGTGGTACTGCGCCACGCACTACAGAAACGGGTGCAAAGCGAAGATATTCACTATAGAAGAAAATTTATTTAACATTCATAATGTACATAATCATGACTGTGTCCTGTAATAGTGTGGACCGTTTGGCGTATGCATCTACCCCGGTGGCCCTCTGGTCGTTTCACAGATCGGGCAAAGTGTTATCGAGTTTTTCTATAAGGAATTCCTCTGTAGCAGCTCGAAGTTTGGAAGTTGGTGGTGACGCACTGACGCCCCTGTGCCTCACAAAACACGTTAAACCGTTGGTCTTGAATTAATCTTACCTCGTTTGTGTCAGATTGTGGTCTTATCAGACTATGAGATTGAGGGGTTGGAAGTGGACTTGAGTTGGCGCACATACTTAGGCATTATAATTTGTCCTGCGCACTTCTAATCTAATCTAGCCCGTTATGTCTCTCTACTGCTGGGCAAAGGTCTCCCTCTCTCTTTTACACACACATCTGTCCTCTGCCATTGCGGGACAGTCTTTCCGCTTAGAGTCGAGTTCGTCTCTCCACCTTTGCCTTGGTCTACCGATGTCGCCATTGTAAGGGACCCACTTAGTGGTTCTTTTAGCCCACAGTTCATCTGACATACGATAAACATGTCCGGCCCAATCCCACTTAAGACAAGCAGCTTTCCGGGTAACATCCGTGATTTTACTTAGTAAGAAGTAATTATTCAGTTATTGAGTATCAATAAATTATTCGGATGAAAAAATTGATATAGGTACACGTGGGTTCAGACTAACATAGGAACATAACAACAGAACTAAAATAGGATTAAGAGTGTTCTTTCTTGAAATAATTGACATTTTAGTATGGTTAGACCAACACAACAATGGGCATAGAATGTGCATTCGCTCGTTTGGCCTAAATCAGCCTTAATGAGTCCATGTTGCCTTGTACTCTAAAATAAAAGAGAGATTTTTTAATGTGTTTGCTGAATAATGATTACTAATAAATTCCACCGGTTGCTGAATTAATAAATTGATGAAAATAATTTGTCATGATAGTTCTCATACTAAAATAGGTAGTAGAGTTTCGCAAATTTTTATCTTCACAGTTTTACAAATTTTAAAATCTTTATATATTATTCATTATTAGATGGAGATGTAATTCGATTACATTGGATTAAACAAACGAGCCAAGAGCATCATCGGCAATGATAGGCTCGTCGATTCGAAGCTCCAAAGTCTTGAGCATCGACGCCTAGTTGCTAGCCTGTCGGTTTTCTATCGGTTGCATTTTGGGGAGTGTGCGACGGAATTGCATAGTTAAATTCCGCCGGGTCCGTTCCATCATCGGACCACAAGACGTACGGCGATGCGCCACCGGTACATGATGGACATCCCAGCCATACACACAAAACGTTTTGGGAACACATTCATTGTGCGTACAACTAAGGAGTGAAATTCTTTGTTGGAGTCTGTGTTTCCTGATAGCAACAACCTGGGAGTCTTTAAGTCAAGATTGAATAGGTTATTTCTAAGCACCATCTTCGACCACATCATCATCATCAAAAAAAACTATAGGTAGAAAAGTTATATGTTTTAGGTAATTTAGCTATCTGTATTGTTCGTGTTGAAAATAAAAATTCAGAACATATAAAATTGTGTTTTATTAATTTACAGTAGGTAAACTCGAATGCTGCTGATATTCTGTAGTATATGTCTCAATATTTTACCTTGACACGGCGCTAGTGAATTGAACAGATAGGTACTGCATAGACAGCTGAGATCCCTTCTCCAATATCATCCGTTTCCAGCACGGTTTTTAAGGTTCCGTACCCAAAGGGTAAAAACGGGACCCTATTACTAAGACTCCGCTGTCCGTCTGTCTGTCACCGTGAACCGTGGTAGTAAGACAGTTGAAATTTTCACAGGTGATTTTTTTCCGGTTTTTGTTGATAATGGTGCGAAACCCTTCGTGCGCGAGTCCGACTCGCACTTGGCCGGTTTTTTTTTTACTTAATTTGTCCTGCTGCTGGACACAGGTCTCTCCCACACGTCCCCAATGTTCTTTGTGTTTTCTGGAACTGTGTCTTGACATTTTTATAATTTTTATCTACATATCTCTTGTTTCAGCTAATGTGGTCTTCACGACAACTACGAGAGGGGCTCGTTTAATAATATTGTACGGGTATACATACACCCGTCACTTGGACTCCGGGGTCAAAACTCGCTGGCATTGCTCGAATTATAAAAGAGGATGCCGCGCAGTGATATTCACAGTTGACGACACGATCATTAGAGTTAACAATAAACACAATCATGAGCCAAAATATGCTTGAAGGACTTAGGCTCATAGTCCAAAACGTAAACTCAACTCGAACTCAAACTCCAACATGAGCACGAAAATGTCAATGAAAGCTTGTCTAATTGACGTTTTCCTACTCGAGAGACAAGCAAAGAAATGCAAAAACTTCAATTTATGACAAGCTCCGATGGAGTTGCAGTTCGAGTTGAGTTGGAGTTTACGTTTTGGTAGATAGGCCTTAAAACTTTTGTACACTTTTTCAATATTCATTCGATATCCTATAATTACCAAAACGTGAATTCTATTGTTTCGCACGGTAATTTTTTGTTTTTAATAAACAAAAAGAAAGCTCCTATAAATGTATTTCTTTCTTCGTTTTACTTTCCTTTGGGTTATATTTTGAGGTGTACGTACCTAGAAATACTGTTTTTGATCTTTTAATTAAAGAAACCAACTTACGAGTACATTTATCATACCTGCTGTGCATTTGTAAAAATCTACTTAGTTAAATGGTCGGTACTAGAGCCTGCTTCAAAAAAATAAACAGTTATTTTTATTAAATGGATAACTAAAAACAAGAGTCCTTCATTTCTCGAACTTGGCGACAATGCACGCAAGCACTTAAATTTTTAAGTTAGACAACATATAATACATTTTAATAATTCTCTTTCAGGGATATTCACAAAATCTGCAAAAGGAGCCCAAATAATAATGCTCCAGGGGTACAGATACAGCCGCCATTACGTCTTGAGAGAAAAAACTCGTTGGTATTGCACGACACATCACAACAGGGGATGCAAAGCTGTTATAATGACGATAGGATCTCACATTGTTAAAATTAATAGTGATCACACTCATGATATTGTGCACGAAAGAAAGAGCAAATAATACGTCATCATATCATCATCATATCAGCCGAAAGACATCCACTGCTGGACATAGGCCTCCCCCAAGTGTCGCCACAACAACCGGTCGGTAATAATACGTGTCTTGACAAAATAAAGTAACATTTACTGAAAAAACTGGAATTGTTTTATTTGTGCAGCCAAAGAAGTCTTAGATGGACTGTATGAAAGGTGATGTGGCTAGAAGGGGGGTGATTATAAAGAAGGCAAAAAGAGAAGTATGAAAGAAGAAGATCAATGATGATCCTGTCATCTAGTGATATTATTGTATTATGTGCATCACCTACCGCAAAAAATATTTTTTTGTACGCTTGTTATTTAAACATAAATTGTAAATCTTGTTCCTCAGTAAGTGAATTATTGTTATTTTTATGAGGAAATAAACTTATACCACGAAATTTCTCGGAAAATGCCATTAGTACTTAGTAATATTTAAGACGAGTAACAGAATATCTAATATTCTTATTCTATTGGCTTGACACGTTGAATTAGACGAAAATTAACAAAACGAACTATTTGATTCCAATGACAACATTAATTGTAGTATTTGCTAGAAACGATCTGATGAAGCAATCAGAGCCGTCATCAAGCATACAAGCTTTAAATGGTTAGGTAGGATTTTCATCTTAAATTTTCCACGTTGGAGTTAAATATAAACACGTACCTAGTTATCGATGCAGAATTTGAATGAAACTTTTTTCAATCAGTTATTCAACTGTAAAATACTTGGTGCTTACAGGTGCAGTGTATGCAAGATCTAAAAGAGGGGCACGCGTCATCATACTAGACGGCTATTCCTTTTACCACCATCGCACCATAGGACTGAAGACTCGATGGTTCTGTGCCACCCATCATAACAAGGGATGCAAAGCAGTCATCTTTACTGCTAATGACGAAATTATTAAAGTCAATAATGTTCATTATCATCCACCCAATGACGTGTAGTGAGATATTGGATCAATCCGCCTAGCCTCTATCCGACTACGGAGGGGTCGGTTTCCAGTCTGACAGAATGCAGCTGAATTCCAGTATTCTACATGGAGTGGCTGCCTATCTGACCTCCACAACAGTATCCCTTTCTTATAGATGGGAAATCATGAATTGACTCCTTCCGCTCTGGGAGCGGGAGGGAGTGTCAGACTCTTACTGACTAAAACCCATCCAGTACGGATTCCTTTTGCCCTTTTCCTTCCTAGTGCCATTTGCGTTCCAGAGGCCGCGGTGATTCTTTCGAACAAAATCCGCAACCCTGGCAGGCAACAGTACTCCTCCAATATAAATCTTGATTGAAATGATTGATTGAAAATCTGGCAACCTTTCTTGGTTGCCAGATTTTCGAGCTTCTGCTTCTGACCCGTAAAAGTGTCAAAGATCTATAAATAATAGCCAGGATCAACGGCGTAAAGCTTCTCGAAGGTCGGAGGTGTCTCGATAGTTCATTTGTGGACCCATCCTCGGACTGATTTTGACACTTTCTTATGATTTATGATTTCCTATAACACACAAAGTGTAATAAAAATGTGAAACTTGAATTAATCGTGTCCGTGTGTTTCTCGGTTTGCGTGTGTATCTTGTAGTGTAAGTGTATGATAAAGTAAATGTAGGTACCCGAGGTGTAGACAACCGGGTCCTTGTCGATAAAATAAAAACCATAATATAGAATTGTACCCGAAAAAAATATGTTTATTATTCGGTTCCTTTTACAAACGCTGGTGTCTATGACGCGACGCGCGAATGGCCAATCACTATAAGGCGATATGATTTAACCAATCCCGCACCTCACCTCATGCCGCTAAAGAGATCCAATAATTCACTTCTGCGCAGATGAAGGTCAGCGCTCAAGATTAGTGCCGATGATTGTGAATCAGTATTTTGCAATTTTTTAGATGCGCTTTGTTTTGACTTATTAAAATTATTTCTTTTGTTTTACTTAGCTATGAAGCCGGTATTCGCCCGAAGTAAGAGAGGTGCTGTTGTAATCGTCTTTGATGGGCGCCATTTTTCCCGTCAATCCGTCAGTGGCCCGAAGACGAGATGGTTTTGCTCCACTCATCATTCTAAAGGCTGTAAGGCAGTGATTTTCACCGTGGAAGATTTAATAATTAAAGTTAAAAATAATCATAACCATCAGTAACCGTATTCTCAAATCTGTTGGTTGCATAATATTATTCTTATTTGAAATGTTGCCACTGTAACTTGAGATATGTGTTGTGCACTAGAATTACTATAAAAGTAATACTCGCATTACAGGTAAGATATAAAAAATATGTCCGATCCACATTAGTCTTAATGAACATGTCAATGAAGGAAGATTTTGGTAATATATTTTTTATTCGTTTCAAATATAATAGAAAAAATAAAAACCATTACATTTTAACATCAAGTTTTATTTTTAACATTAGTCATCGATTAGTTTACAAAACATAATCATAATTTTAGAGTCTCCTAACACAGGCGTCATTATGCTTAAAAGGAGGCTCCAATCTTAAACTAATTTAAACCAGTTGGTAAAAAATTGTATCATATCATAGTTGCGTTAACGATGCGTTCAGGGTTCTGTCGCGACTGCCACACTTATTTATTTATTTGTTACTTGCTTACATGTACACAGCACTGGTTATTTATGGCATGCATTAAAATTTCATGGCACAGTATTAGTACATGCACCCTGTTAGGGCACTGCAAATTAATAAAATTATATAATTTCAATTCTCAATCCTATTATTATACATAGTTCAATTTTACAATTCCATTTCCATTAAAATTTAGGTACAATACTTTATAAATGTCATTAAAAATATTTAGATAATTATTATTCATGCAATTTAGTCATAATATTAGTTATATCATAAGGTCAATCAATTTAGTTTATCAGCTTTAAATTCTTCAACGGTATAGTAGCCTTTTTCGATTAGCAGAGATTTCAACTGTTTGAAAAATGTGGAGTCGTTTTGTATAGATTTAAAATTTTCTGGTAACTTATTATAAACATTAGCAAGTCTTGAATAAGGGTTTTTTCCTATAAATGTTAGTGTCGTCATAGGTAGTATCAGTCTACTCTTGTTGCGTCGGTTATAGTTTTCATTTAGCTCGATATTTGATTTGAAGAGGTGCCGATTTTTCCTAACAAATATGCAACTCTGGAGTATGTAGATAGCTGGTAATGTAAGGATCTGTTGTTTAATAAAATGTGGCCTACAACTGTCTCGTTGACCTATGTTCATTAATATCCTTATACATTTTTTCTGCTGAATGAAGAGGTCAGAGAAGTCGGTACTTTCTCCCCACAAAATAATGCCATAATTTAGCCAAGAGTAGGCGTACGCATAATAGGCAGATAAGGCGGTTTTATAGTCTGTGTTACGTTTTAATACGCTTAGCGCATAGATAAATTGGGACAGTTTGGCACTAGTATTTTCTATATGTTTCGCCGAAGTACTTCTGCAGTACTTCGGCGATGTTTGCCGAAGCGCGCACGTAGTATGGCGCAAGAAGTCTGCCTCGTTACTTCGCAGTCTGCGTGTTAGTCCTAATATCATGTCAGCACACGATAGCTGAGCGAGCAAATAGCCCTCCTGAAAATGATAGCTGATAGGTTGGACGCGTCTGTCTTCAACCGGTTCATCAAACTGTATGTGAGAGGTGAGGGTTGATGTATCAACATAGGTACATAGTTATATTTATATTTATCAACCTACCAACATAGCTTCTAAGTATATTTGTAACTAACACTATGGATCATTGTTGTCTGAGAATAAACAATGTTTTATATTTTTATAAATTGCCAATAACCGGACACAAATCTGCTAAAAAGAGAACAAAGCTCTTTATGGAGCCTTGTCCGGATAAGTGATATTAGGAAATCTGCCCAGCCTTTTCCCAGATATTTTAGGATCGGCTTCCAGACTAACCTTATACAACAGAATATCAGTAGATACTTCATATATTATATCAGTAATACTTCCCTTGCGGTGGTAGGGCTAACGCCCGCCTGGTTCGCGACCATCCTCCCACCGGAGTGTGGCGTCATGCAGCCGACGTGCTTCGTCGACGCGTGGGAGTACCAGTGCCTCAAGGCATCTTCTGGGTATGCTCGCTCCATCATAGACCTCATCCATCGCTTTCCATTAGGTGTGATCGAGGTCAAGAGCTAGCCCATTCCTCAATAAAAAAATACTCCACATAGTTCGACAACCATATAACACGACGTCTCATGGTAAGCCTGGAGATCACAGGCTTCTAACGACATATAACGAATGTCAAAACTCTACAAACAACAGTCTGGATTAAAGTACATGTGCGAATGAAGAGCTAGTACCTACCATAATATATTAATACAGTACCTGCTTATAGTCCATGGCACAGCTTTGCTTCTGGAATAGCAACGCATTTGCGAGGTTTCTAGTTGAACGTGTCCATAGACGGCGTCGCTGAGACTATTCTTACAGGTAGTGTACCTACGACTTCAACCGTCGTCGGCTAGTACACCAATTAAAGACCGAAAATGTTACTACTAATGAAAAATCTTTAAACTAGCGTTTTTGCGCGTCTTCGCTCCCCTGGCCTATATTCCGGAACCGTGCATTTTTTCAGGATGGTGTGTCTTCACTCAGTGAGAGAATTTTCGTGTACTTACATAGATTGTCTCTTACAAATAAAAAGTTTTACAGCTTTTCAATACTTTGAGTTTGGATTTACTTCTTATACTTTCTTACTTATTTCCAGGTGCAGTATTTTCAAACTCTAAGAGAGGAACCCCTGTGGTTCTTGTAGATGGATACAGATTTTCCCGACATTACTTCATGGGGTTCAGAACTAGATGGCATTGCAGTTCTCACCATAATAAAGGCTGTCGAGCGAAAATACTGAGTATCGGAGATAATATCGTCCAGATTGATAACAAACATAATCATCCGGGTAATGTTGTAGATACCTAGTTTACTGACTTCGGAGACAGTGCGGAAATGTTATAGCAAGAAAATTTTACAATGTGAAATACACACATTTTTATGTTTTACCATGTTTCAAACAAAAACGTAAAAGTAAAGTACAAGAAGGAGGAAGTTCTCAATTCGGTTGTTTCTTTATATTTTTCTTTTTTCGATACGAAGTCCTATATATTTTTCTTTTTTCGAACGAGTTATTTGACAATTTTTCAAAAATATTCTTTTTTTTTTTTCCCTAAAATTTATTCTATAAACGGTACTGATTGCATGGCACAAAATGCGCACTGTCGCCGAACACCGAAGTAACCCTGTATTTGTCGCACTTATTTTGTTAAACAGTCCTGTGACAAAACTGACCTCGTGAATTGTTTGTAGTGCATATTTATAGTGGTACGTATTATTTTTTTTATCTCTCATTAGTTCATTACACTGCGTACTGTCGCCACAGGGTAGTATCAGTAGTAGGGTAGGTTGGGTTTATTGTTGGCATGCTCGGTATACGACCTGTGTCACATCCTACTCCACTTTACTGTTGCAATAATAATTTAAGTGTGTCTTGGGGCATCTTCAGTTTCAATCTGCGAATTGTAGACATCCATCAATACATTGGCCAAGCTGGTGGTCTTTCCTTGTACGTGTTTGTATGGAAGATTCTTTCCTGTTTGACTGTAATACCACGTATTCATTTGGCAAAGAAAATACAGTTTTTAAAACAAAAAAAATATAGTTTTTAATAACAACTACCCATAGTATTAATTTCCTTAAATGCTGTTTTATAATGATTTCAACCCATGAGTTTTTTTTCATCATCCTGCATATTTATACAGTGTATATAATTTTTACATACCTAGCTAACTATTTATAAAATAAATAAAAAGAAAAAATATAAAAGCCTTATATTTCTTAGCAGTTACAAATTAAATAAATAATCTTGTTTTTTTGATGTTATAATGTTTAATTTTTTATTTTTTTTTTGTATCAATTACGATTTTTTTTTAAATTATTATTATTGTTTTTTTTCTAACTATTTATACTTAAGCATAAAAAAATACATACACTTTAGCGTCATTGTGCCACATAGCTGTTATCTGGAAAAGTGTCCAGAGTACCAATGCTACTATTAATTATAAGCAACGTTCACATTCGTATCTCAATCGCAATTTGTCAAAAATTTAGGGTTATTGAGGTTTTCTTGACAGTTTTAGACTGACATGCGAATGCGAAAGTTGTTTAAAAATTAGTAGAATTGGCAGAAGACTGGCAGCATTGCCACGTTGAATGGCAATGCTTATTCTTTGGGCAAAGAACGAGTCAGCCTATTATGATGTCGCCAATTAGCTTAATTAGCCATTTAATTGGGTGCCTAGCCTTTTCATATAAATGTGCCCATTTTTTCAGCGACTTATGTGAAATCTATTGTTCAATATCGTATAATGACTTGGCCATGTCACTTATGTCGCTGATTAAACGGCACAATTCAGTGGAAAGGCTAGACTTTTAATGAAATGGCGGATTGAGCTAGTTGGCTGCGACATATATAAATACTCACCCAAATTGCAGAAATTCGACGAGAAATATCCTTGATGAAAAGGACACACGCTCTCTGGCCCATGACCCAAGCGTTACGATTTATACTTTAAGATTATTTTTTTTATATTAAAATCATTTTTTCGTTTTTGTTTGAATAACATTGTATTTAAACATTACTTTGTCACAGATATAGTATTCAGACGATCCAGAAAGGGGGGTCTAATGATAATAGTTGCTGGGTACACGTTCATTCGACACAGGAGCACTGGACCCAAGACTCGATGGTACTGCAATATGCATCGCTATGCCTGTAAAGCTGCCCTCTTCACTATTAATGACCAGATTGTTAAGATTAATAATGAGCATAACCATCAATAATGTAGATTTTATACTAAACATTTAGTGCTATGATTAGTAAAGTACTTTGTCATAATAAGAAAAGTTGTTATAATTTTAATTATTTGTGAATTGCTGTACTCTTTCGGGGTTCATATCAGACGATGCCACTACCTTTATGTCATTATTATGTCAATATTATGTCAAGCGATAATTTCTTGTTATTGAAGTCTTACTTACAAACTTATTCTTTCGTGCTTGTTATTTCATTCATCTTTTTTTCCATATTAAGTATTTTTATGTTTCGTTTTTGGATGTGCATAATTTATCTTCTTTCTCTTTTTTTGTCCTTTTACTCGTTTATACTATAAGAGAAAACTTGTAATTGATCTTCATATTATTAGAATAATTAAGCATGCCTTGTCTTCCAAATATAATAAAATAAAATATGTAATATCTCGTACCACATGAGTACAATAAAAAATGAAGTTTAAGTAATCTGTAAGCAAAGTACCAGAGAGGCTATTCCGATAGTGGTGTGGTTACTCAAAGAAAAGTTCGCATTCAAATCTCAGACTCAATGTGCCAAATGAGAGTGAATAGAGAGTAAATCCTTCATGCATATAATTTCCCTTTTAGGCTTGGATAATCATCAAATGACTCATTCCTCTCTGGTCGGAGCGGGAGGGAGTGTCAGACTTACTGACTAAAACCCATCCGTGTTCCTTCTATTGCCCTTTGCGTTCCAGGGCCACGGTGACTCTTTTGAACGAATTCCGCAACCCTGGCAGTACATAATGGCCCTGGGATAGCAACTAACTCGGACTAAAGTTAATTCAAGTTTGTGCATGTAGGCCTGAAATTTTGACAATAAATCGATTTTCATAGACATGAGACTGCAATTTATTCCGTGCAGTAGAAGAATAACACTGTCAAAAGGTATAAAACGTATAAATTGTCGCTCAGTAACTTGTTAATATTAATTTATAAGAAAGTGTGAGTTAGTATTTATATTTTGTTTGGACCTACAACTGTATTTACACTGAATTATACAATAATTATGTTATAAATATGATAGTTTTTTTTTAAAGGATGGAAAATCATCAAATGACTCCGCTCTGGGTTCCTCCAAATTTCGTTCCAGGGCCGCGGTGAGTCTTTAGAACAAATTCTGCAACATGATAGATGACTGGTATTTTGTTGTTTATTGAATGCTCTGCTTGGTATTTAGTCATTTTAAATGTTGATATTAGCATCTAGTGGTGGTGAGCGTTCCTGCTAAGCATGAGTTCCTTGGTGCGATTCATGTCGAACAAAGCCTTATTGGGTTTTCTCACCAGGAATTCCTCAGCAGCGGCCCGAGATCTAGTAAGTGCCCGTTGCTCGACCTCATAGGACTAATAGCTAGTTGACATAGTGCGAGCTGCTGTCTAGACAGTAGACAGTTACGCGGACCGTCTATTCGTATGCCAATAGGTCAGCTCACCTTTGCTGTCTACACGGCGATAGTAGCTGCCCAGTCTCTTGCTATATGCAGCACCCAAAAAATGCAGGCTCCGCTCGCAACACCCTGGCTGACACTAGCGAGCAACTGCCGAACGCGTCCGTACGATGTGAGTGAAGTCCGAGTTGCTGCCATGAGTTACTGTAGTGCAGCTACTCGGCAAGCTGACTCGCACGCTAGCTCGCAATGTGTAAACCAGCCATTAAGCATAACTGGCCAAATGTGGTTGAACTATATTGTACACCTTTGACTAGACGTAATGTTCTGTTTTTCTTACAGGACCAGTGTTCGCTAGATCTCAAAAAGGGACCCGTTTAATAATATTGGCTGGGTACCAATTTTCCCAGCACCGAATCCAAGGTTACAAAGTTCGCTGGTATTGTTTGACGCACCATAACAAGAAGTGCAAAGCAGTGATATACACTATTGACAACCAAATTATTAGTATCAATAATGAACATAACCATAGTGCTTGAAGAAAATGGTTGGTCGGCTTTTAGTTCATATACAAGGTGTTCCAGAAAGGTGTGGTCATATTTAAAGGCATAGCTGAATATACATTAAGGAAAAATCTCAAAACATAAAAAACTAGATATTTTTGAAAAAAATTGACCAGAAAAAAAATCTAAAAAGTTACGTAGAATTGATTTTTCAAGTAGTTTGTTACAGTTGGTGGCATTTACTTTAGTTCAATCACAGATTTGATGTCACCAACTGCACCAGATTGCTCGAAAAGTAATTTCTTCGGAAGTTTTTAGTCGTTTTGAAAGGTCGAATTTTAGAAAAAAAACAACTAATTTTTTATGTGTTGACAATTTTTCCTTAATGTTAATCAGCTACCCCTTAAATATGACCACACCTTTCTGAAACACACTGTATAACTTCAGCTGGTTTATTCTGTCAAGATCTCTCCGTGTAAACACAGGTGGAGTGAGCACGAAGTGAACTCACATTCCATCTACGGATTGGCAGCTCACTTCATGTTTCACTTCACCCAAGTTTACACGCAAGCCAAGATATGCAAATAGGGATGTTTCTTGTATAAATATTATAACAATTTCATTTGGTCTTTCAATCCCGTCAGTAAAATCATCATAAAATATTGAAAACATTTATTTAAAAAAATACTGTAAATGCTTTGTTTTAGGAAATTTATACTGTTACAATTAAACGATTTTTCTGAAATTTAAGCATACTTAGTGGTTTTATTTTACACTACCTACATATACATGTTGATTTTTTATTTTTTCAAGTGTGCGTAAATGGCCTAATCGGAAACTATGAGGAATACCGAAAACACTGAAAGGAGTCTCGAGCCCGGTTTTGATGAAAACTAAAACTGCAACATTGGATTTTGGAAAAATCGGTTTTCCTAGCCGGGAATCGAACCGGTTGTTTATGAAAAACTAAATGAAAGCGCTCATTTTTAACAAATAACTTACATATAGCGTTCCAAAAAATTTTACAGAATGAAAGTAACCATACATTATTTTAACTAAAGCCTTATTTTCACAGGCCCAGTAGCTGGCAGACCGTGAAGGACGGTTACTGTCTGGCAGCTACTGTGTCTGTGAAAACAAAGTTGAGCCAGTACTGACCGGTCAATTGCTGTCGGTCAGCTAGGTACTTCAAAATGTTTTGTTTCTACTATCCACTGATCATCCCCCACTCCCACAAGGATAGCTACTAGGTCGTCAGTTCGTCACTCGCTCCATATACGAACGCAACTAGACAGTGGCCGGTTAATGCCGAAGGACAGTCCATTTTTTTTATCTCTTCTGACTTTCGAGAATTTCCGTCAAATGTTCCCAAGGAGTACCGCCAATAGTCGTATATTTTTTCTAATTATATCGCACTGATCAGCCATTTTGCTGTCCTCGTAAAAACGCAATAGGTCAGAAACCAGTAACACAGTAGCTGTGTACTGCTGTCTCCTATGCAGATCCAGTAGTGAGAACACGTCGGGAAAGTGACAGTACTGTATAGACAGAAAAATATACAGTTGCTGACTACTGGGTGGTCCGAAACTGGGCCTGTGAAAACCAGGCTTAACAGATCCACTGTCCACACAGCAGAAACAATATTTAAACAATCAGCGTATACCACGTCATGTGGTTAATTAGACTGTTACCCGGTTAATTGTTTTATTTACTAATTACTTTCATTTTTATGTTGCAGTAGCGGTGTTCACACGATCAAGACGGGGGGCTCGCGTCATTCACTTAGGAGGATTCAACTTCTATCGACAATGTGCCTATGGCCCCAAAACCCGCTGGTACTGCGCCACAAACCACGGGAAAGGCTGCCGGGCTGCCATCGTCACCCTCACTGGCACTAATAATATTATTAAAATTAATAGTGAGCATAACCATTAATTGTTTATATTAATTAAACAGAAGCTTACCGCTACAAACAGCTTTTAAAAAAAGAATTTAAGAATTAAATAGAAATAATTTGCTTATTCTATTCTTATTCAATTTTACATAACAATTTCTATGTAACAGATAAAGTACATTTGGCACAATAAATACCATGAAAAAAAACATTTTATTTATCATAATTACTTCTACCCACGTAATTTTACAAATAACTAAAGTTTTTCTAATAGGTAAATCAAAGTTAATAATCACGACTTTTTTTTAGGCTTCGAGTACATTACATCGAAACACGGGAAAAGATTGATATTCCGTGGAGGATATTCTTATTGTATGCAAGTAAGAACAGGCGACAAACGCCGGTGGTACTGCTCTAGCCATCACACTAAAGGATGCCGGGCAAACATACACACATATCTTGATGAAATTTTAAAGATGAATGAAAATCACAACCATGCACCTAAAAAACTAGTTGGAACCAACACAAATAATTCTCATAAAAATACGGTAAATAACGTAGCATTGACGGTAATTAACGAAGCAAAAATCGGCCTCCATAACTTAGAGACTTAAAAAAAATTAAACCCCCGACGCGGCCATCTTGGACCGATTTTCATCTGTCATAGGTAAGAACACTCCCTACTAAATTACCTTACAAAAAAAAAACAAAATCAAAATCGGTTCATCCGTTCGGGAGCTACGATGCAGATTTTATGGCAGCTTGAGGTGCCAAACCAAATTGTCAAATAGTTTTAGGATAAGATAATTACCTATGTTAAAAACAAATAAACTTATTCTATTCTTATTCAGTATTACCTAACTATTTCTAAGTAGTAGAACATTTTTCACAATAAATCCTATGAAAAAAAAATCATTTTTTAAATTAACCTGTACCTACCTACATCTAGTCATCATCATCATCTGCCTAACCATTTCCCAATTATATTAGGGTCAGCGTCCACTCAAACCGGATTCAGCTGAATACCAGTAATTAACGTTTTTATATTTTCATCATCATCATCATATCAGCCGAAAGACGTCCACTGCTGGACATAGGCCTCCCCCAAGTGTCGCCACAACAACCGGTCCTGTGCGTCTCGCATCCATCGGTTTTATATTTTATTTTACATATATATATACCTACTAATGGTTAATAATAAATCCAAGATTTTAAGAGTCCTATTTTTCAGACTTCGAGTACATAACATCGCATCAAAGTAGAAAAATGATTTCCCGAGGCGGGTATACCTATTGTATTCAACTAAGAAAAGGTGATAGACGCCGCTGGTACTGCTCCACCCACCACACCAAAGGATGCCGAGCAAATATACACACACATCTCAACGATATTGTAAAGAAAAATGAAATTCATAACCATGCGCCAAAAGAACCTTCGGGAACTGTCAGAAATATTTTTCAAATTAATTATGTGGACGTTAACGATTTAACATAAGTTCCCAGTATTTAAGAGCGTTAACGCCCCACGGCATTTCATACAAACTTTCAAATCCTTACTTTTCGAAATGAATGAACCGATTTTAATGAAACTTGGTATGCATACACTTGATATCCAGGTCTAAATAATAAGTCGAGAAAATTGTCAAAAAAGAGTTTATAGGGAAATAGAGAGCGATTTTATGTTTTCTATAGAAAGTGAAAAATCACTATCTAGCGAATGCATACCAAGTTTCATGAAAATTGTTTTATTAATTTCGAAAAACAAGGACTTGAAGGTTTGTATGAAATGCTGTAAACGCTCTTAAGAAGTAGCTCACGGCTCAGTTCAGTTGCTGTTCCAATACTGGGCAAAGGTCTCCCTCAAGTCCTGCCAAGTACTCCTTTCGCTCGTCGTATTGAACTAGCCCTTGTGGTACGCTTTCAAGCCATATCGCCACTTGTTCCTGGGCCTTCTTCAGCGGCGCCTTGACTTCGACGGCGCCTTCCATCTTCAAGAACCCATTGCATGGAAACTCTTGTGCAGTGGTCTTTGAGCGTACACGCCAAACGATATAGCTTATAAAATTATGAGAAGAGGCTTTCAGTCAAATGTATCTCGTAAGCAAATAAATATAAGTATCTAGTTAAGGCTTTGAGCATTTTATAAGTCATTAAAGGCGCGTTTCCATTATGCAAGTGATTTGCATACTAGTTGCAAGTTGCATGCCAATTGTATAGTGGAAACAACAACTTGCAAACAAGTTGCAACTTGTATGCAATTAGGTTTAAACTTGTACGCACAATAATCAAGTCGGCACATTTGCACGCAAGTTGCAAGCGCATGCGGTCGTGCATAGAGGATTGCTTTGTTTATGACTTTATTACTTTGTAAAAATGACTGCTAAATGGGATACGGAGAAAACAATAATGTTTATTGAGGAATATCATAGACATGATTGTCTTTGGGAACCAAAAAAAAACAGATAAACACTGTACAACTAGAACTAACTAGTATACCACTAAAATCTTGTATGCAAGCTGCAAGTTGAACAAAATCGTGTTTCCAATTCAAATCACTTGCACACAAGTCTGACGTCATACATGTATGCAAACACTTGCATAATGGAAACGCGCCTTTAGAACGAGGTCATATTACTTTTACTAGTCGTTTTTTTTTTTATTGTATCCGTTAGCCACGTACTTATGTTTTTTTTAAGTGTAATGTATTTACTAAGTTTAAGTTTTCAAGCTTACGACAAGTGATAAAATGTTTGCTATATAGATTACGCTTATTTATAACAGAAGTTCCATATTAAATGCACTAATATACCTAATAGTATTATACTGAGTTGTATTATTTTTTAACCGACTTCAAAAAGGAGGAGGTCCTATGTTCGATTGTATTTTTTTTTTAATAAATGATTTGATTGTGTGAACATTTTATAACCAGATGTTTTATTTTAAATACTTAATAAATATAATATGTAATTGTTGTTTATTTCAAAGATGATTTTTTAAGAATATTTTAATGTAACAATTAGATTTGTGACCGTTTATAATTATAATTCTAAGCCTTTAGTGTTCCCACTGCTGGAACACAGACCTCTTTCCTGCCTCTGTCATTGCCAACCTTTAATCCATAATTTGATTTTTTTTACTCTATCAACATCGGTATTGTAACTGATTGTGACATGACAACCATGACAGTATTACTTCGGTTATGGTAGGTAATGTGGAAAAAGTAAAATGGTAATCGTTACGGTACTTCTAAAGTAAGATGATCTATAATTTTGGTAGCGGTAACGTATGGGTGTGTTAGTATTTACATTTCAGTAAAATTGTGGTCACACGACTAAACTTAACTGTTTTGGTAACACCATTTTAGTAGGTACTCATATCATCTACTGTAAAGATACTTACATCAAAGTCAGCCACTTTTTCAAATGTTTTTAGGTAAAAACTTAGAACAAGGAACAATAAATATAGTGGATACGTGTTTTTTATTTACAATGGTTACCAACACTATGTGGAAATACATAAAAATTACTGATGTTTGGTTTTTTTTTTCTCCTTTTCGAGTCGATGGTGAGCTTTAAATAGTTTGTGCCCACTAGGTGGCCACGTTCAAAGCGGCATCAGTGACATTCAATAAGTCCACAATGGTGTAAGTATACCTTCATGTTTTGGGCAGGGGCACCGCACTCGTGTGTGGTGTCAAACGGATCTGGTGAACTGTCAAGGAAGCGTGGTGGAAGTGAGGTACTTTTAAAAACGAACAGGGTAGTCGAATCTTATAGACTTACAAATTTCACAAAACAAAGTAATAAAAGCTTTATTTAAGTATAACCGATTGACTGAGACACGTACTGTATATCGTAAAACAAAAATATTTAACCTAACACAAACGTACATAACTGTGTCTGTAATCATAATTATACGCAGTGATATATGAATATCTGTAAGAAAATTCTAGATAGATTTAAAACGTAGAGAAACAAAATAACTTAGTACGTTATTAAAAAGTTAATTGGGAAAAGACACTTCATTTTCACTTTACTACTATTTTTTAAGCTCCTATTGTATTAAATAAGTAATCGTGTACAATAAAGAGTATTTCTGTTTTACTGTATTATATGGTCACATTTGCCACAATTTACCGTCTTATGGTAAAACACACTGCCCAGCTACACCCCATTTTATCTCAACTTAAACGAAACTACTAGCGCCATCTGTTTTTTTTAATTGGGAAAAGACACTTCATTTAGACACTTCATTTTCACTTTACCCTACTATTTTTTAAGCTCCTATTGTAATAATTATAAGTAATCGTGTACAATAAAAAGTATTTCTGTTTTACTGTATTATATGGTCACATTTACCACAATTTACTATCTTATGGTAAAACACACTGCCCAGCTACACCCCATTTTATCTCAACTTAAACGAAACTACTAGCGCCATCTGTTTTTGAATATTCAATATTCTGGGCCGAACCTCTCACATCCCCTTTTGTTTTAAGTGTTTCTATGATGCAGTACTAGATGGCGCTATACGGTGCATTCCTTAATTGCAGTACAACTTTGCAATATACAAAGAAGTGACGCGTATGGCGCTAGTGTCGCTTACCGAAATATATTTCTACGGTAACCTCAATGAGACTTCTACTCGACTATGATTTCGGATAATTTTGTGCACACATGAGATGGGTAAAAGCTGGTAGCATTATTTAAAGTAGGTAAGAAAAATAGATATGTTTAATTCATTACTAAATGCGAAATTAAGGTAAGTGTCTGTCTGTTACCTCTTAAGGCAACTTCGTCTTGAATTAAGACATAGTGTACTTATATTCCAAGTGTGTGATCCCTTGGGATAATAATTTTGGACTTGCACGCGGGCGAAGCCGCTGGCAGACGCTAGTTATTTTATAATTTACATATAATTACAAAATTATTTTATAATTATATAAATATTTTTCTTACACCTGCTTTTTTCTTGCTTTTCAAGCATTCTTCGGCGGGTTTGTCTTGTGACACTCGGTTTCTGTGAATAAGATTAATTAACACAAAAACTGATAGATTTTATAAAACTCGTTTCACACATAATATTTATTAGAATTTGATATTTATGTTTTTGTATGTCAAATTGTGTATGTCGCATAAAATTAAACTAAAATAATATGAGTTTGTAGTTTTTTGTCACTTACGTTACCGATACTGTAACTTTATTATACATCGAAACATTCGTGCTAGGTCCTCTGAAAACGACTGTTGTACTCCAGTACAACACTTGACTAAAGAGTTACTTAGCTAGTAACTATTTCAAATTTTAGAGCTTTAAAAACAAAACCTCAACTGTTTTCTTTCTTTTGTTTTATAAAATACTTACTCCAGTTTTTGTTTCAGATCTAACATTCACTACAACCAGCAAAGGGTCTACAGTAGTCTTCCTGAACGGCCACAAGTTCACCAAACATACAGTTCGGGGCCCGAGGATTAGGTGGCGCTGCAGTCGCCACTATTCAGAGCACTGTCCTGCCGCTGTGTACACCTACTTAAATAAAGTGTATAAGTGTGTTTACTTACATACTCATTCGGCAATGTGGACGAAGTAGAGAAGTTCAACTCTTCTGTGTGATTTTGAGCATTGTCCAGATAATACAGTAAACAGTTACAACAAGTTTTGAGATTTATCTACTTTGTAACCACTAAATCAACTACTCAGTTCCGTATACTATTTCAATCTATTGCCACAGGGAGTGCCCTGTGGCAAAGGATTGAAATAGAACAATATTTTAAACTGAAAATAATACGTGACCCACGCCGTTTCTGGAACACTAATCACCGAAAAATAATGTAAAAAATTGTAAACTGCTATGATCAGATCACACTTGATATCGATAATTTCGTTTGAGAATCCGGGTGTTTGTGTCAGTTGAAATTATGTAATATTCGTAGGAACGTTTATGATTTGTCGTTTTAATATCGAACAGTATTTTTATAGTTTATCGATAATAATTAGTTTTAAGAATAATTCATTTTAATGTACGACTGTACCGTTTTGATTTCAGTAAAATTTACTGACGCTATATTTTTTACTATAACGCTTTTGAATCTGAAAACTCGATATATAGCTGTTTGTATAACATTTATTTTTATTTTCAAAAACTGTAATGGCACCATGGTTCTATGTATGGATTGTTGTGACATGTCAAAAAAAAGTATTTCCGAAGTATAAAAGAGGTTTATTTTTTTTCAGGTACTCCTTCGAGGCAGATTAGTTTGGTGCTGGTTTGAATGAAAAAAAAACAAAACTTATTTTTAATTAGCTTTTATTTTTTTTTAAATAAATCTAGACTATAAGTACTGACAGGGTAGCGGCATAGGGATGATTCCTGGTAAAAAAAATATAATTATATTTAGTCCGTCAGTTAGATTGTCGAAAACTATTGGATACGTATTATTTGCTTTATCAAATCAATAAATAATGACAAAGATAAAACGCAACAAAGATCAGGAGTGGGGACCCGTGACGTCACGTGTAAGTAAAAAGTGTACTTACGTAAAAGTGACGTTAAACGAGGTTTCAACACACTGTATCGTTTCCATTTTTGTTTACATGAAAAAATTAAAAAATACGTACCTACCTATATAATACTTTTTGGTATTCGACTTACTAATTACTTGACTAATTAGATTGTTTTAGTTATCTACCTTATTGTTCGAAAGTGTTGCGACGGCTCTGGAACGCAATGGACATTTGAAAAAACACGGGTGGGTTTTAGTCATTAAGAGACACCACACACACTCTTTTCTGCTCCCCTCAGAGCGAGAGAAGTCATTTGATGATTTCCAATCCACAAAAAAAAGACTATAAGTAAACACTGTATAGTATAATGCTATAAAGTATCCTTACTTACAATATCTCTTGACACATAATCATAATTGTTATAATATAGGTATATAACATAGTAATGCCATCCTTAGAACATATAGATGGAGTATATTTTTACAATAAAAGTAAACTTACATTTATTTACAAATAGATTATGTAAGACCACTAAAAAATTGATCTACAGAAGAAGAAAAACAAAATTAATTAATTTGTGTTTTTTTACAACTACATTAATTTTATTTTTGGTTGTGACAATATAGTTATGACATCCTAAGGTCATAAGTAGATGGAGGATTTTCAACAAAAATGTTAGGCTTACATACATTTACATATACCGATAGTATGTATGTAAGTCTCACAAACTAATCACACATGACTCACAAATTGTTCTACAGAAAAATAATAATGATTGAGCTGTGTCTATACTTTAATATTGGTCTTTACAGCTTGATGTAATACTCGTTCTTGATAACAAAGGTCCATGATTGTATTCCAGCTTAGCTTTGAGCAATTCCTTCGCCTCATCATTGGTTAAGCTGAGCTTTGCACAACCGTCCGCGCTAAGTACACTACCTCATAGGTGGTGTGGAAACGTGTGCATATTATGACGATAACAACTTTTATAACTTTTTGAATCGTTATATCTCAGAAACGGTGGCTCGTAGGAAAAAAGTGTTGATACATTTTTTATAGATAATTTTATGATCTACAATTTTTGTCTAAGGTACTTTTATGATACCGTTTTGCTGAAAATCGCGAAAAACTCATGTTTTTGATCTTGAATAAATTTTTTTCCGTACACGGGAATGATGAGGAACTTTTAAATATTATTTATAATTATGTTTTGAACAATTTTACTGATTTTTAGCTTGTTGGGATTTTATGCACCTTCGAATGTCTAAATTGACCGGACTATATATGCGCATGTTACCGATCTAAGTTGTATATTTTAACAGGTTTTGATTTTTTTGCCTTTTTTGTTTTGTAATCATTTGATCAATGTTATGAAATAGATACTATAATCTGATACAAGCCAAGCCGTATTTATTATATTCCTATATAATCTGTGTCATAGGATAGTTACCTACTATGAGGACTGGACCCACTCGAAATCTGCGGGATCACTCAACCCAATCAGATTATGAATAGGTCGACTGGATCCACTGCCCATTTTCATTATGAGTACAGTCACGGAGTAAAGCCGAGTCTTTTAGTTCAATTTTTGTAACCTAAATATACTAATGTTATTCAATTCTGCTTTCAGCAGAAATAATGAATGGAGAAGTGCCATCAACTACAGAAGGATTCCCATCAATTTATATTGGTTCATCGCAGCGGGGTGGCAAAAAGCTATTTAGAGCTGGTCATGAATACAATATAAAAAGAAAAAATAAAGATGGAACCCTCTTGTGGCGGTGTATACAAAAGAAAATTTGCAATGCAACTCTAAAGACCGATCTTGAGATGCGAATATTAAACGAAACTGAACATTCCCATGAAAACATGAACTTTTAAGAAAGTGAAATAAAAATCTAAATGGATGTGCTCTCAAGCCGTTTAAAAAAAAATATTGTCTGATCCAATTACTAAAATATTTGAAGAAAGTATGGATACTCTCAAAGAGAAGGGTACGAATCTGGTGAAGAATCTACACGTATGAACTTCTACTATTCGTCGACTACGATGGTAAAAATCGTATCCTAGTCTTTGGCGACGAGAATTTGAGAAAATAAGATTTGGTGAGCGATTTTTTATTGATGGCCCATTCAAAATTTCTTTGATTCATGCAACTTTTTATTTCGTTGATTTGTATAATTTTATTCATGAATGTTCTTTTAACTGTCTGTGATTTTGAAATAGTTTTTTTTCTGTATTATATTTGAGTATTATTACATTTAGTTAATATTCTTATAATAAAAAGGGTTGTCTTGATTTTACTTACATGTGGTACCTAATTTAAATAGATTTTGATTAGTAATAAACGTTTAAAACTAATTGAATTGTGTTTTAATATATTTCGACTAACCATTTTTGCGCTCGACTGCATCCACTGGTAGGTTTAAACAATAGATATTTGTCCAGTTAACCAATAAAAAAACAGAAAATAAAGTATGTGGTCAAGTGGATCCACGGACTCCTATGTCATTTTTCCACGATTTCAATAAGATACCAAGATTAAGTTTGTTGTTAAAAATATTATTATATCTTACGGCCATGATCCTATGTTACTTGGGATCGGTGTAACACATTTTTGTCGCATCCATGCTCCTCTGACAGCTATCATGCTATCATACAAGCCCTTTCTTTTCATGTCACTCTTCACGAAATCCTTCTATCGTTTTGACTTTTAATTCAGAGCATAATGTTGCATAAGGCATGGCATAATTTCTTCTTTTATTTTCACGAACTTTCTGTATTTTCCAGAACCCCAGTTCATCACCACGACCCGAGGGGCTCTGACGATCTTGATAGGTGGCTATAAGTTCCTTCGCCATCGAACCACGGGGCTTAAAGTGCGGTGGTACTGCGGAACCCATGGAACAAAGGGATGCAGAGCTTTCGTGTACACTATCACTGGAACCAATGAGATCATCACTTGTTTCAATGAGCATTCACATCCGATTCCCGTTTTGTTGAATTTGTAATTTTTTTTATTTTATTTTTGATGTTAATGAATAAATTCTTCACTACACTGACCTTTGTAGGTAGTGGGATGCAATGCCCAACCAATAGCTATTCTACTAACTTTAGTGGAGTGAGCATGAAATGAACTGTCATTTCACCTTTTTGTATGGACTGACAGCTCACTTCTTGTTCACATCACCTCAGTTTTCAGTAAGATGTTTACATTATCGCACTGCTGGTCTATTCTGCAATAATCTCACGATGAAACGTTAGGCATGAGCTGTCATTCCATTATATGATCGGGACTAAGAACTCACTTCACCTTGGTTTTCATGTTGAAGTATTTGTGTAAACAGTTTACATCTGTGTAACATTTTACTTATATATTTTTTTTTTTTTTTTATTATATTCATAATCTTCCTGCCCTTATCCCATGTTACTTGGGGTCGGCGCAACACGTTTTTTTCTTCCATTCTGTCCTATCAGCCGTCACACTATCACTAACTCCCTTTTCTTTCATATCGCTCCTCACACAATCCATCCATCTTTTCTTTGGCCTCCCTCTTCCTCTCCATCCATCCACATTTATATTCATAACTTTTTTAGTTACATACATTACATTTTTAAATTATTATTAATTAATCCATTTATTTCAGACATAAGTAGTCCATAGGTACATTATATAAAAAAATAAAATCTAATAAAACACATTAAGTAAATTAAAATAATCAACTTAAAAAAATACACATACACTTTAGAATTACAAAATATAACAATGTCAAAATTAAATAAAATATATAAAGTTGTAGGAACCCATTTAGCTTTGTTTTAAGAATTTTAAATAATTTTTTGAATACTAAAAGTATGTTGTATGCTTAGCTGACCATTGTATCAATAAGATGTTTTACTTATAAAAGATAAGATAAAATAATCATATATTTGCAAGTGAACTTATACCAAGTATTTTTGAAATTAACCTGTGTACGAACTTCGAACGAATTGAAAATGTATGATTTTAATGAATCTATTGACGATGTTCCATTTCCTATCTTTGTATTAGATTTGGACCTTCTTTTTGTATGAGAGATCTGAATCTATAGTTCTATGTGAAACACTCACTCATACGTAATTATGCCTATATTTGGTTTACAACTGATTAGCCAGTATACTATTGTAGTCTTTGCAACAGATTTTTCTTCTGTAGCAAAGTTTTAGCGGGTAGCCGATGGATGCGAGACGCACATGACGCGACGGTTGTTAAAACTAATAGAAAAAATCACAATTTTGTCACATTCATTTTGAGATAATTTTCCTTTTAGAAACTTTTCCTAAGTAATAATGGTTCCAATTATTGACCTATATAACATAATGTTACTTTACTAAACAAAACTATTGAATTGATATCTCAGTGTCACAAGCTAAAATAAATCAAATACTGTTAATGTAAGAATAAGTATCCTTGTTAAATGATATTTGGTGATTTGAAGCAAATATTAAAAAAAACTTAATTATTAATGTAGCAATAAAATGAATTTCATTTCTATTTTTTACATGGAGAACCATTTTTTTTACAAATTGCCTTTTTATTTCTTAAAAAAAAACTAACGAGTACTTTCGTTAAACATAGGTATGCAGTTGTTTATTTTTTTTCCAATTCAAGTCAGAAAAACAGCATGATTGAACAGTTTTTTCTTCACAGGTCCAATATTCTCCACCACATCTCGAGGAGCCAGGGTACTCATCGTATCAGGGTTTAAGTTCTACCGGCACCGCATCCAAGGGTCCAAGGTCAGATGGATCTGTGCTAGTGCTGGGGGATGTAAGGCCGTCGTGTATACGGTAGAAGAGCAGGAGATCGTCCGCTGTGCTAATATTCACTGTCATCCGCCACCTCTTTATCCCTACTAAAAACGTTTAATAAAAAAATAATAGGTTTATTTCATACACCTACATAATAATGTATATTTTTGTATTGAATTGTTGTGATTGTTTATTTATTTTGCGAGGTAATGATGAGAGTGATGTAGGTATACAACTTGTAACAGAATAAACGCAATAACTCATATGGAGTCTTTTGTACTCATCATTATGAACAACTTTCACTACGGGACCAACCACGACATCGCAAAAGAAAATCAGCTGTTCAGTACATTTTGTCATTTTGGCGCACATAAATGTATGGGGCAGTCGATTTTTTTTTCGCGATTTCAATGTTGGTCCCATAGTGAAAGTTGTTCATAATGATGAGTACAATGACCCCTAAAGAGGTATTGCGTTTATTCTGTTACACGTTGTACGAGTATGTATCTATGTTTGATGTGATATGTGATAGATATGGTTTGTAAGCTATGTATCAAAATAAAATGTTGTAGAAGCGTTTATGTAAAATGAAATAATATTAAAATGTTATTTTAATTTCTAATAATAATTTAGAAGTTTGAAATTTTAAATGAAATTTAGTTTAATTGTATGATCCAAAGTTGATTGAAATAAATTAATAAATATAAGTAAGATTTCGTTGCTCAATAATGGTATCAGGTAATATTGGCATGAGTTAAAAATAAAGTGAATCCAGTCTAAACTTGCATTTTATTTGCATGTCTGACGAAGCAGAAAAAATATTGGAAAATTTCAATTTTTTATCTAAGAATAGATTTATTCAGTATAGAAACAAAACCAAAACAAACAAAATAAGTAATATATGAAAATAAAATAAACTCAGGCGTCGAAGTATTCCTCCGCATCGCCGTCATCCGGAAACGTGCCCAGAAGGCTATCTAAGTAGTTAGGTATTTCAGTTTTATGATAATAAGATATGGCTCTTTTTCCAGAGCTTTTCTTCACGACTTCGTCAAGGGGCGCTCGCATGATTATTCTGAAAGGTTACAAGTTCCTGAAACAGCGTCAATCAGAAAGATACGGTATCCGGTGGTGGTGTGCCACCCATAGGAAGAAAGGCTGTACCGCCTCGATAATCACCCTTAATGACAGGATCAAGTCTGTCAGAAATACACATGATCATGATCCTCCATTTCCTTTATGATGGCGAATATTACGGATTACGGAACTGATTACCAGAGATCGGAATAGGTAGAGTATATTTACCTAAAGTTCGAAGTAGTAACATAGAGTTGATAATACCTCTTCTAAAATCCCGGAATCATAAACCTGGGATTTAAGAAATTTTAACTAAATTATTATATTAAAGAATCTTAGTAGGTATCTTTTTAGAACTCCGTACTCAAACTGTTAAAATAAAGAGCTATGTTTAACATAGGCACCTATAAAATTGGAATATGATTCTTCAATTATTATTTTTTGTAACTATACTCAAGTCCAGTTCATGTTTTCATCTCGGGTTTTAATTGTCATGTTTATGATTGATTATAACTGCTTAAGAAAACTAAACGTATTGTTACTTGTTTAAATAAATAGAAAACAATAAAATCTTCCATAAATCTATTTTTTTTTTTCAAATGAAATATACCAAGGAGTAGATTTTGTTACATAGAGGCAACCTGTGTCCACGTTCTTCTTTTTTCTATGAATGGGAAATCATCAAAGCCCATCCATGCTTCTCCTAGTGCTTTGCTTTCCACTTACGAACTAACTCTTTCGAACAAGATGTGTCCACGTTCTTGGCCGTAAGACGTCCACTGCTGGGCATAGGCCTCCCCCAAGTGTCGCCACAACAGCCGGTCCTGTGCGTCCGCATCCATTTATTCTCTTATAACAAATAACATTCCAGACTATGTAACTTACATGGAGCGTCTAGGTACTAACCTAATAATACTTTATAATATTATTATTTATTATACACCTCATTATAAGTACAGGACAAATATTTATAAAAATAAGTGTACAATGGGCGGTCTTATCGGACAAGGCAATCTTTTCTACTTTCTTAAATAATCAGGTTCCTATTTTTCAGCAGCAGTATTCGCAAGGTCAGAAAGAGGAGCTCGGATGATCATTCTAAGCGGCTACAGGTTTTTTAAGCATAGCCTGGTAGGGAAGAAAGTTCGGTGGTTCTGTGAGAGTTACAGGAATAGGGGATGCAATGCCGTGATCTATACTTACGAAGGCATGATTACGAAAGCCAGAAATGATCATGAACACGATCCTCCTCCTCCTATGTTGCCTGAGGCTCTAAATTCAGTGTCATTCTATCAACACTAGATATTGTCGAAATGCGAGATGAAACGCACCGGATCAACTCAGGATGGATGAAATGGCGACAGGTCACTGGAACAACTTGCGACCCACGGATCAAGCGGGCCCCCCCAAGGTGAAGGGGAAATCTATAAGTGATAGATAAGACGTACTGTATGGGTCAGAATGTTGGGCTGTGAAAAAGACGGATGAAAATAAATTGCATGTAGTGGAGATGAGAATGTTGAGCTGGATGTGAGGAGTAACGAAAATGGATAAATTCAGAAATAAGTACCTTAGAGGTAGTTTAAAAATGGCGCCAGTGACGGAAAAGTTGAAAGGGAACCGCTTATCTGGGTATGGTCATGCGAAGAAGAGGAATGAAACGCATTTAATTTAACTAAAAGAGTTATGTGTTGTTAGGTGTGGGGGGTAACACTAAAAAGTAAAAATAAAAAACTTTTTAACAGAAAAAAAACCGACTTCCAAGAAAAGACACTACAAAGTACAAATAACTTTAAATAAAAAATTTAGATTACCAAAAACTATATTTTTTGGTAATCTAAATGCTAGTAGATATTTTTAAGAATCTACCCTATTGCGAATAGTTTAGGATATATTTTCTCTGTGATTTAGTTTTATTCGCCCATATGTTTTTTTTTTGTAAAAAAAATCAAATAAACCTCATCATCATTTTCATCAATAATAATAGATCAGATACTTGGCTTACAATATTAATTAAGCTTTTACTGTAAATGAGCATGAAATAAATATCAATGTTGTTAGGTGATCCACTTTCTAGATTACTGAGTAATAATATTTCAAATAAGTGAAAATAATAATACTTAATAAATTAAATGTAATATAAACCTATGTACTAATTTATCCTGAAAAACCTACTTTAAAAAGATAATAATCGGAAACGAGTCTTATACATATATTTTCATATTTCAGCGCCAGTATTCATAAAAACTTGTAGAGGAGCTACGATAATTGTCATAGGTGGTCACAAGTTCTACAAGCAAAGGACGTTTGCTGGTAAAACACGTTGGTGGTGCAGAAACGTGAACCGTGGATGTACGGCGGTCGTCTTCACTATAGGAAACATAATAGTCAAATGCAACAATAAACATAACCATCCTCCCATCCAGCCTGAATATCTCAGCGGTGACTAGCCAACGGCGCGGGAGATATTGTCAGTGCACAAGTACACTACCGCTCAAAAGTACATAGTTGGCCACCTGCATTTCGCGAGGCCAAAGCTTTAAGAGGCTGAAGCATAGGTAGACGCACAGATCAGTCTAAAATTTAAAGTCAGAATCGTTTTATATTTAAGAGCGTTACTATACCATTCGATCGATCGACATCGATCGACGACGTTGATCGATTGGTGTGGCAGCTTTGGTTGATAGAAGAAAGAAGAAACTATCGATTGACGTCGATTAATTCATTCTACAATCGATCTATGGCATTGATCGACGATCGAGAGATTAGTGTAATAGAAACTATCTATCAACGTCGACTTATCCATTCTACCATCGACCGATAGCATTGATCGACGATCGATCAATTGGTGTGGTAACACCTTAAGGAATTGCTAAGACGAGTTTTATGCAACATAATACCTTGTCGGAAGGGATATTCACTAATTTATTATAAGCCTATGAAACAGGTTATACAGGGAGCCAGTTTTAACTATTCTGCCAGTGTCACGCGTTCAATGTGAGATGCAGTGAGATGTCATTCATTAATTCTGTTGTTAGAGATCAGAATAAATAAATACTTTTTTTTTTCTTTTTTTAAATACTAACTTGCTTACTGAACCTTAGGTACAATTTTTGCAGAATAGCACCAGTTTCATTGGTGAAATTCACTAAGTACTCGTATGTACAACGAAAAGCCATAATTGTATTATAAGGAAAATCCTACTAGTCAGTATTTTTGCAAAAACGTAAATGCATCAAAAATGAATTTAATAAATAGAAAATTAATATTAGTTAATAGATAATCATAATAAAAATATATATTTCTGTGATTGTGATGTTTGTTTTTACTTTTGTGGGTGTTTACATCTTGTTCTAATTTCTAACATAATTTTAAAGTAATACTTATACAAAAATAAAATACACTCAGGCGTCGAACTACTTATTTTTTGTATATAATTAAGTTTGAAAATATAATTGTTTCAATTAATAAATACTCCTCTAATCTAAAAAAAATAATAATAATAATATTTAAAAAAAAATTAAAGTAGGTAGTTTTATATATTCAAAGAATGTTAATACTTTAACTGCATAATTGTTAAAAGAAAACTCAATAGACTCAGATCATTAAAATATGAATTAATTGACTCATGATATCAAATTGACTGAATAAATCTTGATGATACACTGCAAATTACTTTGTAAAATTTAACATAGCCAATATTTCTCCATGATCTTTAACACTTTCAATTAACAAGAACCGTAAAAATATGCCTTAAACAGGTAACCAATCTGCTCAGTTATGGACTACCAATAAATTGAAAGAAATATTGTAACTTTTTATAACAGCCGCACAGGCCGCTTCAAGGTTCAGCAGCGTTTGCCGAGGTTGGTCTATGGATGGGTGGAGCACGTTGAGCCGTTGGTCCCAGCTATCATTTGGAGATCTTTGGCACTCGTTACGGATTGTCAGAAGCCATAAAATATGACACCAGTCTTGCCAAAAAAAGTACCGTGTTACCCATTTAATGGGTTGTGGAAGTCTGGTAGGCAGCCGTTCTATGTAAAATACTGGAATTCAGCTGAATCCGGTTTGACTGAGAGCCGACCCCAATAAAATTGAGATAAAAGCTAGGCAGATGATGATTGTAACTTTTTTGTATATTTCGTTCCTTTGACGCCATACATTTTATCTTGTCAGCGCCCTGACCGCGCGTGTGCGCGTATTGTATATCAAGTATAGTTTTTTATTTATATTGAAATTGGTAAACTTTTCTTCGTTCAGCTGTATGATCATTCAAGTTTAGATTGGAAGCTAACTCCAAAATAGTTGCGATCAAGCTAGGCAGACTGATTGGAAATCGTTGACTTTAAGAGTTATACAGACCTCATAATTTATCTATTTAAACTTTTTGTACAATAGTGGTACATGGGCGGACTAAACGCAACAAGGCATTCTCTACCAGTCAATCTTTGGGATAAAAAGACTACACTGTGGTAGGTGTACAACAAATAAATAAGATTTAAAATAGAATTTTGTTTTGGAAATAATTAACAATTAATAATAAACAAATATAACACTAATAACATACATGTTCAGGGTTGTAAAACACCAACAAGCTGTCAGCGGGTGAAAGTACTCAGATCGAAAAAAAATCAACTGTCTCATACATTTTCATCGGGTGATATTTCAGAGTTGGTCCCATAGTAAAAGTCGTTTATAATCATGAGTACTTTCACCCACTGAAAGGTTGTTGGTGTTTTACAAATAACCCTGTATATGAAAAAACATAAACTAATAAATATGATGTTGATATGATGTTACATAATAATCTTTCTGATTGACTCATTATAGTTATGATGCAGACCAAACTAAGAATGACAGGCTTTTAAGTAGTGTTTTCGGATTTTACGCTTAAAGGTAAACTTAGACTCAGCCTTCTTGATGTCAAGGGGTAGCATATTCCAGAGTTTAATGGTTGAGATAGCGTAGGAATTAGACTTAAACCCATAATAAAAATGAATGTTGCTTTTGTTTGACTTCATCTTACTATCCCTATTGTAAAAACAAGGCAAAAAAGTTTTTGGTACCTACTTTTGTTTATTCCCTACTCTGTTACATTTCAAGGTCACACTTTTGTTATATTCGACTATTCAATAAAGTATTGAATTGTGTAAAACCAATGTTATTTTATCTTACAACATTTTTTAAAAAGTAATCATAATCCAGCAAATTATCTAAGTACCTACTTTGAGTATAGATATTTTTTTAATTTCAGTGGCTGTGTTCTCCCCAACGTCCCAAGGTGGTCGAGCACTATCTATCAGTGGCTACAGGTTGTTCAAACAAACACAGTCAGATTTTGGTAAGATTCGGTGGCGGTGCTCGAAACCACATTGTACCGCCGTTGTCTACACCTTTGATAATTTTATTATAAGGAATAATAACAATCATAATCATCCTCCCTTAAAGAGCAAAAGCAAAATACCAAGGGGTTCTGTGACGTCTTAAACTAACGTGATTCGGATGTAGGAGAGAGACCTATAAAAGTCAAAAGGGTTCCGTCTCCCTCCCACACCGGACCCATGATTGTTTTAGGACGTCGTAGTAAAGCCCTTATGGTATAGTAATCACCATATTGATGAAACATCGCCTATGCAAATCAATTCTGCCCTCGGAAAACTGATTGAAGGACAACGACGTCTCCTGGGGCTTTAGCCACAGACATGTGAACAAATTCTGTCTCCCGATTCTGTGCAAGTTTGAGCAAAATACGCCAAAACCTGCGGAAACTTTAGAGGTTTTCGCCACAGTTTAAGGAAAAACCGCAGCGGCCTTCTCAACAGATGAGCGCATAGACACTTATGATTAGGATAATATGCAATTTTAAGTTAATTGTGCGGGTTCGATTCCCGTACGGAAAAAAATATTTGTATGGCCTAGAGATAGTTGTTCCGGGTCTGTTTGTGTATGTGAGTTCATGTGTTTCTAAACGCACCCACGGTACAGGAGAAATTCCTAGTGTGGGGCAACGTTTTTAATAAAAAATAATAAAATTGTGACTGATCTCTCGAAGCAAAGTGATCTATGAATAAATAAACAAATTTATGTACCTATCTTAACGGTTGATTTTTTAACATTCAAATATTTTTAACTGAAGCATAAATATGGCAGTTTGACACATTTTCTATACAACAGCTAGCTCAGTTAAAAGTGATTTGACTATTGAAATATTGACTCTAGCAGCTTTTAATAAGAAATAAATATTTTACATTCTCAGAAGTTCTTTTTTATCACACAACCTGGGAAACAAGCAAGGGAACAGGAATCAAATATTTAAATAGTAAAACAGTACCTTCTTATCCATTGTTTAAAGTTTATTTGTATTTCAGTGCCTGTATTCGTAACTTCGTCCCGAGGAGCCCCTAGGCTTGCTTTGGGAGGTTATCAATTATTCAGACAACGAAAAAACAACGTTGGGAAAACGCGATGGTGGTGTTGGAAGCCCAGTTGTAATGCTTTTGCCTTCACTCTCGAAAATATGATCATTAAATACGATAACAATCATAACCATCCACCTTAAACACAACGTGTAACAGAATAAACGCAAATAAAAATATCAGTAGGTACATTTTGTCGAGTTATGCGAGCATTAAATGTATCGGGCAGTCGATTTTTTGCCGCGATTTTAGGATTGGTCTCATTGTAAAATTTGTATTTATTTCAAAATAAATGTTATCATGATTTTGTAACTATGCACTGATTTAAAAAAGTATTCATGGAATACCTTGCACGTTCTTCTCTATAGGATCTACTTTTTGGAACGTTTATTTGACTGTCAGACTTCGACAGTTCCAAAGTGCCTAAAAATGGTCTATTTGAAATAAAGGTTTTTGATTTTTGATTGAGCCAATCACATCAGCTTACGAGCTTTTATAATTCCCGCTCCAGAAACTGACGCTATGAATACGTAGATACAGGCCGCACATTATAAAATGAACATATAAAATATTTGACCTTGGCCTTGACCTTTTAAAATTATCGAGATTAAGAAAATAAGCCGGTCTTACTGCTGTACTGCATGTCTATTTCTTGTTGGTACAAATAAGAAATTTGTCAAACAGACTGAATCTTTTTAATCCGAAACCAAAACTAGAAAACAACAAGACCAACTTTTTATTAAGATCAATTGTTTATTATATTTCAGTACCAGTTTATGTAACTTCAGCCCGAGGAGCCCCGGCAATTTCCATCAATGGCTATTACTTGATTAAACAAAGGTCAAGTACTAACGGCAAAACAAGATGGCGATGTCGCAGATCAGGCTGCACCGCCGCTGCTTATACCATTGATGATATAATCGTGAAGTGCAATAACAATCATAATCATCCAAACTTTTAGCAGCTTCAGGAACTTTAGAGTATCATTTTTAAAAATATTTGATGAAAGCAACCAATACGTGACCTTGACCGTATAGTACAAAAATATAGAACTGTCAAGTTAAACATGACTAATAAAATAGCTTGAAAAAAGACTGTAATTTTTAAAACATGTTATTTAGGACTCCCGATATCTATGTGAATGCATGCGTTTTTATTATTTAAATGCTGTAATAAATAAATAGACACAAATTGAACTGAACTTTCAACCTAATAAAGTTAGAAACAGAAATCAAATATTAATCGGTTTTGAAATTCTAAATTACATTTATCAATTTGTTCCAGTTCCAGTACAATACACAAAAACGCCCCGAGGCAACCCAGCAATTGCTATTAATGGTTATAGGTTGTCAAAACAAAAACATTATAATGGTAAAACGCGGTGGATTTGCCGGAGACAAGGCTGCACAGCCGTAGCCCTCAGCGCGCATGATATCATCGTTAAGTGCAGAAACGAGCATAATCATTCACCAAACCTATAAGCTATACCTACAGAGGAAATCATGTTTAAGATACTGTTATTTTAAGCATGATTGCGAGTCTGGACTGTGTTCATGTGCAATTATTCATGGGTTGTCGTAGCAGTGATGATAAGTGGTTGTGGTTCCAAAGACCACAACCATTACCATTTACTCCACCACCATTCGATACAGAATGCAACTTTAACGTGTCAGGGTAGGGGCTGATCCAATTAAAAAATTTTTTAACTGCCCGTCAGCAGCGCAGGCTGTCACAACTACTTTTTAACCAGAAAAAATAAGGGTCAATTTGGGATATACCACGAGAAAAGGCTAGGTATTTATTGATAAATAAGCTATGAATCACTTTGATCTCATAACAAAATGGAAGCATTTAATTGACCTTGACCTTGAACTACAAACATATCAGAATTATGAAATTAAGCACGTTCGATTGTTTTTTTACAAATAAATTAGCTAAATACTTGTGAAAGAGTAATTAGTAAAAATAATGTTCTTCAAGTTTTATTTTACTTTTAACTGTATTTGTACTGTTTCGGAAATAAAAACATGATGAACAATTAAGTTAGTGTAGTTTTTCTAACCCAAATATGATTGATCATGGTGGCACTACTCATAATTCATTGATAATATATGTATAGGTACGTAGGATAAGGTTATGGAAAATAAATGGTTTATTAATTATTATTATTATAATGTTATATTTATTGACTAGTTTATTTTTAAATTTCAGTGCACTACGAATACATAAAAACGTCTCGGGGCCGTCCAGCCATTAGTATTGATGGTTACAAATTGTTAAAACAAAGTTGTATTAACGGTAGAACGCGATGGGTTTGCAGGAAACCAGCCTGCAGTGCCTTGGCCATTAGCATCGAAGATGTTATCGTTAGGTACAAAGCTGAGCATAACCATCCACTTCATCTATAAACTTATAATGCTCCCGACACTGAGCTGTTCGAGTTTCACTCAGGCCAAGTTTCCAGGGATATTAAGGAGCTTCATAACCGTAACCGAAACTGTGTCTCCTAAACACAGGCTATTTTGTAGCCTAGCTAGGAGGGCAGAGGTTCACCCACCTTATTGTAGACTACAATTTGTGTTACCTTTTATTATTTAAGTGACAATTTGTAAATTTACAATCTGTTTATTGAATAAAGAAATATGAAATTGAAATTTGAAAACTGTCAATGTATAGGTGTAAAACACGATGGGTGTGCAGGAAATGAGGGTGCACAGTCGTAGGACCAAAAACGAGCATAACCATCCAAAGTCCAGTTGCACCGAAAACTCAACTCACCGAAAAAATTGTTTCTAGCAAAAAAAAAAACAAACAAAATATATTTCATACAAAATGGGCTTGAGTTTAGTATCGGGTAAGGGTCTCCCCACATTTATCGACGCGGAATCGGCGTCGATAAATGTGGGGAGACCCTAACTCGACCTGATTGCCAATTCTTCAATTTTTTTAGCAACGTTCACATTTGCATGTCAGTCGCAAACTGTCAAAAAAGCCTTAATTTTCATACATTTTTGACAGTTTGCGATTGAGATGCGATATGCGATCGTTGCTTGAAAATTAGTGGAATTGGCACTCTGGGCCCTATTTAAATAACTGACTGTGAAAAATTAGTCAAAAGCTGACATACTTGTCACTATATGCCCTTCCCTCCGGATCGCCAACTAGTGCGGACGTGCCATCCAAGTCGATTATTATATATTTTTTAAATTATTTTATTTTAAAAATCAATTAAATTAAATAAATCAGTAAAGTTAATTCACTGTGAAGTACCAGGAGCGCGCAGTTGTGTTAGAGGTCGAGTTCTACAGCACGCGAGGCGAGAAGAGCAACGCACGCCACCCGTCCCTGTCGCGCTCACGTGAGTCACTAATATCTGACCCCGCCTACCTCTACGTAGTACTCAGTAATACCAGCGCCTAACGAACTGCGCAGAGCAACGCGCACTAACGCGACGAATTTTGGAAGCATCAGGAGTTTGACTTTTATTTCGTTTTAAAGAATGATGAAGCGGACACCACCTAAAACTAATACAGAAAACATGCCTCACCACAGCTCAGAGCCTGATTTGACATCACCTAAATTGGATTTAACTACAGAAAGAGTCACTGTACGGCAAAAACGCAAGCACGATTCTGAATTTGCGGTTGAGTTAAAAGCTCTCCGCGAAGAAATTATATCCTCCATTGCAACCATGAGAAAAGAACATAGCGAAAAATTTTGTATTATGCAGAGCGATCTTGACCAAATAAAAACCCAAAATACTGAGCTACAGAAAACTGTAGAATTCTTGAGCCATAAATATGATAATTTGCTGGATAAGATAGCCCAACTGGAGCAAGAAAAAAAGGACACACACGGATACATAAGAACATTAGAGGATAAAGTCGAAACTCTGGAACGTAATGCAAAATTATCGGGCCTGGAAATTCGCAACGTGCCTAAAAAACACGGTGAGAGTAAGGAGGATCTCGTAAATATTGTCAAAACCATAGCAGTTGCAGTTAACACTGAATTACAAGCACAGGAACTCAGAGATATATACCGTCTTAGTAGCAACAAAAACCCCCAAACTGATGGACCAATTACAGTCGAATTCACATCAATCTTAACTAAAGAGAGACTTCTTACAAACATCAAAAAGTACAACCGGAACAACAAAACCAATCGCCTCAACAGCTCGCATATTAAAATGCAGGGAAATGTTCCCATATTCATCTCAGAAAGCCTAACAACTAGGGCTAAGAAACTGTACTACCAGGTACGAGAATTTTCAAAACTAAATGATTACGCTTACCATTGGACATCGCATGGCAAAATTTACATCAAGAAGAAAGAAGGAGCGCCTACGATGAGGATCAACCAGGAGTCCGACTTAGAAGGTCTGTGCCTAAAACAGCAGAAGCAATGACTAGCTCCATTAATCACTATCGTCTGTCTTTTTGCTTATTTTGTTTGTACCTTAAATTTAGCGATTGCTGTTATGTTTATATTCTTCTTTTACTGTCTAAAAAGCATGCTCACTCACACAAATACAACCACATTATGTTACTTCATACATACCTTATACAATCAACACATATCACAACGAACAACTCTCATATTCTATTGTACTACATATATTCATACATTCACATTATTTTCCTATATGCACCTTATTTACAATCAACACTCATCACAACAAACAACACTCATATTCTATTGTACTCCATATATTAATACACATACACATAATAATAACATATTACACAAAATGCACATAACCCACGTAATAACTGTAATGAATGACTTCAACCCTAGAACTATAATTTACTGCGTATTGGCAATTAATAATCACTTACATTTAAATTCATATAGTCCAATCAAAACAAATTCAGATATTAATAGTCTACACAAGAAATACAAAGCCTCCAATGCATTTACGCCTGCATTGCGAACGTGGAATATGATTTTTTTTCAACAATGGGTCATCATTATATAAGTCACTTCAATTCACAAATAAAATTCGATCATAACTCTAATATCTCCATATCAGAAGATATAGACATGTCAGAACAGATTGAATGTCTATCACTTAGTGAAACAAGTCAGTGTTCGAAACTGCTTGGCTATGACAAAATAAATCGCGACAAAATAATAATCATCAGTCTTAACATTAGAAGCATTAACTGTAACTTCGATCTTTTAGTAGCCTTTATTGCTGCCTTAAATATGCAAGTTGATGTTATTGTGCTGTCTGAGTGCTGGATTAATATGAACAACTCCCCTCCCAATATGGATGGTTATAGCAAGTACTGGACTAAGGATTATCTTAATCAAAACGATGGTGTTGTCGTATATGTGCGCAGTGACCTCATATCATGCGCCTATGAGCCCAAATTACAAGAAGGAAACTGTCTAGCTGTAACTATTAAGCCCGATTATACTATCATTTGTTCCTATCGTCCGCCAAGCTTCAAAAATCCGAGTCGTTATCTGGAATCACTTGATAGAGTGTTATGTGATATTAACACAAAACATTTAATTTTTACCGGTGATATAAATATTGACACTTTACCTGAAAATTTGTCTAATATAGCTCAAGATTATTTAAATTTAATGGCAATGCACGGTCTTAAACAAGGAATCAACAAACCTACACGCATCAAGACATGTATCGACCATTTTATGATTAAATGTACAAATCCATGTAATACTATCGTATTTGAACAGCCAATAACAGACCATTGTCCAATTCTATTAAGCATTAATCTTCCAAAAGTAACAACAAATAATGCGATACAGAGTAAAACAGTGGTAGACCACAAAACAATACAAATATTACTCACAAAAGAGTCCTGGGATATTGTCTTTGCAACTAGTGATGCTAATATTGCAGCAGAAATAATAACTAATAAACTTTTAAACATTATTCGAAATAACACCATTACGGTAAAAGTTCCTAATAGATATAAACCACTGAAACCATGGATAACGAAAGGTATAGTGAAATGTATCAGAAGAAGGGACAAGTTACACAAAGACGTAGCAAAGACACCTAATGATATACTTCTACTGAATAAGTACCTAAAATACAGAAATAAATGTAATTTTATCATAAAAGACTTAAAAAAACAATATTATCAAGAAAGATTAAATCTAAGTAAAGGTAACATCAAAGAAACATGGAAAATTATAAAAGAAGTCTGTGACATGAAAAAGAATAACGAACCTACTGCAGAATTGTTACATATCGATGCCTCGCCTACGGAGTCTTTGAATAGGGTTAATAATTATTTTACTGGTATTGGAGGTACTTTAGCAAAAGATACACTAAGCACGATGAATAAGACTGAACAGGAACTAAAACGAGAAGCTGTTATGAGTATTTCTCCTCCTAATTCTATGTCGTTTACCCCAACTGATCCTTACGAAATTAAGGGTATTATTTTGGGACTGAGAACCCAAAGTGCACCTGGATGGGACAAAATTACCGCAGAAATATTGAAGCAAAACATTGACACACTTGTTCTACCTATTACGTACATGTGTAATTTGAGTCTACAAACCGGTACATTTCCAGATATATTTAAAAGAGCTGTTGTCTGTCCAATTTTCAAAACGGGAAGCAAAATAGAGCCGAACAGTTACCGCCCTATCTCTCTCCTCTCAACCCTATCTAAGATACTGGAAAAGACTGTTAATAAGAGAGTGAAAAAATATTTAGAAAGTAACAATTTTTTTAGTGATTCCCAGTTTGGTTTCCGAGAAAACAAATCTACGGAGGATGCGGTACTAACTTTAACCTCAACCATAGTATCGTATTTAGATAGAGGAGACAAATGTTTGGGGGTCTTTTTAGACCTCCAAAAAGCATTCGATACAGTGTCTATTCCTATATTATTAACACGTCTGGAGAATGCTGGTATGAGAGGTGTAGTCCTAGATTGGTTCACAGATTACTTGTCCGAAAGATACCAATGTGTTAGGGTGGATGGCTATGAAAGCATTGACTCTGTGTGCGGATATGGCGTTCCGCAGGGTAGTACACTAGGGCCTACGTTATTCCTCATATATATAAATGATCTATGCAAGGTGGCTACCCTGCCATATTTAAAACTGCTTATGTTTGCTGATGACACAGTGCTGATCTTTCATGGCCAAACCTGGAATACGGTGTTTGAATTGGCTGAGACCGGTTTAGCTAGGGTAACAGCGTGGTTAGAAAACAGTCTCCTGTCATTAAACGCTAGCAAAACAAAATACGTCTGCTTTAGTAAAACATCTGTGGGTAAACCTTCTGTATCGTGCAATCTTAAAATACATACCTTCCCGTGTAACCGAAGAGAGCTCCACTCGAATTGCAACTGCGCGGCACTTACTAAAGTCGCCAGTATAAAATACCTGGGAGTGACGCTAGATGATCAACTTACCTGGACTACGCACCTCCAGTCGACTATAGCTAGAGTTAGGAAATTAGTTTATATATTTAAAACCTTACGCACAGTAGCCAATCGCGTACTGCTTTTACAGACATATAGAGCACTGTGCGAATGCATAATTAGATACTGTATTTGTGCATGGGGAGGAGCGGCAAAAACTCATATGATTGGAGTTGAGAGGGCTCAGCGTATGGTGCTAAAAGTGCTTCTATACTTACCGTACCAGCATCCCACTACTAGCGTATATGAATTGGCAGGAGTACTATCTGTGAGAAAGATATACGTATACGAAACGTTACGCAGATATCACAGAAAAATAGTACCATACTTACCTCCATCACAAAAGCGTGTAGTACGCTGCCCTGTACCTCGTGTTAAGTCGGCATTTGCTAAAAGGCACAACAATTTTCTAGCTCCCCATATATATAACCAATGCGATAAAATTTGCAAAGTAAAAAAACTAAATAATAACAAACTTAAAATGGTTCTAACTACTTGGTTGAAATCGATGAGTTATGAAGCAGTAGAAAATCTATTGACAATGAATTAAATCTTGTCCACTTATAGATACACACACACACACACACACACACACACACACACACCATCACACACACGCGCACCCTACACACACACAGACACACTAGCATTCAAGCAAAATTGTTGTTATAAAAGTTTGTTTTAATTGTGTTATTTTAATTTTCATCAACTTTTTTTTTTATTATTTTGTTTGTTATTCTGTTTTGATATCATTGTCAACATACACAGGGGAAGACACTAACACCTGTAACACAGTATTTACTAGCGCAGGTGTTAGGGGATCCTACAAATTTTATGTACCTCTTTTTTATATCAATAAAGAATTTTATTATTATTATTATTATTATTACTATTTCGCGATAGGTGTTGTTTAATGTAGCACAGAATGTATGTAATAAACTTACCAAAATTGTCAAATTGTCAGATTATCGCTTGTCACCTGGGGGTCTACTCTCTAAGCCCGAAGTCCGGACGGGCTTACGATTAGTTCCGAACCCGAACTAAGAATGAATGACAACACGATTTGACAGTTGTTCTTAGTTCTTAGAGAGGAGACCTCCTGTCACCAGTTGGTTTTATTAAATAGGTACACTCTAGTCACTCGTAACTACAGAAGTTGGGCATTTAAGCCCCAGAGACAGGCTGTCAGTCATCAATCATCACAAAATGTATTGTCGCATCATCACATAGTCACATCGCACCTTTTTTCAGGAGCCTGTAGTAGGAATAAGCAAGGATATGAATCGAGCAAGTCTATACACTTTTTCTCCTTTTCAGCACCCGTATTTACATCCTCCTGCAGAGGAGGCCCAGCCATATTCGTTGGAGGCTACAGGCTGGTAAAACATAGAACGATGAGCAGTAAAACTAGGTGGCGCTGTTGGAGACCAGGCTGCTCCGCCGTCACCTTCACTATCGATGGGGTGGTGGTCAAGAGCAATAACCACCATAACCACCCACCTTCGTCCACGGTCTTCTACAATGTGGAGAACAGGGTGGAAAGAGGAAATATTGTTGGTAACAAGCCATTTATTCCAATTTCCATACCTCGGAAAGCACGTTAAGCTATTAGTCCCGGCTATCATTCGTAGATGATATCTACACTTCTACACTAATATTATAAAGAGGAAAGATTTGTTTGTTTGTTTGTTTGTTTGTTTGTTTGAAATGAATAGGCTCCGAAACTACTGGACCGATTTGAAAAATTCTTTCACCAGTAGAATCCTACATTATCGGTGATGGTCATAGGCTATAGAATATTTTCAGAAAAGTTAGGGATCCGTATGAAAACTTCGATAATGTGACCCAAGGTGTGAGAAAAAATCCTTATATCGCGTACGGTGCGGAATCTATTGACAATAGAGCAAAGTGATGTACTACAGTTTTATAGAGGTCATCAATATCTACAAAAAAGTCCGCGATACCATATGTCTAACTATTATGGATAAGTCACCATGACCGCTTTTTGTTAATATTAGTCAAGCAAATCCCATGGTGAAATAAAAAATGGTGATTATAGTACCATGATATTAATCCTTATCCATTTAAATGGTTTGATAATTAAGGTTGATTATGTCCGTGTAAATTACACTTTAAATCATTCAAATCGGACCTTTCGTTCAAAAGTTACGACGGTAATAAACATGCTCGGAGTAAGAAAAATGTCGCGGCTTGAGCGAACTGGGCAGAATCGTATCAATACTTGATCCGATGAAGTTGAAACCCCACGGCATTTAAATGTTTTCGATAAAACAATAAGAATAACAAATGTTTGGATTTTTCGAAAATCAACTAGGTACATACATAATAAGGGGTGAAGCAGGGGTGAATAAGTTTTTAGGGGAGGAAATTATAGCTTGCTTCAATTTACGTCGGAATTCTATGAACAAACTAAAAGTGGGATAATTGAAACAGATCATGTACCTAACAATTTTTGCATAATCAACCCCTGACGGGCTGAACGGGGTGAACAGTTGCGCTGAACCAATAATGAGAATCGTTGTGCTTAATTTTCCAAAACTAACCGTTATAAGGGGATATGTATAGGGGCGTCGCAGTTTGTGGAGTACCTACTATCCCCACGCGGACGAAGTCGCGGGCGAAGTGCTAGTAGGTATATACGTACATCTTACGACCTGTCTTAACAAGAGGTATCAGGAACTGGGTTGTCGAAGTCAGATTTTACACGTCCACCCTGGTTACACACCACGTTTCAAATTCTGGTATTCTACTGCATCATCTCAGCGGTCTGTTTAGAATATAATTATTATAGCTTCCAGCAAACAAATTATACACCACGAGTTAAGGTTCGCGCACATTATGTCGGGCCGCAGCAAATCGGGTCGCAGCGCTGAAATACGCTCAAATCGCTCGTATGTATTTTATATGAACTATCGCACACGCAGCGGGTCGTATACTCCTCTCTGCGAATTTTGGTTGCGTACGATGCGGCCCGCCTCGCCCCGCTGCGCCTCGACACAGTGTGCTGTAGCAAGCGGATTGGAGTGCACGCGATAACTTACAGTTGCACGAACGTCTGGTAGTACACTATACTCAAAATCCGTCAATGCGCTGCGACCCGGCCCGTCACTAATGTGCTAAGTAAACATTTTGCGCTGCGCTGCGGCCCGCTGTGGCCCGGCGGCCCGACATAATGTGCGCGAACCTTTAGCGTACTTAAAGTTACCATATCAGTCATAAATATCTGAAGATATAGTTGGATAAGGGCCCAGATAGCGGTAGTAACAGCTACATGAAAGCTGGATGTATTTTTTCCATAACTTCGAAGTATGTAAAAAAATATTTTAACAATTCTACAGTATATACATAGTGATATTTTAAAATAAATCTCTAGAGGTACTAGGTTGATCTCATTCTCCTATGTGTAAATTTATAGAGGACAAGCTCCAAGATGTATTTAATAAATTATTATATTTTTAGCCTAAGTTATTTATTAACAAAAACCTTTTTTGATCTTTTTGATGGAGGTTTGTATAACTAAGCCCTGCTACATACTGTACTTATGCAGTGTGGCATTAAGTCCACCTATGTACTCCCTTTGTGCATGAAGCTTACATGGGCAGATAATAGGTAACTATATTCTTCTAAAAATCTTGGGATGTAAAATAAAATGCATAATCTGAATGATATGATTTTTTATTTCTAAACGGTGGTTACATTGGTTTTACAATAATTACTAGATTATTATTAAACTTAGTTCTGACTAGATATTATGCAATACTTTTTAAGATAATAACACATTGATACTGCCCATACACAAAATGGCCTACTAGACATCAAATTGGTTCATAATAAATAGACTTACGACTACAAGTTAAATCACTTGCTTACTGTCTGATCCGCTGTCTCTGGTTAAGTTCTGGTTACCTCATCTTAGAGATAAATTCGTAGAATGAAATTTAAGAAGTAAGAGACTGTGAACCAGACGTAATGCGTAACTTAATCACCAATACTTAATTTAAAAATACTTTTTCTCAGCGGATCGCCCGATTTTCTACACATCGGAGATTGGCGCAAAAATTATGAAGATTCGCGGGTACAGATATACGCGTCAATCAATCTGTTCATCTCGAGTGAGGTGGCTGTGTGCGGACAGCAGGTCGCGGGATTGTCATGCCATCGTGGTCACCATCGGACACACAATGGTGGACAAGCAGAACAAGCATACACATCCTCCTAACTAAACTGTTCCTATGTAAAACCCGTATTAAAACATTTTGACAGCTGTCAGTTGTGTCGTATACAATTCGGATAATTTTTTTCTTGTCTCAATTCAATAATAAGCCGTTTGTTTCCTTTTGCAGTTGATTTGTGCTTAACTATGGAATTACGTAGCATTTTTTGCAATTTTAAATTGGTCAAAAACTAAAAAAACTAAATGTTAAAATACGGGTTACTATTTGTTATGTTCCTTGGGTATTTAATAATGGATGTCTATTTACATTTTGAAAATGAGTGTATTTTTCATTAATTTAAGTTAGTTATGTATCTAAACATTATATTAGTCTTACATTATAGTGTGTATATTCTCAGATCATAGAAAGATGGAATACTTGAGTGCCAAATTCGTAAATATTAACATTTTGATTTATATTTTCTTAATAATTAACCACTCTGATTTGACTTTTTTATATAAACAAGTAGAATATTTACCCATATGTCCAATATTATCAAGTATCTTATTCAATTAGTAATATAATTTCAATTGATCAATTTATTTTATGATATATTGTATATTTTTAAATTGCGTGAGTACACCAATGATCACATTTACAGTAATTTAGTTTAGACTACATGTTACACAAACGTTACTATGGGGAATCAAGGGGGGGACCTATTTATTATTTTTATGTATTTATTATAAATTATATGCCTGAAGTAAATTGTTTATTTTTTTACACCTACTTTGCAGTCGAGGGAAAAAGGATTTAATAAAATATTTATTAAAACATACACACTCAATGTACATAAGAAACACTAACCTACGGTTAAAGTGTTATAAATATTAAACATTTATCAAAAATACAAGATAAGTTTTCTCAAAAAAACTTATGATGATTAAAATAAACTTAAATATTTTTTTTTATTTCAAGTTATTGAACCCAAAGCCAGCTGTAATACTTATATATAAAGTTGTGGTTTTTACAAAGATGTCTTCAACATGCAATGTTTGTTAATTTTTGTTTAGGTCTAATCTTGCAAACTGAATTAGATTCACATCCTGTTATCCAACAGAGTTAAAATTTTACATGTAAGTTCAGCTCCGATGACAATAATTTTATTATGATAAAATTATATATGACCTGGTTCTCCTTTTAGGGTTGGCTCCAAACGAACCAACTCCTCAACGATCAGACAGACAAGACACAATTTTCTGCTTGTTTTTAGCGCGTTAAAATAGAACTTGGTTAAAAAGGTAAATAAATGACTTTAATAGCGAAGAATTGCTATTAAAGTAGATACAGATACACATCCGCGGGGTTCCGTTAATTAGTTTAATATGACCCTGTGACTACTTTACATTATTGACTGCATAAATGGCAGCCATCTTTGCTGTAGTTGTTTCACTTTTCTGTAATTGGCTTCAACTATAATGCATTCGTGTGGTAGCACCTCATACGTAATTTTTCCATTTTTAGTTGCTATTAGTGAACTACATATTTTATCCTTAGCACATTGCCAAATTACAGTTCCGTCACTCAATACAGTGTAGTATTTATAATTGTAGAGGTTGGTTCTCAGGTATCGGGGTGTGATATCTCGGGTATCATTCGTCGGTCGGTTCGATAAGCGGACACCGGGCAAATTTCGATCATAATTTCGCGGTTGGTTGCTAGGTAAAATGGGCAAATTCCGATCATCGTTTGTCTGTCGGTTGCTGAGTGCAAGTGGCATATTCTGGTCATCGCTTGTCGGTCGGTTACTGTATACAACGGGCAAATACCGGTAATCGTTTATTGGTCGGTTGCTGGGTTCAACGGGCAAATACTGGTAGTCGTTTGTCGGTCGGTTGCTTATAAGGGCAATAGGCAAATTCTGGTCATCGTTTGTCGGTCGGTTGCTGGGTGCAACGGGCATATTTGGATCATTGTTTGTCGGTTGGTTGCTGGGAGCAACGGGCAAAGTCCGGTCATCATATGTCGGTCGGTTACGGGGTTCGACGGGCAAATACCGGTCATCTTTTGTCGGTCGGTTGGTTAAGAGGGCAATAGGAATATTTTGGTCATCGTTTGTCGGTCGGTTGTTGGGTGCAACGGACAAATACCGGTCATCGGTTGTCGGTCGGTTGCTGGGTGCAACGGGCAAATTCCGGTCATGATATGTCGGTCGGTTACGGGGTTCAACGGGCAAATACCGGTTATCGTTTTTCGGTCGTTTGATAACGAGGGCAATGGGCAAATTTCGGTCATCGGTTGTCGGTCGGTTGCTAGATGCAACGGGTAAATTCTGGTCATCGTTAGTCGGTCGGTTGCTTAAGAGGGCAATGGACAAATTCCGATCATCGTTTGCCGGTCGATTGCTTCCAGCAACGGGCAAATTCCGGCCATCGTATGATGGTCGGTTACTGGGTCCAACGGGCAAATAACGGTCATCGTTTGTCGGTCGGTTGCTGGATGCAACGGGAAAATTCCGGTAATCGTTTGTCGGTCGATTGGTTAAGGGGACAACGGAAATATTCCGATCATCATGTGTCGGTTGGTTGCTTAAGGGGACAAAGGGCAAAGTCTGGCCATCGTTTGTCGGTCGATTGATTAAAGGGACAGAGGACAAATAGCTGTTATCGTTTAAAGGTTGGTTAATAGGTCGATTGGCTAAGGGGACAGAAGCCATAGCACGGTTTTGACTTAAAGGTGAATAAATAGGGCGATTGGGTAAAGGAATAGAAGTCAAAGGAGGGTTTTCGCTTAAATGTGAGTAAACAGGGCGACCGGATAAGGGTACAGAAGCCATAGTTCGGTTTTCACTTAAATGAGGGTTAATAGGGCTATCGGGTAAAGGAATAGAAGTCAAAGAAGGGCTTTCACTTAAATGTGAGTAAATAGGGATATCGGATAAGGGTACAGAAGCCATAGTTCGGTTTTCACTAGGAATAGGGCTATTGGGTAAAGGAATGGAAGTCAGAGAAGGGTTTTCACGTAAATGTGGGTAAATAGGATTGGACAAGGGGACAGGAGCCACATAAAAGTTTTCGCTTAAAGGTATAGGGCGATTCGTTAAGGGAACAGGAGCCATATTCTGACTGTCAAGACGATTTTCGTCTGCTTGTCTATCATGTGTCGTGCTCGTGTCTGATTGATAAGGTGGATTTCCAGGTCCACTAGAAGGTTGGTTGGTCAAAGAGACAAAAATCACTTCAGGACTTTCAGTTCCTGGTCTGTCATTGCTTGGCTTGTCATTAATTAAGGGGACATGAATCACGTCAGGACTTTTAGTTCCGCAATGAGGTCGATTATTTAAGGAGTCAGGACGTTCTGATTCGTAATCAGGTAGGCTGCCTACGGTATCAGGATTTTCTGGCCTTTCAGTTTGTTGACTGCTAGGTTGATCAATTAAGGAGTCAGGATTTTCAGGCTGGACAATAGGTCGATTAATTGAGGACTCAGGACTTTCTGATTCGTAATTAGGTAGGCTGCCTACGGTATCAGGATTTTCTCGTTTTTCAGTTTGTTGACTGCTAGGTCGATCAATTAAGGAGTCAGGATTTTCAGGTTGGACAATAGGTCGATTAATTAAGGACTCAGGACTTTCTAACTCGTAGTCAGGTAGGCTGCCTACGGTATCAGTATTTTCTGATCTTTCAGTATCTTGAGTTTGTCTATATCGATCAAAGGAGGATTGGTAAGGAGGATTTAGGACAGGATTTTCTGGTTGGTAAGAAGGTAGGCGACTTGAGGTATCAGGATTTTTTGGTATTTCAGAAGGTAGGTCAGAATTTTCAATCATGTTAGTAGACTCATTGTTCAAGGGGTCAGGATTTTCTGACCTATTATAAAGTTGATCCATTAACGAAGCAGAACGCAGTTGATTTTCTGGTACATAATTCGGTAAATCGGGTAGGGGGGCAGCAATAAGACCAGGTTGGTAAATAGGTGCATTGTTTAAGGTAAAAGGAGACGATAAGTCAAAGTAATGTAAGGGTTCTCTAATAAACTTAAAAGTCCCAAATTTAGTTACATTGAGTGCCAAAAGAGAAGAAATATCATACTGTGTATCATATTCAGGTCGGTATTTAATAAGGTAATTGGGCAATGGACCTCCATTGTTTAAGGGGTTCGAAGACATTTCTCTGAAATCCTCAGACTCCTCCTCTTCCTGAGATCCTTCCTCCTCCTCTTCCTGAGATTCTTCCTCCTCCTCTTGAGAACCTTCTTCCTGTTCTTCTTCTTGATTTTTCTCGTCTTCCTCGTTCTCTTCATAGTCTTTTAGTTCCTTATTCTCGTTCTCCCCTACTTTTGCTACTTCAGTCTCCCCTTGTTCCTTATTCTCCCTCTCCTTCTCGTTTTCGGTTAATGCTCTAGTTTCCAGTTTTTCCTCATTTTTCCCCGCTTCTTTGTTTCCGCCAGCAGAAGATATTTCTGAAATCAACCATTATTTATAGAACTTATTGGATACTTTTTAATTACATGCCTTATTTCTAACGCCACATAATTACGTTATGGGTTCTACATAAAAATAAAAATAAAATTATTTTCTTTCTAGCTTTATTTATTTATTGATTCGGATAGAAACAACAACAATTAAACTAATACAATAGCAAGGTGGAAAATATTTACGATTTTTACTACGAATGTACAAACTTACCACCCAGTCTGAATAAAAACTAATAAAGTGAAAACCTGTCCAGCAAACTATACTTAAATGCTAAAATTTGACAAGTTCTCATGCTAAAGTACAGGTTCAAAAGTTCTCATGCTAAAGTAAAGGTTGACAAGTTCTCAACTTCGAATTTTCAATTCAAACCTGGGGCGAGATATTAATTAAACAATCATTACAATCGTCATTCCCTAATTACGTCACCTTCCTTGTTTCTACGATCTGAGATATTTTATAATTAATTTTTTTGTTCTTTGCTGATAAGTAAAATGTTCCTATGATGTGAATCTCAGTTTTAAAAGATGAATTTATGTGTCGGAGTATTGATTTAAAGAATTCTTAAGCCTCTGTCCATTGGGTGACCTAAAAAAGCATCCAACGCTTATTTTACAAGTTTTTTTTAAATTATGATATGACGTTTTGAAAATTGGTTGTATTCCAATTTGTGAAACCTATCATTCCTTATTTTTGCCAAGTTTGTGAAAATGTCTGGACTTGTAGCGCATTTCAGTATGCTGTCTCCTTTTCTGCTGTTAAGTAATGGCAGCCATCAGGTTACAGAGTTGTACAGAGTGAGTATTAACTCGATCACAATATTTCAGGGGTTGACAACACTCATCGTCCCTTAATCACGTGAGGCTCAATATGGGGGTTGGGGAAAGATCACGATATATCACAAAGGGGAGGGTGGGTGTAGTGAGATATCACGTATATTTTGTTTCTTTATTAAAATATGTATCTTATCTTTAGATACATACTTTAATAAAGAAACAAAATATATATTTATTGTTTTTTTATACTTAGAACAAAAAAAATACACGTGATTTTGGGTAGGGTGGTATCACGTAATTTTATGGACGACCCGTAACTAAAAATTACTAACAAATTAGGTCACCCTGTGCTAATTATGTTATAGGTATGGCATAAATGTATAAAACGTGTATTATAAATGTAAACTAGGCCACACGTCACTCGTGACAAAACCAGTATAAGTTGGCCTCTTATTCTATTGTAATTCTGTACTACGCCCTACGGCATTTCATACAAACTTTCAAGTCCTTAATTTTCGAAATGAATGGAACAATTTAATGAAACTGGTGTGCTTACGCTAGGTATGCAGGTCTAAATAGTTAGTAGAGATCATATTTCGAAGAAAAGAGTTTACGAGGGAGAGAGAGAGCGATTTTAAGTTTTCTATAGGAAGTGAAAAGTCACTCTATCATTCCCCCTGAACTCTTTTTCGAAATAGTTCTCAACTAACTACCTATCTAGCGTATGAATACCAAGTTTCATTAAAATCGGTTCATTTATTTCGAAAAAAAGGACTTGTAAGTTTGTATGAAATGCCGTACGTTGTAAACGCTCTTGGCCAGCTCAGTCTATAAGTGTTACTTACTGTCGTTTGACCTTGGGTAATTACATGTTCAGGATGGTTACTATAAATTTATAAGCTTGAGAGTTACTAACCGTTCTTAGAACGCAGTAACACTATCAAATTTGACGTTATTTGATATTGATCCAATAGTATTCGTACCTAATGTATTTTTTATGGTGGTCCGAAGAGGAATACAAATTACTTACTTATTCCATTTGCATTCAAGTTTTTTTTTTAAAGACAAAACATAATATTCTTTATTGTACTGTACCTACACCAAAATTGTAACTATCTACTACAAAATATCCCCTGTTAATGAGAACAGTTAGAAGTTGGACGTATGATCACCATCATTAGTGGAGATGGTCTATACAATGGGTAACAGAATAAACGCAATAAGTACCTACCTGAAAGGGGTATTGTACTCATCACTAGGAACAACTTTTACTATGGGACCAAAACTATATAAGCGCTTAGCTCGACAAAATGTACTGAACAGGTGATTTTTTCCCCGTTCCCGTTCCCAGTTGGTCCCGTAGTAAAAGTTTGTCATAATTATGAGTACAATGACCCCTTTTTAGATATTGCGTTTATTCTGTTACACGTTGTATAGAATGATATGATATATTATTACGATTATGGCATCCTACAGATTAGTTATTCCAAGCTTACATGTTAAAAAAATATACTCTGTACGAAGTTATGTAAGTAGTTAAATGGTTGTGGAAATTCAGGTCCAAATGTTAATATATCCTGACTACATTTGTTAAAGGTTCAATATTTGGCTAGTGATTATATGTATAACTGTTAAGATCTCACTGTAATGTTAATTTGTATGTAAATGTATGTAAATTGTAAATGCTTATGAAATTCAAATAAAGTCCATTTAATTTTAATTTAGTTTATTTTTCTTTTGATTCCTCCCAACTTTGAGTTTCCCAAAGTATCAACAAAGCCAGCAATCTCCATTTGTTTTTTAACGATTACTTTAAATATTACCTCGTTACTGCTATAAAACTGCTTTAAATTGCTAAAAATATAGCTATGAATTTTGCCAAATCAATAATATGAAAACACGTTTTTCATGTTTATTTCAAATGTACCTAGGTAAGTAAAATGATGCCGTTTTTAATATTGTATTCAGACTTCTCCTTCTCCTTTTTTTTGAAGTCAGTTAATAACGGGCCAAGTGCGAATTGGACTCGGAAACAAAGGGTGCTGTAACATAAACCGTCAAAATCACGTTTCATATATGGGAGCCAATTTCAATTTTTATTATTTGTCATAGAAATGCACACTGTGAAAACTTCAGCTGTATATCTATTACAGTTCATGAGATATAACCCGCTAGCAAACAGCAACGGCTAAGGGCGAGTTTTTTAATCCGCAGTTAACTAAAACAATTATAAAAATTAGTTAACATGCGTTTTTCGATCAATTTTGTTAGTCATTAACTAATAGTTCTGTTATTTATTTGACCATTGGTTAAGCTATTGATTGAAAAATTATGGTTACATTAACGAAATGTAACCATAATTTAACCATTAACCATAATTTGTTAACTATAGATCGAAAAGCTCGTAGTAACAAGGATTTGTGTACGGAATCCTAAGAAATCATGATTTTCAAAACAGCCTTTATGGATTGTCACAACAAAAATAAAAAATATCAAGACTTTGATCATTGATAACAGGCAGTATTTACTAACAATACGATTATTTTACAGATGGTCCCATATTCTTAACGACAGTGCAAGGAAAAGAGAACCTTATTCTCCACGGTTATAAGTACATACTTGTCTGCAATAAGGGACGAAAGCTGATGGAAAAAAAAAGATGGCGCTGTTCAAAACAAAGATATAGGAATTGTAACGCGACTGTGTTTACAGTTGAGAATGAGATTATTGGTTTTAAACATGCTCATAGCCATCCTCCTGCAGGGTTGGACATTAATAATTATGAAAATGCGAACTACTAATGTCTGTAAGAATAAAAATCTCAAACGTACCAAACATCCGTCTTTTTGTATTAAAGCGCAGTTATCAGCTAAAGCTCGGTCACTCTTGTATATAAAAGAAAGAGAATCGCGACGACACAATGCTTGCAATTAATTGCCAAATATGAAGCATTTTTATCGATTTACTCAAAACTAAGTTGAGCTATTAAAAATCTAAAACGACAATGTTTTGCATTAAGATTCGATTCATTATAACTTTACTTATAAGTAGGCTAGTAATAGGTACAGGATTTTTTTTTCTAAGGTCAAAGTTAGATGTAACTACGGTCATTTCTATCAAGGATTTTATTTTTAGACATATATTTTTTCTGCAGATTTACGTTAGTAAACCAGCAATTTTTTTAGTTTTTTCTGATCACAGCGCCTTAACTGGATTGTTCTATGTTGTCTAGAATCCTAAACAATATTATGAATGGGAATGTGAGTTTTTTTATTTGTATGTTTCGCTTTCACGCCAATATCACTAGTCCGATTTTGATAAATTTGGGTTTTGGCTACTTTTTTTGCGAAAATCCATACTAACGCGAAGCCGCGGGGAATTGCTAGCAGATAATTATATAATTTATAAATTAAAAACAAAACTATGTGCCGGTTGTAAATTGCTACCTATATTTTTTATAAAATTTGGAAAAATGGTGACTTTTATTGCCCCTTTGTTCAGTCACCGCTATGCTATTTTGCATGTCGTAGGTCGCACGTCATTATAGCCCGAGGTGCAGTAATAAGGTAGAGTAGAGATTAAAAATAAAACAAAAAAATGATCAAAGGATCTCATAACCACATTCATTTCAGATCAACCGAAGATTGTAAAAACGGACGAAGGGCAATGGATGTTAATACTTGGAGGTCATAAATACACCTTATCAAGCGCAGGGGTTTCTCAGCAGTGGAAATGCATCGGGGGAGCTTACAGAGTCTGCAAAGTTATTTTAGAAACGAGAAACAATAAAATAATTGGCGTCAAGAATGTTCACAATCATCCTCCACAAGTCCAACCGATTTAAAAGGATGAGGTTTCGAGTGAGCCGATTTAGCTCAACAAAAGTACATTTTGTACATGGGATTGTAATCGAATTGGCATTGTCCATCGCCATTTTGAAGTCCCTTAAAATTACGACTGTAATTTAAAAAAAAATATTCGGTGCCTTAGCGAGATATTTGAGTATTCAAACAGACTTCAAGATCGCCATATAAGAACTTTCCAGGAAAATCAAATTCTTCCAAATAAGAAACTTAAAACAACTCGGAATAATGATGGTTCCAAATCTTTTTCTTCTGCCTAAGTACCGTGATCCAGTTTTTAAAATACACTAAACTAATCAAAATAAACGATCTATAGTACGCAGCCGCAAATATTGCAAGAAGTTTTGGAAATAAATTGACATTGTCAAGAGTCGAAACTGTAAGGCAGACCACCGTGGCAGCCTCTTTCAAAATTCGATGTGTCATATTAACGCCCGGATACTTTAAATTTATGTCATAATTATACTCGTAAAATAGTTAGGTACCGTTTTTTCCGTCGTGGATATTCAGATTCTAGTCTAGTGATTAAAAAGTAATCCACTTCATGTATAAGTACTATATAACCGAAAAATATAATTCTAGTCCAAGTAATTATACATACATATCCTGATCTAATTAAATACACATATAATCATTAATCAAATTTTTCCAAATAAGAAACTTAAAACAACTCTGAATAATGATGGTTCCAAATCTTTTTCTCCAGCCTAAGTAGCGTGATCCAGTTTTTAAAGTACACTAAACTTATAGAAATAAAAGATCTATATATAGTACGCAGCCACAAATATTGCAAGGAGTTTTGGAAATAAATTGACATTGTCAAGAGTCGAAACTGTCAGGCAGACCATCGTGGCAGCCTCTTTCAACTTTCTCTTTCGCCCGGATACATTAAATTAATGACATATACTCGTAAAATAGTTACTGTTTTGATTGTCGTAGATATTCAGATTCATTATTCTAGTCCAAGTAATAAATAATACATACATATCCTGATCTAATTAAATAAGTACCTACACATATAATCATTAATCAAATTCTTCCAAATAAGAAACTAAAAACAACTTTGAATGAAAACTAAACTAATCAAAATAAACGATCTATAGTAGGTACTAGGCCGCCAATATGGCACGGAGTTTTAGATATAAATTGACATTTTCAAGAGTCGATCCTGTCAGGCTCACCACCGTGGCGGCCTCTTTCAAAATTCGATGTGTCATATTAACGCCCGGATACTTTTTAATGTCATACTCGTAAAATAGTTACCGTTTTTTCCGTGGTAGATATTCAGATTCATTATTCTAGTCTAGTGATTAAAAACAATCCATTTCATGTTAGGTACTATATAACCTAAAAATATAATTCTAGTCCAAGTCATAATACATACCTACATATCCTACCGATCTAATTATATACACATATAACCATAATATTCTGACTAAATACTTAACTAATATATTATTACATTTTTGGATGGTCATTTTATAAACCTAGCACCTATTCATATTAGGTTACATATAGCCTAGACAAGACATATTTAACCTAGACAAGTATTCAATATCTGAGTGGTCATTCTAAACGTATACCTAGTCACTATTTGTACCAATAGCAGCTAATTTGATCCTAAATCAAATCGCATTATAATATTGTCATAATCTGGAATAAATCCTGTGAAAAATATAATTGTAATAGGTACTTATTTTAATTGACTCACGCCAACCTGAAATCACTTTTATAGGACCGATGTTAAATCGAATAAACGGATCATCATCATCATCATCATCATCATCATCATATCAGCCGAAAGACGTCAACTGTTGGACATAGGCCTCCCTCAAATGCCCCCCCCCCACATTTGAGGGAGGCCTACAGTGGACGTGCCATAATGGCCACGCTAAACGGATGAGCCGGTTGAAATTTGTGACTGGCACATCCGTGACTCAAATTGACCTTGAAGTGAGTTTTCTTGAAGCTAGTGAGCTTCAAGAAAACTTTTCACGGTCAGTTTATACCGCCGTTATACTGGTGAGATTATAACAGAATATCACTAAACTACTGACGGTGAATCTAACCAAACTATTTTTGTTATTTTTCCAGTTTTCGTGACTCACTCGGGAACCCAGCAAATCCACCTGGATGGGCACAGATACAGCCTCCTGACTATGAAGGGACCACGTGGTAGGTGGCGATGCGTCAAACAGAGGAAGGGCTGCAGAGCCGTTATCATCACGGTTGATAACACCATCGTAAACGTCAAGTTCAGTCATAACCATTGATTTGTGGTAGGTAAATGTGTAGTCGGTTAGGTTACCACTTTTGAATAAAATTCCCATTTGATTGAAACTAGGTTGGAACGGTCACAAACAGAGGGCCAATTCTAATAATTTTCAAGCAATGTTCGCATTAGCATCTCAGACGCAATCTATAAAAAAATTGTTAAAATTAAGGCTTTTTTGACAGTTCGCGACTGACATGCGAATGCGAAAGTTGTTTAAAAGTTTGTAGAATAGCCCTCTGATTAGTCTCTATTCAAAGCGACATTTTATCAGCGATAACGATTGTCAAATAGTCTTATAGGATTCATCACGTGACATTTTGGTTAATAATAAGTCAAAAGTCCAAAACTTATGGGATTATGGACTATTTTATCGCTGATAGACTTTCATTAGAGCACAATGCCGTTTTACGACGAACAAGTTATATTCAAGCAGAGCGGGAAATCTCGAAATTGTTACCGATCGCCTAACGACCGAATTCGGTCGATATCTAAGTCCTAAGGCCGCGTCCGTACACAGTCAATCTCGAATGCGATCCACGAATCAGATCATTGATTTTGATCATGAATCGTGTTCGAGATTGACTGTGGCGCACGCCTTGCATGACGATTGACACAGGCGGTCTTAGGACTTATCGACCGAATTCGGTCGAAAGGCGTTCGGTAACTATGTCAAGACTCCCGCCCAGGGTGAGGAAAAAAAATTAGTTCGACTTTCATAAGTTTTATTATTAGATTACCTACTAGGTACTAATAAGCACGGGTATATTATGGGTTAGAGACGTCTGGGAACGTCAAGATATAAGTCCATAGAAGGATCCTAAGCACCTAACAGTTTAAAATGTAAACAAAATCTGTTACCTCTCACAGCGGGTGCTCAGATCTTGTACCTATCCCAGGAGGGGGAACATAATAAACTGATTAATGTTTAAGTAGGTATTATTACATTTTTATAGGTTATTTTTCAAGTTCCAATTCTTGGAAACATTCTTGTTTGTTAAGTTTAATAAAACCTATGTAGCCTAAACTATATAAAGATTGTTAATTATTATTTGACATTAAATATGCTTTGGAACCGAAATGGTGATATTATTATAAGTGTTAATTATACCTAAATATATTTTTAAATAACTTACATTTGTGTGTTTTAATATTTCTCTGTCCATTCACTATAAGCTCTTATCGTTAAATATACTTAAAAACTGGGACCAACATTGAAATCCCAAAAAAAAACAGTGTTTCACTCCATTTTGTCGAGTTATGCGACAACAGTTTTTTTTATGTTTATAATCCTATAATAAAAGTTATGAGTATGAGTGAGTGTTTTAATAACCCCTAAAATATATCCAATTAATTATAAATCTTATAAAAATAGTTAAGAAAGAGAAAAAAAAGTTAGAGAAAAATATTATAAGAATAGTTTGAAACAAATTTATGTTCTCGCCTAAGTAACCAATGTAGAAATAAAAGACTGAAACTTTGCAAGTAAAAAAAGAAATTCTGTAATTAATGTTTTTATTAAAAAATAAAAGTATTTAAGGGTATCGAAACACATTAACATATGTAAAATAAATATCGCTTTTATATTATAACAAATAATTAACTAATTATTCGTCTATTCCGGTAGGTACTTCTACTAAAGTATCAACAAAATATCAAATTGAGAACTTGAACTTTGTCTACAATATTAGGTATTCACTGATGTATGTAAATATAATTAAATTCTCAATAAACATGCTATTAGCGAGGCAATGTAAAAATAATGTAAACCAATGCTTATATAACTTTAATATGACAACGTGTATCAGAATAAACGTAATAACTATGTACCTCTTAAGGGGTTATTGTCCACATCATTATGAACAACTTTTACTATGGGACCAACCCCGAAGTCGCGAAAAAAAAACAGCTGTTCAGTACATTTTGTCAAGTTATGCGCACAGAAATGTATGGAGCAGTCGATTTTTTTTCGCGATTTCAGTGTTAGTCCCATAGTAAAAGTTGTTCATAATGATGAGTACAATGACCCCTTAAGAGTTATTGCGTTTATTCTGTTATACGTTGTATTGTTTAAGATTAATTCTAGTTATTAACTAAAGATACATAACTAAATCAAAGTTTGGTACAAGTCGATGTTTTGTAGTCAAACATGAGTTGTGTCTAAAATGTTCCTACTTAATAAGTATTATTATTTTCTTAGGTCTATAGCAGATACGATAATTGTAAATAACGTCCTATGTACATTCATATAATAACACAACAGTTTATCTAAATGACTAAGCTACTTCCAGACTTTTACAAAAATACCATTGTCGTGCATCATAGGATCTACAGTAAAACATTTATAGATATATTTATATTTAATGTAACTAAAACGTACCAAGTTTTAAACATAAATAATATTTCAACAGGTCACAATCAGGAATGTAAGCAATGTAAGTAAGAAGTTAGAAATAAAGGAAGTAAATTTCTTTTAAAGCTTTCTAATTGTTTTAATAGGCTTTTTTTATAAACCATTAAAATTGGAGACTGATTAGAGACCTATAATTTAGCGATAAACTCTACATTAATAGACTGTTTTATGTACAGGATAAAAAGCACTCAAGGTTTAATATTATACCCGATAAGAAATTATTTATTTACTTATCATTTAAATGTAAAAACAAATAACTCAAACCTACATTACATAATATTAAAAATGTTCAACAGGTCTTAATAATAAAATGAAAATCATGATTTTATAACTTTATATTTGGTCATTAATAGTCATTATACAAAGAGCTACTTAAGAAACTGTTATTTCTATATTAAATAAATTAAAATGAGAATGTAAAATGTCTTTGATTTAAAACCCTTTTTATTTATTTACCTAAATAAGTACTGCTAAGTGGTTAAATACATATGATCTACATATACATATACCTTCAACAATTTGCCCGTAATTCACACACGTGCATAGGCCCATATTGAGTGACACCTACTTGAAAATTTCATTTCGACTCAAATAAATACAACGTTTATCAGAATAAACGCAATAGGTACCTGAAAAGGGGTCATTGTACTCATTATTATGAGCAACTTTTACTATGGGACCAAACCCGAAATTGCAAAAAAAAATAAGCTGTTCAGTAGGTACATTTTGTCGAGGGATGCGCACATAAATGTATGGGGCAGCCGATATTTTTTTCGCAATTTTGAGTGTTGGTCCCATGGTAAAAGTTTTTCTTAATGATGAATAGGTACTATGCCCCCTTTTTAGGTATTACGTTTATTCTGTTTCACGTTGTGTAATTTCAACAAATCTATAATCAAGCATTATTCTAGAATACGGGCATTAACCATTTGCAGGCGAAGAGTTAAGGTAAGTTGGTTTAGCTTAGCTAAAGGTAATTTTACATATTATGTATGTAAACCGCAAATAATGTAATCTCAATTGTTTATGCAAAATAAACACAGTTTTTTTCAGTTATGCTCAACAAAATTCGCTTAGCTCTTGGTCTACAAGCAGCTTGAATATTTGGGAAAGTCGTAGATGAGTTGGGCATGTAGGTACGCATTAAAATATAAAGAAACATTTATATACAAATTACATAAAACAATAGTTATTGTAACTTGAGCAACAATTGATGAACAACATCAAATACCAACATCGAAAAATATAGAGCTTCACAGTGTGGTCTTATTTTCATTTTAAGGCACTCTTTAAAGACCACAAAGGATTGTGAAGTAACTTAACAGAGCATTTTTAGCATAATAAAATTTAAAAAAAAACAAAGCTAAATATCATTTTGCTTTTCTTAAGCCTCTATGGTCATGTATATTGTACATTTTAATAATGGCGTCTTTTAACGTGGTCAATTTCGCCTTACACCCTTTATCACATTTGTTGCAAACCCAGTGCGTTTCATGCTTCTGGTTTATATGTTTTGAGCGCTTCTTAAATCTATGCTCTCCTAGAATAATGATGGCGTTGCCTTGCCTCGACCAGCTGTATCGTGGAATTATTCCTTCTGGAAACAAAAATAAGACATATTAGGGAATTATTGTGGACTAGAAAGGCATAAAACAATATACCTACTTTTTAGATAAGTAGGTACACTATTTCGATTTCGAACTTCGTTGGTTGGTACATTTTTCCATCTTTTTCTAAGCTTTAATTGGACGTAAGTACACACAAATATATTTTTGACCAGGTTTACCCCGTCTCTTTTTTTTACAACTCATTTGACATTGATTGTTTATCAGTTGTCTGGTTGCCATAGTACAGGCTCTGCCTTGTTTGGGATCAGATGGCGTTGTGTTGATTGTCCCAAGATATTATTATTATTATTATTATTATTGAGATGACATTTGACAATTAAACAATTCACACCGTTAATTTAAACTAGGTACCCAAATAAAATACTTATTGTCAGGTATAAAATTGTAATACTAAATCCTAATATTATAACATTTTAACAATAATGTACACTTTTTTTTGTGTTGTAAATATGTACGTAGGTTACACATACCTACGTATTTAATAAACAAATTATGTATAAAATAGATTGCACTGAATAAGTTGCGTTTACGCCTTAAAAATAAGAGCTGCCACCAAATTACATAATAACAATTTCAAGAAACTGATACAATAAGTATTTATTATTAGCAGCATCAACAAAGCAAGTTTAAGTTAAATTTTCACCTTGGCAACATTGGGAAAATAATCTCCAGTTTATGGAACGCAAAATCAATGTGAGAAATTATCAACTGCACGTAAACTGCTGATTGATTGTTAACACGCTTGACAATATATTAATTTTATAATAGATTATGTTCCCGAAACGAAGGCTGTTGGTTTTGGTTGTGTAGATGTGTACGAGGAGTTTGATTAAAAGTCAAACACTAAAAGTAAAAAAAAAATATCATAGCAATTGCTACGCTCCTTAAAATTGACTATCAATCGGAACATGTGACTGGTTCTTTTAGTAAATTTTCGCAAAACATAGAGAAAAATTCAGGCGCAGAAAAAAAACTCAGAAAATGACAGAGTTGTGAGTGTTTTAAAATCTGTGATAAACAGAGATAGTAGGTACTAATTGCTAGCATCGCCATTATGAATTTGCGCCATCCAGTAGGTACAAATGACATTTTGCATGACAAGAATAGAAGAATTACTTCAAAAGCTTGTACGAGTAACTCCTCTATTTTGCTATCAATTTTACTTATTTTTCACAAATCGTACAATTTTAGTGATAGCTTTCAGTATATTATAATGTACTCTGTGACAAATATTTATTCATCTCGATTTTAGAATAGTGTTAGCAAAGTGGTCTTCTCTTACTTAAAATTTGACTGCACTGATTGAGTCAAAGACTTTTTCTTGGTCGAAAAAGAGACAATCGCAATGGCTTTGAGATCTGTAATGTTTTGTAAACTTATGATAGGATACTATTAGTTATAAGTAACACCGAAATAAAAGCGCAGAAGTATTAGACTTTCAACGCTCAACTCAGTACCGAGAGCTGAAAATCCAACAGTGCAATAATATTCAAGCCTTAAATTACTGTAAACGGATAATTGTATACTTGTAACAATAAAGGATTAGCTAAACTTTTTTTTTAAATACATCTCAAATCTAACTAAATTTAACTAAAACTTAACATTACTAAGATTGGTTGATTTAAATATTAAAAACATTTTCAGCTAGGTAAATATAAACCAGTAGAAATATACTATATTTGAGAGATTGCACAAAATTGCTTTTAGCTACATGATATCCAATATCTTTAGGGTTTTACTTACTATTCCTTAGTAAATAAAGTCTGCATCCACGTTACAACATTATTACTTACACAAAGTATAAAACCCTTAACAAAACAGATTTATTTTAATGTTAGTAAAGTATTTGTACATTATATTTATTATTTATGTCTCTATCTCTGTATGAATGCTATTTTCCTAGACACTGCCTGAATTAAGATAATTGCTATTTCCCTATTAGACAACTGCCTGAAGTTAAAATGCAAAAAAAAATAAAAAATCTGATTTTTATGGTTAATTTTGTAACAAATCAGATTTTTTATTTTTTTCTAGCAAACATGTCCATAGCAATACTTATGCAATATGAAAAGTCTGCGCCAGGCAGAATTTTATAAAAATTAGTCTTTAGATAATGTACATCATCAATCGGGCTAAATTAAAATTTGTACAGTGGTGGGAAACGGTTTTTAATTTTGTGAACCATACCGACTTTCATTCCGGAATTTAAGCATTTATTAAATCTACACAGCTTGCACCAGGCCCTGGTCTGAACGTTGACCACACATTGCATGCGCCCCGAACAGGTGTAAGAATCCTCCCTCTGAAGCTGGATAGTCCTCTTGAAGAAGAGCTTGCAAGACTCGCAGGTCCTGGCTCCGTAGTGCAGACCCGATGTGACATCGCCACAGACGGGACAAAAATAGTAAACTGAAAATTCAAATGTGATATTAATTGTTTTGTTGTATTTGGGATTACCTGCTCTCGATTCGTTTTAAAATCGGATACCCACCCAATTTGAGTAGGTATACTAGCTTCTACCGGCGACATTACCCGCGAACAAGTAGAAACTTAACCCAAGAGAATGTAAGTGGGCTATTCTACTTTTCGATGCCTATAAAAACGTCCCTTGAAAAACGACCATTTTAACGCATAATTTCTAACTCGCTAAGATGTTCTTCGACAAATCTATTATTTTTTTAATTCAAAATTGCACACGCTCACCTGAATGATAACTTTTATCGAAAAGGCGGGATCGAGGTCAAGAGCTAGCCCATTCCTCAATAAAAAAATAAAAACTATTTTTTGGTTACGTGGACATTTTATATGGACATGAGGACTGGTAATGCAGTGGTAATTTAAGTAACTAAAAACCCAGAATATTGAAGAAATTCATAATAAACATTGAAGCCCGGTTGAGAACTAACGTAACACTGTTTTTTTATGGATGGGAAACATCAAATGACTCCTCCCGCTCTGGGTGGAGCGGAAGGGTGTGTCATACTCTTACTGACTAAAACCCATCAGTGCTCCTCCTAGTGCCCTTTGCTTTCCAGGGCCGCGGTAACTCTTTCGAACATAATCCGCAACTCTGGCAGAACGTAACACTGCTAAGAACATGTTTTGAGACATTTACAATTTTGTAAGTGTACATAAATTTTCATCTCCATTTTAGGCACTAAAAAGTAGAATGGCGAAAGTACTGACTTTTGGCATGAAAATTACCAATAGGTCCTAATAGTTTGGAGGCCAAGGTTTTCCCATGCCTAGTTAAATTAAAATCCGTTCAGCCGTTTAGGCTTGATTAGGTACCTAATTAGCAAAGCACTTGACTTGACTTCCACTTTTTTTTTTCTTATTGTCTGTACTATTAAATGTTGTGTAAATATTATAATATAATAAGTAAAAACACATATGTTTAACAAATCATTTAATTAAAATACCTAATACAACATTTTGTAATATTCACTATCTGTAAAAACCATTATATTTCACTAGAAAAAATCTTAATGATTTAGGTTTAATGTTTCGATAGTCAGATAACTTTTATCTGAAGAATAAAATATGGTTTTACGCATGGAAATTACTTTTGCTTTTTTAAGCTGTCAAAACGCCATTTTTATTGGTCAGGTCATTGTTATCTGACTTTGAAATATTTGCCCGTACAACAAATTATCTCTTTTAGATACAGTTACTAAGGGCCATTTTTTCTAATGAAACTAAGGCGATACGCCTTAGTGCGAGTCTTTAAACAAAGGTACTTACTCGATAGCGTTAACGTCAACTTCAATTTGTACCTAAGCTCCGTATCGTGACAGTTACGAAAATCCTTTCATTCCATACGATTTGGCATAAGATAACTTTTACGTCATAGTATAAAGAGGAGAAGGAAGTTATCTTCATACAAACGCACCGCGCGCGGCTTGTATGTGTACGCCATAGTATCTATGCGTCGCCGCAACAAAATCTCGACCCGTTTCTCAGTGCGCCAGTCGGAGCTAACACTGTACGAGGTTCGCGCGTCACGGCTTTTCGACACCGCTAAATGAATGAAAAATGACGTGTGATAATCGCAGGAGAACGTAGGTATTGCTGTGTGTTTGGGTGTCTTAATAATTCATCAATTCCAGAATTGTCTCTGTTCAGATTACGAGTACCTATTGAACTGGAAAGGTAAGCAAGTCACTTTTTACTTGATGATGAGATACCATAATTACTAATTTTTTGTAGTATTAGTTTTCTATCAGCCAGATGAAGTAGGTAGGCCTATTTTCACACTAGAATGTATTAGGTACTTTTGATCTGTCAATTGATTTGCCGCTATTGCTTTGTTTACGTTTAGTCATGGCAATTTCTCAGTATTGTAGGTATAGAAACTAAATACAACAAAAAACACAACTTCCCGACCCTTGCCAATTTATAGGTACTGAATTAAAATTAACCTAACAACCCTGAGACAGTAGGCAATTATATCACGGATTGGGCCGGAGATAGCCTTCTTTCCCTCTTTATACTATGTTTACGTTTACACGATCGGGTAAGTATATTTAAGAGACTTATAAGACGTTCAAATTCAATTCAATAAAACGACAAGCAATGTCAAAAACAACGTCAAAAGGTAGGGAAATTACAGGTGTTTTTGACAATTGCGATGCGAATGGTCGTATAAAATACGGAAATTGCCGGTAGATCACTTTCACTTTCAATGGTGTAATTCGTCCTGACACTTAAATTATGAACACTGTTATAATAAAAAGTCAATATTATCAGCTGCTTTCTATGAAGCTAGAAAACAATCTTCTTCAGAAATTGGCTACCTAGAAATTATTTAACTTACCTAATTATAATAAAAAAACACATTCCCCATAGTAATAAAAAATATAAATTTAACTTCTATGAACACCGTGGTATTATAGACAATAAAGCTAATTAAAATACCTAGAAATATTATTTAATTACAATTCTTACAAAAATAATATTATATTAGTAATGTTGATTCAAGTATTCAATACACGATTCAGGATATATTGCTTGATGTCATAAGTAGTAGCACACCTTAAAAATTTCAAATGCATGCTGCCAAAAGTTAATGATAGAAATTATTTTATTTCTAACTACCTAAACCAACAAACGTTATCTTGCCTAAATAAAATCACTTCTGATATTCTCTAATTTATCGTGCGACTGTTTAGGGTTCTGCATTAAGATTTTCACACAAAAATAGAAAAAAACAATGAATTTTGGGGGTTCCCCATACTTAGAACTGAAACTCAACATTTTTCTTTCATCAAACCCATACTTGTGGGGTATCTATGGATAGGGCTTCAAAAATGATATTGAGGTTTCAAATATCATTTTTTTCTAAACTGAATACTTTGCGCGAGATACACTTCCAAAGTGGTAAAATATGTCCCCCCCTGTAACTTCTAAAATAAGAGAATGATAAAAATTAAAAAAAATATATGATGGACATTACCATGTGAACTTCCACCGAAAATTGGTTTGAACGGAATCTAGTAAGTAGTTTTTTTTAATACGTCATAAATCGTAAACCGCAATTTACTATTCATTCAATCTACTCAAATATAATTTTCACAGATGATGTATTTCTGTTGCCGTTATAACAACAAATACTAAAAACAGAATAAAATAAACATTTAAGTGGGGCCCCCATACAACAAACGTGATTTTTTTGCCGTTTTTTATAAATAATGGTACGGAACCCTCAGTGCGCGAGTCCGACTCGCACTTGGCCGGTTTTTTTTATTGAGATATTATCAATCTTCCGTGTATATTTGTGTTAAAAAGCTTTAAAAAATCATAATAAGAGATACAAAACTGGTTATTTACGAATTATCATCCTTAGGTCTTCAACTGCTGCGCACTAAAGTGATTTCCGAGATTCTAGATCCGAGTTACAAGTTACAACATACCGAATTTTAGACTAAAGGCACTTTCACATCATACATTACACTGGCACTTTCTTAGTCTCTAGAAACTTACAATAACAAGCTGCATATACTTGCCAACCCTTCCATTTCCTTTTAACTATAAGTCTTTAGTCATTTTATTAAATCATTTAGCTACAAGTAACTACCTTAATTTTTTAATACATTTGAAAAATAAGAGCTTTTAATAAGGTTTCATAGTCTTTTTACTGACAAACCAACAGCATAGCATCTTCATTTGGTAATTTTATATTATTTTACTACATTAGGTAAGTATATATATTATGTCATATTATAATTTCTTACTCATTTTGACAAACCAACAACTTACGAGTCTTTAAGTCACAGTATTCACTCTTGACTTAAAGACTCTAAGTTGTTGGTTCTAGGCACGCGTGCTCCATCTTCGACCACATCGTCGCTTACCATCAGGTGAGATAGTGGTCAAGCACGTGCCTATCAATAATAAAAAAAAGCATTCTCATTACCTAGATAGGTACTTCCTAAGCACAAAACGTTGTGAGAAAAGAAAAATTAAAATAAGACTGGCATTGATATGCAAAAATAAGTTTAGTTTAGTCTTTAGTTTCAACAATTTTCAAAAAGCTCGGATAGTTTTACAATTATATTTAAAATGTAACTTTATTTACATTATTAAACTTTATTTTATTTTTCTTTGTATAAAGCGCGGCTCTTCCACCACGCTCCCTCTTCAATCTCACCAGAGTTGGCAACATACCGACTTTAATACATTTTTGATACCTGCAAAACTTGCAAGCTCTTCTATATGGAGTTAGGTTACATTTCCCAGTCCGCTTGGTACATTGGAATGTAAGGGACTTGTCAAAACTGATTGCTCTCTTGAAGAATGACTTGCAGGATTCACAGGTATGGATGCCGTAGTGTATACCGCTGACGAAGTCACCGCAAACTGGACACAGCATCTCAGATAATGCAGGTTTGCCTGATAAGAAGAACAAAACAACACATTAATTCGAAGTTTTTTGAGAATTGTTTTATTTAAAATAAATCTCGCGTAGGTTTTGAGTGAAGTTGAAGACATGAAGTTCTAGTGAAGTTTAGGTGCCTTTAATGAAGGCAGACGCGAGAGTAATCGCCCTAGAAGAGAAGAATCGCCCGCGCATCGTATTGACGATGTTTTTCAGAAAGGTCAGGTGCGTATTACCCACAACCGGCGTGTGTGTATGGCCTATGATGGATAGGATCTTAAGAGGTGGCGTTCTATGGCTTTGGTTGGTTATAGGTAATAAAAATTGTATCTGTTTCATTATTATTATGTATATTTTATTCTTAAAAAAATATTTTATCCATAAGTACATTAATATTGGGCATATGGTTAAAACTTAATTTCATACATCTTAATACTTACACTTTCCTATCACAATAGTTAAAGTAGTTGTAGACACCAACATATGGTAGGTATAGTTCATCGACGTCATAAAAAAATGGCGCGATGCTGCAGGTGCGCAAATTGGCAATCGACAAGCTCGATGACGTCATTATTTTCTCATGCAGAGAATATGACATAAGTACAAGATATTTGACGATTTATTATGAAACGCTTCAGGTATTAAGTTTAGATTATATATATGTCGCAGCCAACTAGCTTGATCAGCCGTTTCATTAAAAGCCTAGCCTTTTCATCGAACTGCGCCGTTTAATCAGCAACAAAAGTGACATGGGCAAGACATTAAACGATATTGAACAAAAGATATCACTTAGGTAGCTGAAACATCGGCGCAATTAAATGAAATGGCTAGGCAACCAATAAAACGGCTGATTAAGCTAATTGGCTGCGTCATATAGGTACATTGTGAAGTTTTGCGCGAAATGTCATCGTACACAAGCAAGAAATTAAATTTAAACAGCTTAGATATAATTGGCAAGTATTCACAAGTTCACAAGGTTTTTTTAACCGATTTCAAAAAGGAGGATTCATGAATATTTAAGTATAAATAAGTAGGAAAGTACGTTATTTCTGAACCCCTTCTGATGTCTAAAATAATCACGGCTCGTGATTATGACAAGTATTCTGATAAGTAATAATTCCTTCTATTTTGTGTAAGACTGCTTTACACCCGAAATAACTTCTCCTGGAACACTGCCATCGCTCCTTGCAGTTTCTGGAGTAATGCAGCGAAAACTTGTAACCGTCTACGACCATTATCGTTCTATTGTTTCTTGACTGCTGATAGGAAACTGTAAAATATTAAATTATTATTAATTTATTCAACTGGTTTTAAAGTACCTCTAGATATCAAAATCACTTGGGTTTGACTTACAAGCAAAAATTAAAGTTATGTTTTTGCTTTGATTTTTAGTTATATAGGTACGCACCCCAACGCACTAGTGGGTCAACTGCGCGGCTAGCCGCTTCTCAATATTAATAAGGAACCGCTGGCGGTTAAGTGCGACGATCACAAGCGGTTTTGAGAAGCGGCTAGCCGCGCGGTTAGCCGTCCCCGCGGTTGACCGCTAGTGCGTTTCGGCACTCTAAGAATTTTTAGCACCACGTGGCCAAAACGAAAAAACCCGCCATCTTGTTTTTATTAAGAAATACAGTAATTTCTACAGCCACCAGCGCTCCCTGTCGAAATAATTTTAACGCCAAAAACGATCCTTGTAGCACAGGATACAAAATTAAACTCTTTGTATGGCTGTTTGCTTATGGAAGTTTATATGTTTGTAAACGCGACAACGTTAAAAAAAAACGTAGAAGTAGGTACTTAATCCCAAAAATCTCGAATCGAAAGGAAAGTTAACTAGGTAAACACAAGGGTTACAATGAAATAACTATAGGTTCTCACTAAAATTGTATATTTAAATATTTACCTAATTAAACTAATGACATGACTAATTCACAAAAAAAAAACTGTACTTAGATAACACAAGTATCTGAGTACCCGCCTAATGTTTCACTTAAAAAAAAAACTGACAGCGACAACTCGCATTCCACATCCGCAAAAATATATTTTTATTTTTTTAAATTGAAACAAAAAAGATCAAATTGATTAAATGCATATTTTATTAGGTAGGTACTGGCGTTGCATTGTTGTCAAGTAAATAACAGTAAAAAAGACACTAATACTTAACATAAATTTATTTAGCTACTCATATTTATCTTACTACTTACGTACAAGGAAGTCAATACCATTTTTTTAGTTCACTTCTTGCATAATTTCCAAGTACCCGCCATCGTATTACTAAAAAATACTAAAAGCTTTTTGATACAAATCCTGTTATTGAAGGAAAATAATAAACCATGGCTGTCATTTGTGTAGGTATCTTTGGCAGTCGTTACGGATTGTCAGAAGCCAGAAAAATCTGACACCAGTCTTGCCAAGAAGTACCGTGTTACCCAGGTAATATGGAGGTATGGTCATTCAGCTGAATCCGGTTTGACTGGGAGCTGACCCCAACATAGTTGGGAAAAGCCTAGGCAGATGATGATAAATTGCATCATAATCTCCTATTTTCAAGCAGAGTAACGTTGATTAGAAGATAAAAGAAAGAAAAAGCGTTTAGATAGAAGAAGAATAATAATTCGTTCTATTTTCAATATTAATGATAATATAAAATTCCGCAAATCACATCCTAAATATCATCTAGGTACTATTCTACAGGAAACACCTTTATTGCATAATTTACGTATCAAACCTGACTTAAACCAATAATATCTTATAATTTGACTAGTGACATAAATTCTTTACAGTACCTATGTATATAAAAATAATGTTATTACATGAAACAGCTTTCTTTTCATCCATTTTAATCAAATATAGGTAGTTTTTATTATTGCACTTTAATTTTTATAAGTATTGCTCCCGACAGACGTTCTTTGTTCGTCGTTCGTTTAAATACTCGTAGTAGGTACCTAATAAGAATCCAAAGAAAATCCTTAACAGTTTGATCCGAATTTTTAAATTTTCCGAACCACTTTTTCTTGCTATCATGAACTAAATCGGTTCAGCCGTTGTCAAGTGATCCTCTTACCAACGGATGATATACATATTTTTTACATTTATATACTATAGAAATACAGATTAGAAGGAAGAATCTGTAAGTGGAACTAAAATTACATAGTTTCCACCAACTAGATACTTAAACCTGCTACTCGAAAGTCGAAACATTATTTCACGCGTTCAAAACTGTAAAAACGAACTACAAAATGACTGCACTATTGCCACGCCCATTCCAGACAAGGTTTAGTCCGATTGATGAGCAATTCAGCTGCATCGTGGTTGTGGGTTCCCTTGACTTCAATGATCCGTTTCCCTCGGGTCTTCAGAACGCCTTTGCAGCATCTATAGGAGTGCGTGGAGCAAGTCCACCTTACCACACCGTTCCGGAAAGAGTGCCGGCAGTATGTATAATTTCTATATGCTATTAGAGGTTTCCCTCTGAGAGATGTGATCATGTATGCTGTTTCGAGGCCATTGTGGTATATTTCTGTAAATAAAAAAATATTAGCTTAATTACGACTCTCGAGAACGCGCTGGAGGCTCCGGACGTTTAAAAAACGTCGATTATTTTTACAACAATATTTGCAATCTTAGCTATTTTATTTTGAATTAGGCTATTTTTATAGTTTAGAAGTGTATGTGTCGCAGCCAACTAGCTTAATCCGCCGTTTCATTAAAAGCCTAGCCTTGTTATTGAAATCCGCTGTTTAATCAGCGACATAAGTGACATGGGCAAGTCATCAAACGATATTGAACAAAAGATGTCACTTAAGTCGCTGATAAAAGGGCGCATTTAAATGAAAAGGCTAGGCTACCAATTAAACGGCGAATTAAGCTTATTGGCTGTGACATATTATGCATATATACCTACATTCAAACATAAGATACAGGCTCATATTTCAAAACGTAAACTCCAACTCAACTCGTACTCAAACTCCAACATGAGCACGAAAATGTCAATGAAAGCTTGTCTAATTGACGTTTTCATACTCGAAAGATAAGCAAACAAATGCAAAAACTTCAATTTATGACAAGCTCCAATAGTTTTGGAGTTCGAGCTGAGTTGGAGTTTACGTTTTGGAATGTGGGCTAGACTTTAATTCACAAGAGGACAAGGAATTAGTCACCTACATGATTTTGAAAAGACTTATGAGCAAGTCTGTCTGTGATGTTTTTTCTCCTAAATAAATTATTTACATTTAGAACAAAACGATAGGTCAATAATAAAACTCATGATATACTTTCAAATATATTTCCATACAAAAATAGAGAGCAACGGAACACAAGCGTACTAATACTGAAAATACATCGAATATTCACGATCGTACCTACTACAGCATCGAATGGAAAAAATAGGCAAGAATTTACAAAAATACGCAGAGATCACAAAGTTGAGTATTTATCACAAATTAGCACCTTACAGTACAAGATAATTTTAGTTAAAAAATACTACACTACGGAACTGTCGTTAATGGACGTAGACAAATAAATACAGGACATGAAAATACTATGGGACACAACAGTTCGTTACTATAGACTCATATTTACATATTCCAAGATCCCAGAGCTGCCAGACCTTACTTATTTTCTCACTAATTTCCTAGTTATACTTCCCTATCCCACAAATTTACCTACTTACCGATAGGGAAGTGTTGGTATTTACTTCGAACGTACGCATATCAGCCGATCTATTCTGTCAAAAACTCACCGTGAACACGCAGGTGGAGTGACCGTGAAGTGAACTGTCATTCCATCTTGTTTATGGATTGACAGTTCACTTCATGTCAAAGTCAAAGCATTTATTTCAAATTAATCACTTACAGGTACTTTTGAATTGTCAGAGTGAGTCAGTCAAAAACATGAAGCTATTTGCACGTTCCAAAGCGTAGATCTCTATGGAGAAGAACGTGCAAGAAACTCCACGGTCACTCTTTTAAACCATTTTATGATACAAAAATCCTGGTTGCATTATCCTTGAAGTATCAAATAAGTATTAAATATTGAAATAAGTGACAGCTAAGAGATTACCAGTCTCCGTTGATGGCGCCCGTTCACGAACATGACGCGTGCATCAGCATCATTCATCTCAACCATTTTGAATGATCCGATACGCAGCTCAACCATTTTGAATGATCCGGCGAAGGGAACATCACTTTGCCTAAGCTTACACCACGCAATGGTTTACAGAATCGCACTGCTGCTAGCTTGAGCCGACGAAGTACATAATGAACACTATTCAACACATTTCGTTCTGTCTGGGATCTGGAATATAGACTTTATACCTACCTACCTACTTATTATAATTGAGCACCTTGTCTAATCCAGTCAAATTTGTCCAAAAGCCTCAAGAATACACATAAAGGAAATTCAATGGTGAGATTTGTTCTCTTTGGCAAAAGCCCGACTGAAAAACATAGCGGTCGAAATCTCCTCCGTTTTGAGCCGTTAATTCAGTGGTATGGTCAGTCAATGCACTCGATACATGGAGGACATCATTCTTACCTACATATACTATAAAAAAAATGGACAGGAGATGAATTATATATAATATGACACAAGGAATCTGAAAAGGACATTATCTACTTACGCCCTGTTCGTTAACGCCGGTTACTGGACAGATTAACTACCGATAAAGAAGCTCAGAAACCGGGCATAAGTCAGGCACTAATGCCCGGTTTGATGGTGAATCTGAGGTTTTAATCGATCGGTTATCTGTCCGTTAACGCTAGATTGGCTAGCCATTAGTTGATTAGTGGTTAACGGACAAATAAACGACCGATAAAAACCTTAGAAACCGGGCATTCATGATCAAAACAAGCACCGTCGATTTTTTGTGATGGCAACGACGCAGATCCATCAGAACAGATGGAAACACTGTAAATTTTATTATGCTGATCCTAAAGCGAAGACTATGTCAAACAAAAAACTCCGTAGGGGGATGATTATGAAGATTTTTCGCGTACATCAGTCTATTTCGTTCCGTATATACTTTGGCAGGACAGCCATGACTATTGTGAGTGTAACAAGACCAATAGCAATGGTCTCCTTGAAACTGCACCCTGGTGAATGTGAAGTCTCCCAGCTTCATCAGTCGGTCCCCACCTCTTGAGATCATAAACTTTACTGGAAAGTAAACGTAGGTAGTATGAGGATATTTTATCAACAGTTTACCTATCAGACTTTGACTTGAGGAGTATGCTCCGTACCACAGTTTACAGTCAAAAATCATTTGACCTAGTCCAGTCAATGTAATTAGAAATGGTGTGTGTACACAGTGACTGGAGAAGAATCTGAGAAACGAAAACAATAAAACATCCTTGCAACCACAAAACCAATTAAAGCGCATGCTTTAATAACGTGTCAATGCTTATGCCATTCCGTTGTAGAAAGGGTCACTCCTATGCGTCTTGTATAGCTACGTCTCTCTCCCACACCGGAATAATTAAGGTTTTAAGACGTCATAGGAGGGTTCCTTTTCGCTTGCTGCCAATGGCTTTGCTACGCAAGATTAGACGTGACTGAGAGCTGTCAGTCAAATACCATTTAGTTTCCGCAGTGTTATTGTGAGGCAAAAGTAGATAATGTAATAATTATCGGTTAAGTACCAGCATTAATAGGTTTTTTCACAACACCAGAAACATTGCATGTTTTTTACCATTCTAGCAAACCCAAATGTCACATTTGCCTCTTACCAGACCCGCACCCTATCTCTCTGTCAACCAGAACAAAGCTAAGGTTGCTTGGTGTCAGAAATAGAACAAAGAAAACGATGAAACCCAATAACCCTGAGCATCTTATTTTGAGCATGTTATCTTCTATAAGTACCTATGACATCCTTAGCAGTACCTAGTGGACTTGCTTCTTAACAGGTAAAGCAACCTAATTTGTAACAATTTCCACTAATACAGAGGTAGAAAATGTTTTCTTTCTTGTGTCTTTTTCATACTATGTATTTCCTACAGAATCATCATCAAGACTTTTCCCATGGTGATTAATTGAAATTACCCACTAAATCATGCAAAACAAGTACAAATAGATGTGCCAATGTTTTTAATAAAACAATATGAAACCAATTGATATTTCAGTAACAACAAACGGCATAAAAACTTTAAAGTCATCTAAGAAATGCACAGGCAAAATAAAACACAAATATCTCCCTAAAATACAAAATATAATTACATTTCTAATATAACAGAAATAAATTGAATAACTTAGAAAACAATGTTACCGACTTAGGACTATTAAAAAGAAGAACTTCATTTTTTCTCAAATTTACAACTTTTACAACAAGTCAGATATATTTTGATAACTTCTTTGGAAACGTTACAAAATTTTGTTTTCAATTCGGCTTCCATTACATCTTTATTAGCATGTTTGAACAGTAAATGTATTGTGTGTAATACACCAAATAGCTCTTCTATAGGCAAATAGAACTTAATACTAGAATTTACTTCGTTCCTTGGCTGTATCATCCGCTCTCTCCCGTTAACTTCTATAATGTCATAGTTAGCAAGCATTTTGTAATCTTCAAAATTTTTGTTCCATTTGTTTTTGATTTCCTTCACTTCTTTTACGAAGTCCTCGTACCGGGCTGTGTTAATGAGGTACACACTGTTACTCTTCTTGCGACCAACAAGCTTGGTTAGTTTATCGTTGAATTCCGCTTTCATTAGTATGACATGGTTTGCAGAAAATTGGTTTAGAGCTGAAATTAAATCATGATTATGACCTTTTATGATATTTTACATTTTTATTGATGCAATATTACCTTTGCTTGGGCAGGTACAGAAGAAGAAGGAAGGCAGTACTAACCAAAGGGAATGAATAAAACATGGAAATTAATTGTTACATGATATTTTATTTTAACAACACAATAAACCATTATTAATTGACTAAGCATTTAATTCTAAAACTATTGTCATCACAAATCATAATTACAATGAACAATGTAAAATAAACAATTACCTACTTAATTTCACAAAAAAAAAAACTAAAAAAAAAAAACAACGAAAGAAACAGAGAAAGTACCATAATACTTCATAGATTTAAAGAATATTATATATTTAGAAAGGCACATACAATTACTCTTATCAATATTTATTTCATTATTTACTTTTACCAACCTATCATCATTTATCTCATCATGAAAGTTTGTCATCAAATAACATTTTTTAACAATAGGGATATTTGCTTTAGCAAATCAACGCTACTAATTTCCTGAGACTTATATATACTTTAAAATACCTTTAGATGTTTCGTTGAAACCATTAGAAGAATGAACAAGTTACCTAGCATTTAGAAAAGTAGGTCATCGCTGGTCTACTTAATATACTGAACCGAACAGTAAATGTTGCTGAAAAGTAACCCTATTGAGACGTAAGCATTTGATAAGGCACGACACATTTAAAGAACTCCTTTTAAGTAACGATAAAAACATAAATGTATAGGTACCTACTACAGAAACTTATATTTAGTTCACTCACCAGAACATGTTGGATCAGCGATATTTCTTTGAAACAACAGGTAAATTAAGTAAAGGTATATAAGGCCACACTTCAAATATAACAAATAAGTATTACTTGTATAGTAAATAGCACTGTTAGACACTCAAAATTCAACAACTTTTAAAACTCGGCGCACAATTTTAGGTTATGTTATATTCACTGGCACTTTGTTGTTCCCACTTAAGTTAGGCTTGAATATTCACAAATAAAACACGAAATTCACTAGAATCAGGTTCATATAGGGATCTTACAATAAATCCCAGTGTTTATTTTTGTTATTAATTACACCCGTCATCCGTCAATCTGACACGACTGTCATTGCGTTGCGTTTCGATTCACGCGAACCAACTTTCTTTTTTTCTTGTGTAATCAGTGGCGCCACCCTATATGAACGACGGCAAGTAACAAAACGCAAATGAATGCTCGAAGTATTTGAGTGATTTTGAAGAAATCAAACGATACAATATAGTGGTGGATATAGTGATAGCTTCACTATATTGTATCTTTTGGTTTCTTCAATTTTCGTTGACTTTGAGCAATAAGTTTAATTAGGAAGGTACCTACATACCTTATAAATTGTTTATTTGTTACCTTTATTTGATACCTAAACACTTTAATGATTGTGATCATTATTATATTTCCATACCATGCCATGAATATCAATGAAGACCCTTGCAGAACACTTGAGCGTCTTCCGCTTGGAGCAGTACCAACACCTGGACTTCCAGCTGTTTGAGAAGGTGTAACCTTGGAACACCATCACTTGTCGGCCGCCAGACGTATGGACGATCTCGTAATGTAAATCTGAAAGAAAAAAATATTACTTTTCCTTTCTTTGATCATTTTATACGTACCTACCTATACATATCACCACTCTTGTAGCTATTCCTCGAAGTGTAGGTACCTACTTAAGGGAGAGCTTTAGGTATCATTCAAATTTTCTGGTCTTTGAATTCCAAATTTTAGTCTTAGACGTCCAAACTCAATCAGAAGTGGTCTAAACTTAGGGATGACGAAAATAATAGAGCGCATCTTTTAATTAAACTTTTTCAACCACAAATTCAATACATTGCGCTCCAAGACAAGCATGTCTGATGTTGGTGATGTCATCCTAATGGGTTTAGGCAACTAAGGGAGAGGAAGTGGGCCTTGAATAACATGTACCTACATATAAGTAGATATACCAAACCTTTTTTTGTTCTAGGATTGCTTAGGACAGGTGTCGGTTTAGTTTTTCACAGTTTTCAGAGGACTTAGTGGTGATAAAATTATTAACGAAATGCGAAGTTTAAAATAGTAGGTAGGTATTTAAAACTACAACCAACTAAGTAGATCACTTCTTTGCAGGACAGCGATTTAAGGTAGGTATTTTGGACAATATTTTCTTAAACCCATGAGTGTTAAAATGAGTGTACCTAAGCACCTACTCGTATTACCAATTACTAGGCGCCAGTTATTGGTTGGAGTATACGTAATGGGGTACTGAGAAAAAAAGACAGAATTCTTTTGCAATATTTTTTTTTTGTAAATTGTTTATTTTCTCAATTCTATCGTATATAATACCTAAAAATAAAGCGAAAAGCATCTGGGTGATTTTTGTCTCCGACTAACCGTTGGTCTTAAAAACGATGTCGAAGATATCCAAGGTTAGGTTAGGTTAGAACTGCGACCAACTACGGATGCCTCGAAATTGGTCGCGAAATTTTTCTAAGTATTTTTTCCATAGTGCCCCGTTTCATATCCACTGACCCAGTTATTTCGATCGAATTAAGACTTATTTTATTATTAGGTACCTACATTGTTCAGTCATATTCTTCCTGTTTTTGTTTCTACAATTGTAACACAAATGAATCACTTTTCAAGAAGTCATTAGGTAAAACTAGGTTATTTTTTTTTGAAAATTATCTTAAATTTACAAACTAATAATTTGGAGAAGGGATTGAAAAAAATAAAAAATCGGTTCCAGCAGACAAGGTTTTATTTCTAATAGACAAATAGGTAATTACCTCCAAGAAACAAAAAAATAGACATTCGTTAAAGCGAATAGAATATTTCTACATTAGTAAAATTCTTCATCATCTTCGGACGAGACAACAACAGGAGTAATCTCAATCGAACGGCGCTTGATTGTTCAATAATATCTAATAATAACCAACTGTAGTAAATAATTCAATAGATCTCTAGGCAAATTTATTATAGGTCTAAATACTTAGCTTAAACACTAAACGTTTACAAGATCTTGTTAAAATCATCGATTTTCTTAGTTTAAAATATGTAGGTAGGTACTATACAACCACCAATGATTACATAATTGCACAAAAAAACACACAAAATAACGCTGCTCGCACATAGAATCTTACTTACCATTCATACATGTTGATTGAAGAGGTACCTACCCATCTAGTTTTATAATGAGCAAAATCGTCAATCATTTGTTCAACCTGTCTTTCAACACATCACACGATGGACATCAGCATTTAACTTACTTATAACTAATCGTAAAAGAGTAAAAAAAAATTTAAAAGAAAAAGTATTTTTTCTAAATTTAAGTACATTTCATAAAAAATTAAGCTAGGAACACAACACAACATAAGCTCCTTTAAAAAGAATTACCTAAGTATACGAAAAAACAAACATTGTTGCAGTTGCTTACGTCTACGTCAAATCTATGTCATAAAATATTAATAATAATATATAATATTAATAAATTGTTTATTTATAAAATTAAAAATGAACAGACTATAAAAATAACGGTTCGTAGTGCTAACACTAAATACAAAATAATGTATGAGAAAAATTTGCATTTTCATTGCGTTTACATTAAACAATATTGGTTCAGACATTTCTCCATCGCCATTTTGATTTTTCTGCAAATTAGCAGCGCACAATGGTACTGGAAGAAAATACTTAATCAAAAATAAATATCTCGGCGGTATATAATGAACCCCAGCCATTTTTTTAAAATTTATTAAGTAGGTAATGAAAAATAAAGTCAGAAAAACGGTTTATTTGCACCAAGTATCTCACATACCATTAACATATCCATCGATACCAGTTTCATTACGCGCCGCAACTAAGCAGAAAAATCAAAATGGCTGATTGTACCAGCTGCCATTGTAAAAAGTTCAAACTTACATAGGTAGGTACTAATACTACAACTTTACATAACTTCCATCTTTAGTTCTAAAAAACGATGGCGCACTGTGGTTGTGGATCAGTTTGTGGAAGATCAGCAGCCCGGAGTCATTGAACCGCAGTTTCGCAGGACACTTGGCAGAGTTCTTACTGCTGCAGTTCCAATATCGATGGTCACTCGTTGTCTGCGCAAAGGTGTAGTCTTGGATCAGGAGTAACGTTCGCTTTCGTTTACCCACTTCGATCCTTTCGATATGGAGTCCTGGAAATTATGGGTATTTAAAACTTGGTTCAGTTTGTTGGGAACGCTCGTTTTGCTAAATGGGATGGTATTTTTCACTTTATAAGGGTTATATGCCCGATTTAAGGTCAAGCCTTTAAAATGGAAGAATTCAAGCCAAAACTGAGTGGTTTAGTTTCCAATTGATGACAGTTTTCCTACATGAAAACTAAATTGCATAAACTCAGGTTAGAATATTCTTGTGTATAACTTAGAACTAGGTAGGTAGGTACCTACTCGAACTAAAAATCGCATGATTTGTTTTTTAGATTAAAAATGTTGTATGTGCGTCACTTTCACGTGAATAAAAGGTTTTTCTTTCTTTCTTTTTTATTTATTTATGTACACACATTTAAAAAAAAAAGTAAATAAGAAGAAGGAAAGTAGTAGTAGTAGTAGTAGTTTTCAAAGTAGGTAGATCTAGAATCCAATTTGAAGGAATGCACTTAATTATCAATACCTGTGTTGGTAGATACCTACACCTAATTCAATAACCTGAAGGCGGAAGGTGATTGTGTTCATATCCATGAGAAATTAGTGTGTCCATTTTATAGGTCACTTTAGCTGGACATTTCTTAGTCGTTCGACTTGAACAAGTCCAGACGTATGAGTTCCTGTTGGATCTTGAGAACGTGTAATTCTGGAACATCAGCAGCTCGGCTCCTCGGCAAGATGTTACTATTCTGGCTGGAAGCAAATGTAGTAAAGAGAGATATTAGTGGCATCATTTATCTAAATAAAGCACCATAAAATGACCAAAGAGAATAATAGGGTTATTTTTACCCTACAGAGCCAAAGGAAGGTTTTAATTTTAGCAGTTGTATGTAGGTATGTAAATGTCACTACGTAGGTTTCACCGTAGAGCGGGCTCACCTAAAGGGCAATGGAGACGGCAATGCTCGGAGTTTCCTTGCGTGATCGGATCAGGAATGATGATATCCGCAAGAGAACCAAGGTAACCGACATAACCCGAAGGTCGTCAAACTGAAGTGGGCAGGGCACATTGCTCGCAGAAGAGATGGTCGATGGGGCCGAAAAGTTCTGGAGTGGCGACCGCGTACCGGAAGACGCAGCGTTGGAAGGCTTCCCACAAGATGGACCGATAACCTGGTGAGGGTCACTGGTAACCGATGGATGCGAGACGCACAGGACCGGTTGTTGTGGCGACACTTGGGGGAGGCCTCTGTCCAGCAGTGGACATTTTTCGGCTGATATGATGACTATTGGGTTTTAGTTTTTTCTATTCAAAATTAACTTACGTTCCAAACATTCGTGCTAGGCTCTCTAACGTGTATTCAAAATGATAAACTTCAACTAAAATTCCTTAACGATAGTATTATCAGTACTACACCATAACAACGAATTAAAAATACGGAACTATACACTTTTTTTGGATTTGTTTATTAAAATATCAAACTTGAACAAAAGCTAAAAATTAACGTAACAACGTTAAGTTAGAATATCGAAAAGTTACAAAGAAAAAATGGTAGAATTTTGTATTTATTTGACAAAAAAAAACAACAACTGAAGAAGTAAGGAATAGTCCCATTGCCTTACAATATAACTTTATTTATATACAAAGAACGGAATAGGTCATCTTTGGTGCTAATATGTTTACAAGGGCAAATTAAATTATTTAGCAAAACTCCACAAATATGTGACGGGTCCTAATATCAAATTGCGATAACAATTCTATCTTTTAATTTCGAGTAATTATTGTTCAAGGTAGTTGACCCCGTAGCGAGATCTCCTGAGTTCTACTAGTTAATTAAATTTGACCCTATAAAAATAACCGAATTCAAGGTATTGGTGGAGGATGACTGTGATCAAAATCGTATGGTATTATTGTGTTTAGTTTATAAGTCACTTTGGCTGGACACTTCCTTGAATGTCGACTGGAACAAGTCCAGACGTATGAGCTCCTGTTAGATCTGGAAAATGTATGGTTCTGGAACATCAGCAGCTGAGCTCCTCGCGAAGTTGTTAATATTCTGGCTGGAAAAGATAAGATATTATTGACCATCATACATTTAAGAGCGCACCGAGAAAACGATACGTAATTTTATTGGCGTTCGTTTGATCCCTTACTGCACCGTTATTACTTAACCTTTATATAATTATATACGGTTTGAATTCATTTATTTCTAAAGATTACAAATCACTTGTACAGAAATAAATACTTAATTTATCCAGATTTAGGTAAACATTTTTGCTGTCCAGGAGTATCGAGAGGTTTAGTGTTAACATTACGAAAATTTAAAATACTTAAAAAAAATATTTTTTTTAAATTAAATGAAGAGGGTAATTTCCAAGAACTCCGTATTGACTACCGCCGTGCGACGCGTTAACGCGGTCGACGTGCGGTGTCTCGTTATCTTGTTTTTGTGTTTGAAATATAAGGACTCGTACACACTAGAGGCAAATAAATTATATAAGTTAATTAATTATTTTTTATGACCTTTTAAGATGTGACATTTGAGTAGTTTATAACCTGCTATATAATTATTATGTAAGATATTTGAGGATTCACTCTATAATAGTAGTTTATGCAACGACCATATAAAAAGGGTTATTAAAACACGAGTGTGGGTTTATCACACGAGTCTTTTAATACCTAATTATATGCCGTTGCATACACTATTTTATCTTCACTCATAAAGTTGAACTAAAATAAGTGGAAAAACAGTTTATTCAGCAGCGCGCTCATCCATAGACAAAGATAAAGGCTGGCTCATTGACTTAATTCAATGAGCCCGCGCCAAAATTTAAAAAGAAAAAGTGTGCTATAAAAATTAAAAAGTTATTTTATGATGCAGTTGTTTAAAAATCGAAGGAAAATGTTGAACTGTAATGGTTCTTTTTTAAATTTTACCTATCAACGAAAAAAAAGTACGTGTTTATGCATTCGTTTTTGAACTCACATTTGGAACATTACGCTGTGAGTGTAGATAAAGTATATTGTTTTAGTGATATTGGTGTCATTTTAAAGGGTATAATTGTGTACTATTATAATATAAAAAAATTGTTTCCAGTAACTTTTATACTTTTCTTGTAAACCTGAAATAAAAAAATAAATACGATATTTTTTTATAATCTCAACATGAAGCTTTATTTTCATCCTTTATTAAAGCAACTTACTTTTAACAAAATTAAATTCTGGGTTCTTTGAGCTTTCCGTGAGTATTTTTTTTCAATGTAGCTGTAGTAGCTTTTCAGTAGTAAATGTTTTTTTAAAAGGGGCTCGCGCGATCGTAAAAAAGCAAGTGAAATTTACGAGTAATGCGCGGATGGGTGGGGTACTGTTCTGTACTTCTTAGTAATACCTAACTATCTATTGCAGATGAATATAAATATATATTCATTATTGTTCCTTTTATTCATTTATATTTATTTGCACATATTGTATATTTAAACATATTTCTTTAAAAAAAATCATTATTTACATTTCAAGATAGTACTGTGTACACCTCCATCACACAAACCAGTCATGATCTCTGCCAATCAGTCAGTCACGGTCTCTGACATCAGTCTTGGTCAACTTGTTTGTGGTAGTCTCTAAAGCAGTGCTCAATACACAAACTTATATCACACTGAATACACTTCCAAATCGTCCTAGCGTCCTTTTTACGACGGGTGCACATCCAGCAACGCGCTTTTTTAATGCCAGATCGTATAGGAAAGTGGTCGTGATCAACTTTCGGTCGGTCGCGTGTTCGTATCGTCAATTGTCCTTGTCCAGTCGTGTTCATATAAAGACGAGGTTCAGTCGTCAAGTCGATGCGTCGATGTATTTTAAGCAGGTCTTCCGCCAAAATAGTCCGGAACTGCCTATGTGATATTTTCGAATTCTTCGATGAAAATATCACATATGCATTGAACACTGCTGTGTTCAGCAACCTGCAAAAGACCTTCTTGTACCATATCTTGTTTCTGATTCGTTCCACGGGCTGAGCAGATAGAAATTGATCTTTTCTATCCACTCCACCCATGGACTTATTGTAATCAAGTACAATTTTCGGTTTGTAGGTCTGTCTGTTATATTTATTCTTAATCCCGACTTCTAAGTGGTGGTATGTGGAGATCATACTTACCAAGTTGACATCTCGCCATAACATCACAGACAAGTCGGAAGTGTACCTTGCCACTACCTCACCCTGTCGCAGGTCATTCTTAGTTAAAGTCTTGAGCGAGTCGGGCACGAATTCACGATTTAATCTTAATGTCCCGTAACAGTCAGTCTTGTGTCTTTTGAGACATCGCAATAACAATGGACTGTTGTAAAAATTATCCATGATTATTGTGTGTCCTCGGTCAAGTAGTGGCTCCATCAAGTCAAATACTATTTTAGCGGTAGCGTTGGAGGGACGTGCATAATTGTCATCTGGTCGGTCAACTGTCTCGTCTTCAGTAGGTCGATCATTAGTCGTTGCAGTCTGACAATTTTTCCCAACATACACAAAAAACCTCCAGAGATAGCCACTGTGAGACTCACAAAGCTCGTAGGTCTTAACTCCAGCTTGGGCGGCTTTAGTGGCAATTTTTTGAACAAAGCTCAATCGCCCGTGCCACTTTAGGAGAGATTCGTCAATGGCTATCTCTTGGGAAGGCATGTATAAAGTTGAAAATTTGTCATTAAAATAGTCAAGTACTGGTTGTATTTTGCAGAGTTTAGTCTTCATAGTCAAAGTCTCGTTGTCGACGAAATGATACATCGATTTTAGTAGTAAGAACCGATTGTAAGACATGATCCGTGAAAAGTACGGCGTGGTCCCAAACCCGTTAAAAGAGAAATATTTTTCCTCCTCTGGTAGTGGGTAGAGGCCTTGCAGAATCAACACTGCTAAAAACGTTATCATTTCGTCGCAGTCAGTCGGAGTCCATCTATGCAGACGCGATGTTGGAAGTAGCTTGTTCTCCGCTTTTAAGCAAGCTATTTTCTGCTCTGCATAGCGATTAGTCTCTCTGCAAAGTCGGTCAATAAAGTCAGTATCGAACATTTTGTGAAAAATGTCAACAGGAGTCTTGTTTGTTAGGTCAAAAGTCGGTCCTGATAGCCCTGTAAAAGTCTCTCGTCGTCCAGTAAAATTCGCATTGTCGTCCTTCCAGTCAAAAATGTAATAATCGTCATTAGTCACAATGTTGCGTAAAACTTGGTCATTTAATTCGTCTTCAGTCTGTAAAACTTGCATCTCATGTTCAGTCATGTCAGCGTCACATGCTGGTTCAGCCGCTGCGTCACGCATGACCGGAAGAAAACTATCGTCGTTGTCGTCTAAGTCAACGTCACTGTCATAATCTTGTAACGAATTGACTAAGACGACTTCAAACTTTTTGACTGTTATATCTGAAACAAATGAAATACGTATTAGATAATCCGAAAGAAAAAGAAATTTGGTATGGATGTTAAACTATGCACTGGAATAACACGTAGGCGACTTGTTATCGCAGTGTTCCTACGGAAACAAGATTAATGCTGGTAACACCGCGGGGCACAGTTAGTACTTACTAGTAGAAGATTTTTGAGGGATTTTAAACTGGCTGAAAACCCGACTGCTAAAAACGAGTAAAAAGTTCCAAACAAGTCGCTTTTAAAGCAGTCTGATGCAGTTTGTGGTGGTTATGATTGAACTGCATCAGACTGCTTGAAAAGCGACTTGTTTGGAACCCTCCTTCTGACGCAGTCGGGTAATAATTTAAAATTAAAACAATAAATTCACTGCACATTACTTATTTATTTTAACAGTGAATTCGACGTTTTATTTTTTATTCGTTCAAATTTGCAGTAAAATAGAAATGGCCATAAGGTGACCTTCCTTCCATTGCGTCAAGGTGACTCAATTTATTTATACATTTTTTTTTCGATCTCCAGCAAAGAATAGGTACACAGTTATGACATAAATAACAGAGGTTCAATAAATAGATAGAGAGAGAGAGAGAGAGGTAAAGAGGTTCAAAGGAATGTCATAACTGGTAAACACAATGGTTCAATATTTTTTTTTTTAGCATGGGCTATCAACTGCTTCACCGGACTATGGACCACAGTGGTTCATTAAAGTGTGCTCCTTAAGTTATACGACACCAGTTACTATGATAGCTGAAGGAGGAGCACACTTAAATATTAGGAAGTGGTGACGGGAGTGCGTTTTGGGACTGTATTTTGTAGAACTTTGACCTCCAAAAGTTGCTGGCACTCAGCCTAATTTGACTAAATTACTTTTGATTTTGATTTTGAAATGAACGCACCACAGAATGCCCATTGATTGATTCGACGTAGGTATATTACAATAATCAATAAAACTTAGGCGATGGGTGATTGTGTTTAAGATTAGGAGGTACTATGACGTTGTCCAGTTTGTAAACTAATTTCGCATGACATTTCTTTGAAAGTCTACTAGAACAATACCAGACGTATGAGGTTTTGTTGTTTCTTGAGAATGTGTGGTTGTCAAACAACAGCAATTGGCAGCCTCTCGATGACGTCACTATTTTGCAGCCTGGAAGTTAAGAACATAATAATTTTCTAGAAAAAGAAAAAGAAGATAAAGATCTATGTCCTTCAGGGGCCTAACCACCAACTCTTAAAGCAGTATTACTTCAATTTTACTTCCAGTGGGAAAGAGACGGAGCTATACAGGACGTATAGCTCCGTCTCTTTCCCACTGGAAGTAATTTAAAGTTAAAAGAGTTGGTGGTTTAGGCCTTAGGCCCAGGTAGGTGTAGGTAAATAAGTTGAGTTGATAGTACATATCCGGAACGTGCGAGACCGCGAGAATATAATTAATTTGTTTATTTTCGGGGCAGATTGTATATTTTTTTATTAGTAAATGCTATTTTTTGTTAATCTAAATCCATATCGTTGTTTTCAGTAAATGTAATGTAATGATCGGTACCTAATGTGTCATGAAATGTCATCGTCACTAGCCTTACGGTTTCGTTCGCGTGATTGTAGAAAATTATCCTACAGAATCTGATAAACGTATAATTTGATTGTGTAAAAACCGTACGTTTAGAATCGTCGAAGTTGTCACATCAGATACGAAAATGTTAGAAAGAAAAGTTTGTGAATTATTACGCCCATTTAATTATGCATAATACTGATCTATCTCTAATATTGCACAAACATTTATGAAAAGTTAAATACATTAAAAGTCAAAGGACCGGTTTTTGAATTGAGAATTTGAAGTTTAACGTGTCGAACTCCACTTTAATGCCAAAGTTTGACAGTGTTTTAGGCTAAATTAGAGTTTGACTAACATTAACTTCAAATTCTTAATTCAAAAATCGGGGGAAAATCGTCAAAATCTCTAAACTGAATTTTAGTACATGTTTGTGTACCAGATTTGTAATCCAAATTTTTCTCTAGAGAATTTTGACAATCGGGTACTAATTTTTATGACTAGAATTAAAGTAGGTAAGTACTACAAATTCACGCTTTTTAAAGCGGTTACAATGTTAGATATATTATTTAAAAATTATACAACGTGTAACAGAATAAACACAATACCTCTTGGGGTTATTGTACTCATAATTATGAATGAAAAACTTTTACTATGGAACCAACCCCGAAATCGCGAAAAAGAAGTCGGTTAAAAATCAGCTGTTCAGTACATTTTGTCGAGTTATACGCACAGAAATATATGACTACCCCAGTCGATTTTTTTTGCGATTTCAGTGTCATAGTGGAAGTTGTTCAAAATGATGAATACAATGACCCCTTAAGAGGTATTGCGTTAATTCTGTTACTCGTTGTATAGATATGGGTACATGGTTACATTTGAGTACATTTAAGTAGGTAACTACACTAAAATCTACAATAATAATAAATACCTAAGAATAATTTTTGGCATTGAAATATTAAATATTGAATGCAAACATACTATTACTTTTACCGCACGTCTAGCTGACACTTTTAATAAAACTATTAAAAGTTTAATGACTAAGATTATTTATTTAATGACACATTTTAATTTAAACTTTAAATACCGATGTAAACACGATTCATTTGTGACTGACAATTTGTATGAAGAAACCAATTTGAATATTGTTAAAATAACAGTGACTTTGAAGTGAAGTAAAAATGAGTGAAATGCAAATTTAACAAAATAGTTTTCGATTTAGCTAAAACGTTGTCTTTCAACGAAATTAATCAATTTTATTGCACCATGTAATATATCGTCATTGCATTACATTAAGTAACTATTCTAGCTATTCTTTTTTTTAGATTTTCAAAAATATTTTATTTTTATGTAGACAAATATAGACATAAATTAGACAGTATATTATATGACTTCAATTACGTTTCAGTTTCGGTTTTACAAATTTCGTTACCATTTCATACTAAAGAATTTGGGGTCAATGAGGTTGAGGTTGGTTCCCCTACTACTAATCCTATCGAGATTACGTCTTTTCTTTTAATAGGTTCGCTATGTATATTATGACTAGGTACATATATAGGGTTACTTCGTGACAGTTCAATGTTACGTACCTATAGCAAAAGATTATAAAAATAAATAGACACGTATTTTTTTTTGTTTAACAAAGTTACGAAAAAAATATCAAATGTGATAAGTGATGTGAATTGTTGTAATAATAATAAAATAACAAAAATAACGTATTATTTTTCCGTGAAATGTGTTCTATTAACGATACTGATTGCATGGAAGGAAAAAGTGGACTGTCTCCGAATTAACCCTGTAGGTATGCTTTGGATTAATTTTTAAGCGTTACACACATTATACACTATAATTACATAAAACGGGGTCTAGCCGCATCAACCACATATGATAACTTGATTTCATAGAAAACAAAAGTTGCAAAACATTACTTCAGCAACAAATGTTAGTACAACATATAATTGCTGAAACAAAGTCATGCGAATGTTGCTAGCAACATTTCACAGAGTTAGATAGTCAATCACGTTGCAAGATTAGTTGTGGAAAAATTCATATGAATAGGGGGGCTCCGATAAACCACCTTTAACCGACTTCAAAAAAGGAGGACGTTCTCAATTCGTCTGACTGTTTTTTTTTTTTATACTCGAGTTAATTCAGCAATATTTTTAAAGAAAGAAATTATTCGGATTCGACAGCGAAGCAGCTAGTAAGCTAACACTGTTAGTCTTGAATATTTTACTTGAAATATCAAGAAACATTGGTATCGGAGGTGGTGGAGGATGAGTATGAGTAAGGTCTACAGAAACGACATAGTTATTTTCGTCCAGACAAAGGGTTGCTTTACATCTGCACCTGATCCTCTCCGAGCAGTAGTAATTCAAAGAGCCTCCTGGCAGCGTTGTAAACCTGAATTCGTCGACTTGGATTATTTTCTTGTTCGTCATTGGTAGAGGAAGCACGCACGCGCGCAGTTTCGGGTCTCCACAATATTCTTCAACTAGGACCGGACTTGGAGATTTTTCTTTTTTCACAGTATCTGGTAAAGGTATCTCGAGTGGAAGAACTGAAACAGTTTTAATTAGTTAGCAGTGTATTCAAGTTTCTATGGTGATAAAACTATTCGGAGTTATGAGCTAGCGCTTGTATCTACAGGTATACATGCATATTTTGTTAGGTACTCTGTTTACTGTTAAATAATAGAATGTTTTTTTTTGGAAATTATCTTTTTAATTGTTTCTAAGTTCACAATCTTCTTAAGTCACACCATTACCAGCCACAATGACTGAGCCGATTTTGACGATAGGCGTCAAAATTATGGTGGGTGATATAGGCGGATACGCATATGAAAAAAATGCAGATGTTAAATCCGAACAAGTGACGAACTGAATTTCCTGTTTTGCTGTCGTTTCATTTGTGATATTTTTATTATTTATTTATTAGCCTCACCAACTGTTAACACTAAAAATAATAAATTATTTGTATTTGAATACAAAAGTACTTAGCCTAAAACTATTGCATAATGTAAACAGTTTTTTACTGTTATGGCACTTCACTACATAAGCCAAGGTATACAAATTGATAATATTCTTAACTTAATAGAAGGTATTAATTATTGATTTGTATGTAATTCAGTTTGAATTACTGATTTTTTAAAACAAAAATAAGGTATATATATAATATATTATCTTATAAAAATTTTGAATTTATAAATTATACAAAATATAATAATATTATTATTTAAAAAAAAACAGTAAAACAATGTTACTTTATTTCATCTTTTATACTACGCGCATCTAATATTTTCAATGAAGAATTCTGAGTCTCCGTGTCTAGCTGTTTGTCACTTCCACATGTTACAGAGGTAAAGCTCGGTAACAAGATGTAAGTACCATCGGGCTCCTTCTGAATGTTGGGCCTTGGATGATTGTGATAACCCAGATGAGATTCAAGGGTCCCATCTTTATTAAGGGTCAATTTGGCTTGACAATCCAGGGCATCCTTTTTCGAACAATATCGACTGCGATCAGAGCTACCTCTTTTGGAAAAAGTGTAACCATTGTACAAAGTTGCGTTCCTTCCTTTTAAGGTGATGATTTCATATGTGTCTGAAATGTTAAAGATAGGTTCATGGAGTTTAGTTACTTTAAAAGGATTTTTATCAGCAGGTAGATCCAGACCTAACTTAGTTTTCAAGTGATGCAGATTTAACAGCCTGGCCACGACGTTGCGGTTCCTAACGATGCAATAACAATCTTTTTGTATTATATCATTTTATGCATGAATAATTTTAACGTTTAACCAATTTTGTAGTTATTTACCGAGTTACAGCCTGGTGACAAACAGACAGACGGACGAACAGCGGAGTCTTAGTAATAGAGTCCCTTTGGGTACGGAACCCTAATAAAATATGAAAACATACCACACGACAATTTTTTTTTTTTACTATATTTTAGTTTACAATGTACACTAATGTACCTACTATTAAACACACTATGGATTATAATTCTGAGTATTCGTTTTAAATGTATGTTACTTCTACACGATTATATAGGTAGATACATATTTTATTTTAATTAGGTAATATTTATTTTAATTAGGTAATATGTGACAAGTGCCATCGGGATGCCTGAAAATTTTAGGCATTGGATGATTGTGACAATTCAGATGGGTCTCAACGGTCCCATCGGGCAGTAAGAGCAATTTAGCTTGACAATTCATCTTATCCTTTTTCGAACAATACCGACTGCGATCAGAACGACCCCTTCTGGAAAAAGTGAAGCCCTGGTACAGAATGACCTCTCTTTTCTTTATTTTGATGATTTCCAATTTATCTGAAATGTAAAAGAAGTTTTTTACATATGTTCAATTTTTTCTTATTTCTATACTACACTATTTACAATAAAAAAATAAAAAGAACACCTTTGGGTTTCCTTAGAACCACAGGTAGATCTAGACCTAACTTAGTTTTCAAGAGTGGAAGATTAAACAGCCAGGCCACGACGTTGCCGCCGTAAGACACCACACTCTCGCGGATTTCGCTGAGCCAATCGCTGCAGCTGTTTCATAGGGAAAAAAATAAAAAATACAAAAAAAAAACAATATATGGTGGTTTTTATATTAAGACAAGTGCTGGCTCTGCACTATCAACGAAGGATTGAGCGGCCTCCACAGTCTTTAGTAAGCCATTTGCCAATAAAAAGTTACTTATTCTGTGTTACTTCAGGTTATAAAATATCCGTGAGCAAAATTTCATCTAAATCTGTCAACCATTTTGGGGCGATTAGAACATAACAAAACAAACTTACATTTATAGTATGTAGTAGGATTTAAAGACTTATGCATGTCTATGTCTACGATATGTCTATACGAATACATTTTGTGTAACATTACAAAATTATTATATTATTACATTATGTCGTTTATTCATTTTATATACATATATATCGATTACATTTTTAAATATTTCTTATAAAAAGCACAAAAAAAACATTTAAAAATATAAAAATAGTATCTAATCCGCCGGTGTCGGGAGTGGGGTGGGTGCTTCTTCAAGCAAGGCATTCTTTGGTGATTTGCGTGGCAATTATGAAATTTAACATTTTTTTTAAATCGACATCTGTTTCTTAAAATATACGTAAAAGTAATATTTTTTATAGAAGAGGCACCTCAGAGAGCGATATACTTACAGAGATAATCGAGGTTAAAATATTGGAGGCCAGGCAAATCACAAAACACCAAGTTTTCCTTCAGCTTTCCTTTTATAATATCTCGCCCGGTTTTTGGCCTTGAACTCTTCATTATTTTTAAGCCTCTCTCTTCTTCTTCTTTCAGACAACTTCTTTCTTTCCAATTTTCCTCTCTTGTTAATGGCATTTTGGTCTAAAAAATAATTCATTACAATTTTATTAACAAACCACGCTGCGGGAAACAGCCAGTTTTATATTTAATAAATAATAAAAATAATAATAATAACATTTATTTCATCAAAAAGTACAAAAATAAACAGGTATGTAACAAAATGTACCGTTAAATCATTGTACAGTGTAGCAACTAAATATAGCAAACTGATTCCCAAACTGAAACGAACTCGTATTTCGGGATTCGCCGGCTCTCCACTCTAGTGTCATTACAATAATTATGACCAAACATTTGCAACATTAAATTAAACTTAACTATTTCTACATTCTATTATATTCTATTCAATGTCCATTTTACTTATCAATTAAGAGTTTTTCTGTTTTAGGGACATATGCCAATTACTTTGTTTAATTTTCAAGTCATATTTATTTAGTTTATACAGTGAGATTTTATGATTAATTTCGTTATAAATTGAACAGAAGAACAAACAAATGCTACGCGTCTTTTTTGTGAAATTAAATTAAATTATTAAGGGGAAGTTGTGAATGCCGCCGAAGTATAGTACGGGGGACAAACAATTTTATTGTCTAACAGTTAATATCTGGCTTTCTTTATACAGATCTGTAGTCGAGTAGTAACGGGGCTTGCAGTGTATAACTTTTAGGAGGTACCTCTGGGCTCTTTCCAATTGCAAAAACAGTTTTATAAGTAGGTACCATGCAGGTGTACAATAACTAACTAAGAATTGATTGGTATAGTGCAATATAGACTGTATGCATTACTGATACATCGACAGAATGACGAAGATTTTTAAAAATATAAAGAAAACTTATTACGCCCTCGGTAAGATTTTTTTAAAATTATTTTAACAGAAAACTTAAAATCGCTCTATCTCTCTCTTTAAACTTAAAATCGCTCTATCTCTCCCTTTAAACTTAAAATCGCTCTATCTCTCTCTTTAAACTTAAAATCGCTCTATCTCTCTCTTTAAACTCAAAATCGCTCTATCTCTCTCTTTATACTTAAAATCGCTCTATCTCTCCCTTTAAACTTAAAATCGCTCTATCTCTCTCTTTAAACTTAAAATCGCTCTATCTCTCCCTATAAACTTAAAATCGCTCTATCTCTCTCTTTAAACTTAAAATCGCTCTATCTCTCTCTTTAAACTTAAAATCGCTCTATCTCTCTCTTTAAACTTAAAATCGCTCTATCTCTCCCTTTAAACTTAAAATCGCTCTATCTCTCTCTTTAAACTTAAAATCGCTCTATCTCTCTCTTTAAACTTAAAATCGCTCTATCTCTCTCTTTATACTTAAAATCGCTCTATCTCTCCCTTTAAACTTAAAATCGCTCTATCTCTCTCTTTAAACTTAAAATCGCTCTATCTCTCTCTTTAAACTTAAAATCGCTTTATCTCTCTCTTTAAACTTAAAATCGCTCTATCTCTCTCTTTAAACTTAAAATCGCTCTATCTCTCTCTTTAAACTTAAAATCGCTCTATCTCTCTCTTTAAACTTAAAATCGCTCTATCTCTCTCTTTAAACTTAAAATCGCTCTATCTCTCCCTATAAACTTAAAATCGCTCTATCTCTCTCTTTAAACTTAAAATCGCTCTATCTCTCTCTTTAAACTTAAAATCGCTCTATCTCTCTCTTTAAACTTAAAATCGCTCTATCTCTCTCTTTAAACTTAAAATCGCTCTATCTCTCTCTTTAAACTTAAAATCGCTCTCGTTTCATTCATTTCGAAAAATAAGGATTTTTATAAGCTTTTTAGTTACCGATTTTTATATATCGAGGGCTGCATTTACCGTTTTTTTTTGTTTTATTATTGATAGTCACGCGCTTGACCACTATCTCACCTGATGGTAAGCGATGATGTGGTCGAAGATGGAGCACGCTTGCCTAGAAGTAACCTATTCACTCTAACCTATCCGAAGATATTGCCCGGTTGGCGCTTTAAACAGTTTCGGTGCTGGATGAGAATGAGTATTATAAACGGCTGCCAGACTTCCATCTTTGTAGAGCTTGAGTCTTGCTTTACAATCCCTGCTGATCTTTTGGGAGCAGTACTGATTACAATACGACGCCCCTTGTCGCGAAAACGTAAAGTTTTCGTATAAAATCATCTTTTTGTTATTTATTTCAATTACTTCATAATCTTGTTCTGGAAAAAAAAACTTATGTTAAATAACATAATGTCATGGAAATAGCATCACATCATATTTTGTCATTTGAATTAATGAAGGCAGAATAAATAATGTTCCAAGAAACAATTCCATTGATTTCGGTACCTACTGAGGTATTATTGCTCACAATCAATTTATTTATTACTAGTGGTCGCCCAGTGGTCGACATTTGACCACATTTTTCTATAAATTTAATGTATTTTACAAAAAAAAAAAATACAAAGTTTTTGCTTCACGTATTAATATATCTATACTAAGTATATATAATATAACAAAGCTGAAGAGTTTGTTTGTTTGAACGCGCTAATCTCTGGAACTACCAGTTAGATTTGGTATTCTTTTTGTTTTTGATAGCTACACATTCATGAGGAAGGCTAGGCGAAGTCTATACGGGAACGGGAAATTCCTAAGGAAACGGGAAAAACGGGATATGCGCGTACGAAGTCGCGGGCAAAAGCTAGTAGACTTATAAATTTAGATACATAGACAACAGCGTATTGTTTAATAAAACTACAATTTGTTTAATAAAACAGCTTATTGAATCTCCTAACAGAGCTGCGAACATTATCATTAACTAATATTATGTAACCTTTCACCAGTCTACACCCGGCTTTACAGGCTGTTCCAAAAGTGCGTAATAATATTTAAGGGTAAATAAAAGAATGTATACTATTTTTTTGGCATAATGCTGAGCTGAGACCATTTTGGCATTATCACCCAACCAGCAATTTTGCCCTATAACCAAACCTTATATCTCAAAACAGCTGGGTAAACGATGTATGAAGGTTTTGGCGGTGACAGATTGTTGTATAAAAGCGTTATACAATACATTTTGGCTCTATAAGTTTATACAGCAAAAACGACCTATTACGCATTGATGTAAAGGTTTACTTCACGACTTTTTATAGCTGTTATAGTCAGGCGTTATAGAAACCTCCAATGTGACTAGTATACAACGATAGGACTCTATAACAGCGTTTACAGTCACCCTAATGCACCTGATTTACGCAATAAAGGTTCTGGGGGCCTACCACAACCTCTTAAAACAATATTATTTTAATATTACTTTGTAATTTCTGTTGTTGCATTTTCAACTCTCGGATCAGCGCCGAGAGTTGAAAATGCAACAACAGAAATTATAAAGTAATATTAAAATGATATTGTTTTAAGAGGTTGTGGTAGGCCCCCTGAACGAACTATAATGGGTCTTTCGTTCTAATAGAGATGAAAACTCAATAATAGGGCGATATTGTGATATTGTGGGTTTTTAGATCGCCGTTACAGTACAGAGTACTATAATGGAGACAAAAATTCTACAACAGTGTGATTAGGTGATAAAGCGGAGTTCCAAATAACATTTATGTAGCTTTATTGTCATATAAAGGTTTGTTAACGCTCATTATAGTCGTAGTGATAAACTTATCACAAAGACACTTTTTTTAGAACAGGATTGTTTTTTTATAACTGTTATAGTCCCTCTATTGCACAATAGTACTATAACGGAGATCCTGTCTCATTTAAAACATAAATACTTTATATAAAGGTAGTCTAGCAATGCTTTTAAATGATAATTTAGTTTTGTAAAGGCATTTCTATCGCTCTTCTACAACAATATTGACATTTTGATTCAGCGTAATTAATGAAACAACCAATATTTTTATAAAAAACGAAAAATGGATTTAGAAGCTTGGAAAAGGTTCAAACGCAGTGGGACTTATAGACGAGAAGTGAAAAGACAATATGAGGAAACAGCAACGTCGTCAAGAATCATTCCTATCACTAGTAATAGTCAAAACCAAGCTGGAGACCAAATTATAGAAAATGGTTCCGTACAAAAAACATTTCGCGTTAGTGAAGAAATGGAGAATAATTTTAATATGGACAATGATTCCAGGTGTGACAGTATTTCAGATTGTTTTAGCTGTTATTCAACAGAAGATAAAAACCAGGAACTACGTGATGACAACCATTTTGCTTAATATTGCACTGAAAAAGAAAAAAAAAACACTGTATTGACTAGTACCTAAGTAGGTAGTGGTTTTGTTCCCAAAGCTCAATAATTATTCTATTAAGAAAAATCAGCAAGTTTATCATAATAAAAACTCAAGAGTATTCATAAATAATAACTCATAAGTATGACTCTGACGTCGTAGTAGAGCTGATATATAAACTTATATTTTCTAACGTGCTATTTTTATAAGTTAAATAAAAAATATTCATCATATATTTGTGGCACAAGGTTGTCCTTGTTCAAAAGGAACCCTAACTTCATGTAATGGTGGTTTTAATCTGTCATAACGAGTGCTATAGTAGAGTTCAGGAAGCTGGAAGTATATTTATGACTTAAAATTCATAATTCTTTTAGTAAAAGCTCAACAATTCGAGGGGGGCATTCAAATATTGTCGTAAAGCCGTATATAGTTTATCAGTAAAATTACAGTCGCACGTCATTTTCCCCATAAGAGATGAATAATTTAATTACAAAATAATATCTTACTCACCACGATATCCTCGTACTTCCTTTTATTATATCTTTTCTCTTCAAAAACACTGACACAGTGCAGCGGCGTGAACGAATGTAAAATGAATGAATGAATGATAAAAAGGTACTTTAGTAGCGTTACGGTGGCTTGTATATCATCAAACAGAGATTGCGTTACTGTTACATAAACTGTAATAGGCCAAAATTGTCATAACTGATACCGCTACAGTTCCACTTTACAACTGAATGGAGATATAATTGCGCCACTTTCTTTGTAGGTGCACCTTCTTAGGCCTTTTATATCACCACCGATTAGTTTTTACAAAACGTTCTATGGTCTTCTATACAACTAACTTTTGCTGGTTGGGCAGTTTTGTTATTTTGTTTAATCTTAAGGTGTTTCTCTTGCGTGTTATTAATGCCAATAAACTCAATTTTCTTTCTTTCTTTTTCCTGTAGGTATATTTGTTTATCACAATTTAGGATAGATTGTGAACTGTGACTGATTGACTTTAAAATATTTACCACCAGACTTGAATATTCTTGGAGGGGGGTGATTATGGGGTGTGGAGGGCACTGCAAGAGTTCCATCTGCGTTCAGAATCAGCTTGGCTGCACATCTCTGACTGGACCTTTGAGAACAGTATCTGTGACGGGCAGATGAGCTTTGTCTTGAAAACGTGTAGTCCTGGTACAGAAATAATGTTCTTCCATTGATTTCTATGATTTTACCTGAAAATGTGGGAAACATTTGGTCGATCGAGTCTTACGAAGGAAAATGTAAGGAACAGAAAAATTTTGAAGTTACGTTATAAAATAAATTCTTCAGCAATGAAATATTGAAAATATTTATTGAAAGATACAGACATTTTGTAATAATATAAAATTTATCTAGACTCGATGATATTTTCCATCTGATGTCATTAATATTTTCGCCGGTGGATGGTTGTGTGAAGCTAAGACGCTTTCGATACTACCATCGCTATTCAGTTTAAGTTTTGCTCTGCAACCTTTGCTTAACCTCTGCGAACAATACTGGTTCCTCCATGACTGGCCTTGTTTAGAATATGTGTAATTTTTATATAAAATCAACATCCTTCCTTTTATTTTAATGGTTGTATATTGCCCTGAAAGTATATATGTTTTATTAAAATTTGATAATCACCATTTCAGTCAAAAAGCCCACTGCTGGACATAGGCTTCCCCCAAGTGTTGGCACATCTACCGGTCTTGTGCGTCTCGCGTTCAGCAGATTCCTATGGTCGTGGTCTTCACCGAGTTATCAGTCCACTTTGTGAATTTCCGTCAGGATTGAGGGCCCCACTCAATCGAAAGACTATTGCTTTATTTTACACACAACAAACGTCCAGCCAACAGGCCCCTTTTTAAATACTATTATTTTGTTTCATACAATAGCATTAGGAGCTTGATACTATTATGTACCATATAAATCCAAAATTTCGACTTTCTGTGACCTATACTTTAGAAGATACGGAACCCTAAAAATCCCGCTGGTCGGACGTTTGGCTAAATAACGAATATCTTCTAAAGTATAGGTCACAGAAAGTCGAAATTTTGGATTTGTATGGTACATAATAGTATCAAGCTCCTAATGCTATTGTATGATACAAAAGAATAGTATTTAAAAAGGGGCCTGCTGGCTGGACGTTTGTTTGAATAACGATTATCTTTTGAAGTATAGCTCGCAGAAACTCGAAATTTTGGATTTGTAAGGTACAAAATAGCATCAAGCTCCTAATGCTATTGTATGATATAAAAGAGTAGTATTTAAAGAAGGGGCCCGCTAGCCGGACGTTTGTCTAAATAACGAATAACTCCTAAAGTATAGCTCTCAGAAAGTCGAAATTTTGGATTTGTAAGGTACATAATAGTTTCTAACTCCAAGCACTATTGGGCGATCTATAAGTATAATAACAAAAAAAGTAATCATACGGGGCCCGCTAGCTAGACACTTCATAGACACGTCATTTAATCAAAAACTGTTGAGGTACAAAATATATCTTATTTATTTTCTTTAGGTACAAAAAAATATATTTATGAAAAGCTATGACCTATTGATAAATCTCGTTGGGGCCCGCCAGATAGACTCACACGTCAACCTTTGGGTTAAAAAGACTACACTGTGTGTTTATTCACGCGGGCGGAGCCGCGGCCGGGAGCTAGTTATACTCGTATACAGCTACATACATAGTTATTGCAGTTTCATGTCGGTACAAAATCAGCGAATATAAATTTAATAAAAACTGCAAATTATTAAAATAAGTTCTATAAATCAAACACGCAAACAGAGACCAAAATTAAATAAGACGTAATCACAAAAACAAAGAAAAATGTAAGTATCTCTTTCATTATCATTATCAATTCATCTTGCTTTATACCTAATTTTTTAATTTTCCATGCTTTTGCAAGTCTGGACTTTGTGATAGTCTATTGTGGCAATTTGTAACAGTTTAAACTACATCGATAGAAACGACGTGGTATTTCTATAAAAAAGGTAACATTAGTGAAGATTTTTAATTCATATTTGTTTTAAATAAAACTCACTGGAATACAATCGTACTTTTTTATTATGACAAACATTGTTAGAACCATTGATAATCTAGTAAACAGATTTGTTATGAGCGCGGGCTAGTGAAGACTCGAATACATCCCAATTGGGTCGTATAGTCTTTAGTCTGTGTCAAGCATGGCGACGAGCGATAGCCTTTGTTGCGACGAAAACAAAATAAAAAAAATGCCATCGTTTGTTTTTAGAAGAATCTCTTTTGCACCATTTCTACGTGTAGAGAAATGTGAAATTAATGAAAAGTGTAAGTGTGCTGCCGCTGCTGCGCGGTACACTTTTTTCGGTTGTTTTGTGCGTGTATAACGCATTTGTTCACTGGAATATCTTTGTTTAGAACCCTATATTTTACGTTACGTTTATGGTAATCAGTTCTATAGACTAAAAGAGAATGCAAGAAGTTTGCATCGTAGTTACACTCTTAACAAAATAAGTGGTGAATCACAGTTTGCAATATGTGCCATCCAGGTCTTTGTACAATGTCGGTGGTGGGTGATTGTGTTCGGTGAAAGCCTGAATAATTTCGCCATCTTCGTCCAGTCTAAGCTTTGCTTTACATCCCATAGATTTCTTCTTAGAGCAGTACCGACATTTTTCATTGACGCCAGATTTCGAATATGTTTGTCCTTCGTAAAGTATAAGTTCCTTGTTGCGATATTTTATAATTTCGTATTTATCTGAAAAACAATAATAAAACTTCAACAATTTCTTTCTAATCTTTAAACAATAATTAATTTGTACGCCATAAATGGCAAAATATGTGGCCACCTCGTATTCATTATAAGACCTTCACTCATGTAACCATGTTTTACAAAATAAATATCTTGTATCTTGTAATAACCATTCCAAATGGAGATAACCTACTAGGTATCATAGTGACAGAAAAACTTTCAAAATGATCGAGGTCTGCTTGGCATTGAAAATTGCTGAGCAGACCTCGATAATCCCTACTTTCCTACTAATATTGTAAATGCGGAAGTAACTCTGTCTGTCTGTTACGCTTTCACGCTAAAATCGCTACACGAATCGTCATGAAATTTAGCAGATATATAGCCCGGGATATGGAGAAGGACATAGGCTACTTTTTTACGCGATAACCGACATCCGCGCGGGTGGAGCTGCGGGAAAAAGCAAGTCCTAAAAATAAAAAAAACGACTAAAAAGTTCCAAACAAGTCGCTTTTCAAGCAGTCTGATGCAGTTTGTGGCCTCTGGGGCCTAACCACCAACTCTTAAAGCAGTATTACTTCCAGTGGGAAAGAGACGGAGCTATACGTCCTATATAGCTCCGTCTCTTTCCCACTGGAAGTAATTTTGGTTTAGGCCCAGATCTGTGATTGAACTGTATTAGACTGCTTGAAAAGCGACTTGTTTGGAACTTTCAAGTCGTTTTTAGCGGTCGGGTTTTTTGACAGTCTATTTTTTTATTTCCTACATTTTAGTAAGTTTTGAAAATGTATACAGCCTACGTCACTACCTCAACTCTGACGAATTCAACGACACCTCATATGTCAAAATCCGTCCAGATGTTTGGGCTGTAGGGCGTGCCAAAGAAATGGACGCACCTACATACCCTCCCCTCCTTCTGACGCAGTCGGGTAAAAAACAGACAGTAATATTAAGGTCCACGTTTCACCAAAATCAAGAGTGTGTTTGTTGTGTCTGTTTCGAATAAATGTTTTCTTTTCTATTTTTTTCTGAAGATAAGTACAAATAAGAGTAAAACAGGAGCAGTAATAAAAAAAAATGTTAGACATCAATTTTATTTCTAGGAGAAAACTATAATTAACAACAGTCACATCATTGTTTCTTAATAACTAAAATACTCTTAGTATAATAAATACAATTTCCCACTGCTGAGACACAGGCCTGCTATCTATTGTTGGGCTATAATATCGGTGGGTTATGCCGGTTTGCTTGACGACGCGTACGTACTGTACAAATGTCTTCGATTTCTTTGTTCTAGGACGTGGCGAAGGAAAACAGCTTGTTACCAACATCGTTTTCAGAGCAATCGTAATAAAGTAAATATACAAAGTTAAACGCCTCCCTAATTCGAACCTACAACTTGTAAGCCGGGCACCAGGCCAACAAAGCTTAAACATACACACATACAAAATCACAGGCGTAAAAAAATGCAACAGCTTGAAAGGCAAAAAAAATTCATCCACATCGTTGTATGGAGACGGTTGTGACACTGACACAGACTCTACAACCTACCAGCGCTTTATTAACCTATATTGAATGTATGTATACTTTATAATTATTTTAGTGAGTATTAAATTTCTATGTATCGCTATGGGAATTAAATAATACTTTAGTTTTTGAGTATTTGCTTCATATCATAATCGCAAGTAATTTCAAACTGTTCATGTTTCTGTCCAGCTCTTATATTATACTCAACTTTGGCGATACGTCGGTACAGCGATTGCGGTGCAATGTTTTCTTCGGGTACGTTCTCAATGTCGCAAAGCCTTAGATATGACGAGTAACATTCGCCGAAACTCAGGTTAAATTCGCGAAACTTCTGCTGAATCTCATTTTCCTCACAATCTGTACGTTTGCACAACATTTCAATGTGTTTACGGACCATGTCTTTCATAACTTCTGGTCGTCTCTGCTCTTGCGAAATAACAGCTTGGGCTTTTGTTTCAGTTTTTTCGTTAACCATCTTAATCACTGGACCTTTTTCCACTCTTAAATCCTGTGCCTTACCCTCGGGCCTCGGTTTCGGTCTTCGGCTGCCTTTTAAAAGTGCTTCTATTGTTGTTACACCCAGGGTGTTCATAAAGAACTTTCTGCATACTCTTACGACTTTCTTGTTCACCAAAAAGGTGTAGGTTACGGTCATCTTTCTTCTGCTCGATGACTTTACTCGGCACGCTGGAAATTGAGTAACTCTCGATAAAATAAACTGTTTTCTTAAATTACGTGTCATATTTTTCCCATAGTATTTGTTAAAGATTTTTATCCTGGTGTTTGTATCTACATTTTCATAGCACTTAAGTCTGCATGTGCATACGGGTCCCATTTTTTTTGTATTGTTTCGTTTGGGATTCGTTTTCTTTGTTTTTGCCGACTTATTCATGGAAACAATAGGATTCATCGAACGTGGTTCAGGAAGGTTAGACTCTGTAACATTTTCATTAGCTGTATGATTTTCATTTTCATCAGCTGCGCTGGGCAAAGAAGTCTTGTGACAAGATTTTGAAGAACCTTGAATTAAAATGACAGTAAATTATTAGTGGTATTGCAGTAGCTGAGGTCATTACTATCAAACCATGCTTGTCTAACGGTTGGGTGAGTGGGTTTTATTCATAATCAAAACGACACAGTTATAATAAAAGGTAACGAATATATTTTAACAGCAGTAATGAATTGCGACCGTCAAAATCAATAAATTTACATAGTAAACTTATTAAAATAAAACTATCTTGTCAATGAAATTTATTTATTTCTATAATCATCTATAACCTGCACGAAAAGATTTTGATATAATGACGCATCAGCTGAATCGACGGGGTGTTGCGTAGTACGTGATGAATTTCAGGAAGGACATAAACTTTCAGTAATCGGATATATTATGAAACAATTATTGTTTCCGTAGGTATTTTATAAGATATGTGTGAGAAATATCTTAAATAACAAGTTAAGGTCGTTCAAATCGCGTCAGTTTACTTAAAAATGTGTTTTACGAAGTACTTATCACCTTTCCAAAAGGTAGTCAACTTAGATTCGCTGAAAATTTATACCTAGTAAACAACCTTCTCGCTTGCTGAAAATATGCATAAGGGCAAAATTAAGACAATCATTCTATTTCCGTTCTTCATTTTTCATTCACAAGTTAGTTGAATTAATTTGGCGCAGCCATGAGGCGCACACTTATTGTTTTGACTTCTGTTCTCAAAGCCACTGTTTTATTTGTTTTTTTTTTCTTCTATTTTGTTTTTTTCCTTGTTTTTGTTGTGTGCCTCTTACTGTGGCCAATAGATGTATTTTCTTTCTTTTCTTTCTAAATACGATCAAAGTAGAAAACTATATGCTAATGACATGGTGATTTATAGACACAGATCTAATCACTCGCAATATTCATTAGCACTGCATTATTTGTGTTCAAAATCGTCGACTATTTTGTTTTTTTTTTAATTGTTATGGTGCACCAACACTAAACTAAATTACGCTGTTCGATTTTTTAAAATTTTGTTTGACTCGATTAATTTAAATGAGCGATTTTCACAAATCGATTCTGAGAAAAAATAGAAAGGCATAAAATACAATAAGCACTGTTGATAATATTTTTAATCATACTTTATTTGCCGAATTCTCTCTATTCAAGTTGAAATTGTGTTTGGTTGAGTGAAATTCTGAGTAGATGCATGACCTATTCCGTAGGGTTTTTTTTGTATACAAGTATTTTTTGTTATTCATTACTTCCAAGCGACACTTAAGACGAATCTAATGACACCTCATACAATAGGAAATACACATGACATACTTACCTACAAACATACATACTTACATAGGTACATATTTACTTACATACCTATAGTCAAAAAACATTCGCACCCTCCTTTTGGAGCAAGATCAAAACAAACTTCTGAACGTATCTACAGTACATAATAAATATCCAATTTTCATACATAATGAAAAAAATAATACAACCTGATTCAATAAAGTATTTTTTTAATGATGACAAAGTCACACCAACTTAACATTACCTGTATAAATATATACCCGGGAATTATTTATTAAACCTGCTGAAAGTATCAACACAAGACTCATTAATGTCAAATCATGAGTATATTCTGAATTTAAAACTAATAACGACTGATGGCGATTATCACATTTATACACTTGGGCCCTTATTTATACAAACTTTTCAACCATTACTTAGACGTGTTTATGAGATTCTAAATTCAAATTCTCAATATAAAATTTTGAATATAGATTCTGCTTATCAGTACTTTATAAAGCTGTATTTAAAAAGTTTATATAAATACGGCTGTTAGATTATGAAAATTAGTAAACTTTCGGGTTAAACAAGAAACAACGCTAACACATGAGCTTTATTTACGATTGTTTTATTTAACGCCCATAAATAAGATTTTATTTGAGGAATTATCAATTACAACATTATTAACTAGGATGTCTTATGGCGTAACTCTACTATACGGTTAAAGAAAAGAAAGGGAAAGCCTTTGTTCAACAAAGGGACAAGTGTAGGCTTACAAAAAAAACATCTTTACTTATCACTTAAACGTTCATTACCTACATATCATCTACCTGCCTATGTTTCTTTTGTAATATTCTTTCTAGTTTTATTCAGAGTTTATTTTATCAATTATGTCAATGCACCCAATAGCATTTACAGATTTTCGTCACTTCCGTTACATTCTATCGGTTTGAAATTATATTCGGTTTTCAAGATCCGTCGGTATAACCATTTCTTCGCCACATTATATTTTGGTATGCCCTCTTTGTCACAGTATTCTAGATACAATGAGTAAAACTTGCCTATTTTCAAGTGTCTGCCGCAGTGCAGTTCTCGTTCAATGTTTTGCCCAGAACGAGTCACATAATCAAACATTAAATCAACGTGTTTACGAACCGTATCTTTCACTTCTTTTGGTGTCTTGTTTGTCGGTGGGCAGCGTCCTCGCCTGTCTTCATGCGGTATGCCCTTCTTGGCGTTACTTAGAGCCACTAATGGTTCTTTCCCGGATATAGCCAAAGTGTTGCAAAAGAAGTATTTACAGACCATGACGGGTTCTTCGTTTACCAAAAAGCTATAGTTCAATGTAACACCTCTTTTAAGTGGTTTTCCAAAAACGCGACGTCTACGCACTGGGCCTTCAGCAATTCTTGATACAAGAAACTGCCTCTGTAAAGTTCTGGTCATAGTATTATATTCATTAAATATAGCGATTCTGGCTTCTTCATTTACATTTTCGTAGCACTTTAGCCTACAAGTGCAAACTGGTCCCATTGTTTTCTGCATGACAGCTTTTCCTCTTCTTTTCTTTTTTCCAGTTTGTGCATACTTTTGTATGGAAGAAGTCGATGATTCACTGAATTTAGGTTTCAATAACTTTGTTTTCTTGGTTCCTTGTGATACGCCAGCATCAATGACGTATTCGTCATCTGAATATTCTACAGGATATTCATAACTATTTTGATCTTCATCAAAATCCTGTTCAGATTCTATAGCGACTATCAGATTATCATTGATTTGTTGTGATTCTGTTTTTTTCTTAATAGCTGAGCTGGGCATTTTAAACCACTGATAAGATTTGGAAGAATCTGGAATTGAAACAAAGAATCAGAACAAGTTATTAGTCAAGTGGCTGGATAAAGTTTTTATCTAACTTGCCCGTTCGGGAAGGTCCAAATTGATAATAATCCGTCGAGCCGTTTTTGAGCGAGTTGTCGTTTATCGTAGGGTTCGAGACTAAGCGATTATAGCCGAATTAACGTATTCTAGCAAAACCTTACAATACTGCCACAGGTAATTAATAGCGGCGCCTTTAATCCTTTTGATAAAAGATAAAGAATCAGCACTTTAAAAAATTATTATAAATAAATATATAGAAAACTCTTAGGCCTCGTTTACGGAGACGCGGTGCGTTCAGCGACGCGGCCCGCTAAATTCAAACAAATGGCGTTGTATGGCGTTTACGGAGAAGCGATTTTACAGGCGTTTGCTTGAGATGCAGGCGATGCCCGCAGAAGGCAATGCCGCGTTGCACGCGGCCGCAATAGGAACATGCGGCGATACCCGCAACCAATCACTTGAGATGTGACATTAGTATCTGGGATTCAAAACGAACGTCCCGTCCCGCCTTCGGACGCGCCGCAATGTACGATGTTGTTTATGAAGATGCAGGGCGTGTCGCTGCGCGTGGTACGGGCCGTGAAGAGTAGCGGTGCCCGCCGATGCGTCCGCAGTGGAACCCCTAACGGGTAGCGTAGCACGCGGCGTCTATCGCTGCGGCGGACGCGGTGCACATTGGGAGCGGATTACGTTCGCTTTTGAATCTCAGAGACTAATTAGAAATCTTAAGTGATTAGAGGCGGGTATTGCCGCAGGCGACGCCACGAGAGACGTCGTGTGTTGCACACGGCGATGCCATCCGCGGGCTCCGCCTGCATCTCAAGCAAACGCGTGAAAAATCGCTTCTCCGTAAACGCTCTCATACAACGCCATAATGTTTTTGAATTTAGTGCGGGCCGCGTCGCTGAACGCAGCGCTCGAGGCCCCGTGCGTCCGTAAATGAGGCCTTAAGTTACTAGTGACTGAGTGACTAACAGACACCGCAAAGCCGAAACTACTGGTCGTAGAAAGCTGCAATTTCGCATGTAGCTTCCTTAGGGAGTGTATGGGAATTTCCCGAAATTGTTACGGGAACGGGAAAAACGGGATATGTGCGTACGAAGTCATGGGCCAAAGCTAGTCGTTAATAAAAAAAGAAGGGTACATTGTCAATTAAAATTAATGTATTTCTAAAATTAAGTTCCCAGTTGCTATAAATGTAAAAAATATATTATGTTCATATTATTTATTAATAATATACATCACGCCTGACTTCCCAGAAGTGTTAGGTGAAGGCGTAACTACGTAAAAAATTTCAATTCTTATCACCTATTACCATAAACAGGGTACGAAGTACGAATCCAGAAACCGGGTTGCAACTGAGAAATATTACATTACCATTATTTAATTATTATTTACCTTTAAGGAACCAGCCGGTCTATTCTGTCAACATCTCGCCGAGAAAGTTCAGCTGGAGTGAACATGAACTCACTTCATGTTCACTTCACCTAAGCTGTCGCGGTGAGAGGTTAATCTGCACTGCAGTATACGGACCGTTCATTTAACCATTTGCTAGCGGTTTTAACAGTGAATCATATTCTGTTCTCAAGATACTTCGGTACAACCAGTACTTCGCAATATTTTTCTTTGGGATGCGCCCTTTATCACAGAATTCAAGGTACAAAGAGTAAAATTTTATGATTTTCGGGTCGCCCCCGCTGTGTGATTTTCCTTGAAGATTTTGCTTATTAATTGTGTCCAAATGTTTACGAACGTAGTTTTTTGTTTTTTCTGGGATTTTATTAACTGCCGGGTTTTTTCCCCGTCTGTCGTCTAGTGATAGACCATGTCTAGCCTTTGTAACTGCATTTCTTACAGAGGCTGAGGATGTAGCCAGGGTACTTAAAAAGAAGGTTTTGCATACTTTCACAGGATTTTCGTTCACCAAAAAGGTGTAGTTTAGAGTGACCTCCCTTGTTGGGTGATTTCTGTTACCATACCTTCTCAAAACTGGTTTTGCAGTCACTCTAGACACTATAAACTGCTTCTGTAAATGCCATGTCATATCTTGCCCGTAATAGCTATTAAAGATATTAATCCTAGCTTCCTCATTGACGTTTTCATAGCACTTAAGCTTGCAATTGCACACTGGTCCCATTGCTTTTTTTGGGGCAATAGCTCTTCGTCCTCGTTTTTTATTATATTTTTTTGGTAGAGCATTTTTTTGTACAGAAGCAGTCGAAGTTGCCGGAACCTGTTGATCTGAATATATATCAATAAAGTTCTTGAGGTCTGAACGGCTGTTTCCACTATTTTCGTTGACTGTTTGATCCTCGTCAGAAAATGAATCCATTGTTAAAAGGTATACCATATTTTTATTGATTCCTTTAACCATTTCTTTTTCATAGACTGGGCTGGGTAATGAAAACAGTTGACCCGATCTGGAAGTACCTAGAATGAAATTATTGATAAAATTAGTCAAAGTCGAATTCCCACGTACTCGAAATATATTGTATTTATCAAGATCCAAGATAGCTTTTCTATTAGCTATACTTGTATAAGATAAGTTGATGGATGGAAAATACTCTTTATTATGTACACAATAAGTTACATTACAAAAATACAATTCTAGAATCCGTGACATTAGGATTAGTTTTCAGCACACAGTTTTGTCTTTACTCAAAAAGATTTTGCTGATCATTTGTCCAATTCTTAACACATACCAAACGAACACAAATTGATCATAATCTGTCGAAGGGTTCCAGTCAAACCGAATGCAGCTGAAAACCCGTTTTCTGGCAAAACCTATCTATACTACCACAGGTAATTAATAGCGGCGCCTTAAACCTTTTTACAAAAGATGAAGTACCTACCTCTATAATGCTTGAAATAAACTCACAGGAAGAATAATAAAAGATAATTATTATAAAGAGTAGGTACACTTGAATCAGTACTTTCAAACATTATTATTTCAAATACTATATAAGACTGAGTGACTGACAGACAACGCACTGTCGAAACTACTGGTCGTAGAAAGCTGAAATTGGGCATGTAGGTTCCTGTTTAGGATTTCCAAAAATTCTAGGGGAACGGGAAACAACGAGATAATCACGTGCAAAGTCGCGGGCAAAAGCAAGTCGTAAATAAAAAAAAGACGAGCACCTACATTTTCAATCAAAATTAATTTATTTCTAAAATGAAGTCCTTAGTTGTTAGGAAATATTACAATACCTTTATTTTATTATTAGTTACCTTTAAGGAACCAATCAGTCTATTTTGTCAACATCTTGCCGAGAAAGTTCAGCTGGAGTGAGCATGAACTGTCATTCCAAATTGTTTTTTTATTTTTTATTTACAGCTCACTTCGTGTTCACTTCACGGTAAGAGGTTTAAGATTAATAAATAAAATTATTTATTTCTTCTCACAATGTTGTCCGTGAAGTGCTTATTCTAGGTTTACATTATATTATTTGTCTCATTAGCAATGTGAGGAGCTGGTGTGTCAGTTAGGCATAAAATGCATGTATTACAAATCACCAGGTCCCCACCTCACAGATGAACAGATAGTCTATTTCAGACACTGATCTGCATGATCCTCATATAGTATTGTGAATGTGGGGACCATTAGATCGCTATGATAGGGGTTCATTTCAGGTTAGTCAACAATGTCATGTCAATGTCAATGTCAGTTTGAGTTTTTTTTTTTTATGCGGCCTACCCAAATGTCCTTACTTTGGTATTGTTCGTCAAATCGTTGAGCTTCTTAAAGTTCTAAGTTTGAACTACACAAAAATTGACAAATGCTTGCACTGTCTCGACAGGTCCGCTCAAAACTGTGTGGTACTTTTCTCAAAAGACCACTTCAGACATCAACCTACATATGATTTGACCAGTACAATTGCATGGACTTCAAAAGAGACTTTGACCTCGTGAGTTTGTTTCGGTGTTTCTCCAGTCAGCTAGGAAACACCGGCCTCATCTAGTTTAAAACGACCAAAAAGATTGACGTGTTAAAGTGTTATTTACAACCTACTTACAAAATAAATATCATTTATTATTTATCAGCTTTTGTCAAAAAAAAAATGTTATAATATAATTACAGTCTGAGGTTATACATAAGGAGCTTCAAGACTAAAAACTAAAAACTTAAGTACTTAATTATAATTTTGAGGGTAGCAGTAAAAACGAAACAATAAACAAAATCGAATAACAGAATCGCACTGCAGTATACGGAGCAGTTACTTTAACCACTTGCTAGCGGTTTCAGCAATGAATCATACTCCTTTCTCAAGATATTTCGGTACAGCCCGTACTTCGCGACATTCTTCTTTGGGATGCGCCCTTTATCACAAAATTCAAGGTACATAGAGTAGAATTTTATGATTTTCGGGTCGCCCCCGCTGTTTGATTTTCCTTGAAGATTTAGCTTACTAATTTTGCCTAAATGTTTACGAACGTAGTTTTTTGTTTTTTCTGGTATTTTATTAACCGCCGGGGTTTTTCCCCGTCTGTCTTCTAGTGACATACCGTGTCTAGCCTTTTCAACTGCATTTCTTACAGTATCTGCGGATACAGCCAGGGTACTTAAGAAGAAGGTCCTGCAAACTTTAACAGGATTTTCGTTCACCAAAAAGGTGTAGTTTAGAGTGACCTCTCTTGAACGGTGATTTCCGTTAGTGAACCGCCTCACAACTGGTTTTGCAGTCACTCGAGACACGATAAATTGCCTCTGTAAATTCCATGTCATATCTTGCCCATAATAACTATTAAAGATAGTAGTCCTAGTTTCCTCACTGACACTTTCATAGCACTTATGCCTGCAATTGCACACTGGTCCCATTGCTTTTTTTGGGGCAATACCTCTTCGTTCTCGTCTTTTATTATGTTGTTTTGTTTGAGCATTTTTGAGTACAGAAGCCACCGAGGTTGTTAGAACTTGTTTATCTGAATCTTTATCAATATCGTGCTCATCATCTGAACGGCTGTTTCCGTTTTTTTCCTCGATTGTTTGATCCTCGTCAGATACTGACTCCACTTTTAAAATTAATATCATATTTTTGTTGATTTCTTTATCCGTTTCTTTTTCTGGGCTGGATAATGAAAACGGTTGACCCGATCTGGAACTACCTAGGATTAAATTATTATATAAATTAGTCATATGTCGAGTTCCCATGTACTCGTTTACATGCTGTTATCAAGATCCAACATGTTTTTATGAAGAATAGATAGCATATAATAGAATACTTCTTATTTTTTCAGTAAACCATATTTCTATAAGAGCTATCGATGGGTAGAAAATACTCTTTATTATGTACATTATACATGAGTTACAGAAAATACAATTCTAGAAACACTGGGTTTAGTTTTCCGTAAACAGTTTGATTATTGTGAGATTTTGTCGATAATTTTTCCGTTAACACGTCCACACACGTCAACAGTGCAGTGTACCCTATGTGGTACACCTGACACGGTCCTGCCAAATCGGTGTACCCTATGTGGTTACTCTATGGACTCTGGTGCTACGGGCTGGTGAAATTAGTGTGTTATTGCTGAGAGGACCGTTAAAGTGTGAACTATAAAAAAAGTAAATTTTAGGAAAAAAAAAACCTTTTATTAAAAAGCAGTTTATTACTGTAATTGTCACATATTGTACAGATTTTATTTTATTTTTTAAAAAAGAAATAGGAACCTAGAAGAATTTCATTTATTTTTTGTTATTGTTAAAATTCTGTTCCTAAGTATTGTTTTAAGGTGTATTGTTTCGAAAAATACGTAATCCTCACAAGTAAATTCGAGAAGCATCATTCATAAAGTTGAACATACTTTTTTAATTATGGACTTTTTACAATACCTTCCGGTGGTTTCAGTTTTCCTCGATCAACATTAACGACTAATACTCTAATCTACTTTGCAGTATTTACCATTAGACGTACGAATAATCTTAGGAGGAGGATGATTATGATTTAGGTTTTCAAGAGTTATGTCTTCGTTTTCGTCTAGAGCGAGCTTGGCTTTACAGTTTTTGCTAACTCTTTGAGAACAATAACGATGACCGATAGAAGGCTTCCCGTGTTTAGAATATGTGTATCGCTTGTACAGAAGTACTACCCTGCCATGTAGATCTATCATCTCATATGCTTTACCTGCAAACAGTATAATAGCTGTTAATAAGCTGACAAGATAGAACCAAAGTAGCTAAATGTTATGATATTTTATACTGAGAATTGAGAGTTGGTGATAGTGTGATAGATACGGCTGATAGGACAGAATGGAAGAAAAAAACGTGTTGCGCCGACCCCAAGTAACATGGGATAAGGGCAGGAAGATGATGATGATAAACCGTGTAAATACCGTATAGCATCTGGCTATACAATGTGTAACAGGGTGAACGCAATACATCTTAAGAGGTCATTGTACTCATCATTATCAACAACTTTTATTAGTTCGTCGAGTTATGCGCACATAAATGTACGGGGCAGTCGATTCGTTTTCCGCAATTTCAGTATTGGTCCCATAGTGAAAATTGTTCATAATGATGAGCACAATGACCCCTTAAGAGGTACCTATTGCGTTTATTCTGTTACACGGTGACCATATACTTTTGCACCCAGCGTTCTTACTTATTTTTTAAGCAATTATGTCATTGTCTTAAAATTGATTACGTATTTATTTTTCCATCAAGTCATAAACATAGCTCTTCGTTTTGTGCAGTACATAGCAACTTATCAAAGTATTTTGGGGGGTTTGGAGCCCTGTAACAGGTTTTTCTAGAGCAGGCTCCAGTGTCCACAACATCAATGTTATAACAACAACCCATGTACTGTATTTTATTTTATTTTATTTATTAGGGAAAACAAACAGTTGTACATTTTGTCTTAAATCTAAGTAAGTAGGTTAATGTACAATCAACAACGTTTCCACATATTACTATTATTAGTATTAATTACTTACATACAGTATGGATGATAGGTAGGGCTAACTTAAGCTTTATACTTAAGGACGCGTTTACAGATGGGTAGTCAAATCATTACTTTTTTACACAAAAGTAATGATTTGACAAATTCGCATTTTTTTAAATTCACTTCGGTACATTTATTGAGAAAATGTAGGTACCTATCTAAAATTATATTTATAGTTCAGAATCGTACCATGCACATCTATCAACAATTCATGGGAAAAACATTTTAGGAATGCAAAGCATTTTATTTAATAAACATACTTTTGTGTAAAAAGTCGAAGCAAACTCACTGATGATCCGCGAAAAGGACGTCCTTGTACGTGCAGCTAATGATAGAAGCTGATAGAAGGGTGACATATCAACAGATTCAGGCAGCTGTACAAAAAGTCTAACATGAAATTTAGACGTCAGAAAGCTTTGTACTAGATGAATACCTCATAATTTGACGGAAGATCAAAAACGTCGTCGTTTGGATTGGTGCCGCTCAATGCTTGAAAAGTATGACAGAGGTGACTCGAATGCTGAATATGACATCGTCACAGGTGATGAATGCTGGATATTTTGTTACGAACCCGACATCAAAAGACAATAATGTGCAATGGATGTTTCCATTCAAAGATTTGCCGTCAAAAGCAAAGAAGGGCAGAAATCAAGGGAAAAAAATGATTGCTTCATTCTTTGCACGGACGGGTCATTTCGCAATAATTGTCCTAGAAGATAAAAGGACTATTATTGCAGATTGGTTTGTCAGTCAATGCTTACCAGTTGTCTTGGAAAATGTTAGACAGCAGTACCCAAGAAGCAGGATCCACCACGACAACGCTCCAGCTCACACCGTCAGATGGACTATCGATTATTTGTCTATCGAAGGTGTGGAGTTAGTGAGTCATTCTCCTTAGGTAAATAAAAGATAAACTTAGAGGAATTCGTTTTATGAACCCTGATGATGTCGTCGCTGCGATTGAAAAAGGCGTGAAAGGGATATCCTTATAGAAGAGTGAGCTGCTTCAGTGAGTGGTTTCACCGCATGCGACGGTGCTTAGAAAGGAACGGAGACTATTTCGAAAAGCAGTAAAATATTAACAGGCTTCTACATCATTTCGTATTTTATTTTATAAAAACTTTCAGCGTGTTTTGTGAGGAGGTTCCATTCTCTGGAGCCCTAACCACCGGTAGCTTGGACTCTGCTCCTCACACCGGACTACTATTATTTATATATTTTTTAATTTTGTTTTAAAAGACATCATTGTCTGCCTAGCCTCTTTCCAAATTTATTGGGGTCGGCTCTCAGTCAAACTGGATTCAGCTGAATACCAGTATTTTACGTGGCGCGACTGCCCTACCAGACGACTGCCAAAGATCTACAAATGACAGCCGGGATCAACGGCTTGACGTGCTTTCCGAGGCACGGAGGAAACTCGGTATGTTAAGATGGTCACCCATCCATACACCGACCCCGGCAAGCTTTGCTTAACCTTGAAGATCGACCCGTGCGGCTGTTATTATTTAGCCACGAGCTCCTCAACGTTTAAAAAAAACAATTTAATAAATATGTGTGAGTATAAAATAAATAACCGGAATAATATTTATTTTTAAGTTGTTTCGATTTTTTCCAGTTTAGACTTCGCAACATACGTTGTATGAGTATCTACCATCGTCCAGACGGACCAGTTCAGGAGGGGGATGATTGTGATCTGTTTTTGCATATTCTATGTCTCCATTTTTATCAAGAGCGACCATAGCTTTACAACGGTTGGTAAATTTCTTCGTACAAAAGTGGAAAAGAAACGGTGGCCCCCATTTGGAGAAGATATGTTGCTTGTATAGAAGTCGGGTTCTGCCATGGAGAACTATCATCTCATACGGTTTACCTGCAAGTAAATTATAAGGTGTGCTTTAAATAATACGAAAGAAACAAACGAATTCAGTAGCTGGCAGTGTTACAAGATATTATACTGATCATAACTTATACATAATTATTTTTAAGTTAAGATTGCTTACCCCCGGAATTTTTAAAGTAGAATTTAGAATAGAATAGAATAGAAAACATTTATTCGACACAGACACAACACAACAGCAACAATAACATAAGAATTCGGAGTTTGGGAACTGTCAAACTTGAACATTAAACACAAGACAAGTCTTGACAAGTTCTTTTTTATTTAAAATATTCAATTAAGAAACCGTAAAGTTCTTATTAGTTTTAATATGTCTTTCATGCTTAAGTATTAAAATATATTTACTGAAAAAAAAAATTGAATTGAATTTTTTTTAAAGACCAATAAAAACTACAACACTACAATGGATATTTTTGGGTGCCTGCCGCGATTCAAGAAATAACAATATTTTAGTTGTCCTTTCGAATTCCATTCAAATTTCTATATTTTAACATATCTTCCATCACCAGCTTTCATGAGTCTCGGAGGAGGATGATTATGTTCTGTAACCGCAATCTTTATCGTCCCATCCACGTTAAGAATGAGCTTAGCTCGACAATTCTTCATTTTCTTGGAACAGGCCTGGTACCGAAATGAAGAACCTTGCTTCGAAAAGGTATAATTCTGGTAAAGAAGAACCTTTTTCCCGTTCAAATTCACAATATCATATGGTTTACCTGTTAATTAAGAATTAATTAGTAATGTTACAAATTAAAATCCTGTAAAATTTAAATAATAACAAAGCCGTTTATTCCGAAATTTTTCAATTTTTCATTCTACTAAATGATTACTAGTACACTAATTCCCTAATAAGTCCCTAAGTTCGGTGTGCTTTACGGCATAGGCCTCGTTTCCTATCGGTTGCAATTCTCTTCGTATTTATTGGTTAGTTTAAATTATACTGTGTTTACCTTATATACTACTATATTACTTTATAGTAAAAAAAAACTCGTTGAGATTCACTATTTTGCATTTGATAAGGGTCAATATTATTGTAAAAAGAAGAATAGGTACAGTTATTTATTAAATGGTCATAAAAAGTACTAGATGCAACAATGCTACATAGATATAAGGCTTCTAAGTATCGAGCGTGATGGTACGTCCGAACTAACATTACAAAATAATGTTTTTAACGATCGCACAAGTAAGTTGGAGCCGGTAAAGGTAGTGGTTGGTTGGTGGACCAGTCCAGACCAAATAAATTCAAATACATTCGATATTTGAATGTCTCTGGTCTGGGCTAGTCTGAATTAACAGTTCTACAGCAACAGCATTTCTTGTAAAATTATTCGATCTGTCATATTGCTATCGGTAGTGCGCACGATTTGTATCACTAGTATCTGTTTCTTCGCAAAGTACTTTGCAGCTACTTCTTCTATTATGAAAATTGGATCTTAAATAACTCACATTGCTTCAAGTGAAGTCTTCTTTTTTCTGCTAACCAATATAATTTAAAAAAATCGAATAGAAAAAAAATAAAACAATCCGGTGCACGGTTGAGTGAGCCTGAAGTGCACATAGTTCATTTCATGCTCACTCAATCTAAGATTACGAGGTGAGATGTGACAAAATAGACCGGCTGGTTAACTTGGTGGGGCAACACCGTTAGAAATAAAACATTATCGAGTAAATATTTGAATGAGTCTCATCTGGTCTGGATTAACAATTTGTTTTAAAATAACTATCGTTTCTTTTTAATGTGAATTTAGTAATATTGTTTTTGGTAGTTTAAATTGTACAGTTTTTTTGTGTCTTTAACCAATTTAAGACCTTTATAGTAATTAAAAAGAAGCCGAATATAAAAACAATAAAACAATCAGGACATACACATAAATACAATTTATTTAATTGAACTTCAATGCCAGAAAAAACAAAATGAGATCATTATTGCATTTATAAAACACTTAGACGAGTAAATCTAAACCTATAGCTGCTGTGATGCATAAATAAAATTAAAAGTAAAAAAGCATCTTTAAAAACAAGCTTTTATTAAAAAGAATAAAATAAACTTTTCCTTTAAAACTTTTACTATCGACTTATAACGTCATTACACATTTTATATGATATAAAAGCTTATCGCGAGATTGAAGATGTCTCGAATTGAAGATATCTGCTACAAAATCGAGTTGTAAGAAACCCGAACAAACATAGTTACATACATACATACATAGCAACTATTGGTACTGCCATTTTAAGTTCCATAATAATATTCAAGATTGAAAGCAATAACTTCAAGAACCATTACAATCGTACTTTTGGATTGTCAAGGTCGGTCAGTCAAAAACCAATAATAATATCTATTTCTTCTGCATTCTTAAGTACTGTAATACCTTCCATCAGAAGTTTGAACGATTTTCGGGGGGGGATGATTATGTTCTGTTACCGCACTCTTTATTGACCCGTCCTCGTTTAGAATGAGCTTAGCCCGACAGTTCTTGCTTTTCTTTGAACATGACTGATAACGAAATGTACGACCATGCTTCGAAAATGTATAATTCTGGTATAGAACAATAGTTCTCCCGTTCAGATTCACTACTTCGTATTCTTGATCTGTAAATTTAAGAATTAATTATTGATAAAATAAATTTAAAGGAAGAATGAATATTGTAAAGAATGGATATTAAGATGCTTTGCCACCAAATTAAATGGTAGGTATGAAACATCTAAAGTTATGCAACCGTGGTGGAACTTTCGAGATACTAACATTCCCAACATCATATTTCAAACGATCGAACAAGTACGTCAACATAATTTATTTGAATACTTACATGAATCTGGTCTGAACTAGTCTGGAACTCTGGAGTAACTACTCTTTCAACAACAACAAGCTATCTTTTAATATGTCAACCCTGTCATATTAATTTGGGTCTTTGAAATTTAATACTGTTTTAACATATACGAGTATGAGTAAGTTCTTGATCTTTGAAATGTACAGACAAACTCTTCTGAAACTTTATAGTATATTTTTGGTCGCAAATATTTCATTTCGCTTTTAACAACCAGGTACTTTTCCTTTTTAGGGTTCCGTAGTAAAATAAGCCACCGCGGACGGACGGACGGACATGCAGAACACCACCCTTAAATATGACCACGCACTTTTGGAACACCCTGTATAAATTTTCGCCATTTCCGTCCGTCCACGTTTTTACCCAAAGGCTAGTGATGCTACGAAGCTGTAATTTAGCATAGTCACAGATATTAATCACGCCGACAAGCCGATAAAGTTATGAAATAAAATCAAAACAATAAATTCATGCAAAAACAAATTTTTATTAGCATTTCACCAGTTATGTGGACAAGTCTTAATACAATAAGGGCCTCGTTCGCCATCTCTAAGTAAATTGTTGATTAATTACTTCCCAGTTAACGTTACTTAGCGAGTAAAAGTTACGAGTATCTTTTGTCAATTTTACAAACAGAAATAAAGCTTTAAGTAACAACTTAGACGTAATAAATCATTCGATAAATTCGTTCAATATTACGTCAATGTTACTCGTCAAACGTCATTGGCAGATGTTGGCAGTTGTCAATTCTCATTCGTGGTGTTTTTATGTCCGGTTTATGAGAGCGTGTGAATTTAGTTTGTTATTTTATTTACCCATTTTTTTATTAGTATAGATAAAGTTAAAAGATATAGAAAACTACTAACTAGAAAACTTAAAACTTTCCTTATAGATGATAGGGACATTTTGGTATCCCTTGTCCAGAAATACCAAACACTTCGAAAATAAACAAAGATATGATGATGAAGATGAAGAAAGAGAAGATGATAGGTTAAATAGTAAAATTACTTGATAATGAAAAAAATACCACACATTTGCGGGAATTATTTTATGTTTTATAAAGTTAAGCACTGCATATTTACTTCGATAAACAAAATTTGCAAAAAAATCTAGGTCCGCAAAATAATCAACACGGAATTTAAATACACGTTTCCTAGGTACTAGTTCCGTCGTAGAATGTTCTAATTCATCCAATTATTGATGATGATCAATCAAGTCAAATAAATGCATTTTATTAATAAATCTTGACAACGGACAACTTTTTACTGTAAAGCACTCGTAAACACGCTAATTGGCTGATGTTGTGGTAAGTTACAGGTCAGGGGCCTGACCACCAACTCTTAAAGCATTATTACTTTAATATTACTTCCAGTGGGAAAGAGACGGAGCTATACGTCCTGTATAGCTCCGTCTCTTTCCCACTTGAAGTAATCTTATGATTAGGGCTACTCAAACGTCGTGATTTTAGCACATGAGACTACGGGTGACTTAACTGGCGGTTAGCCTACTCGACACTTGAGAATGGTGAAAGAGGCCCTTAGTGATCTTCATTGAACAAATTTTGTTCCAATCCGAATATTTGAACTGCCCCCGCCAAGGATAAATTTAATTTATAAATGATTCATGAAAAAGAGTTCTACCATGTTATTTTATCTTTTATTTCCTGCTGCAATACAATGAAGCATGACATTTTAGCTATCCTATATAGATTCCTAGTTCCATGTTCTATTCTTATAACAAAATGGCGACCAAAATCCACAGTTACAAAAGTTGTGATGCAAAAAAAAAACTTCCTAACAATAAGTATATTTATGTATTTGGAATATTAATCATTCCTCGTCGCTTTTTCTAACTAATTTGAAATTGTGGTATTTTGTAATAATACAGTATACTTCTCGAGCAACGCTCTAGTTCTATATCTTAAAGTACTTCCCATCAGCATTTTGAATGATACGCGGAGGTGGGTGATTGTGTTCTGTCATTTCACTTTGTATCGTCCCATCCTCGTTTAGAACGAGTATAGCTTGACAGTTCTTCCCCCTTTGACTAGAGCAGGCTTGGTACAGATATGAAGGACCACGCCTCGAAAAGAGATAATTTTGGTACAGAACAATATTTCTCCCGTTCAGAGTCAATATTTGATATGGTATACCTGTAAATTGAAAAAGTAAATAGTGATAGAATAGATAAATAAAATAAAAATTAGATGGTGGCGTTTCGCTATTCAATCGATTTGTTTATAATATGTACTATTATATCACCACAGGGGCCTAACCACCAACTCTTAAAGCAGTATTACTTCAATATTACTTCCAGTGGGAAAGAGACGGCGCTATACAGGACGTATAGGTCCGTCTCTTTCCCACTGGAAGTAATATTAAAGTAATACTGCTTTAAGAGTTGGTGGTTTAGGCCCAGGACTTCACCAGTGGTACTACAACAAATAAAACACAGTTTATTATCAAACGAATATTTATTTAGGCCATCTGGCTTAGAAGGTAGCTAATACATGACTCACGTATATAAACACTACATCTTTTGACATTCATAATTCAAATACTATTTACATTTCTATTATACGCTTCCGAAGTTCCAACGGCTAACTTGTCTGCCTGACCTGTAGCCAAGGAATTCACAATATGTAAATAACCTCCTTTTCTGAAGACTGTTAAAACAGTGATCCCAGAATGAAAAAAAGAACTCTCCATCCACCTAAGTTTACACGGTGAGATGAGGATTTCTTCATCATCATCATCATGTCAGCCGAAAAACGTCGTGGCAGGCGGGTTGGCGATCGCAGTGTAGCTGTAGCAATGTACCTACAGAGAAAACTGCTGCCCATTCTCTGGTGAGTCCCTCAGTCGCCTCTAACGACACCCACGAGAAGTGATGGGATGGTGCTATTCTTTTACGTCCGACACCATACAGAACCAAAAATCAAAAGATGAGGATTTACACCGTGTTACTTAAGGTGAAGTAATCATATGATTTGACCAGTACGATTGATGTATGGACTTCAAAACAGACTTTGACCTGTGAGTTTGTTTCAATGTTTCTTCTCAGGGTAGTCAACTAGAAAGCACTAGCCTCATCTAGTTTAAAAATGACTAAAACAGATTGACGTGTAAAAGTGTAAAGTTTAACCTACTAACAAAATAAATATAATTTATCTACCTCACAACGTTATGTTCCAAATAAGAATTCAAAAACTATTGCATAAATACGTACTTTTTTTCGTGGATAGGTAAAATTTTAAAAAAAAAGCATTACAGTTCAACATTTTCCTTTCATTTCAATCAACTGCATCATAAAATAACTTTTTAATTTCAAAAGCATACTTTTACTTTTTAATTTATCATTGAATTAATGTAGAAAAATAGTATCATTGTCTATGGATGCGCGCTGCGCAGTCATATGCAGGGAGAATAACCGCCATACCACGTATTTTTTTCGTGGCTGTGAGTTTGGAATAACCAATTTTTCCACTTATGTTTTATTTCAACTGTATGACTGAAGATAAAATAGTGTATGCAACGGCATATTATTAGGTATTAAAACACTCGTCTGATACTATTATCACACTCGTGTTTTAATAACCCCTTTTATATGACCGTTGCATAAACTCGGATTCATAGAAAGGCAATCCTAAGTAATATCAATTACTTATCTAATCTTTAGTACTGCAATACGTTCCATCATCAGTTTGGAAGATTCTCGGAGGGGGATGATTATGTTCTGTCACCGCTCTCTTAATCGACCCATCCTCATTTAGGATAAGCTTAGCTGGACAGTTCTTGCTTTTCTTTGAACATGACTGATAACGAAATGTACGGCCTTGCTTCGAAAATGTATAATTCTGGTAAAGGACAATAGTTCTCCCGTTTAGATTCACTACTTCGTATTCTTGATCTGTAAATTTAAGAAAGAATAATTATTGTTAGAATAAGTAAAAGGAATATTGGATATTAAGCTGATTTACCATTTAATTGATTGGTCTATTCGTGATGGAAACGACTCGATGAAGTGATGCGATATGCTAACATTCCAAACATAACATTTTAAGGGTTAATTTTAAGTTAACACAAAGGATCATAATGTTACGCATTGTGGGCTATTTTGTTGTTTTACATATTTTTGTAACAAAATTTAAATGTAAGTATACCGATTTGAACCTTTGTGAAGAGTGAAATAAAAGATTTATTAATATTTTTATTATGTTTAAGTTTTGGAGAAAAGTTATCTGACTATTGATAAATCAGTGCTTTTAAGTAGAGTAGGTGGGGTAGGTAAGGCAAGTGGGGTAGGTAAGGCAGGTTGGGGTAGGTGGGTCGTCTGAGCATTTATAAAATTCTTGGACGACTAAATCTATATCTACCTATAGCTGCTTGGATTCATAGAAAAGCAATCCTAAGTAATATCAATTACTGATCTATTCTTAAGTACTGTAATACGTTCCATTATCAGTTTTAATGATTCTCGGAGGAGGATGATTATGTTCTGTCACCGCTCTCTTTATCGACCCATCCTCATTTAGAATAAGCTTAGCTGGACAGTTCTTGCTTTTCTTTGAACATGACTGATAACGAAATGTACGGCCTTGCTTCGAAAATGTATAATTCTGGTAAAGGACAATTGTTCTCCCGTTTAGATTCACTACTTCGTATTCTTGATCTGTAAATTTAAGAAAGAATAATTATCGTAAACATAAGTAAAAGTAATATTGGATATTAAGCTGATTTACCATTTAATTGATTGGTCTATACTTTACAATTACCAATCGTGATGGAAACGACTCGATGAAGTGATGCGATATGCTAACATTCCAAACATAATATTTTAAGGGTTAATTTTAAGTTAGCACAAAGGATCATAATGTTACGCAATGCGTGTTATTTTGTTTTTTTTACATATTTTTAAATTTAAATGTAAGTATACCGATTTCAACCTTTGTGAAGAGTGAAATAAAAGATTTATTAATCGTATCTTCATGAACCTTGCCAAAGCCGTTGACACGGACTCCGTTCCAACGTTAGTAAGACAATTCGAGAATATTGGTGGTCGAACGCTGTGGCAGTGTTAAAAGTGAGGTCATTTTCTGCTGTTCTTATTTCCCATCAACGAAATTTACGAGCGAATTGGGGTGTTAACCGTACGCCAACTTTTCATTCTCAATGGATCGTATTACGTAAGCATATATTACTACACCATTTGAAGGTAAGCGACGTAAACATACTGTCTGTGCCACAATTCGGTTCCTCACCTTTCGCCAGCCGCCTTAGTATTAATGAATTGTCAATTTATCGCTCAAGCACCGGCAACACACCGGTGTGCGCCGAATTAATCGCGAATTTAATGTTAATTTACCAATTACATAAGATTTATTTTTTATTTGGGAATTTTCACATGTCAGGGCTGGAGCGGTTATGCCCTTCCCAAACAGTTTTGCAAAAAAAAACTTTCAACCTGATTACAAAAGTTAGATTATGTTACCTACTGCGGAACAGTTGCTCATGGTTCCATCGTAATATGAAAGTATTTTTCATCATGCCAATACTAGCCACACACCACGTTCACACCATCATACAACCTCTCCGCTCATTTTACCTGCATTTATTCAAATTACACGACACCTTACACAGAGACGGTATCTTAATTTTAATATACGAGTACATTAGTTTTTTTTTTGGGACAAGCCGTATGTGGCGACACATTTCCAAAGTTAGAATTGTTTAGTAAGTGTTTTTTTTTTGTATAATATTATATGATTTGTGATATAATTTCATTTATTATCAGTAAAAAAGCACAGTTAATACTATCTGTATTATACTTAATACTAAAAACGCGAAAGCAAAGCCGCGGGTGGAAGCTAGTTTCAAATATACCATTAAAAACAATGAATAAATCAAGCAACAAAAAATAAAAAGAAATTGCACGAGAGAAGTCAAAGTTTGTGATATTGTTTAAAACATCCTAAAATACAGAGATTGACGTTGCACTCTTCGCATTTGTATTTAGTTCTGCATGGCTTTTTATTCCGAGTGCACATCCAGCAACGGGTATACTTCGATGAGCTGGTTATCGGGAAGTGGTTAGCTTCGACAACAGGTCTTGTCTGTCGTTGTGTTGTCATAGTCGTCGTCCTTTCATCAGTTTGCTGTCTTCGGCTGTTTAACAGCCGAGGTTCGGTCTTTAGGTCAATTCGTCGGTGTATTTTGAGTATCTCCTCACTCAGTGTTATCCTAAACTGGCGATGAGTTAATTTGTTGGTAGGGTTGCTTGTGAATATAACAAAGCAATTAAAAACAGCTGCATTGTATATGCGACGAAACAGCTTTTTGTACCATATCTTATTTTTTTGTCTTTCGAGCGGTTGGCCGGCAAGGTACTGGTCCTTCCTATCCACCCCTCCCATAGACTTGTTATAGTCCAGGACAACAATGGGTTTAAAAGCTACTTTGTTATACTTTTCTTTTTGACTGATCTGTAGGGGATGGTAAGTTGAAATCATAGAAACGAAGTTAGCGTCACGCCACAACATTACCGCCAGATCGGAACAATAAGCAACCTCTACTTCACCTTGACGCATGGTAGTCTCTGTAGTCTTAAAGGACTTTGGAACGAATTCCCGGTTGAGTCGTAAAGTTCCAAAAACGTCTGTCTGTCCGTCACGTTTAAGGCATCGCGCTAAAAGTGGGCTATTGTAAAAATTGTCCATAACTAATGTATGTCCCCGGTGAAGCAGTGGCTCCATAAGGTCATAGACAATCTTGGCGGTAGCGTTGTTCGGGCGAACTGCGCTATTATCAGTTCTAAGTTGGTTGTCAGGTCGATCGTCAGGATTTTTTCTGTCATCAAGGTCTTTTCTAATGTCAAGGTGTACTACACTGTCAAAGTTTAGTTGGTCATTATGTCCGTCTGAATCCACTCCGCGTAAAGGATCTAGTCCGTCAGTAGTCTGTTGTTCATTGTTAGGTCTGTTCGGTCCGTCTTTTCCAGTATACACCATAAACTTCCAGAGGTAGCCACTGGATGACTCGCATAGTTCATATGTTTTAACTCCTACTTTAGCAGCTTTGGTGTTAATTTTTTGGGCAAAACTAAGACGCCCATGGCATTTAAGTAGGGATTCGACAATGGCTACCTCTTGGCTCGGATAGTATAAACTGCTAAACTTGTGGTTTAGGTAATTGATCACCGGTCTTATCTTGCTAAGTTTTGTCGAATCCTTAGATGTCTCATTGTCAATGAAATGCTGGAACGTCTTTAGCAGATGGTATCTGTTATAGGACATTGCACTCGCAAAGTATGGAGTTGTCCCAAATCCATCGTAAGAGAAATAGGCTTCCTCCTTTACTTTGGGGTATAATCCCTGCAGGATTACCACTGCCAAAAATGCCAACATTTCGTCGCGGTTTGTCGGTTTCCAGCGTAACAGTCTTGAAGATTTGGTTGTTGACGGATCTTGTCGGAGTCGCGTCAATATCTGGTCTGCGTATCTATTAGTCTCTATTACCAACATGTCAATAAATTCGCTGTCAAACATTTTGTAAAAAATGTCAATAGGTCTCAAATCATCAGTCAGGTCAAAGGTGGGCCCTGGGTTGCCGGTGAACGTCTCCCTTTTTCCAGTAAATGTATGTCGTTCTCTAGTCCATTGAAAGTCAAAGTAATCGTTTGACGACACTACGCTGCGCAGGTGACGGTTGCTGGCCTGGTCCTCTCGTTGAATTATTTCTACTTGAACGGCGGAGAGACCAGCATCGTCTGCAGGTTGGCAAATCGCAGTCCTAGGAGTAAAAGCAGGGAGTAGAGCATCAAATTCCATATTTTCGTTCAAATCGTCATCCTCACTGTCATTTTCCCAACTCAACCATTCCGCAGCAGTCGACTCCATCTCCTTTAAAGCGAAACCTGAAAGAAAATGTTTTATTCGTGATTTATGTAAATAATTGTTTGTATAAAAAAAAAGATAAATATTTATTTCATTACCGATCACTCGTCGATTTGAGCTTGTAATGGGCACGTATATACCTTCTACCTGTAGCTCCGTGCCGCTATTCTGTATCTGTAATTAATTTTTTAAAATATAAATTAATATTTAATTTTTCATAATAAAATATGTATAAATGTAAGATCAGGAGCATTGAGCGGTATATCGTCAGGGTTTGGAGTCACCATTTTATTGGGATACACAAGACAGCATAATCATTAACTGGGTCTTAATACACAAAAAAAACACAATATCAACGATCATCATCTGCTTAGCCTTTTCCCAACTATTAACAACTCTGTCCGATGGCGCACGGAAGTGAGCCACGTGTTTACTTGATACGGCACACTAAATTCAGCTAAGTCTTATAAAACTTACATTAAAAATGAATCAAATTGTACAAAAATAACTATCGTATATAAGCAATAGTGGTTTAACAAAGTAAATCGTTTTAAAATCAAAATATCTTGTCATCATTAAGACAAATGGGTACTCTTATTGTTGCCAAAAATCAATTTGTGTGTACACCGAGTACTCAATAAATCATGTTGATTTATTAGACAATTATTGATAGTAAAAATCACTTAAACTAACAAGAACACAAACAAAACAATTCAGTTTGCATAATATGACAAATTTTGACATTTATCCACAATTGTATAACCAACTCCGACATAGTATAACACACGGTTTTAGACATTTATTTTCTTAAAAGATATACACAACCAGAGGAAAAACAATATTATAACTTAAAATACATGAAGCCGATTGGCGTAGTAGGTTAGTACTATGACAAAATTACATTAGAATTTTGTAACAGTTTTAGTAGTTGTAGAAAAAATGTTCACACGAAACTTGATATAGACACTGATCATTTTTTTTTTTCGACAAATCAGTGAAATCGGTAACTATCGTGGCCAGGGACTGCAGAGAGTAGTTTTACTTTGGCAACCACTGTGACCGTCAACTGCCAAGTGGACACATTATTTATTAAAGGAAACTAGATAGAGAACAAAACAATCATGTTCATGCCGAAACTACATATTTTATAACATTTCACCAGTTATATTGAAATCCCATGTAAGTGTCCCATGAAGATCACTTTTCGTTTTATTAGTCTTGTCCCACAACAAGACTAATAATAAAAAAAGTGATCTTCATTGAACTAAATTTGTTCCAGACTTCCAGACTTCCAGTCCGAATGATTAAACTACTCAAGACAAGAAAAAAGAGATTTTAGTTATTAATAGTTTTTCTTACTTGTTCCATGTCCATTTCTAATTTCCTATACTCTCACGTATTTTCCAGCAGCCGTTAGCATGAGTCTCGGAGGAGGATGATTATGTTCAGTCACCAATAAGCCTAGTCAAAATAAGCCTAGCTGGGCAATTCTTCGCTCTCTTTGAACAGGCCTGATAACGCAATGAAGGGCCATACTTCGAAAATGTATAATTCTGGTAAAGAACAATCGATTTCCCGTTCAGATTCACTACTTGATAGGGTGTTTCTGTAAATTGAAGAATTAATAAGTGTCGGCCAGCTGATAAACGACTCAGTTCCCTTGCATACAGGACTGATTCTGCTTAACTGTTCTGCTGTTTGAACGTCCATACCATACATAATTTGTCAGTATTAGCAGATTTTGTTCGAGTCTTAAGAATTAGGCAACTCTGAAACATCTCAATTTGGACCTCAAGTTCTCAGACCCACAAGTCCTACAAATTAGCCCTACCTAGTATCAGCCATTTCTAAGAATGATTTCAATTACCAATCAACCTCTACATTTCAATATACTTGACCTGGACTGGTCTGGAATAAGTACTCTTTCAACCGCAAAAATGTTTATTAAATGTTAACCCAATCATCTTGAATTTAGTGGTTTACATTATTCAGTTTGTACCTATGATTTAAATTTTTTGTTGATCAAACCAAACTCTAAATCGTTAATAATTTTTAACAATTTAGGTCCCAAATAATTAAAAGGAACACAATAAAATAACCACGTTCACGTCAATATTTTATTTATTCGATACTTTGATGCATGACGAACACTAGCATGAAATATTTTCTCGCGTTTTTATATTAGTATATTATTTTCGGGCAGCAAAAAGTGGAAAGAGCAGAGGGAGGACTCTTGCCTAGGAGTGGGTCAGGACAGGCTAGAACAATGAAAAAAACTATACGTAGATTCTTATTCCCATCTTTATTTCTATATCCTAATATAATTTCCATCAGCAGTCTGCATAAGTCTCGGAGGGGGGTGATTATGTTCGCTCACCACATCTTTTATTGTCCCGTCCACATTTAGAGTCAGTTTAGCTCGACAGTTCTTCCTCTTTTTACATGAACAGTATTGGTACCGAAATGAGGGACCTTGCTTCGAAAATGTATATTCCTGGTAGAGAACGATAGTTTTACCATTTAGATTTACTACTTCGTATTCTTGATCTGTAAATTGAAGGATAAATCTGTAGTTTACTGTTATATAAAAATGAGATAATTGTATTTTCTTAGTCGCTCTTCGTATCTGTGTGTGCACCTTATTCTTAGAAAAGAAGTAGATACTCCATAGATTTTTAATCGACTTTATGATGCGGTTGTTATTCTAACCCAGGATGAAATCGAACAAAAACAAAGTAAAAGAATTGGGGACGGGTAAATACTATTTATTTAAAAAAAATATATAATATACTAAGCATTTAAAATTGAATAAAATTTTAAGATAAATATAATACCTACAACAAAATATTAGGTGACGGATTAATAATAATAATTATTGAGACAAGATTTAGTACCCAGTTATAATTTATAACAAAAGTTAAAAACTTAGTTTGGTCTTCGTCACAATAATAATTGTTTAGTGTTCTATTAATTAAATTGTTTGGTTGGCATTTTTCATAACACTTATTAGTTCTATATAATAAAAGGTATGTATTTTATTAGTACTGGTAGGTAATATTTACAATATTTATTTCAATTTTAAATATTGAATATTTGTTGTTGTACAGGTACACCAGCCACGGTTAAGTGCAGTAGGGTAACACGTGTCAAGAGTCAAGGCCATTATTATTCCATTGTGAAAAGGGATGGTGCTATTCTTCCTGTATAGCTTCGTCTCTCTCACACACTGGAACAATGCGTAGCCACTGGACGTTTTCGGACTTTTAAAATAAACTTATTTATTTATAATAATCCCAGTCGATTACATGACAGTGGTTTACGTCACTTAGAGAGATTTCTAAGTAAAGTTGACACCGATTGGAAAATTTTCATTATTGCAGTAACTTATTTAGTAACAACCCTGCTAGATTATAACAATATTATTTTGGCAACAATCTTTCACACTAATACATATAATTAGTCTAATAAAAAGAATAACAATATCAATAGATACGAAAAATCTTAGTTTAACATTAATTATATTTTTATAGAGATTCTACAGCTACACTTATGGGCGATAAGAATAGTCGTATGAATACTATTATTTATAAATATAAAACTTTATAATACTTAATGTAAAATGTATGAATATAAACGAGTATTTAACAACATGACGCCAGTTTATTTATTTATTTATTAGGGAACACCAACTACATATTTACAAAATATTTAACATAAATTGGACATTGCACTTTGCTCTGTGTGAAAATGTCACTCACAGGTGTAGGTACACAACTTACACACATTGACATAACATTAAGCATTATTCTGTGAAATCATTATACCTACAGTATTTTTTTTCAGTTTAGCACAAAGGGTCAGTCAGAAAAAGACAGATACGTGAATAAAATTTAACAGGCAGTTTTTTATATTTTTGTGTGCAACGCAAACTATGTAGGTAAAAATACAATAGGTAGTATGAAAAAATACCATAACGCACTTGTTGTATAAAATAGTTTAATTTATTTTTTATATTGTGTGTTCCTAACTTGGGTCTAGGTCAAGTTAGGAACACACAACACTAATAAAATTCTACAAACAGTTTCTTCACAGCATACCATATATCTTTTTCAGCTTCGTAAACTTGTATGTACCGTCCATGGTCCTCTCACACCTCGGGGGTAGATGCGTATGATCCGTGACAGCTGTCAAAATATTACCACATTTACCTAGCTTTATGAACGCGCGGCACTTCTCACTCATCTTCTGAGAACATCGGAGCAAGGATTTACCTCTCACGTGGTAGGAGTAAGTGTAGTTATTGTATAGTATTACTGACTTGCCCTTTGCTAATGGAAGTACATGGTAGTTGGCTGGAAAAAAACATTATTTTTTAAGTTACAAGTATGTACTTACCTACTACTGTTGCAAGCAAATAGAGGAATTGCATTAAATCGAAAATGTTTTCATGAAGATGATGTATGTAGAGGTACCTACAAGAAATAAAAAACCGTTTTCACACAAAAACAAAATGTTTTATTGCTATCAAAAACGATTTCACAAAGACATAATAGAACACAACACGAGAACCAGTTAAGTTTATTTTTAACACTTATTTTTAATACTACTTTTAACTCATGTAACTTCCGTTCGTTGCAATTGGTCAAAATAGCTAAGTAATAAAAATATAGTGATACGCTTGAAAGTGTAATATCTGACCACAAAGAAAATGGTCCCATTTAATTCTTGCCACCTCTTATGTGGTGAATTTCGAATAAAACCATATTCTTTGTATGCGTCATCAATGAAATTCAACTATGTAGGTCCAATAATTAAGTCTGGGCGTTGATAAGTTACCTACTCAGGACTTTTTTTTTAATGTCTATTGATAATTCTTTAATATTTCATTAGATTGCTCTGAGGTTTTTGCTTAATTATAAACACAAATATTGTTTCTATCCTGTCCGTTATAGACTTTGGAATCATCCAACCGATGTGCCCCAAGCCGGTTGTATTAGAAAAGCAATAATGCGAAGATGGTTTTAGACCACTAAAACGGGATATCCGCGTACGAAGTCGCGGGCAAAACCTAGTACCTAATATAGTATGTTATTCATTGCTTTAGAAACGGCGTAAAAACCCATAGGTGTCAAAATACATCTAGGAGGCAAATGATTGTGGATCGCATCGTAATAAACAATGTTCCCAGACTTATCCATTCTTAAAAACGCGTTGCACTTCTCACTGATTTTCTGAGAACATTGAAGCCGGGGCTTACCTCGCACATGATAAGAAAACGTGTAGTTCTGGAACAAAATTACCTCTTTTCCTCCAGCTAGAGGCAATATTTGGTAATGGGCTGCAAAAAATAGTTTTGATTAAAAAGGCTTATAAGGCTAGAACAGTGGAAAACTAGTACTACGCACACATCATTCGAAAACAATGAAAGGCGAACGTAGATCAACAATTTTTTAATATTTTTTTTAGTTACAAACAAAACAAATGTGAATATAATCGTTAAGTCATAATTAACTTGATCTGTACGATCAGTTACACAAAAGCCACCTAGTATTAAACTTACAGCAATGAAAACTAAAACAATATAATTATTTCCAATATTTAACTTCTGTCATTGTAGATAGCCGGTAAGTACAAAAATATATGATTTAGCTTAAAGCATTATTTAGATTAAGACTAAGCTATTTATTTAGACCATCTATTGCAGTCTTTGGTAATTGTATTTTTGACCAGATAGGTGCATTTTATACTACTTAAATATAATATTTTGGTTTTCAAAAACCTATGATCTTCATCATTATTCTTCTGTTCATATTTATTTGTGGTCGACACAGCATAATATACTAATTCTACCTCTATACAACGTGTGAACGGGGTCATTGTACTCATCATTATGATTAACTTTTACTATGGGGCCAACAAAGAAATCGCAAAAAAAAAAATCGACTGCTCCATACATTTCTGTGCGCATAACTCGACAAAATGTACTGAACAGCTGATTTTTTTTCGCGATTTCTGGCTTGGTCCCATAGTAAAAGTTGTTCATAATGATGAGTACAATGACCCCTTAAGAGGTATTGCGTTTATTCTGTTAAACGTTGTATAGACATATAGATCATCCGCTATCTCAGAAGTTTTGCACCTTTCTAGCCATAAAATATTATCTTTTACACAAACCAACTTTTTTCAAATACTTTCAGCTCTGGTTAGTTTGACCATTCACCTGATGGCAAGCGTCAGTGCCAACGACGATAAAGCTTGGTTTCGTTTCACAAGAAGTGTGGAAATGGGATTTCATTATGATACGGATGTATGTGGCGATCCTCATGAGAATTTCTGTGAGTTATCCCACTTCTGACACAAATTGTTACGAGCTTGGGATTCGTAACAATAAAAACTGCCGATTAAATAACAAAAAATCTGGCCTTTTCTTTGGTCAACGTATCTGCATTGCCATTCAACGTGGCAATGCGGCCAGTGTTCTGGGCACTTTTCCCGTTGACAGCGATGTGGACGAATTTTTACCCGACTGCGTCGACATACATTCGCTCGAAAAGCATTACCCTCCTGGTAATGTCAAATTTTCAGAAAACGTCGTTTTATTCACGTTTCCAAAAAAAAAAAGTAAAGTAAAGCTCGGTCTTCCAGGTACCAATTAATTAAAAGCTATTTGTTCTTTAGTCGACGTTCACCCCTTAAGGCTTTAAGCCTGTCATACAATGTACTCTTTGGTATATCATACAAAACTGAAGCTTTTCTCAAACTGATTTCTTTGTAAAATATTTTCTCAACCGCAATCCTCAAATTTTCTTTGTACCAAACGGTTTTCTTTCGGTCTATTCCGTAACGTGATTCAACATATTCTGCGGGACATAAAGAATATTATTATATTAACAAAGTTTACAATTATTTATTTACTGTTCTGGTATATATACCTATAAAAATGTATTAAATGAAAAATAAACCCGCGGAATCCGTAACCTCTTCCTGTCTTTAGCCGGTGGAAATATCACAATGACAAAATCAAATGTCCATTGCTTTGAATTTTTTTGAAATGAATGAACACGGATTTTGAAAAATAGGCCCATATTCCAAAGCGTAAACTCCAACTCAATTCGAACTCCAACTCAGCATCAGTATCAGTATCATTTATTGCATTCATGTAGTTTACAAGTTGTTACAAACAGTTTAAAGGTATCATACATGACCCTGCTAGGGCACAGCAATGTTAGTATTTTAATTAAAATATTAGTACTACAGTTTTACAACAATAAAACAAATGAAACAAATCACTCTGTGCTTATATAAAGATACTCCATCGGAGCTTGCCATAAATTGAAGTTTTTGCAATTGTTTGCTCATCTGTCGAGTACGAAAACGTCAATTAGACAAGTTTTAAGCTTTCAGTAACATTTTCGTGCTCATGTTGGAGTTGGAGTTCGAGTTTGAGAGAGAAAGTGATTATGATTATCATTAGGTATATACGCAATTACCCTGCCAGCATTTCTTACCAACAATATTAAAAATGTAGGACCAGAAATTTATAGTAGATTTAAACAGGCTTATTCACTAAAAACGTTTTAACCATTACTTAGTTAAAATACTGTGTAAAAGATTCTAAATTCAAATTGTTTAAAGAAAATTTTGAATAAAGAATCTGCTTATCAGTATTTTAGCTTAGTAATGGTTATAAAGTTTTTATGAATACGCCCGAAAATATGTAACAAAATAGAAATAAACATTCGAATAGTTCACATTCGCTGAGCTGAAAAAGAACCAGTTAGAACAAAACTAACACCGAATATTCAAAAACAAAAGGGTAGTTTTTGATGAAAAATACTTAGCAAAAAGACAATGTACATTAAACAATTTCTTGAATATGATTATATATTTATATATTCCATTTAAAGTGATAAGGTAGACATACATAGCTTAGGTGCACATGTTAAATATATAGACTACAACGTTCTTTTTATTTTATTTTGCATATAATCACGAATTATCTACTTAGGAATGATTCCAGGATAAATAGGTAGATATAGAAATACATTTTAGTTAGTTGAATATACAACCGTTTCAGTTATTTTCATTATTCCTTTTTTTTCAGATCTCTCTTCGATACTGTAGAACTTATCCAATGATGGAAGTGATGTCCTTGTCGCAGCCAACTAGCTTAATCAGCCGTTTCATTGGTGGCCTAGACTTTTCATTTAACTGCGCCGATTTTACAGCGACCTAAGTGACATCTTTGATTCAATATCGTTAAATGATTTGCCCATGTCACTTACCTATGTCGCTGATTAAACGGCGCAGTTCATTGAAAAGGCTAGGCTTTTAATGAAACGGATGATTAAGCCTTTTATTTGCCAATTTAAATCTCTGAAAGGTTTCTATCGCTTTAGAATAGCGCTGTTGTTTCACTTAAATTTTCTCTTTACCGGCTGTTTTTCTATATTGATTGTCCCTGTGTTTAGCCCTTTTAATTTCTTTCTGTTCAGGAGTCATTTTCTCTCCTCTTTTCCTTTTAAAATATTTTTCACTGTGGTGCAAATAAGCCAAACTACATTTTTCCATATTCTCTTCATAAAATTTAATATTAGCTGTAACAACCACCACGTTAGTTGTATTTTTAAACGAATGATTAGCTTGCCAAGATTGTGAAGCTTGTGAAGCAAATACGAAATATGTATTTAAGCATGATTCTTGCCACATGAGTGCTTTCAAATATAGCAGGAATCTTGGAAGGTGTATATACTGGTATCAATAGAAAGAATTTCCAAATAAAACAATCGTTTTAAAACAACACATTGGATTTTAATAATAACTAACCCAAACAATAAGAAATCTGTAGACCCGTAGGTAATAGCAAAAGTCAAGTAAGTAGAAGAAAGAAATAGCTTATTTATAAATGTAAGATTTAAACAAAACACTAAGATAAACTTATACAATAACCTCTGTAATAATAACAAGTCAGGGGGACGAGTCACCCGCGTCTGTAGGAGAATAACCATAGTTATTTCGTACACGTGGTCCCCGGGTGGTGGTAATCAGGTGACACTAACTGTTGGTAGGTTCCGCCAATTCAGAGGAGTTGGGTCGATATAGTTGTTCCTATGCAGGCATATCAACCAGGCTCGTGCTGATATGGGCGTATCGGGAGACTAGTCGCGGAGGGTAGCGGAATCTGAGGCATGGTGCGCCGCTGGCCAACCGCAGGTAGTTGGGGGCCCAAGCAGTGTGCTAACCACACACGAAAGGCAGCCCCGCCAACTGTCGAAAAATCCCAGAATGCACCATCATGCTGGTTTGCGACCAGGCCCCCAAGTCTGCTATTTTTTATAAATTCGTCATTCCAACACGATCCCATTCTCATTTTGCTATAAGTTCGTAATCTGCTCAATTCATAATGGTCGATCATTGGTCGATCAATGGTCTCTTAATAGAATCGTGGTTGTAAATTTTCAATTTCAATTTTCATTTTTTTTTCAATTCAAAAGCAATGACTGCACAAGGACGTTCTAATGGCAGGTCACTGATCTAAGGAACTGTCAAAATTTTTGCAGATTATCGCATACGTCTGTCATTCATTTGTCATTATGTACGAGATTACCATTCCATGCCAGATTAGTCCCCCAATGATGCCGTCCTGTCAGAGCGTGCCTGAAGGTGAGCAGCATGGAACCTCATTTAAAAAAAAATACAAAAACAGGTGTTCATAATTTTGACCGTGTTAGTATTGTACTTTTGGTTTTAACATTTACTTTTTAAATATCACTATATGTAACCTTAACAAAAACCTTTTCAATATCGTCTCGATCACCTATTTTATTTTAATATATTCGCCTGCAGCAGTTTTAAGGTACACTGGAGGAGGATGATTGTGGTTGTTATCTTCAAAAAATACGTTCCAGTTGTCGTCCACTTTAATACGAGCCGGGCACTTTCCCCTGCGTTTCTTCGAGCAAGCCAGGTTGCCCTTTCCTGGTACTGTAGAAAATGTATAGTTTTTATACATTACAATCGATTTTGAACTCGTCAGAGGTATAATATGAGGACGGTCTGAAAATATGAAGAGATATTCATATTGGCATTGTATGAACGCAATAAGAATTAAATTAAAAATTGTAGATTTGGGGATAACTGGCTAATGAAATGAAAAAGTATTTAAGTGAATTGATACCTATACAAGGGGTGAATAGGAATGTAGGGGTAAATCGGCACAAAACTTTGAAGGAGATATTTACGCTATTTAAATGTTGTTTGCAGCATTTGCGGTCTTCAATTTTATTGAATTGATATAAATAAAATATAATTGCTTTCTTAAACAACCATTTTTATGACATATGACTATGCAATAAGAACGGAGGGGCCGTTCCTATTTACCCGTTTGACGGCATTAACAGAGAACACGACTAAAAATGTTATGAAAGCTAATTCCACTTTTTCCCTAGAGAGTGGAGAGACAAGAAAAGGTATAGAATTATGTGAAAGAGGAATAAGATGAAAGAAGGGGTAGTGAATTATAACACCATGGTTCGTAGGGAAAAACGGAACAAAAAACGGGTTGCGCCGAACACGTGTAAATAAAATATAAATAAGGTTTTTTCATGATACACGTTTTAAACACGACAAAGTGTAAATGCAAAGTAATGACTTGGTGGTACGATACCACCAGGTGGTACATGATAAAACTTTAAATAAAGCAAGTAGCGAAAAAAAAGGAACAGATTTCAAACATTTCCATTTTAATCATAATTTTTTTACATGAAAAAAAAAGTAATACACAACATAATAATGACTTAGAAGCGATAATCTATAGGTTTATATATTATCTTTATTGCTATTAGAATATTTTTATATCTATATATTAATTATAGACAGTCCTACACAGGCGAGATATATTTGTAAATAATCAAATATAATATTTGTAAATTGTCCACTTTTTATATGATTGTTTGTTGTTTCTATTGTCAGTTGTCACTGTCAATCGAGATCGACAGTCGGTGCCGGACGTCTTGCCATAGACAACTGTTGACAACTTGTCTATGGCGTGACCAGAGACTCGTGGTAGTTAATGTCCGATCCTGATATAGATTGGCAGTGAGACAGATTTTATTCAAGTTTTTAGTTGGGCGTCACTTCTGGCGGAATAAACGGATTTTCTTTCTTTCTTTCTTTTTTCTAGATATGGTTGGTAAGAGGCTTCCGGCGACTGGGACCGCAATTAACTAAGACCGCGGTCCCAGTCGCCGGATCCATAAAAAATAAATATTTTTCTTCCGGCGACTGGGACCACTCATAAATGATAACTGAAATCAAAAAATGTACAGTCATACGAACAATTTTTAAATGTAATAATTGAAGAAAAATCCTTTTTGATTTTAAATTTTTTTTCGTTTGACTGTACCGATTTTGGCTTGAATTATAGATTTTTTTAAGTTATTTATGAGTGGTCCCAGTCCCCGGAAGAAAAATATTTATTTTTTATGGATCCGGCGACTGGGACCGCGGTCCTAGTTAATTGCGGTCCCAGTCGCCGGAAGCCTCGTTGGTAACACGAATTCCCGATAGCTATCATACCAATACATTTCCAGTACCTTGATTTTTATAAAGCACTCGACAAAGCTGCGTAGTGACGTGAAATGAATATATTTCAAGTCACCCGTTTTCATAGAAATTGGTCAATTTCTATGAAACAGCGTCGCATTGAGAATATTTCACAGCTTAATTTTACATTAAAAACTGGACACACACATAGAGAACATCACTCTACTTAAAAATTAACAATACATCAATGGTATCTACTAAAAATGCAAGCATGAATTTATTAAATATAATCTTATCTTATATATAAATATAATAAAATATAATTCCTGGATCATATCGACGGCCGCGACAGCTTTATTAGGTGTGTCGCCATTGTTTCACTATTGTGTCTACTATTATGGCCGTTGACAAAGACAAAGTGACATAATGTACGTCAGAAATAACGATTGTCAAACATCTAAAAAATATTTGGGCTTCAGTACGTGACATATTTTTTTTTACTACCTACTGATAGGCACACGTTTGACCACTATCTCACCTGATGGTAAGCAATGATGTGGTCGAAGATGGAGCACGCTTGCCTAGAAGTAACCTATTCACCCTTGACTTCAAGACTCCCGGGTTGTAGCTAGAAACAGACTGGCAGGGAATTCCACACCTTAGCTGTACGCACAATAGAATGTGTCAATGAATGTTCTCGTCAATATCATACATCAGGATGTTTGACAATCATTTTCGCTGATAGAATATCATTTTGTCTTGTACGAACTCTCAACCAATTTTTAAATATTGTCCATTCATTGCCTTAACATATTTTGGAGGTGGATGGTTGTGCGTAGTTTCAGCTGATATGATGGCTCCATACTCATTCAACTGTATCTTCGCTTCGCATTTCCCCCGAGTCCTCTTGGAACATCGTAGGTATTTTCTAGTTTTGTCAACGAACGAAAACGTGTAATCTTGATACATCATCAAGCCATTGTTTTGGGTAGTTTCGATGTATCTCAGAGTTTCATATTCTGTAAATTGGTAATAAAATAATCATTAACATTTATTTTCGCACCAGGGTTTATAGTCAAAAATTAGAACAAATAAACAAAAACTACAACTATTTTTTTATTATTTTACTAGCCTAATTTAAAATATCAATACTACGATTAGAAATTAAATACTTTTACTGTTGTATTTTAATAAATGCTATGTTATTATTTTGTTCTACACATTATTGATATTACAATATCATAATGACGCTGTATCGAAGTTGCAAAAATAAGTTCATGTTGCAAACACTCACTGCTGGGACACATGCCTCCTCTCTCTCTGCATAAGAGAGCAGATTGAAATCAACTACGAGGGCCCAGCACGGTAAGGTAGATGTCTTCAAGTTTTTGGTTATAACGGTTTCTTTACGATATTTTTTTTCGGGACAAGCCCACCACACATTCCCAAACCACTGCAACTCCTGAAAGCCAGAATCAACAGTGGCGACCACCAAAAAACGCCGAGTCAATGAAGCTCGACGTGTCCCAGAAAAACGATTCAACTGTCTTGGATACCGCAACAAAATTAATAAAAAAAATAACAGCGGAGGAGTAGGAAAAAATCTTTACGATATATTTCTGCACCATGAGAGAAGCGGGTTTGAAAGATATTACAGAGTGCTTGCCAAGGTGGACAGAGTTGAGCGAGGCCTTTGCACAGGACTGTGACTCTGCTCTAAAATCAGAAAGGACAGTTGTTAAAAGAATCATTATTATCATATCAGCCGAAAGACGTCCACCGCTGGACATAGGCCTCCCCCAAATGGGGGGTTTGCCATAATCGCCACGCTTGGCATGCGGGTTTGCAATCGCAGTGTAGCTGTAGCAATGTACAGAAATTGCTGCTGCTCATTCTCTGGTGAGTCTGGTGAGTTAAAAGAATGGCCACGTATTAATATTCAGTAGTGTAATCGTATCACCGACATTTACATATAAAAAACACTACATGCTTTTAATTTCTATTTCCCTGTAATGTGACAGATTATGAACCACCCTACTCCATTTGAGCCAAGCAATTTGTCTTCATTTTATTGAATATTAGCAATTTTGCGCTGTTGACATTTGTTGGTTCAAAGTTTTAGTGTCACGTCATGCGATTTCATTGAACAATTCAGTAATGCTCTTGTGTGGTATGACTACTTGAATTCCATTACTGTGCTTGATACACATGCAGGAGTTTTTTGTCGTCACTCTTGGCGTATGTACGTAATAAGGAGTGTACCCGAAAAATGTCGTAAAACAATACTTTCCGTCTTCATCTCTTCTTCTTATATCATCACGATTGTAAAACTTCTCTAAGTCCTCCATAATATATTTGTTGATTGGATTGCTCTTGAAATTGGTTTTCCATATATGACGTATAAGTCCTGACAAGTTTCGTTCGGATGCGAGACGCACAGGACCGGTTGTTGTGGCGATACTTGAGGGAGCCCTATGTCCAGCAGTGGACGTCTTTCGGCTGAGATGATGATGAAGTTTCCTTCCGGCTTTGTGTTATATTTTTCATCTATTTTTAATGCTTTATTCTTCTTTCAGGATTTTCGCTTCACATAGTGCTATCTCCATTACTTATTAAGCCTTAAGTTTCTCGTTTTTGGTCTTTAGTACATGCAATCCTTTTTCGTTCTGCTTTTTCGTCGGTAAAGCTACTTCCTTATATTGTTTAGAGCCGTTTTATATCTGTCTATATTTTTCAGTGCCGTTTTGTAATGTTTAATTCATTTGTAATTTTTTTTAAAACTGGCTGTCGCCCGCGGCTCCGCCCGCGTGAATATTGGAAATTATCCCAAGGGAACATACTCCCGGCATAAAAAGTATCCTATGTGTTATTCCAGACTATAATCTACCTGTGTGCCAAATTTCATCAAGATCCATTTAGTAGCTTTTGCGTGAAAGAGTAACAAACATACATATATACAAACTTCAGCGTTTATAATATTAGTTTTAGCATTGCCTGGTAAAGCCGACTGTTGCTCTGAGCCAATCTGTCTAGCTGCAGCTACATCATGTCCTAATGACTTCTCCTTTTTGCTTTTTGTCTTCTTTTTTGTTCTCTCCATCGCTTTCGGATGGCGACTTTGGCTTCTTCAGTCAGCTCATTTACCCTCTTAAAATGCTTCTTCAGTCTTTCACATTCCTTTTTTTTATGAAGTTTATGCTTTTCCGGATTCTGTTTTATTTTTTCTCTGTATCTTTTAGACCGCTCCGCCGACTTCGACGGCGCATTCGGGCCTAAAAATCAAATTAAGATTTAATCTAGAGCTGCATAGTGATTTAACTTTGACGGCGCGATGTGCGCAGTGTTTGAGCGATTGACTGCTGCGCTGCTTGTAGCGGGTTCGATTCCGTCACGGAACAAATACATATGTATTCCCGACAGATAGTTGTTCCGGGTCTGGCTGTTTGTGTATGTGAGTTTATATGTTAGTAAACTCACCCACGATACAGGAGAAATTCCTAGAGTGGGGCAAAGATTTTTAAGGAAAAAAAAAACTAATCGAACGTTTAATTAAAAAATAAATCGTAGCTATTGAAGAGGCAGCAACAGACATTTTTTTTAAGAAGTTTTAGTATGACGCAGCAACAAGCACATTTTTTTTTAACACATGCCTACTTTTTAGCTTCATCAACAACAGTTGTTGGTTTACACCAATATATAATGTAAAGGAATATTTTTTTAAGGCTTTCAATACCCCACTTAGATTTAATTATAAAATAAAGTAACTTTGAACAAAAAAGAAATTACTGAAAATGCCTGAGTGGTGGGAGGTCTTTGACCAGGAATATTCTTTGCTCGATCCTCAAGGAATTTCGTGTTTATTTTTTTTACAACAGTTGTAAAAAAGAATAAACACGGAATTAATCTTCATTACTGTTATCATATCATCGAATAAAAAAATTGCTGACAGACAATTCTTTATTTTTAGTAAATAATCATCTGCATTTTTGCACATTACAATTTTCGTTTAAATACATTATTATGTAAACACACACTAGGCTCATATTCCAAAACATAAACTCCAACTCAACTCAAACTCCAACTCTATCGGAGCTATTATGTAATAAATTGAAGTTTTTGCATTTGTTTGTTCACATCTCGAGTACGATAACGTCAATTAGACAAGCTTTCATGGACACTTTTGTGCTCATATTGGAATTGGAGTTGAGTTGGAGTTTACGTTTTGGAATATGGGCCTATAGGTTAATCATATCATTGAATCAAAAATATGTTGACAGACAATTCTTTATTTTTTATATTTAAGTAATTAATCTGCTGTTTTATACGTTACAATTTTCATTTAAATGTATTTATTATTAAGACACACACATATTAAACAGATCAGGATGTTCGGTGACCCCCAAACTAGACACTTGCCTGTATCTTGAGAGTCAGATACATCATTTTTACTTATAAACACACACTATGTTTTTCAGATCTATTTCGCCCAAGAACCAGTTAAGCTTTGGCAATCTATTATATTTGCCCTGTTAGACACATTAGTTTGTTAATTTCGTTAGTGGTAAATAGGTCTGATTAAGGTGGAAGCGCCAGGGTAGCCCGCGAAATTCAATTTTCTTACGTTTTTTGCAATGTGCAGGTCAGTGTCCGGTTGTATCTTGGTCAAAATATGATTCGCGGCCGTAGCAAGTATGTATTTACAGAATTATATTCATTTAAATCATCAAAACAACTCCTTCAGTTTAATGCCAAATGTTATGATTTCATGAAATACTACATTTGGCATCAATTCTAACTGAGAGAGTTGTATTGATGATTTTAATGATTACAGTTCTGTAAATGATTAGTGATTACAGTTCTGTACTTGCTACGGCCGCGAATCATTTTTGATCAACATACAACGTGTTATTGACCTGCAAATTGCAAAAAACGTAAGAAAATTTGAACTTCGCGGGCTACCCTGGCGCTTTCACCTTAATTACACACGATTTATAAAGGCGGCTTCCCCCGGTGTACTATATTACGTACGGACGCGGATCATTCCGTACCTTGGACGACTATGGACAGTCACGGACTGCATAGGCTCCTCCAACGGTGGGCCTGTCCGTGTGGGTCTTGAGATTCAAAGCTATTTTTTCATTCCAAATTGATAAGAGAAAGTTCCAAAAACTTTAAAGATCCCGACACGCGATGGATCCATCACAGACGACTCTTCCCATGGTGCGTAAGTATGGGGTCTGCGTTCGTTCTTAATATTACACATGGTGGGAAGTCACATTTACAGGTAACAGGTGATATTGTGGATTGCTTGGCTGCAGGTCACTGGCAGACAAGTTATTCGTTGGAACTTTGGAAGCGTCCAGCAGAAATATAAATAGAAGAAAGAAAAAAAACACGTTTATTCTGCTCCAAATAACGCACAAGAAATAAAACTTATAAGCTAACTTAAAGAAACTTAAACAAGTTTCACTATCAGGCCATGTGAGGACCGGGCATTAGCCACGACTCGGTCCGGTACATGTGTTCTGTGCTCTGGTCACACCACACCACAGACAGAACCGATCAACATAGACTAATATAAATGGTACCGATCAGTCGATCAGAATAGTATTTGAATAATGAATGGGAACAATATGTATTATTTTATACGGAAGTCATGTATTAGCTCTCTTATAAGGCTGATGCCTAGTATAATTACGCAGTAAAATCCCAATGATTTTTTTATTAATATTAGTAAGTAGTGCTGCACTTATCTAAACTAGCCACGATATCTTAAGCTAAATAAACCAAATAATAACTTTCCAATGTCGTCTCATTTATTAATACAAACATACTTTCCGCCGACCAAGTGATACTTTGGAGGGTCATGATTGTGATCAGTCTTCGCCATCAATACTTTTCCACTTGCATCAACCTTCAGTCTCGCTGGACACCTCCCCCGCACATACTTGGAACAATATAGGGTACTCCTACCATTTCTATATGAAAATGTATGGTTTTTATACATTATTACACGGCCACTGTGAGTAAGTAGATGTTGAATATGTTCTGTAAGAAAAATTATTCATTTTTGTAGTTTTAATATGATACTGCAAAAGGCATTATGTTTTTCTAAAACATACGTATTTAGCTAAATCAATAACAGCTTCCCCGTTAAGATTTTTTGGTAAAAGAAATATAAAAGAAATATTCATTGAACGTCTTCAGGAATCAAACAAACAATTCACAATTTCACAATCTAGATTTATTTAGGTTACATGCATTTTAGGATGACGGGTTGCGACCCTCTTGGGTTTCAATGTGATCACCAAGGCTTGCTCAAATGTCAATCGTTATGATAAGGCTTTTTTCTACTGACATACATTATTGATTCTAGCATAATGATGGAAGACGCACTCGGCGGAGTACCAAATTCTTGGTGTATCCGATAAATATAGATAGCAGCGACCACTTACTATCTGGTGATCACTCTCTTGCTTGCCACTCTATGCTATAAAACCTTGTTATATTATTCTGCTTTGGAAGTATGTTGAAAGAACAACCATGGAATCGATAATAATAATAATAATAATAATAATATCTTGGGACAACTCACACACAGCCATCTGATCCCAAGCTAAGCAGAGCTTGTGTTATGGTAACCATACAACTGATATACATACTTATATAATTTATAAATACATACATATTATAGATAAATTACACCCAGACACAGAACAAACAATTATGCTCATCACACAAAGTTTGTCCTGGGTGGGAATCGAACCCACGACCTCCGGCTTTGCAGTCAGGGTCACTAACCACTAGACCAACAGGCACTGTTATAAATTAAATCATCGACTTATCCAAACTCTTATTTAAATAACACATTTACAAATATACACACTTAACCGTCGCTCGGTCAATAAACAGATAAAGACAATACACAACACACTTTAAAGACATATTCCCGCCAGTAGCAGTTTAAAATAAACGCCGCCACATATGAGTATTTTCATCTTTAAAATCCGGTCAAAAGTCGAATTTACGAAGTTATATAAAAACCTATTATAGCCACACATGTTTGCAGCTTAATAACCTGTCCATTTATAAAGGGACATATTTGTAACTCAGGTAAGTGGGAACCCTTCCCGTACAAGCAGTCGCAACCCAGTCGTTGTCTAAACCGCATGTCTTTGTTCTCGGCTTTTGTTTTTTTTCATTGCATTGGAGTTTGAACTATACGTTAGGTGTGATAAACAGTGAAAAAAAATATTGTGAATTTGAAAGTACAAGGTACGTAGACTATTTTGAACATAATAATGAAATACTGTGCCAAGATGTACCGGAAATATGAAATAAATTGTACAAAATATTGTATTTAATCGTGTTTTTGTTTATCTTTCAAAGCTTGTCAAACGTTTGTTTCACGATTAATATGTTGTAGATATGTGTTAGTACATTCAATAAAAAAACCACGCCTACGCACGCCATTTTTATTTGAAACTATTTAAAGATGAAAGAACAAAATTAGTTAAAATACCCATAGCCCTGATGATAAAAAAAATATTTTGGATCGTACTCTGAGATATTTTAAGACTGAATTCAAACAAAAATGGGTAGCAGCAAGTCGCAAAATCACGTTGTGTGCATTTATTATTGACAAATGGCCCAAATCATCTTTACAGTTGCAGGAATTTAGTGCCGAGGCAACGTATAAACAGCGTTCAACAAAATCTTTTGAAAACTTAGGTGAGCATAGTAAGGGATTAAAACCTAGTGAGATACGGAAGCAAATCCCTGCTGAAGAACATGAACATGTAGCTGAACTCAGTCAACGCAATATTGGAATAAACTGACACTTCAGTAATTATAAAATAAATAATGGCAACGCCAACAAGAGCTTCGAAAGCTTGATCTGATGACGGTCGCAATTTAAAATGCAAACCATCTTTGCCGTCAACGTCAACAGAAGACAATACTAGTTGCAAAAATATAGATGAAGAGGAAGCGGACAAATCAGATAATTTTATGAACTTAATGTACTTTTCATTTTTATAAAAGATTATAAAAAATACAAAAATGTTTATTTCTGTACCAATAAATATAAATTAGTTTATGATTGGAGCCTCCTTTTAAGCGTGATGACGCCTGTGTCAAGAGACTCCGATCCTCCTTAGCTTTGCATGTTTGTACAAACTTACAAAATTATCTACTATAAATATGTACAACGTGTCCCAGAAATCAACGTCAAGCCGAAAACGGGCAATAGGCCAAGTCGTGACAGTTATTAGACAAATATGAAAAATCTTGGTCATGTACTTTTCAAATATAATGGATTCAAAAATAAATTTCAAAAAGTGACACCCTGTGATGATCTTTCAAGTCCTGTGACTACAAATATCAACTTGTCGTCAGTTTTTTTTCTGTGATGTAACCATGAATAACCCTTCTGTAAATTACAGTTAAAAGTTAAAACATAATTGCCTCAGTTTTAAATAAAATGTACTACATTATTTTGGCAAGTAACTTTGAAAGACAGCGCGTTTAGTCTTGATTCTAAAATTGTATGCCACTTACTAATTGCTACTTCTTAATTGAGGATTTAAAAAAAAAAGGATTTTTTAGTTATAATTTTTGTTAAATCAGATTTACCCAAGTTTATATTAAATGTTCGAACTGTTTGCCTTCAGCTGCAATGCAAGCTCTTTAAAATCTCTTTAAAAATGATCGCGTAAAAAGACGGGCGTATCTTCTCGAGTTGATGTATTCAGCGGCTTCTGCAATTCTTTGGCGCGATCGTCTAAATTTTGAATTGGTTTAGAGTACCTGCACGATATCCTTTATCGTACCCCAGTAAAAGAAATCTATGGGTTTAAATCCGGTGAACGGACAGGCCACGAAATTGTACCAACCCGCCCAATCCACCTATAGGGGTATTCACGATTGAGAAACTCACGTACTGTAAGAGCATAATGCGCTGGGCAGCCAACATGCTGCCGTAAATGTTCAGTAGCACTTCTTTCAATATTTCTGGTAATTGGTTTTGTGAAAAGTCCAAATACCCCTGGGCATTTAAGTTCTGCGGCAGCTCGATTGGACCAATAACTTTACCATTCGAACTTCCCATCCACATGTTCACTTCAAACTGGTACTGCGATCTATCTTTTCCACGTGCTATTCGTGCAAATTGTGGAGGTTCATGTTACCGTCCTTTTTAAATGTTGATTCATCTGACCATAGATTTTTTTCAAAGAATCGCGGATCCTCTCGGTGCTTCTGCAACATCGTTTGACAAAATCGCACTCTCTCTGGGTAGTTCTCGGGGTAGCAGACTTTGTGCTTGTCGTATATGGTATGGGTGAAACTCGTTTTTTTTTAAATACGCTGTGCAGTGTTTTTGGGGACTCCTATGCTCTGTTGAATTCCACGAACTGAAATACTTGGGTTTTCTTCAACTGCTTGCAGGACTTCGGCCTCGTAGGGCACTATGGGTCTTCCCTCGCTAACCATTTGACTTGGGAATCGACCTTCTGATAATGATCGATGCACATTAATAAATGCTCGGTGATCGGGATAATGCTCAGCATTTGGGTATCTCTCACGATACTATTCGACCATATTTTTCCTCAATTAAAAAGTAGCAATTAGTTACTGGCAAACCATTTTGGAATCCAAACTAAACACGCTGTCTTTTAAAGTTACTTGCCAAAATAGTGTAGTACATTTATTTACACTACACGCGGTTAAAGTTGGGTGATTTAATAATTTTGAATTCAATGTTGGGCAAAAATCTAACGTTTTATTTAAAACTGAGATAGTTATCTTTTAACTTTTAACTGTAATTTACAAAAAGGTTATTCATGGTTACGTCACAGAAAAAAAACTGACGAAAAGATAATATATGAAGTCACAGGACTTGAAAGATCATCACAGGGTGTCACTTTTTGAGATTTATTTTTGAATCCATAAAATTTTAAAAGTACATGGCCCAATTTTTTTTTTTTTTAATAACTGTCACGACTTGGCCTTTTGACCGTTTTCGGCTTGACGTTGATTTCTGGGACACGTTGTATATACTTATTTTTTTTTTTTCTCTTGAGCGCGTGTTATATTATATTAAATTAAATCTGTCATTATATTAAATCATATTACCCTGTTTTATTATTAAATAAGCCATTAAATAATTTTGACCGGATTTTACCTGGCAACACTCATATGTGCGCCGCGCCGATTGGACGTTTTTGTTCGTGCCTACAGCAGAAAATAGGTTAGAAGTTTACACGTCGAAGCAGACGATATTATGTAACACAGATATGGATAGACGTAGATAATCCAAGTAACACGATCTGCATGAAAACCAAGCGTGCCGTTTTTTGACAACCTACTATGACGTCAACACAAGCACTATTAGGTGATGGGAAAATCAAAACGATTCAAAGACGCCGCCACGTGTAGCACCTAACTAACCCAACCACATAACTGACATCTAACTGACGTCCGACTATCGTACACCGATGCAAATTGAGCGCTTACGATTTTTGATCGTAAGCTGGGCACTGAAACGGGCACGTGAAGTATTTGCTTGCGTTATATATGTCTATCTATATCTGTGATATTATAGGTCAAAACATAAGCTCCCGCTGTCTCCTCATCTACCCACACAATAATACAGACCGCCAACCTCTTGATACTTCGGAGGAGCATGATTATGGTCAGTATTCGCTTGCAAGATATTGCCCCATTGATCAGCCCTCAATCTTGCTGGACAACCACGTCGCTTATACTTGGAACAGTAAAAGATACTTCCACTTCGATTTGAGAATGAATAGTTCCTGAACATAAAAATACGGCCGCGGGAGGTTGGTAGGTGTTGGATACGATCTGTAAGAAAAATATTTTATTTATGATTAAACAACTATTAAAAGATTGAATCACAGTTTTATAGTGAGTCCACACGATACAGACTTTTGCATGCACAGATTTTGTTGCACAACTAAAGGAAAATTCACTAGGCAACAAATTTAATCTTTTGAAATGTCAGTTCGCACAATATTGGCCCATATTCCAAAAAATAAATTCTAATTCAACTCGAACTCCAACACCAACATGAGTTCGAAAATGTCAATGAAAGTTTGTCTAATAGTCATTTTCGTACTCGAGAAATGAGTTCAGATGGGCAAACAAATGCAAAACCTTCAATTTATGACAGCTCCGACGGAGTAGGAGTTCGAGTTGAGTTGGAGTTTACGTTTTGGATTATAGGTCATAGTGTACATATTCAATGACGTTATTATGCGTATATGGACGCGTCATGCACCAACATAATAGCTCTAAAAAACTAACCAGTAGCAAGACAACTACGTATGTCAAACATGAGAGGTCACCGACGGTGGTAGCATTTTCAAAGCCATACAGGCCCGAATAACCCAGCATAAAACAGAATGGAGAGTCCATTCTGTTCAGGTAATTCTCCTAAATAGATACAAATTCTATTTAGTCACAATCTAAATAACTTCAAAAGAAATACATAGAAACATAGTATATTATTTTGAGAGCGTACATAGAAAATCAGATTTTAACGAAAACTTTAATGTATTTTTTTACATTTAGCACTACCTACTAGGTAGGGTAGGTACCTACTAAAAAGAGTTATAGTTATTACCATATTTTCCAGATAAAAGTAGCTAGGTCTACACAAAAATAAACATTTTTTTTTGTAAGTAGAGAGCCTAATTATATTTAAATACATTTGAGATACACGATACAAGTACAATACAATACGTATAATTTAATTTTTTTTTTTTTTTTTCTCCACTCTAAAAATTCTCCTGTACCGCGTGGGTGCGCTTATAAACATTTAAACTCACATACACAAACTGCCAGAGCCGGAATAAACTCGGGCGATACAAATATTTATTACATACGAATAGGAATTAAACTCGCGAATAAATTTACACAAAAGGTAGGAACATAAATATTGAAGAGCACAAAGGCACTTATAGCTGCAAACCTGCGACAGGAGATGTTTGGGTAAAGTACATATAAACTTTATTTAAAAAAAAACAAAATACTTAAGTATTAATAGATTAAATATACCTACAGCGGGTTACAGAATAAACGCAATACCTGAAAAAGGGTTATTTGTACTCATCATTATTAACAACTTTTAAACACTGTCAAAAAAAATAGACTTCTCCATCCAGTTATGTGTTCATAACTCGACAAATGTACTGAACAGCTGATTATTTACACGATGTATAATTAGGTATACTGCTTACAGACTCTTAGGGGTATATCAAGTATACAAAGCGTACAGGGCGCGCGGCTAGGGCGCTGACAAGATAAAATGTATGGCGTCAAAGGAATTAAATACACCTACTTAGCGCCCTGGTCGCGCGCCCGCCACGGTCAAGTTTAGAGAATTGACCGCGGCGGGTGCGCGGCCTATTGTAATTCTTTATATAAAAAAACAAAAATCAGCTAATCAGTATTTATGACAATCGTAAAGTTAAAGTAATCATTTACATAGTTAAATTAGTCATGAGCAAACTGTAATGACTACATGGAAAATTATAATATTTTAATGAGATCTTAAGGTACATTTTCCTATCTTTAAACATCCTATTAATCGATTTTCACATACAATCCATTACCCAATTTGGTATAGTTCGGTGGTGGATGATTATGATCTGCATACGCTTTCACTAAAATGCCTTCTCTATCCAGTTTCAACCTGGCAGTGCACTTTGTAGAAGCCTTTTTGGAGCAGTACGGGTACAACTTCACATTTTTGGGTCCTTGATGAGAGAATGTATAGTCCTGATACATTATAAGGGATTTTCCGTTAACGAGATTTATTACGTCGTATCCGGGGTTTGATTCTGAAAAATAAAGCAGATGTAAGAAATTTGGTAAGTATAGGGCGCTACACACTTATTCAGCCATTACTTGGCACAGCCGGGGGGCAAAATCCAACATAATGTAGATGAATTTTCGGAAAAAAGGCCGCCACGGTTATGCCGGTCGGATTTTGGCGATAAATATTAGTTCCTAGTATAGATTCACAAATACTGCTGAACCGATTGTCCGGCCCGCTATGACTGTAGCGGCCCTCATAGAATCAGTAGCTTTTAATTAAAAAGCGGCGTTTCTTGGTTAGGGTTCTATTATGCGATAAGACCGCCAAGTACATGTGTTTTAGTCTTTAGTTTTCTTTTAATGTTATTCTCAGTGTATAATTAAGTATACAAATAATTAGGGGTTGAAACATTAGACCAATGGGGTCTGAGTGCTCACCGAGTCTTTCGGGACATCAGCAAAAAACTTGACCGGAGGGCTGGGCTTTTCTTCAGCAAAAGAATCAGCATTGCCATTCAACGCAGCAATGCTGCCAGAGTTCTGGGCACTTTTGCCATTGACAGCGATGTGGATGATTTTTTTTATTGAAAATGATTCATTTTCATAATTTCGCGATTATTACTCTAGTTGTTTAAGTATTAAGTACCTATGTAGTTACTTTAGGTACAGTACATATTATATTACATAAAAAATAAATAAATATTCCTTAAGAAAGAATTACTGAGAACTATTAAGTGGCTCATAAATTAAACAAGTGGAATATTTTTTAAATTTTATTTAGTCTCAATAGCAAGCGGTTTATCAGAGGTACTGAAGCTAGATCTCGCGAAATATTCTCTCTCTGAGCTAAACTACCCTTAGTCCAGCTCGGAGAGAGTTGATGGAAAATACCTATGTTGTCTACCATATCCATCTGGCTTTCACCCACATGGTAACGGCGCCTCTATCCTGGGGTGGAGGTACCCATCGGGAATGCCTAACAGAAAGCGTATTCATGATCCATAGCAAAAATTAAAGAAAAAAAGGGTTATGAAATGGAACCCAGTGTAGCTTTGCATCCTATATAACGACAGGCATTAAAAAGTAAATGAAAAATATAGTAGAAAGATTAAGATTAACAAAATTAAGTAGCTAGGCATAATATAAAGCAATTCTAGACATTGATTACATACATTATACGTGGTTTCTCTAAAGACGTAATCCAAGATACAATCAACTATCATAATTAAGTACGGTACACGGTCGCATAGGTAAATGGCAAATCGAAAATCGTGTTTAGTCGAAAAGTTCGATTATACAGGATTATTTTTCAGGTCCTTGTTTATTACTGTTAATAATTGACTTAAGAATATCGCTGACTCTGCCCGCAGGATTGGGGGGTGCTTCTTGTTCTTGCCTTGTCGGGAAGCGGTCAGGATTCTCTTGCCGGTACTGTCTATAGTAACGTAGAAACTCCGGGATTTCTTCTGAAAAATAAATGTTACCGTTTACCGACTACATTTAAAACAATTGTTGTGGATGTTTGACAATATTCAATAACGCAATGGCCTGAATAAGAAGCCACGATAAGAGGCTAGTAGTGAATAAAATGAGATTAAATCAAAACCATTTTAATTATGTAATATTTGTTTGGACGGTAACTTTTATTAAAAACAATTGTATAATCAATATATATTTATTCAATTACATATTATCAATATATATTTATTCAATTACATATAATCAATATACATTTATTCAATTACATTAACACTAAAACTAAGAGATCCCAAAAATTAAAACGAGATGTAAAGTTAAACGGTATTTGTTTAACTTTACGTCTGGTGTCAATTCAACATCCATACCACATCCAGCAAACTCCATATTTTTTATTTTAAATTATAAACCTAGTCACTTCCGAATAGATAAAAATGATTTACATAAATCATTTATAAAATAAAATAAACTCGGAAAATAATTAAAATATACAAAAACAGCTTACTCGAATACCCATTACATGCCATTACCGCAACTTTGACTGTGTTCGGAATACTTTACCTCTACCTACGTATATTACATTGAAAAAAAAACTGTTGTTCAATGAAATTTGCTAAAAAAAAATATATCGACCATTCACCAGCAGCCGAGATGTTTTTAAGGCGCTGGACAAACAGAAAAGACGTAAGACGAGGACGGGGCGCAGACATATGTCTCATCCGCGTCCCTTTCATACAAAATGTATAAAAGCGTCGCGTTGCAAAACAAATAGGAAGGACAAGCCGCGGACACGACGCTTACTCGTCTGCGCCTCATTGTTGAAACATACAGAAAGGACGGGGCACGAGCGCGAAATGACTGAACAGAAAATATTTCTATTAATGAATTACTATTTTTTTTTACTTGTATTCGATAAAACGCCCTGTATTTTTTTATGATACTAACTTTTGCCAGCGACAATCGCGTTAATGTAGATTTTCGCAAAAAAGACTATAGCTGTTTCCAGGATAAAATTTATAACTGTACGAAAATTCATCAAAGTAAAGAAAACAGAAAAGAAAGAAAACCCGTAAAAGGAAATATCTTATCAACCAACTCAAAACTAAATAAAAACTTGTGTCACTGTGATGAAGCTATATGACATGGCCGGACATGAGCTACCACAAGTCGCCTAAATCGGTTGCGCGATTACGACGTGGAAGCGAAAAAGCACTTTTGCATTTATATTTTATATTTATAGTTTGGATAGTTAACGCCGCTGAATGCAGGTGGGTGATTGTGATCGGCCAGTTCCAGAGCAAACTGGTTCCTGTCTGTGACAACCACACGTGCTTTGCAACCACGGAACTTCTGTGAACAGTACCACCGAATTTTGCTGGACCCCTTCACATACGAGTTACCATTGTAAAGGAGGAGCATGCCACCGCGATTGCTGGGCACAAATCTCAGGATCGGCACTTCTTGAAACAAAAAGAATATATACATTTCGAATTCATGTGGAATGTATGTTTGAAATAGTTGACCTAAAAAATCAGTCAAAAACCAACAAATCCAACAGGTGAACCTATAAGGCCTGAAATTCCTGAGGTACTGGTTTAATATTGAAATTGTGTATTTTAATAATAGGGTTTAGTCGGTATAGGTCCTCATTTTTACATGAAAATCCGCCAGGCAACACAGCTCCTAAACTTTGCTTCTTTTTTTATGGCAAAAAAATAAAAATAAGCAGAATATTTTTATTTCTTCATTGTCATAGCGGACCCCTACACAATTTTGTTTTACTGTTGATAGGACGCGTTTGACCACCTTCTACATTAGATGCAGACTTTAAAATCTAAATTAAATAGAATAGCATGGAAAACATTTATTCGACACAGACAACACAACAGCAACAAACACATATTATTTTTTAAAAAAGAGAACAATTATATAAAATAACAATGACAGTAAAATTGTGCTGAGCGTGCCCTTACCGAAAGGGTTACCATCTCAGCATTTGCTGGGCGTCAGACACCCAGCGCAAAAAAAAAATATCACACCGACATTTGTTTGAGCACACTTTCATCATCTGCCTAGCCTTTTCCCAACTTTATTGGGGTCGGCTTACAGTCAATTGTGCTCATACTTTGAACACTGAATAAAAAACTATATAGCACTCCGACAAACCGACCGGTTAATTTTGTATTGTACAAATGACGCGAATATTTGGCTTACTGAGTAGGTACCCAACAAACATTTCAGTCGTATAAGTAAAAGTTACGCGACTCAAAATGCTATAAATATCGTATTAAAGTAATTTTAGCGTGTAATATGACTTAGTGCCTCTAATCCCATTCACATCGTATAAACTTCTGTAAGACTGTTTTATATGACCACTTCACACAACACAACTACACCACCACCACTTACCACGTACCACAACTTTCAGTAGTGTAAGCAATGCTGTCGTCTTGGTAACGTCTATACGACTTTTACACCGACATTAAACATATTTTATTAGAGTCGCGAGAACTACTTCTACGTGATGATCGCATAAGGGTGATAACTTGCACTATTATACGATTTTAAATCAATTTGAACACTTTTATGAAGAGAAAAGTAAAAAAAACTATACTGCGCTTCTTACATCCAATTGTACTAAATCGAATATTTCTACACGACAAGTCAACTGTAATCAACCACGTCGTCATTTTTTAATATTTTTATGTTATATTGTAACAGTATTAGAAGGTTGGAAGCGACAGTTCATATTATTGACATAAAGTTAGTAACTGCAGAATATCGTACAAATATTTATTTTGTACCACTCATTCATACTCTTAAGTAAAAGGTGTAAATAAATAAGAAAAATTACAGTGGATGGTTTTTTTATTAGAAATAAAAACAATACAATCATAAGTGTATCATTCATAATAATTAAAAATATAACAACAAAAATATTAAGGTTTTCTTAACTAAAATAAAGATTCTCTTAGGCTTAAAACTAACAAAAGTAAGTACTTACTTATATTTATGTCAATTAGGATCATAAAGTTTTCAAATATAGCAAATTTTGTTACAGAATTTTTATTTGAAATGGGTTTGTATTTATATATTGAGGCTAGTTGTTTATACATTTACTTATGGTCAGCATCATACGTAGCTATAAACTTTACAAGCCTTTAAAATGTATAATACAGTCAAACGGGGTGAATTGGGACGCGAGGGTGAACAGGAACAAATCTTTGACTGGGATTTTCACGTTAATATCATATTATTGATTTCGAACAAAGTCTCTACTTCTTTTAATTCAAATTGTTTTAGAATTTGGAGTCCGCAAAACCAGTTAACTATTCTTGAGTAACGAGAAAATTGCCATCAAAGTCTTGTCCCTAAATTTACCCTCGCGTCCCAATTCATCCCGTTTGACGATATTACAATATTACTTATGATGCTGAATTTAACTTGCAAAAAAAATATATCAAACAAAACAATTGTATTATTAACCCAAACTCAATCGTCAAATATTAGAATATTACTTACGAAGCAGAATATAACTTGCATAAAAATTATATCAAACAAAAAAATTGTATTATTAACCCAAACTCAATCGTAATTTCAAATTAGACGATCTATAAAGCATATTTCTTAGTAATCAATTCAATAACATTTGATTGAGATGGCGGACTTTTTCTATAATTGTAACTGAAACTTCCGTTATTAACATTAATAACTATTGAACAGTGCATTCAATATTATAAAATAACAAACGAATTTACGAAATAATTCAAGAAGACAATACACTTATTGAGTCTGATCACTAACATCAGACAGTCCCGGCCTATTAATTGTATCTTGCAATTGGCTTTTTTTAATCTTTTTCTTCGTTGTGGATTTGCGTACACGTTTGGCTGTGTTTCTTTTTGCGGAATGACGCATAACATTTTTGAGAAAGTCCTCACAAATTGGTTTAGTAAATGTTTTATCATATTGGTGCACTACTTTAAGAAATAAATCGATTGTTTTTGAAAAAACTTTGAAACAATGTTTAGGTTCCCCCTTTGTACCTCCTCCCCAGGAACAGCGTGTCATAAATTTACGATCAAACATAGCATCCACTAATGCGTATGCATTATTAAGCCCAGTATTTTTTTCACTACAAATTATTGACAATTCTTCAAAATACTTTGTTCCCACTAAGAGATCTTTCAATTGTTCCTCAAAAGCAGTTAATTCTTCTATATTTTTGATCATTTTAAAACGCGATATCTGTTCATGTCGTTCCTGTTGAAATGGTCGCTGTGACCTCGTGAAGAATTCGTCTAGCTTAGTATTTAATAAAGTAAGGCCTTTAAGTATATTTTGTTGATTTTCGAAAATATCTTTTTGGTTTACTTGAATAGTTGACATAATTTCGATGAAATATCCAATTTGTTGAGGAACCTGTATAGATTCGGTAACGGTTGTTTGTGGATCTGTAAATTGAGAATTAATATGTTCCGGTAAAAGCAAATTCTCATCTGGCCGTATATCTTGAATATCGGGAGTAAGATCGTTAGTATTTTCCTGAAAAAATAAACAATATTTAGGTGAGATAATGGCTATACAAATATACACAATACAAAATAACAATCAAATAATAAATACAAACACAGTATAAAAGTAGACTCGTGTACAGATAAAATAATTGAAAGGTACAGTCGCCCAAAGAAAGTGTTGCTCACTTAAATTGACAATTAATTGAGGATTAATTGTCAACTTGGCATTTATTCAGTGCTGACACTTATGTCAGTACTGAATAAATGCCAAGTGTAATCTAAACATATTTATTTGAAAATCAACCTTACCGCTTTCACAGCATGCAAGCAAATGTCAACAAGCAAATTCTCATCTGGCTGTATATCTTGAATATCGGGAGTTACAGTAGGATCGCTAGTATTTTCCTGGAAAAATAAACAAGATTTAAGGTGAGATAAAGGTTATACAAACATACACAATACAAAATACCAATCAAATAATAAATACTAACACAGTATAAAAGTGAAAGGTACAGTCCCAAAGAAAGTGTTGCTCACTTAAATTGACAATTAATCCTTTGCAACAGTAAGTGTCAGCACTGAATAAATGCCAAGTGTAATCAAAACACTATTTATTTTGAAAATCGACCTTGCCGCTTTCACAGCATGCAAGCAAATGTCAACCTTAGGGTGAGCAACATTATCTTTTGCTGACAGTACATAATTATTTGTGTTATGGATTAGTGAACTAACCTGCGAGAGGTCTTGTATTAAGATGTTATTTACATCTGTAGGTATGAGTGAATTAGTCTCAATTAACATGATTGAAGATGAATCTTCAACCATAGTAACTGAGGATGTCTCTTCTGCTGCCACTATTGTGGATAAGTTTTTCGTCATCGAAACTGAGGATGCGTCTTCTGTCGCCATTGTTGAGGGTGAGTGTTTAGCTACCATAAGTGAGGATGCGTCTTCAGCAGCTACCATTGGGGATGCTTTGTCAGCCAGTTCACTTGCCTATAATATACACGAACTACAATTTGATTATAAAGCTACGCAAAAACACACACATGTACCATGCGCACGGAATGGCAACACACGCATGTGTATAGGCATTAAGCATACACGCCATTCTAGCACTCGTGGAGATAGATGCGAGATTCCCGGTCCGGTTTTAAAGTTTCAAATTCACTATATTTATCATCACTTAACATCAAAATCCCACATAAAAGTCGCGATGAACACTGGTTATTCGATAAAATACCGTAAAGAAGCGGTAATAACATCATAAGTAATCATAACTCGACAAAAAGTGGATCTCACGACATCTATACGACCATAGTGATTTATACGACTGCTACATGACTCTATTACGATACTGATTCGTATAAAATCGGCCTATTCTCGGTCGTGTCAACATGATAGCGACATATAGACGACCAGCGTATGGAACCAAAAATTAGAATCGACACGTTGTGGCGACCTATCAAATGTTTGTTGGGTAGTAGGTACTGTCACATGTGACCTGATTGGTTACATGTAGTGGCAAATAAGTTAGTCGATGGAAATTTACTGCAACTTTTTTTTCAAATACGATTATTAAATAGACCGATTGTATTGTATACAGATGTATAAAAGCATTATAAGTATTTTTTAACAAGTACGGGTGGTTTTATTGAAATTTAAAGAGTAGCACCGTGCGTGGTATCCCTGGTGTTACAGTACCTTGTGTAGCACTGGTGTTACAGTACCTTGTGTAGCACAGGTATCAGTACTTATAAGTATAAAGATAAGTTCCCCCTAAAAGCCGTTCAGACTCAATTTTTTACCTGAAAACTCTTTCTTCTGTCTTGATGTATATGTTCACCCACTTCCTTAATAAACTTCCTATCTTTTGAAAGTAATATCCGCGATTTGCAGCCATGAGCGTTCTTGATGCAATACCATCTAGTCTCTTGGCCCGTCTGGTAGTACCTCTGTCCTTTGTAGACGAGGATCGTACCTCCACGCTGGCTAGGTATAAACTGCAACATTTCTAAAAACAAAGGAAATAAACAAAAATAAGCACCGTGGTAAGTTACTGAATAAATACCTACTCCTCAGGATTTAATTCAAAAAAAACTTTTTAATGCAATACAAATTAATTTATTTTGTTGCAATTAAAAATAATTATATACTAGGTATATAGTTTACACTTTATGATATAATTTCAAAGATAGATATTATATTTATACTGAGAATGAAAAACAAAAAGTAACTCGATGTTATCGTGAAGATACCCATGCATCTTAACATTCACATAATTATGCCGAATTTTGATGATGTAGGTATACTGGTCCGTTTTCGGACGAAAACTATCATATATATTATGATAATTAATGATTAAACGAACTTAGCTGTACCTGAAAATGTACAGTTTTTGAAATATTAACAATTCATTTTTTTTTAAATCAAATGTAAAATCTGGGAATTTGCATAACTTTGCGGGCACAAGATAACTTTACTCTGTGTTAATTATAAATACTAAAGCTATTATATCGAAAACGTAAATATTTAATAGACTCAGGATCATTTTTTATTAAAAAATAAGAGTCTTTGGGGTCAAGCGTACTCATATAACAGTTTTTTGATACCAATTTTAAGGCGGTTCTGAAATCCTCAATCTGAAAATGAGTAGTAAGTACCTATATATGATATTATTTATTTTTTTAAGATTAAATACAAAACGTGATTTTCCATTAGGCATAGGCACTAGAAAATAGCTTGAAATGGATTAACCTTCTCAAGCAGCTCAGATTTATTTTTAATGATCACTAATCATACAGTTTTCAATTAAAATTACCACATAAAACCGTAGACGGTTGAATGGATTGAAGAATAAACATCCAATAATCTACATTCAGTGTACAGTTGTCAACAGTCCCTACTTCTGTAGAATAAACACTAATTTAATAAAAAAGGAGGTAAACATGAACATCAACAGAGTGACAGCCCTTTCACAACTGCCCGCATGTAGGAGGTCATGAATGAGAGGTGTATAAGTTATAGTACAATATACCTCCGTAATTCTCTTGTCTCTCTGAGCTAGAATCAATCATTATAAGTTCTTGGTGAACTCGAATACAATCGATTTTGCGTAATTTTCTTGCAAGGTGATCATCGTAAATAACAGCACTACATTTAGGTTTCGACATCACTAAAAACACTACACACACTGCACAAAGAAACTATGTATATATTTTTTCCTATTACGTAATAGTATCGAAGTGGCGAAGCACTGGAACGCGAAAGACAATAGGTTGACAGTTGTCAAGCGATATAAAAACGGTAACTACCCTCGTAAAAAAAAATGACTAGGGTACCTCAATTGAAGTGCACAAGTGGCGAATCCTGGGCGATACTACCACATAGTCTTATGCCAATCTCGAGGACGAAAACTGAAATATAATAGCAGTAGCAGGACGCCTATATTCGAGAAGGGGTTCCTATCCCTAATACTAACTAAAAAAACCGGCCAAGTGCAAGTCGGACTCGCGCAAGATGGGTTCCGTATATTTATCTATAAAAAAAACGGCAAAAATCACATTTGTCATATGGGAACCCCACTTAAATATTTATTTTATTACGTTTTTAGTATTTGTTGTTATAGCGGCAACAGAAATACCTACTTACATCATCATTCTGTGAAAATGTCAACTGTCCAGCTATCACGGTTTATGAGATACAGCATGGTAAGACAGACGGACAGAGACGGACAGCGGAGTCTTAGTAATAGGGTCCCGTGTTTACCCTTTGGGTATGGAACCCTAAAAAATAAAGTCTATTACTTAAAATAAAATAATTAACCGCTCCAGCCCTGACATGTGAAAATTCCCAAATAAAAAATAAATCTTATGTAATTGGTAAATAAACATTAAATTCGCGATTAATTCGGCGCAAACCGGTGTGTTGCCGGTGCTTGAGCGGGAACTAAAATGTAAGTTCTATAACAGAGAAAAAAGGCTTTAAGTATTGTTATTTTTAAGTTCGAAGTCGACTTGAATCGGACAAATACAAACAAATACCAACTATGACCAGACACACAAAACTTTTACTTTAGACATAATCACTGCAAATCGCAGGTTGATGATTGTGGTTCCCTAGTTCAGTAACAAACTGTCGATATTCTGTCAAGACTACACGCGACTTGCAACCTCGGAACTTCTTGGAGCAGTACCATCGAACTTTGCTGACCATCTGAACATAGGTGTTATTCTTGTAGATGAGGATCGTGCCACCGCGCTTGCTGGGCACAAACTGCAGTAATGGCACCTCTAAATAGAAATAAAGAAACAAAAAATGATTAAGGTGGTAATAACTTCCAGAATCCATAGGTTTTGAGTATAAAATATACTGCAGTTCAGATTACCTTTGTCGTTATTCTAGTTAATCCACAGATATCATAAAAAGAGCGCTATGCAGATTGGTTCATTGTAATGTATTACCTTAGTCTTCACGGTGAGATGTGTATTTAAAGAATCGACCAGCTTCGGTTTGTATTAGGACAACGCCTAAGACATATTATGAACAGACTACAGCAAAGCAAATAAGTCAAGTTTTTATTATAGTAAATATACAGCTAAGTATTTAAGAATCAAAATAATAAAACAAGCCAATGCAAATTAGATGACTTTATTAGTTCTTAAATATCTTTTTCTTCCTTTTTAAAGTTCCGTTCCCAAAGGGTTAAAGCGGGACCCTATTTCTAAGACTCCACTGTCCGTATGTCTATCTGTCCGTCTATCTGTGTGTCACCAGGCTATATCTCATGAACCGTGATAGCTAGACAGTTGAAATTTTCACAGATGATGTATTTCTGTTGCCGCTATTACAACAAATAAAAATTAAAAACAGATTAAATAAATATTTATGTGTTTTCCGTTTTTTTTTTTATAGATAATGGTACGGAACCCATTGTGCGCGAGTCCGACTCGCACTTGACCGGATTCTTTTTTTATTGTTCCAAGAAGTGTTCCTGTTGCTTTTTCTTTCTTTTTTTGTCTGTTACTTCGCAGCATAGCTAACATTCATCATCATTGTCCCGATTTATATAGGATCAGCGCAGCATATTTTTTTCTTACATCTACATAAATCTATTAGCCGATACGATATCTCTAGAGGTATTGTCATCTTTTAAACCATATCATCGTTTATATTTATAGAACTTTATTTCTCAGAACTTAAAAAATGACACTACGCTTAGAGCGAATTTCACCAATGAAACTGAACGCGATCAGTACATCTAAACTGCGTTCAAGAGCTGTCAGCGCCAATATTCCATAGAAAAATAGTGACACTGACAGCTCATAAACGTGGTTTATACGCTGATCGCGATCAGTTTCATTGGTTAAATTCTAAAAACCCTTATAATGCTTAGGTTTAGGGTTATAGAACTTTTATTTGTCCTAAGAACACAGGTTCACTTAAAATGAGATATACAAATTAACTTAAACTTAAATACACTTATTTTTGCTCTAGTTTAGTATACAAAATAACATGACAATATGTATATGTCGCAGCCAACTAGCTTAATCAGCCGTTTCATTAAAAGCCTAGCCTTTTCATTGAATTGCGCCGTCTAATTAGCGACATAAGTCACATGGGCACGTCATTAAACAATATTGTACAAGAGATGTCACTTCGGTCGCTGAAAAGTCGGCGCATTTAAATGAAAAGGCTAGGCAACCAATTAAACGGCTGATTAAGCTAATTGGCTGCGACATATACATCAACTATTGTAGGTACAGTAGGTACTGTAACTGTAGCAGTGGCACATCTAAATATTTCTTTTTTTAATCAATTATTATTATTAGGGTTAGCCATGTAGCTAGTTATATTCACTGCAGGGCAAATACCCCCATTCTTTGCTTGTATATTTTACATTCACGGCATAGCAGAAAGTGCCTTAAGATTTCTTGTGTTTTTTTTTATTTTATTAAAATAAGCTCCAGGTAATGCAGTACCTACGCAATATTTTCAAATTTTCTTCAGCAATACTATGAACTTTTTAAAACATAACAACTATATGATATTGTGATGATAGTTAAAAGCCTTCGTCGCAGGATGTCTATGTTCACCAACCTCCTTGATAAACTTCTTGTTTGAAACTATTATACTGGATCTGCAACCCCGACCGTACTTGCCACAGTACCATCTGGTTTGGCTGCCCGTATTATTGTATCTGTGACCTTTGTACACGATGACCGTGCCTCCTTGCTTGCTGGTTACAAACTGTAGCTCTAAATAAAATAAAAAAAAAACTCAATTATTATTACTATGTGTGAGATGTGTACAGATTCGACCAGCATCAGTTTGTATTAAGACAACGCCTAAGACAAATTTTGAACCAACTACGTCAAAGCAATTATGCAAGTTTTATCATAGTAAATATACAGCAAGGTATTTAAGAAACAAAATAATTGAACAAGATAATAAGTAACAAAAAATTTGATGACTTTATTAGTTCTTAAATAAACTTTTTCTGAGCGTTTTCTTTCTGTACCCCAATTTATATGGGATCAGGGCCTAAACCACCAATTCTTAAAGCAGTATTACTTTAATATTACTTCCAGTGGGAAAGAGACGGAGCTATACGTCCTGTATAGCTCCGTCTCTTTCCCACTGGAAGTAATATTGAAGTAATACTGCTTTAAGAGTTGGTGGTTAGGCCCCAGCGCAGCATACTCTTTTTCCTTACCTCTACATAAATCTATTAGTCGATATCTCTAGAGGTATTGTCATCTTCCAAGCCATACCATTGTTTATGTGTAAAGAACTTTATTTCTCAGATCTTAAACAAAACAGTCCGCTTATAATACTAATACTTAAGTTATTATAACTAGTACATTTAACATTAGTTACCTCTAGGGTGAAGGAGACATTCTAATACCATGATATGTTTTATGTTATTTCAAATGTTGTGATGTATTTATTGCTTTAATCTGCGTTTGAATGTGTTTATGTCACATTTTTATATCCTCTGGTAAATTAGTGAACACAATCCAATCATCGTTTTATTGGTTTTTCTCTAAGCACATTTTTTCAATCAAAATTTTCCTCAACAATACGTTACTATGCTTATAGTTTAAAGCTTTCGTCGCAGCTCTCGTCGCACGATGTCTATGTTCACCAACCTCCATGATAATCTTCTTATTTGAAACTACTATTGTGGATCTGCAGCCTTGACTGTACTTGACACAGTACCATCTGGTTTGGCTGCGCGTTTTATTGTATCTGTTGCCTTTGTACAGGATGACCGTGCCTCCTCGACTGCTGGTTACAAACTGTAGCTGTGGCACCTCTAAATAAATTTAAAAAAAACTCAATTATTATTATGGCTAGCCATGTAGCTAGTTCTGTTTCAATGCAGGGAAAATGCCTCATATTTTTTGCATGCACATTTTACATTCACGGCATAGCAGAAAGTGTCTTAAGATGTCATGATTTTTTTTTACTTTATTAAATAAGCTCCAGGTAATGCAGAACGCAATATTTTATTTGTTCATATTAATGAGAATATCACTCCTTAATTGTGAAGCTATTTAATAATAGTAGTAAAAAACTCAATAATCAAAATAAACTGCTTAAATTTTATAACTATGAGTTTTACTTTCAGCAATGTTCAGGAGTCTTAATGGTTATGTTCGCCAACTGCCTTGATAAATTCCCCTTCCTTTGTAACTAGTATTCTCGATTTGCAGCCTTGACTATTCTTGACGCAATACCATCTAGTCTGGCTGCTCATCTTGTTGTATCTTCTTCCTCTATACATTAGGATTGTACCGCCACGCTGGCTGGTTAGAAACTGCAACTCTGGCTCTTCTAAATTAATCAAAAATGAAAATTTGGTGATGGTTACGTGGTTCATTGAAATGCACATTAGTGCTGATGTCGACAGTATCGAGGAGCATCGAGGAGCTCGTGACTTAATAATAACAGCCACTCGTCAATCTTCATAGTAGCATCGCTTACCGAAGTCGGTCTGTGGATGATGACCATCGTAACCTACCGAGAAACCTCCTTGCCTAAAAAGCACGTTCAGCCATTGGTCCCGGCTGTCATTTGTCTTCTTTGGCTGTCAGTTCGTCTTGTCAAAGAAGTACCGTGTTACCCAGTTACCGTGCAGCTGTAAGCAGCTGGATAAGTCACGTGTTTTTTTTAATTTGAATAAATAAGCTTCTTCAGTTTACAATCTTTAATTTGGTCACATCCATGCAAGCATCACCTCTGAGGTTATTTCAACTATGTCTTCAATGAATTTTACTTTTAGCAATACCCTAAAGGCTTAATGGTTATGTTCGCCAATTTCCACGATAAATTTCCCTTCCTTTGTAACTATTATTCTTGATCTGCAGCCTTGACTATTCTTGACGCAGTACCATCTAGTCTGGCTGTCCCTATTGTTGTATCTTCTTCCTTTATACAGCAGGATTTTACCTCCACGTCGACTGGTCATAAACTGCAGCATTGGTACCTCTAAAGAATAAACAAGGAATAATTACGATGGGTTACCACTTAAACTGAGAATATTGAATGAAAGGTTAATTGTAAAACCTCTGAGGGGTTTTTGTCATCAATTCCTTGAAGTTCGAAACATATCAGGCAAATCTGAAAAAGTTAGTGAGTCATAACTGCAACAACCAATATAGGTCATTTACGTGTCTAACAAAGTTGATACTACAACGGAAGAAGCGAAACGTTTAAATGATGTGTTAGCTTTCTGAAAAAATACCAAACACTAAAACTGAAAACAACACTTTGAAACAAAATTTTCTTACTTTTTTCAAATATAGAAATGCGTATTTAATCTGTAATACGTCAAACAATGTTTTCAAATGGCCTACAGCACAACATGAAATAATAGTAGTTTATGCGATGGTCATATAATAGGGGTTATTAAAACACGAGTGTGATAATCAGTAAGAGTCTGACACTCCCTCCCGCTCTACCCAGAGCGGAATTAGTCATTTGATGATTTCCCATCTATAAATTAAAAAGGACATAATTATGGATGTTCTAAATAGTCTGAAATAAATTTATTTTTAATATTACATTGCAAAGTTTAATCAGCTGTGCGAGTCTATCAACAGCTCACCGTGTGAGCTTAGGTGAAGTGAGCATGAAGTGAGTTGTCAAAGATGGGATGACAGTTCACTTCTACTCCGCTTAAGTTTACGGCTATTACTAATATGGATGACATAGATCGCATATTCGCTTTTTTTTAAACCAAACAAAGTTTTAAACTTTATTATAGTACGTAAATAGCTAGTTATTTACGTATCAAGATAATAAAACAAGCTTTCAGAATGTATTTAAAATCATTTTTAATAAGTATTGCTTTGATCCAGGAGAGCATATTTTCCTTTATGTGTTGCTCTGTCGCAACACAACTAATTGAAGAACTTTCATCATCATTCCACTGGCTTTTGCACTTTAAATGGGATCAGCATATAATATACACACATTTATTCAATACATTTACAAATATTTATTAGCTGTTATCTTAATAATCACTTACATTCTAGCCAAATCATCGTTCACACAATCCATTTATCGTTTTATTGGTCTGCCTCTAAACAAACCATTCACATCTATACTCAAAAAGGAGAATACCAGGGTTTCCTACAAGACTCGGCCAGAACCGACAAAGATGAACTACATTACATAAAAAGGAATTGTAGAATTTAAAAGTAAATTAATTAATTAGTTTTCCATTAGAAGTACACCAAAAAAAAGTTTTATTTCTTTGAAGGTACTTAATACTTAATACCTAGATCCTAGATACCTCAAAGCATAACATGCAACAAACTATTAAATAATTAAACTATTATATAATTGAATTAAAGATTTTAGCACATTACCGTCGCATTTATATGTTTTTATTTTTAAATATACAATTACAACAGTATAGCTCTACGTTCTCTCTCCCACTATAATTGTTATTAATTATGTTTATTTTCATTGATACTAGTTATTAACGAGTAATACAGGTTCAGGTTCAGTTTCAACAGCCAAGGTCGTAAGCGGTAGAAAAATTGGAGTCCGGAAACAGCAATAAACAACGCAAAACTCAAAAAAAAAACACGGACACACACACTTACACTGTCGCTCCTGATATCAAGAAGGTGAAGGGTAGTCAAACTTTTTGGTAATGACAACAGACAAGTTTAAGTTTTACATCAAGTGTTGCCAGCACTATCATAACATCATAATGAATAAACTATTCTAAACGGTATCGATAATCGAATTAAAATATTTTTAATTATTACATAATTATATCTAAAATATATATTCAAAATATAACGAAACGTTATTTATTATTATAAGATTTACGAGTGACGACTTATGTACGTAATAAACAAAGTGCAATTTCGTATCGATATTATTTTTTTGGTAATGGCAACATTTCTTATTGCAATTGCGTCTAGGAATTGTGTTGGTAAATTGTCAAAGTTAAATAATATGATAACTTTTTTTTTTAACGGTGTACTTCTACAGGTTTGATTTATAATGTATAAGTAATTCTTACTATTTTATTATAAATTATCATTATTATATAAAATTCTGTCGGACGCTACATGAGTCGAGCCTATTTCTGGCTTTCTCCTTTAACGAAAGGACTTACGAGTATAATGCTCAAAGTTAAAAGTTACTGCCTTCGTTGCCGGATGTCTATGTTCGCCATTCTCCTTAATTAACTTCTTGTTTGAAACTATTATACTGGATCTGCAGCCTTGACTGTACTTTCCACAGTACCATCTGGTTTGGCTGCCCGTATTATTGTATCTGTTACCTTTGTACACGATGACCGTGCCTCCTCGCTGGCTGGTTATATACTGCAGCACTGGAACCTCTAAATAATAAAAACTCAATAAATATAATGGCTAGCCTTGTAGCTAGTACTGGTCCATTGCTGAGAAAAGACCTCCCACTCTTTCCAGTATTCTGTTACGCGCCTGGGCTAGCAGAAAGTGCCTAAGATATAATATAAGCTACAGGTAACACATGGATCTTTTATTTGTCATCCCTTCATTTATTTATTTATTTAACAATTTATGTACTCACATTTAAAAAAAAAGTAAATAAGAAGAAGGAAACAGAAAAATAGGCACAAAGGTAATGCTTATTTTTAAAGAAATCTCTTCCAGCATACCTGCGAAAGGAGAGTCCAATGAAAGAGATGTAGACACCGTGACATTTTAAAATAAATAAAAGTTACCTACATTATAACACATTAAACAATGTAAACTAATAAAAATAAAATATTTATGAGTTTTACTTTCAGCAGTGTCCTTCGCCAACTGCCTTGCTAAATTCCCCTTCCTTTGAAACTATTAGTCTCGATTTGCAGCCTTGACTATTCTTGACGCAATACCATCTAGTCTGGCTGTTCTTCTTGTTGTATCTTCGTCCTCTATACATTAGGATTGTACCGCCACGCTGGCTGGTTAGAAACAGCATCTCTGGCTCCTCTAAATTAATAAAAAAATAAAAATTGTGATGATTATGTAATTCACTCATTTCAGGTTTAATGCTGCAATTGACAGCTGTATGTCGTACCAGCAATATCGATATTTCTGAAGAGTCACTTGATGTGCAGCTGCAAGTATTTTGAGATAATACGTGTATTTTTTACCCGACTACGGCAAAGACAAAAAGGAAGGGTTTTGATTTTAGCTGTCTTTGATCTATATAATTATATGAATTTTTAAAGTGTGCTTGGATGGCCAAATCCGAAACTATGAAGATTATCGAGAAACACTTAAAGGAGCTTCGAGCCCGAATTTGATGAAAGCTGTAACTGCATCATTGGATTTAAAAAAATCAGTTTGTCTAGCCAGGAATCGAACCGGTTGATTTTGAAAAATGAAACACAGCATGTTATTATTACTAGGAACAGGAATTTCTCCTGTATCGTGGGTGCGTTTACAAACGTATAATCTCACATACAGGAACAACAATTTGTAGGCCATAAAAATATTTGTTCCGTGCGGGAATCGAACCCGCGACTCGCAGCGCAGCAGTCAATCGCTCAAACACTACGCCAACCGTGTCGTCGTATTATACCATGCGAAAGTGTCTTTAATAAGGATCAAATTCTGGCACACACATGGCAAACAAAAGGAAAGAGCGCATTGTTTTATTTTAAAAAATATGTAGACCGTACTGATTTAATACATTTTTCAAAAAACTTTGATGCACTTTGAGTTTTCATCAACATCGGACCCGAAAATCTGCATCATTGGATTTTTTTAAATATACCAGTTATGGTTTAGGTAGTCAGAAAAATAAAATGTAGTTTGTTAAAATTTAGAGCTTTCCTTTAGTTTGCCTGAATTTGATCCTAAGTAGCGACAGTTGGATGGTGTAATAGAGGCTGTGTTTTATTTTTCAAAATCAACCGGTTCGATTCCTGGCTAGGATTACCGATTTTTCAAAAATCAAAAGATGTAGTTTTAGTGTTCAGCAAAATCTTTCAGTGTTTTTCGATATCCCTCATATGTTAGAATTTGGTCATCCACGCACACTTCAAAAATTCACCCTGCATATTAAAATGAATCCGTTTCCCTTGGTCACGCCATAACCTGAGAATTTTCCGTTTTCAGTTATCTTTTTTTTTAAAGTGAAAAAGGGCCTTTAATCTAGTTTAATTGAAATTAGTTTACAATCCTTAATTTGTTTACATTCATACGTGCATCACCCCTAACATTACTTTAAACTAATAATAATTTACTTTATTCATAAACCTTGTAGATTAAACTTACATTACAATGCAATACAATTGTTGCATCTTGACTGTACAAAAATGTACACAGGGTTATTTTTAAAACACCAATAACCTTTCAGTGGGTGAAAGTATCAAAAAATAAATCGGCTGTTTCATACAAAATGCAATAATATTCATCATCTACATCATCATCTACCTAGCCTTTTCCCAACTATATTGGGGTCGGCTTCCAGTCAAACCGGATTCAGCTGAATACCAGTATTTACATGGAGCGGCTGCCTACCACACCTCCACAACCCATTAAACGGGTAGCACGGTACTTCTTGGCAAGACTGGTGTCAGATTTTCTGGCTTCTGACAATCCGTAACGACTGCCAAAGATCTTCAAATGACAGCCGGGACCAACGGCTTCACGTGCTTTCCGAGGCACGGAGGAGTCTCGGTATGTTAATATGGTCACCCATCCACAGACCAACATCGGCAAGCGTTGCTTAACCTTGAAGATTAATCCGTGCGGCTGTTATAATTTAGCCACGAGCTCCTCCAATGAAAATGCAATAATATTCACCCGATGAAAATGTATGAAACAGTCGATTTATATTCGATTTTTCAGGATTGGTCTCATAACAAAAGTTGTTCATAATCGTGAGTACTTTGTGTTTTACAAATAACCCTGTATAACCCTGCTTCTTAAACTAGGATAACCAGTATTTTAAGAGACAGTGTTCGCCCAAGTAATTCTTAAGACATTATTTAATACAACAAGTGTACGGTGTTGAAGTATTGGAGATTCTGTTATAAATTTGCTATATGTTAGTCGCTGGACACACAGACAAGACGTAAGACGAGGACGGGGCGCGGACAGGGCACAGACGGGGCGCCGTCGCGACTTTTTAAAACAAATTTGTTTTGACTATTGGCTTTGACTTTGACACTCTCCCTTCCGCTTTTCCCAGAACGAAAGGAGTTATTTGATGATTTCCCATCCATACAAAAAAATGGTGGGTTTTGTGGTGGTTTCCCCTTTTTTTTGTTAAATGAAGTGTAGTTAGTATGAGTTTGAGTTGGAAAATATAAGCACGTGTTTACGTGTTACGCCGTATTGCGAAAGCGATGCACGTGGTTTTGTCCAAGTTAATTGTCAGGAGGTTTGAGTTGACCCATTTCATTATTCTCAAAAACTATGTATTCAATGAGTTCTACTTCCAGCAATACTCTTAAGGCTTAATGGTTATGTTCGCCAACTTCCTTGATAAATTCCCCTTCCTCTGTAAGTAATATTCTGGATCTGCAGCCTTGAGTATTCTTCACGCAGTACCATCTAGTCTGGGAGTTCCTATGGTTGTATCTTCTTCTTCCTTTATACAGTAGGATTGTACCCCCACGCTGGCTGGTTTGAAATTGTAGAGTTGGTTCCTCTAAAAAATAAACAAGCAATTATTACGATGGGTTACCACATAAACTGGAGGTATTCAACGACAGGTTAATTTTCAAGTCTGAAATAAATTCCTACTTGAGTATTAACTGCAACAATAAATAAATTTATAATTGTGACTCATACTAGTAATATTAAAACAAAAAAATCGCGAAAAGTTATGAAATTAGGTATTAATTTGTGTTTTTTTCTTTATAAATTTCGAGCCAGCGCTGAATGTAAATGTTTCTAATATAATTAATATATAGATATATTAGCTAACCGATCAAGAAGCTTAGAGAATTGTAAGCACTTTGAGACTTCATGAATAGACGATTTTTACGATTTGACAAAATAGCGAGCTTTTGTAACATCGTCATAAAAATCATTAGGCTGAGTATTTGAACGCACGTACTTTTAAACCAATGACAGTCCCCCAAAGCGGACGCCATTCTCCAAATCTTAATGTTTTAGCTGGAAGAAGAAGTGGTGAAAGAATCTCCGTAGCAACACATTCATTGTGCGTACGTAAGGAGTGGAATTCCCTGCCAGAGTCTGTGTTTCCTGATAGCTACAACCCGGAAGTCTTTAAGTCAAGAGTGAATATGTTACTTCTAGGCAAGCATGCTCCATCTTCGACCACATCATCGCTTACCATCAGGTGAGATAGTGGTCAAGCGCATGCCTATCTATACATATAATAAAACTGTAGAAGACGTCAATTCTGTACATTGAATGAAAATAAAAAAAAATATTCCAGGGGTGCTTTATACAAACAGTAGAAGCCAAAAATATTTTTTTTTATTTTCTTGTCTGTCTGTCTGTCTGTCTGTCTGTTGTTCGTCTTTCACGCAAAAACCACTGGACGGATTTTAATGCAACTTTTTTTGTTGTATAGCTATTAGTCCTCGCCAACATATAGGCTATAATTTATTTTGAAGATCTGAATACAAGACGTGGAACCTTAGCAGCCCGGCTAATCTATAAGAGATATTAATATACCGCTTTAGGAATAGTTGGTCAACATGATGAGTACTGTCTGTCGACATAAAAAAAATGAAGGTCTAGAGCATCTGATGTGGAACCCTTTCAGAGAGCTAAGCTATCGGCTATTTTAATCAATCGTCAACAGATCTCATAGTCCGTTTGGTTTAAAGTCTGCTTCTCGAAAGACTAGGTATGGGTTCAAATCCCACAAATTTTGTAATTATTTTTATCTTATTTATTTCCTTATTTTTTTATTCCTACCAAACCTAATATTTTCAAATATTAATAATATGTTATTGCTGTATTTTGCATATCTCTTTAGAAAGACAAGCAGAACCTTTTTTTTGTTTATATGTATTATGTTTCGTTTGCATCGCGATAAAAAATACAAAACTAATGTAGAAAACATTCACATAAACCTGATAGGATTATGGCAATCTAGAAGAAATCAACTTATTATCTACATGCATAGTAAGTAGGGGTAAGTATCTTTAATGACACTTCTAATGCCATCTGTTGAGCGAAACTGTACTTACCATCAACAGCACGAGAATTACACCAAAAAGTATTTTTTAGTTAAAGATTCTTTTGATACCAGGCGTTACGCATTTGATGGAAAAATAAAATTGCTCCACTGACTTTGTTTTCATTTTTTTTTACTTTTGATAGGAACGCGTTTGACCACTATCTCACCTGATGGCAAACGATGATGTGATCGAAGATGGAGCACGCTTGCCTATAAGTAACCTATTCACTCTTGATAAGACTCCCAGGCTGTAACTATCCAGAAACACGGACTCAGTCAGGGAATTCCACGCCATGTGTTTCCAAAACGTTTTGTTCATGTGGGTGTGAGGTCCATCGTGTACCGGTGGCGTACCGCCGTACGTCTTGTGGTCCGATGATGGAACGAGCTTGGCGGAATTAAACTATGCAATTCCGTCGCACACTCCCCAAAATGCAACCGATAGAAAACCGAAAGGCTAAAAACTCGGCTTCGATGCTCAAGACTTTCACCTCTTGGATTTCTTTCCCAGGATCTCCCTCATTCCTAATTATTTTCTGTTAATTTTGAAACAAAACTGTTCAATTCCCAGTCAGCTGGTGATTCGTCGTGACCAGCCTAGGGCCAGAAATTACCAGTAGCGGGTTTCACACTCCAGAGCTTCAAGGGGAACTGTGGATCCCTGGGCAATGACGCCACAGAAGAACTCGCCAAGATAGGTTTCGAGATGGTAGTGCTGGACCCGTACCCGCTCCTCCTTCTTTCTTTCTTTCACACAGTTTCGTGCATGAATTTGCCAGAGAACAACTGTACTTCATGACAACAAATGGTGAAAAAAGTGAAAAATGGCAATGACAAGTCTATAAACGTGACTAACTAATTGACTTCTCAGCTTAAGTAAAAATTACCTCCGTAATAATAGGGATTATAATTACGGATCATTGCCCTTAAATTTTTTTAACTTATGCACTACAGACTCCCCAATTTGCGGAGGTTGTTTCGACGCCGGCTACGTCATCCTGGCCATGACTTCCCGACGTGAAAAAATCCTCGGAACGGTGAGGTGCAGGTTTCAAATCAAATCGTTTATTGCAATCCATAATGTACATTTACAGGTGGTAAATATAGGTTTGTGAGTGCTAAGTGATTGAGCTGACTTTTATCTCAGATTATCACTCCCTTGCGGGTTGAGTATTATCGGTCGTCTCTCCGCTCAACCTGTGAAGCACACTGGTGGCTTTTGTACATTTGGGCGGAGCTAGGCTTGCAAACTTAGCCAGGACAACGGAGTCTCTACTCTACTCTATCCGTTGTGGGTTTTTTTTATGGATAGGAAAACATCAAATGACTTCTTCTGCTCTGCGTGGAGCGGAAGAGAGTGTCAAACTCTTACTGACTAAAAAACGTCCGTATTCCTCCTTATGCCTTTAACGTTCCAGGGCCGTGGTGACTTTTCGAACAAATTCCGCTCCGTTCGGACAGTGAGCCAACCTACGCTCGCCATCTGCGGGCCCGCGCTTAGGGTGGCTGGGAATTGCCTTGCGACTCCCGACGCAACGCCCGGGTTGTCTTTTTCTGTTGCGGCGGCTGAGGGGGTCTACTCTCTTAAGCCCGAAGTCTGTAGTTTCGGCCTTAGTGTTGGGCGTTTTCTACTCCGTATCACCTACGGACTTACGATTGGTCCCGAACTAGGAATAACTATCAAATCGTGCTGTCATTCATTCTTATATTCTTCTCCGGACCATGGAGTAAACCAGGACGCCGCAGCCGATCGCCTCGACGAGGACACGGTGATGCTCCGCCTAAGCAGGGCAGACCTCCACCGTATGCTCCACCATGTCCTCTGCGGAGACTTATCTTCTGATAGTTTCGGCATGACCATTAATCAAGCTCAGGGACAAACTATTAGTCGTGTTGGTGTGGATCTACGGTAGTCCTGTATCTCGCACGGTCAGGCTGTATGTCGCTTTGTCGCATGTAAGCAGCGCGCAAAGCCTGTGTATACGTACTGATGAATATCACATAACAAGTAATATTGTTTACAAAGAAATGTTTTAAGCGTTAATATTCGTTCGTTCTTCGTAATTTTGTAAGTCATGTCATAATCACGATGAGTACCTATATACATTTAGTGAGTTTGTGTACTTAATATCTTCCTAAATACGAAAAGCAAGCGCGAACGAAGTCGCGGGCACAGCTAGTGTATATATATAACTGATAAGGCAGTTACAACAAATAAGATGAGATTCATTTATTGATAAAATTATCATTTGTGTGTAAAGATTACAACAGTACATACAGATATTATGTAGACAAAGATGACTACGTACATTCATACATTATCGACAGGTACAGATTCAAAATCTTAAAATACAATAATAATATTCATCTTATTAAAACGTAGAACTATAAATTGGTATAATTTGTAAATTATATTGATAGTACGCACTATGAACCACTTTTTTAGGTTCCCATAACAAAGTTGGAAAAACGTGCGTATTTTTTTGTCAGTCCATACGAATGGAAACTCTAATCTATTTTTTTTAATTAGGGACATTTATAATCGCAATGCGCATGTAAGTGCCATCGGGTAAGATGGGACTGACATGCGCATTGGGATTATAAATTCTAATTTACATCCACCTAATTTAGCTATGACGCCAATGTGTATTTAGGGTACTAAATACACATTGGCGTCATAGCTAAATTAGGAGTCGCGACAGTCCAGAGGATGTGGTGTAAGTCTTCAAACACTCCACGCAGTTAGGCGAGTTCGTTTTTCTCAACATAAACGCAAAATTATTGCATGGAATGTGTCCAGATCAGGGGATCTACTCTCTAAGCCTGAAGTCCGTAGTATCGGCCTTAGTGTCCGACGTTTTCTACTCCGTCGTATCAACTACGAACTTAAGATTAGTCCCGAACCTGAACTAAGAATGAATGACAACACGATTTGACAGTTGTTCTTAGTTCGGGTTCGGGACAGGGTAAGTCCGTAGGTTATACGGAGTAGAAAACGACTTCGGGCTTAGAGAGTAGACCCCCTGAGTCTAAGAGCCGTAACAACACTAACAACAAATTTTCGACTTAAATTACTATTTACAAACCAGTGCATAAGAAAAGGCTGACCCTGCATGGTTTTATACCAGATCCCTTTGTTTAAAGAGCGTTTGTCAAAAAATTCCTTCCAATCATTATAAGTAATAGCACTTCTTTTTAAAAGGTAAAACTTCTGAATAATCCAAAATAATATAGTTTTTTTTTCATTTTGAGCTGCATTTTTTGCCAGCATGTCAGCCTTTTCATTGCCCTGTATACCAATATGCGATGGAACCCATTGCAATCTCAATGTAACACCTTTATTCATAAATTCATCTATTTTAGATAGAATCCAATCTAATAAATAGCCATACTTCAGAAATGAACAATGCTACTGACTAAGGAATAATACACAATGACTAGCACAGTTTTGTAGCAATCAGCAAAACCCTTTAAAAATAAACTAAAATTGTTATGCAGTTAACAAGCAGTAAAACTGAAAATAAAAGTATGAAATAAAATGTTCCTACTTCTTAGGGTACCGTTCCCAAAGACCCTATTACTTCAACTCCGCTGTCCGTCCGTCCGTCCGTCTGTCTGCGGGCTGTATCTCATGAACCGTAATAGGTGACAGTTTAAATTTTAACAGAGTGTGAATTTCTGTTGCCGATATATTAATTTAAAATTTATCATTTACCTACTAGAGACCTATTTTTTTTGGCGTTTTTTGCTTAATAATGGCAACGGTAAACGCTTGTAATGTTCACAGAGTTGTATTGCAATATTCGCATAAAAAAAAATACACTAGGGCTAGACACAGACAAGCTGCGCACCGTAGCCAGCAAAACAAATCTTTTGCACCTAAGTATTTTTTGTAAGGACCACGTATATTTGATAATCTTCCACCTTCTTTCACAACTATGAACAATATAAATACCTTAAAAAAAACTACACGAACTATTTATCAGTAAATGTTGTTACTCAACAAGAGAAAATTTTCTAAATGACAATACACTGAATCAGCCGGTTTATTACAACAAATTATTGGGTACACAACAGATTGTGTACAAAAAAAAAAAAATGCTAAAGTATGGATGTTTGGATAAATAGATGTATGGATGGATGTTTGTTACGTAATCACGCCAAAACTATTGAATGGATCTTGATGAAATTTGGCACAGAGGTAGATTATAATCTGGAATAACACATAGGATACTTTTTATCCCGGGAGTATGTTCGTTTGGGATAATTTTCGACAAACACGCGGGCGGAGCCGCGAGCGGCAGCTAGTCATGAATACACTAATACTCATAATTACTCATTTATTTATTTATTTATTTAAACTTTATGTACAATAGTGGTACATAGGCGGACTTAATGCAACAAGGCATTCTCTACCAGTCAACCTTTGAGTTAAAAAGACTACACTGTGGTAGGTGTACACCAAGTAAGACCACTCCGGCCCAACATGTGAAAATTCCCTAATATAAAGTAAATCTTATGTATATGTAAATAAACATTAAATTCGCTATTAATTCGCGACACACCGGTGTGTCGCCGGGGCCGGACAGGTTAAAAATAGAGTTTTGTTTTGTAAATAAAAAAACACAATTATGTATATTACATAATACTAATAAAATACATATATAAGCTAAAATAATAAACTAATAAATATGACTCATAAACTATGAAGCACTGTGTAATTGTTTTATGTACTATTTTGTCACACGACTTATTTGTAATTTGACCTGAATATTATACTCATTTAATCATAATGTATTGCATGACAATTTGATGAAATAATTGTATTTTAATATAACCGAACTAATAATAAGAATTTTGTATGCCTCAATGGCGGGAAGTAGCAGAACCTGTAATTAACACAACATCTTATATCAAAAATAAATTATTTGAATTGATTTGAAATTTTGCCAGCAATATTTAAATATAATATAAAACGAGATGATGTAGTTATAATATCAATAAAATACAGTAAAATGACGATACCAAAACATTTTTTTTTAATGTAGGCTGCATGGTAAAATACTTTCGCTTACAAACTGTAAACAATTGTAACAGTGTAACATTTTAGACAGCTGTAGCTCATCCTCAAAATTGAATACTAGTATTTACATGATGCAACTGCCGTTCTGGGGGTCGAGTCTGCTATTGCAATCGTGTCTCAATGACCGGTCAATGATCGATTTTTGACGTATAACGTCAAACTTATGACACATTTCCCATACAAAAACTGTCAAAGTTGTCAAATATTCGATCACTGACCGGTCATTGAGACACGATTGCAATAGCAGACTCGAGCCCCTGATGTCCTAACACCGGTAGTCGGAAATTTGGGCTTTAAAGACAAAAAAAGTAATTTTGGTTATAATTCATTCACATTTACATTACAGTCATTTTTTTTCGTGGGTGATAGTTTTTTTGTAGCCTTTGTCGTCTCACTGCTTGGCAAAAGTCTCATTTATATTTTCCCAGTTCTCTTACAAGTTTATCGAGGGTGGATGGTTATGTCCACATAACTCTTCATAAAACAGCCCACCTTCTAAGATTAGTACTTTCGCTTTGCACCCTGTAGAATAACTCTTGCAGCAGTACCATCTATTCTTATTAGACTTGCGAACGTATTTGTTTCCTTTGTAGATCAGGAGCGTACCACCTCGTCTGCTTGGAAGAAACTGGATATCTGAAAAGTAAAATTGTTACAATACTTGCTACCTTTTAAAACTAACGTCAGGACTCATTACTTGAAATATGAGGGGCAGTTATAGTTACAGCATAGTTGAAGGACCTCGCTAGGGCCAGTTCCTGCCAGAAATGCGAAATATTTCGTAAGAGTTACCACGGCCCTGAAATACAAAGGGCAATTATTGAAGGAACACGAAAGCGTTTTAGTCAGCTGAGTCTGACACTCCCTTCCGCTTTGCTTAGAGTGGAAGGAGTCATTTGACGTTTACCCATCCATAAAAAAAATGTAGAGCGGGAGCGAGTCATGTTATGATCTCCCATAGGGACAGTTTGATGCAATCTACAACGTGTAACAGAATAAACGCAATACCTCTTAAGGGGTCATTGTACTCATCATTATGAACAACTTTCACTATGGCGAAAAAAAATCGCCTGCCCCATACATTTCTGTCCGCATAGCTCGACAAAATGTACAGAACAGCTGATTTTTTTTCGAGGTTGGTCCTATAGTAAAAGTTGTTCATAATGATGAGTACAATGACCCCTTAAGAGGTATTGCGTTTATTCTGTTACACGTTGTATAATGAATATCACACAAAGAGCTGAGGAATTAAATTTTATTCGTTTAACAACTTGCATATACCTACAACCCTCATATACAAAATTGACTTAAGTAAAACAAAATGAAACACTTTTTTACAACTTCCACAGACCGTTCAGCTCTTTCGCAAAACCTTTGGGGCAGTAATGATTGTGTTTTCCTACTTCAGTGACGAACTCTTCGTTCTCTGTCAGTATCACCCTCGACGTGCAGCCCTGACCACACTTGACGCAGTACCATCTGGTCTTGTTGCTCCTATGGTTGTATCTGAATCCTTTGTAGATGAGGGTCTTACCTCCTCGCTGACTGCAGACGAACTGCAGTATTGGTACCTCTAAATAAAACATTGACAAGATACAATTACTTTGGGTGTGCTAGAAGCGAGTTAAACATGCGAGCGTCAATCATTATTTCTTACAATGTAAGGTACATGTAAGAAAACATGATAAGCTCCTTCATGTTGACGACATTATTTCGTCATTTGACAAACTCTACTTTAATTATAAGAGTTTTACAACATCTAATTAGAAATTGAGAAACTACCCATTAACTTCAAATTTTCAATTGAAAAACTACCTATTTTCCGTATTGTAAATTTAACTATTTCAGTCTTGGTGGTTACTTACTAACCACCTATTTGCAACATGTGTCGACACCCTTGCGCCATCCCATCTTCTTAGCACGGCGGGCTGCGCTGGGGCGGCTGCTGCAGGTGCAGAAAATCTCAAACGGCGCAAATATAACAACCTTATTGGGAGTTATATATTTGAGCCGTTTGGGGTTGAAACACTAGGCCCATGGGGTCCGAGTGCTCACCGAGTCTTTCGGGACATCAGCAAACGACTTGTCGACTGTTCACGTGACCAGAGGGCTGGGCTTTTCTGGGTTATGGACGATAAAAATAGATATTTTATTATACTTTAAAATATATTGGCTACACATCTATTAGAATAGAAGAGAAAACTCTTTATTATGTACACCATATAACTTACGGAAAAAATACGACAAGATGTCTAAAGTACTTTAGGGCTTAATACGATAAATTTTCCCATCAGCCGACAAATGTAGATGTGGAGGTTCATGATTGTGGCTTCCTATTTCTTGGACCAGCTCTCCCATTTTGGTGACGACTCGGGCATCACAACCAAAACATCTCTTAGAGCAGTACCATCTGTTCTTATTATGCATGTGATAGTATGTGAACCTGTTAAACAGAAGTGTGGTTCCTTTTCCTCGGCTGCTTGGCAAGTATCGTAAAATTCTACTCCCTGTGAAGCAAAATAAATTATGAGTACTCAGGTGAAGTGCTTATACTTCGTTTTTTTTTTTAATTAAAATTAATAAATATGGAGTTTATGATCCGTGTTTCATTTGTGACCTGATAAGACCTTCCAAATTGAATAACTTCCACATCTCATACTTGAACTTTTAGCCTTCTTCCAAAGTCTCTCCACTATTTGCTACTGTGACGTATTATGAAAGTCCATTTAAATGTAAAAAAACAACGCGCAAAAAAAAATATAATGTTTTTGTAATCTTTCACCAACACAAAATGACACCAGTAAGTATTCACCGAACGGTTGAGGATGCAGACTTATTTATTTATTTATAAGGATCGTTAACATGCAATTACTGTTATATAACTTTACTTTAAGTACTAAGTATTTTTGTGCTGCACACACAGTTAAGTATAAGTCCCACATAATAAACACATCCACATTTAAGGGCCACTTGCACACACCTGAGTTAAGTTTTAACTCCGAGTTAGTGTCTCACACGAGGTTAAATAACAATTATTTCATACATAATAGCCCCGGGTTAGCCACTTACTCGTAGTTAAAAGATAACTCTGGTCACAGTATAAATATCTACCAGTATTGTGACTCGGCCCTGACCTTGAAATAATTAACTACAGCCGAGAGGTACGTAAACACGCGACAGGGCTGCCTGCCTACAGTATTTTAATTTTATCTACCCACTTCTCATCATGCTGTGACTGTGACTGCTTGAGTTTTAGTAATAATTTAATTCTGATTTTGTTTTTATACACGTTTGTACATAATTTCGCAATTATTAGTCTGGTTTGTGTATTGTATAGGTTTAGTAGATATAAATAGTTAAGTTAGTTATGTACATTTATTGGTTACTTAAATAAATATTAGTCAAAATTCTAATTAATTCTTACAATTCACTATCCTATTTTCAAAATTCTTATAATATATAATTTGTTATTACCTCATTATTACTAAAATATTATAATTAATCGATTACAATTTAATCAGAAATTATTTTTTTTTGGACATTACATTTCAATTACTTATAAATTCAATGGATTAGTTTGTAATAATAACAATATTAGAAACAGTGACGAAATCATCATAATTAAATGTGTTTACCTTAATTTGCATGTTATTTTACAATTGGTTTCATACAAGGTTTGCATGAAATGAAGAGGCATTTTTTATTTATTTTTTCATTTTATTTACTTCTCTTCAATTCATTATCTTTATCGTGCCCTGGTTGTTGCAAGTTTGGCTGAGTCTAGTAACTTGTATTCCAATATCGATAAAGGCGTCCATCAGGTGAAAAATGCAGACGAGGTGGCAGGTGGTTATGGTATCCTATTTCTTTCACAAGCAGTCCTTTATCATCGGTTACTATTTTGGCATGACATCCTGACTTGTTCTTGGAACAGTACCATCTGATCTTGTTATTCATGTGAAAATAAGTGAATCTTTTGTAAAGAATGATAGTGCTTCCGCTCCTGCCCGTCAAGAATTTTATGGTAACATCGTCTGTCAAAAACAAAATCATGATTAGGTAAGTAAGGTACATTATATTATTAAAAATTATCTGTTTGATGAAGTATAAGGATATTAAAAACAGGCATATGTTTACGCATTAGTATATTTGGCTTAGTACGTTACCAACACGTTAACGTTACGATAACAAAGTACAAAATAACTCTAATTGTTGTTTCTTCGTAAACTACTTCCGAAATTAGTTATTTTGTACTTTGTAGAGTTTTTTTTGGGAGTCGTTTTTTATTTGTAGAAAAGTTTTTTATTGGTCCCTACCCCACGCCTAACATCACCACTGGAAAGTGTCAGGAAAGCAAAATACGTAATTTCGTATACATGGATGATTTTTCCACATATCTTTTCCAGCTATTTAGATTCAAACACCAAACTATTGAAGCGATTTTGATAGAATTTCAATGGGACCAATTGAGAGTAGAGATTAAGGTATATCCTTTTGCATAAAACAAGATTTTTTCAAATCGGTTCATAAATTACGGTATGAGGTAAAAAACATAAAAAAAATAGTAGGTACAACCGAATTGAAAACTCCTCATTTTTTGAAGTCGGTTAATAAAAGAAGGGCCGTTGCAACGTTTTTATTTTAGTTAATATTGAGTTTTAACAATAATTACGAAATAAAATAATGTGAAACTGTGTATTTAACAATCAAGAACGACAATCAGCGTCTAGTGACATCACTGCTGTTATGACAACGAAAAGACGACCTTAAATCTTTGAGCTAAGACAGTCAGACAGTTCATGACCAGTGACAGACAGGAGTGACTCATCGTGCGTTTTCGCACGAAAATTTAAATTGTCAGTTTAAAACCGCAGTTTTGGCAATGAAAGCGTTTTAATTTTTTAATAAATGTATGGTCTTCTTCATGGAATTCTTCAAAATCAAGAAAGCAAGGTCAAAAAATTGCATGTTTACTACCACCAACACTGAACAATCAGGGATTTTTATCCCTGATTGTGTGTATCCATGTTCAAAATTTAACGTGTCTATTCTTAGTAGGATATATTATGCATCTATTGGTCACAGGATCATGTATGTTCACAATTTCTTAGCACGATACGGAGAAATGATAAAGTATCGAATGTTGAAGCGGATTATTGCAGAAGAAAATGTTACATTCACAATTGATTGAAAAATAATCGCTGGAGATATTCGCTAACGGTGGTTGCAATAATCCGCTGAACCATAAACAGGGAAAAAACTGTCTTTCTTATATGTAAACGCAATGTCCTATCTTCGCTTTTTACCTAAAGTAATTCGGAATTCAAGTAGTTATAATATTTTAGATTAACATACTCTCACGGAACAAAGTTCAAATTCAATTGCAACCCAAACTTTTACGGCCTTTTTTTATACAAAAACGTCTACTCAGTCGATACTCGTGTTGGTGACGATGAATGCAAATTATCTCGAATAAGGTTTGACACATTGAAGTGAATAATACTAATGGTCGCCTAGAGGTCTTTCCGTTCCTACTACTTATCAATGCATGAAATAAAAAGGCTTTTTTATTTTTATTTTATTATAAACTTAATGAGTATTTTTTATTTGCATGATAATAAACTTTTAAGGGTGCTACACACTTAAACTGGCCGGCATGAAACGGCAAAGCCGGACGGCAAAATAGAACATATGTACGTACTCGTAAATGAATATTCGATAACGAGGCCGAACGAATCAGATCGGCACTAATCTCTTAAAAGTGTCGATTGTTTCTGGTCGGCTTTGTCCTTCAACAAATACGAAGAATATGTCAAAATCAAAAGTCAATTATTCAAAATAGGCTGAAAGCCAGCCCTTTTTGAACGTCAAAGTTCTACAAAAGACAGTCCCCAAAAACGCCCGCCCGTCACCACTTCCTAGTCGACCCGCATACAGCCCGAATGGACTACACTAGCCGACTCTAGCCGAATAAAATACAACATGTTATTGTGTAGTAACCGATTCGGGCTGCCTTGTCGTTCAACAAATACACCTAAAATAAGTGTGTAACGCCCCTTACAGATAAGATCTTATAAACTAAGTTTTAAAACAAGTACATTTATTTAACATAGGCACACCAAACAATATTATATAACATAACTCAAATGTGCAACTCATCAAAAAATGTTTATACAACATACTAGATGTTTATACGAGTACTACTCGTATTTACTACCAATTTTATTACATTATACCTATTTTAGAACTTTATTCTTCAGAAATTTGTGGTTTCCTTTAGTTTTCCATGTGTCATTACTTTCCGACATTTGGTTCTTATGAGCAATAATACAAGGTGTTTTTTTTTTTTAAATCAACCGGTTTGATTCGTGGCTAGGAATATCGATTTTTTTTTAAATCCAAAGGAACAGTTTATATTTTCATCAAAATTAGGCTCGAGATTCTTTCAGCGTTTGACCCACGCACACTAGAAAAAATTACCCTTTTTTTTAAAGATGGGAAATCATCAAATGACCCCTACCGCTCTGGGTGGAGCGGGAAGGAGTGTCAGACTCTTACTGACTAAAACCCATCCCCTTGCTCCTCCTAGTGTCTTTTGCGTTCCAGGGCCGCGGTAACTCTTTCGAACAAAATCCGCAACCCTGGCAGGCTCTGGCCCTAGCGGGCCCCTCCTTTTTTGCTGACTGCGCTTATCAGGCCACTGGCTGCCCCGGGGATCTCCAGCATCCGGGCACCAGTTATGGTGACCCTTACCCGGAGGCCCCCAACGATGCCACTACAGCCGCGGTCTTCGGGGCGCGGAGCGCCGCCGCGACGCTTCGCTCTTTGCGCCGCCGCTTTCTCTCTCGCTTCTTGGCCGCCCTGGCTGCCTTGCCCGCCCTCTTCTTTTCTCCGGCCACTTGCCACCCGGCTTCGGCCTCAGGAGACTTTGAAGGTGGGGGCGGCTGCTCCACCTCTGGTGCTGGGGCCTTAGCCACCTGTGCAACCGCACCGCCCTTCTTTTTGCCAGTCTTGGCCGGTGCCGGCTTCGCGGATGCCGTCCTGGCCCCTCGGTTGGCCTCTCCGGACGACCCTGGTTTGGCAGCAACGACAGCCGCGTACGAGGCCGCCTTTTGGTGGTCTGAGGCCTTCTGGCTCGCTGCTAGCGGGGGGCGCAGAACAATGCCTTCTAGAACGGAGAACCGCGCCTGGAAAGCAGCCATCTCCTGCCGCACCAGTTCCAGCACCTGGTTCTCCAGCGGCACGAGTTGGCCGACCTCCTTGCGCCCCCCTTGAGGCGCCCCTTGTGAACCGGCTCCCCGGAGCCCGGCCAAGTCTGCTAGGAGCTTTTTATTCTCCTTTTGGAGAATCTCCGTGGCAGCCGCCAAGCGGGCGACTTCCGCCCGCAGCCTGGATATTTCGTCCGTGGGCGGAGACCCGCGATGGAGGTAGGCCTCTTCCGCTGCCGCCAGAATGGAGGCCGTGGCCGCGCTGCAGGCCTTTTTCCGGCTCGGCTGGATGCGCTTGTTGGCCACATCGCGAAGCGCAGCCTCCACCACCTTCGCAAACCCAGCCGTCACTCCGGGGCGCCTGTCCTCCTCGTCAGGCCTCTCGGCCTTCTCGTTATCCGCTAGGGATGTGAGCCTTCTCCCCTCGGTCCTCTTCCGGCCCCTACCCCGCTTGCTGGTGGGGATCTTCCGGGCTGAGGTGAGCTCTCCCTCCGAGGACGACCCCTGGTCGTCTCCCGGTCGGGGCCGCTTGCGGAAAAACCCAAAGTTCTCCGCAGCAGCCCCAACTCCATCGCGTCCTGAGCGACGCTCGAACGAGCCCTCCCGCCGATATTGGGCGCCTCTGCCTGAGCTCTGCCCGACCGACACTTTGTCAGGCATATTAAAATTAAAGCCGATCATGTCCTTGAAGGATGGCTTGGATCGGGGGCCTCCTCGGCCCTTGTTGCCATTGGCAAGTGGAGAACAGTGAGCAATGTTGCCCCCCCCAGAATACGAGGGGCTTGACGCGTTAAGCGTGGCGGATTCTCTCGCTGCTGTGCAGTCCGTACCGCCCTGGGGTAGTTCTATTCCATCGCTACTGTCCATTATTGTTCCTTTTAGAGGGTAAGGTCCCTATCTCCCCTTCTCTCTCTCTCCCTCTCACTACCTGCTCACTGCCCTCACAGTCACGTCTGATGAGCAGACGCGTACCATAGAGCAGTGAGCAAGCCAATGAAACGCACACCGTCCGAAGACCCGAACACTGCTCAAGTCTCCGAACGGTGTGCCCCTCTCGTGTCCCTCTTGGTCTGGTCTCTCACTTGGACCTTTCCGGCATGAGTAACTCTACCGGCAAAGCTCACAAGATCACAGAGTCACACAAGCCCCACCACGACGGCAACGTGGGGGACACACTCGGTGGGGGAAAAAATTTACCCTGTAGGTAATGTTGCGGGAATTTGTTCGAAAGAGACACCGCGGCCCTGGAACGCAAAGGGCATTTAGAGGAACATGGATGGGTTTTAGTCAATAACATTTTGACACTCATTTTTGATTAGTCAGTAAGAGTCATTTGATGAATACCCATAATTAAAAAAAAAGATAGGTATAATGTAGATATCGCAGGAGAAATCATGAAAAACGGAAATTTGATTAAATCCCTAGGGTACCTAAATGTTAAATCACGGAAGATGTTAAAATAACAACTCTGTGATTTCCTCACAGAAAATAATTGATTCCGTTTTAGTTTTCGCATCTCTATTTTCATCATTTCTGCGACATTAAAATATATTCCTAAATTGTTCTCTTAGCTCAGCTTCATATACTTCCCACTAGGATGTTTATAATACGTAGGAGGAGGATGATTATGATCCGTTATGGCCCAAATGATACGACCCTTTTTGTTTAACTTCAGCCTTGCCTGGCACTTCATATTCACATACTTGGAGCAGTACGCGTTGGTCCTTGTGGTACCCTTGAAGGAGTATGTGTAGTTTTGGTACATGACAACACTTTTGCCGGTTGATACTGTGATTATCTCGTAATCTGAAAAAAAGAAGAGAGTATTGTGATGTTAAGACAAACAAGAAAGAAATTTAGACGACTCTGAAAGCTTTATTTTGTTTTTCTAACCAAATCAAAAAATTATCATCGAATTATCTCAGCTTCTTTAAATCACTGGTAGGAAAAGCATCTCCAAAGATTTTTTTTTTAATTATGGATGGGCTCGCGTTCGACTACTATCACACCTGATGGTAAGCGATGATGTGTTCGAAGATGGAGCACGCTTGCCTAGAAGTAACATTTCATCATTGACTACAAAACAAAATCGAAATCACGTATTGATTCGACTGGCAACGCGCAGGTATTAATGGCAAGAAGTCCGTAACAAAGCTTTATAAATAAATATTTTCTAATAATGGACTGAAATCCCAAAGCTGCCAGCCCTCACTTATTTTCTCTACCTACTTTATCCCACATATTTTGTAAGTGAGAAAATGAGCGAGATCTGGCAGTTCTGGGATCTCAGTCTATAAGGATTCCTAGCTTTAGGTCAAGCTCCGCCGACACACCGGTGTGTCGCACGATTTACGCGTTTTAAAACTCTGTTATTACTATAACGCAAGGTATATTATATGATTTTGAAGTTTGACATGTCGAGAGCTTGACCGGACTGTCATAGAACGCAATATCTTTGCGTCTGCTACTTCTATTCGGATTTAGAGATATTATAAATATCAAAACAGACTGCCACAAAGAGCCAAACATATGTAAATACATACACGGGCTGATGATCACTGTTAATAAAAAATAGCTGTTTATAAAAATAAAAAAGAGTTAAATATTCAGTCAATTCATTTAATTTAATTTAATAAAACATGTTCATAATCAAACATTCCAAAGGAACATAAGTCCGGTTTGATTAAAGATGCTATTGAACATCGTTTTTTCAGAACATTGAGGAAAACATTTATGATAGTAAAAGAACAAGAAACGCAAATAAATGTAGCGTTGTTTAGAACATCATAATTATATTAATAAAAAGTTAAGAACATAGAAGTAAAAACTAGATAAAGGTTAACCAACAATATTAAAATAGTGAAAATGGCACGTTTTTGCAAGCGGACATTTATCGCCTGTGTCAAAGATTTCTTTAACTCATTTTGATTCAACGTCACAAAATAAAATTGCATTCAAACGCCTGCTGTTTTTCCATATTATTTTCTACCATTATTATTTATTTATATAAAAAAGCTATATTCCCGTTTTGGTAATATTCTATCTATCTATCTACATAATTATATGTATAATACACACCGCCTGTTTCTGAATTGAAAATTCAAACTTGTCAAAATCTACTTAGGCATGGTAACAGTCTTGTCAAACGTTAGGAAAAGATGGAAAATATATTGGTAAGCTTGTTCTTTGAATTTTCAATTCAGAAACGGGGGACTGTCACTATTTACTTTATTCACATTGATGCAGTTGTTATATTAATGTAATTATTATGTGTCTAATATTAAAAAATAAGTACTGATATACCTATAAATGTGATTATTAACTGTTTAATATGTTATTTCTGTCTGTTTAATGTGTTTATTTTACAATAAACTTATTTCAAAAACTGATTTGACTCAACTGTCATACTTGTTTGTTAACGGGTATAAAAGAGCGGAGCCACAGTGGAGCAGCCCAGTTTAGTCCGGTTAAGCAGTTGATATCCCAAGTGTGTTAACTTGCTAGTGGTCATAGCTAAAACAAAAAAATGGAGCAGCCCAGTTTCTCTTCGATTTTCAAGGCGTTAACATCTAAGGTATGAGATTATTCTGATTGTTTTTGGTTTATTATTGATGATGATATATATTGTGTATTATAATTCTAATTATGAAGTACTTATGAATTATGTAATATTACGGTTATGTAAGTGTTATGTAATGTTATTATGATGATTGGTGTATTTTATATACGGGTAATGATAACGTGTTTATTCATTATGGTTGGTATATTATAACGTAATGTTGTTTAAGTAGTAACTATGGACTTTCTTGTCCGTTCTTCTCCATAAGAATCTACCCTTGCGAACGGACAGTAGAGTCACTTTATATTAAATGTAAATGATGACGTTCAAAAGTGCTGTTTAATGGCCTAATTGAAATAAACGTTTTGACTTTGACTTTGGCTTTGACTTTTGTGTCATATAGGTACACTACTACGATAGTTATGTAGTTGTTATATACTAAAAGATAAATATAAAGTTATTAAGAATTGAATCCTATTGTTTATATTTTCCCTTTGATACGATTAAATATTTACATAGGTCTAGATGTATTAGATATATATATCTACATATATACTTAATATCTAACACAGTCATAGACACATTTAAATAACCTTACAGCCTGAATTTTTCTTCCTCTACCAACTCAAACCATTATTGGGGTCGGTTCTCCTGAGTTTCATGTGCGATCTTAAATTGTTGGCAAAGATATCTTTATCTTTCATTGCTTTATAACCTGACATAATGACCCAAACGGTTTTGATAAAACGTAGGATGTGGATGAGTATGTTCAGTATATGCCGCGATGATTTTACTGTGCCGGTCGAACTTCAACCGCGCCGGGCATCTTTGGTGACCATACTTGGAACAATACGCGTGAGTCTTCTGCCAACCCTTGAACGAATACGTGTAGTTTTGATACATGATCATTTTCTTCCCCGTAGAGAGCGTCACGATTTTGTAGTCTGTAAGTAATAAACACTATATATTAAAATTAATCAAGTCTCCTCTCTTGTGTGAAAATGTTTAGCAGTAAGTTTTCCTAAAACTGTGAAATAAAATAAAATAAAATACGAATTCAATGAGGAGCTAAAAGTTAAGCAGCGCTTGCTGAGTTCAGCCCGTCGACGGGTGACCATCTTAACATATTCCTCCGTTAAGCTGTTGGTCCCAGCTATCATTTGTAGATCTTTGTCAGTCGGCGTCTGCCTATCCGTAAGATAGTCTAGGTACTTACTAGGTATTCACGCGTCTGATCTGAGGGCCACATCTACTAATTTATAAACAACCAACGTTCGCTGTCGCATGCCAAATCATGCATGTAAAAAAATATATGATACTATTTAGTCCGTCAGTTAGATTGCTAGGACTGAGCAGGGGCAGTTGAGGGTTTGTCATGCTCACTCGAATGTCTCGCTGATGGTGGCGCGTGTATCGGATCATTCGGTTCCCTTCAAAATGGTTGAGCTGAATGGTGCTGATGCACGCGTCATGTTCGTGAACGGGCGCCATCAGTGGAGACTGGTCATCTCTTAGCTGTCGCTGGCTTATTTCAATAGTTTATTTGATACTTAGAATTCTTTTTTTTTCTCTTCCTTTACATTGTTCTCACATATAGAAGCAACAAAGATAATGTAACCAGGATTATTGTAAATCATAAAATGGTTAAAAAGAGTGTCCGTGGAGTTTCTTGCACGTTCTTCTCCATAGAGATCTACGCTTTGGAACGTGCAAATAGCTTCATGTTTTTGACTGACTGACTCTGACAATTCAAAAGTACCTGTAAATGGTTTATTTGAAATAAATGCTTTGACTTTTGACTTTTGATTATGGAAGAATCTTGGACACGTATTTTTTGCTTTATCAAATCAATAAATGACGAAGATAAAACGCAACACAGATCAGGAGTGGGGGCTGGTGACGTCAAGTGTACGTAAGAAGTGTAATACAAGTGACGTCACATGAGTTTTCGACGTACTATATCTTTTTCATTATTTGTTTACGTGAAAACAGAAAAATACGTTTCTAATATTTTTTGGAAATCTATACCTACACCAAAAATTCTAACCTAACATTTGGCAGATTTTGATTTAAATTATTTACACATCATTTACAAAAATTTCGTAGCACTCAATATTGTTTGAAGGCACAAAAGTCTTAGTATACTGACTTAAAACGCTTATCACTTTTGTTTACCTACTACAGTAATAATACACTTCACTGATACAAGTCTAATTAAAGTGCGGAATAAACATTACAAGATTATTAAACATTTAAAACATACATTTTGAGTTATAAACAACATGGAAATTGCTTGACACTGAATAGTTCCTACAGCGGCCGAATGGGGGCAGTACAGCTGGTTCGGTGGTAGGTAGACATAGTAATTCACTGAAGCATAGACTAATATAAAAGTAGTGATGCGGTAGGCGATATCGATTGTATATTGTGGTATACGATAAGTTTTTCTATCTAATTTTTTCCTATGTATGAAACTTATGGATTGTGATGTTTAGGATTTTTGCTTATATAATCTACGCGCTGTTTATAAAATAAAATTTTCTCGTGCACTCGTTTTAAATTTGTTCGGAATACACTGTTATATGCAATTTTGATTGCCTTATTTTGGACAACTTGCAACTTTTTGTAATTTTTATCAGTCAGGCTACTCCAGGCTGGCGCGGCATACGTCAGACCCGTCAGACATGGCCGTACGAGGGTAGAGTAAATGCGCAGCTTTTTTCCATTTAAAATTGGTTTCAATTGCAACGCATTCATAGCCATCAGACCCTTTCGCAAAGTGCATCAGTGTAGTACTAGATTGTAAAATGAATTGGAGTAATTAATTTTACAATCTAGCACTACACCGAGGTATTTGACTGAACGGCTCCAATGTACAGATTAATCTTTAAATTTTATACGCCTGGATGGTAGTGATCGTTTACGTGTGTAAAATGACCTCCGTTTAGCTTGAGTTTAATTTTAGCTTCCATCTAGTGAAAAAGAGATTTATAAGAACAGTAAGTACATTTATTTATAAACTAAATTTCAGTTGACAATCACAAGCTACTTCTGTCATTAACATACTAGCCTAAAATTATAATTTATATTCAACTATTTATTCATCTTCGCTATCTAAAATAACAGGGTCATCTTATCTATTGATGAAGATGGAATTCTTGACTATTAATTATTTTTACTAAAGGTAATAGAGATTGTCGCGGTTTTCACAAAATAAACCAAACATTTTGTTAATCGTTAGATGAGAAGGCAAGTATTTTTTTGATGTAGTTTTTCTTGTGTAATGAATCTCATAGGATGTAAATGACAAAATATGTTCCTTAATTTCTTCTTTTTTCATCAGAAATATTTGGGTATACTCTTCCCACGGTTATCATCTATTTGAGTGCCACCTATAGACGACCGTTTTTTCATGGCAATTGTTTTAATAAAATTATCGCATTCGCCTAGCGTCTTCAAAAGGCATCCCCTACAAATGGGTTCACGCTTCCCGTGAATTAATAAAAAATATTTGTATGTTTTCATGCGGTTTTTTTGCTTGTCAGGATCTAGTGTACGTTGTCTTTGAGTGGCTTTGTCGTGTATTTCTATTAAGGATGCCATATAAGTTGATTTCTTTATATATGTTCCCATTTCAATATTCTTTATGTCCAATATTCTTTGAAAATAGCTTGTCTATCGTTCAATGATATACGTTCCTTGCATTTCATACGACACATGCCTAGCTCTTTCATAGTTCTGCTGGAAACGACTTTACCTTTTAATGTTTTATAATATTGGCCTGAGTTGCGTTTTATTTTATTTTCCTGTTTCATAATGCGAATACTTTTTATTGGAGATATTTCGCCCGCTTGTGGCATGTCGGCTCTTCGGTTAGTATCCGGATGAGTCGATATTTCACTGGATATCGACGAATCTGCTGCTGTATCCTGGAATTTGAAATGTGGATGCTGGACAGAATCATCACTTGAGAAATGCATTTCTTGATTAATAAACATGTCGCCAGTGTAGCCTGATGATGTGGAAGGCATTGGTGCTTTTTTCGCCATTGTGCCAACAGATTGCGATACATTTTGTTCAACTGAAAATAAACATAAGTACTGTAGATGCCATCTAATAATAAAATAATAATTTCAATGATTTATTTTTTATTGATGTTAAAATGAACAAATCACTGATGATTTGTACTAAAACTACGATGAAAGATGATTATATATTATTAATTTTTCATTTAAATCAAACAAGGCAAACTCACCTTCAACATTTGAGGGAAAAAAATAATAATTTTTCACTTATGTGCTTTAGTCCGGCGAACCAATTTTATGAAAATGTAAACAAATGAAAATAACCCGAAAAAAGTGGAATTTCAATACAAATACTGGATCCAATGGCACATCACACCACATCTTCGAATTAAAGGCGGAACAGTTATATTGTGCGCGCAAGCAGAAAGGAGAACGGCAAGAGTGTATGAAGGTTTTGTACACCTAAAAAAACTCGTGTGTAGCCACTAAACATTTACATTTAATAGGTAAAAATATTACATAATTGAGGCTTTTATTCGTAGATTTTATAAAGTTGGGGTTATTAACTTATATGCATTTTTAAGAAGTTAGGTTATGTTTTATTTTGACTCCCACACAATCGCCATCGGCGGGGCGGGTGCAAAAATTATGATCATTAGAATAACATAAGAGTCTTTATCGACTTGATAGTGGTTTCGTGGTTACTAGAGTTAGGTAATTGACAGTTTAGTTTTTGGTTGAGTTGACCATAATAAACTAACTTCTATGTTCCTTTAAATCTATAACACTACTTTTCATTTAGAGGCCAAACTGTCAGGTGGCTAGCTTAGCGAATAGCTACTGAAATCTTCACCAAAATCAAAGTGGTTCAGCGGTTTATGCATGAAAACGTAAGCCTGACTTCACTACTTGAGTAGGTAATAGGTAGGATAGCTAACATACTCGGAATAAATTAAACAATAATTCTCATATCATATAATTTATTTATTTTATTCAGCAGGTCTACCTACTAAATTCTTAAAATAACCTCATCTAGGAAGGGAGCTGGTCGCGTCATACCCTCATGGCGAGCATACCCTAGATACCAGAGGATACTCATAACATGTGAGCAGCACCCTACAGTTCTAAGCCCCACAATGCAGTTGCAACAATAACTTATTATAGCTTCCCGCCCATTCATATTTCTTTCTACTACAATAAAAACAAAGTACGTCTTTCCTGATGAATGGCGAGATTTTATTTTTGCTCGAAGCAACAAAGGATTTGTTCCCTCCAATCCAGGTATTTGGTCTCGACTCACTTCCAAGGTGTATATGCCATGAAATCTAAAGTGCTCACCTACATATGACCGTGCCTGTCTAATCTGATAGGTGCCACAAGCAAAAAGAACTAATTCGTCCATAGATAGTCTTGGGAATACCATGGTTGTGCCATCAATAGGACTAAATATTGCACTGCGTCTGTTTAAGTTTAGTTCTGAAACTAAATCAGCGATCGTGTTTTGGAGGAACATACGTTCATGTATAATATTCACAAACGCCTCTGCATTGAGAGAGTCGGTGAATTGGGTGGCAAATGCGTTAAGTAGCGCAGCAGCTATTTTAAAATCGTCCATTATATGTGAACAGGCGCGATTAAAATATTCGTGACGGAATATTTTAAAGTCTCTTTTGAAACGGCCATTCACAGCTTCAACCACCCATCTGTTTATAGTCACACAGCGTGACCTGTTTGCTTCAAGGGTGGTCAACTGTGAATGACCGTCTTTTTTGGTTTCTGGCATATGGCCTATATAGCCTTTATCGTGCAATGCATCCATGCAATCCCGAAACCCGCGATCGACGACGAAAATATCATTTTCACTATAGAATTGATTAAAACCCGGATCATTTATCAATTCGCGCATTATTGTCGCATCATTTGTGGTGGCACTATATGGTCCTCGAACATCAATGATGTACCCATTACAACAGCACAAAATGAATGGTTTGACCAAATTCCTGTATTTATGGAGGGAGTATGTATCCTTTTGAAATAAATAGTTCGAACTCTTCTGAGTGTATAAATATGTTGCATCTGCAATGGTAATGGCTGGTTTTTGCTGTGGTGGGACATTAGGGTCACAGAAAATACCATCAGCAATAACCGAATTCTTTGCTGCCACTTGTTCCCTTGTCATGTGGCTAAATCCTATATTTCGGGGCACATAGTCCCGTAATATAATATTTCTGGCCACAGACATTAATGTTTCCAATGTTCTTCGGGGAACTTGAAAAAGACAGGCTAACCTGTCTCCAGAGTCTCCTGTTCTTAATTTGCACAAAAGTGCTGTCAATGCAAAACTACCCCGATGCATATTTTTAAGGTTGGGCGTTTCATCCAAAATCTGTTGGTGTTGCCTCTTCGTGAAACCTATAAAATACAGGACTTGATGATCAGGGTAGTTTTGAATATTTTCATAATTCACATTATTTAAACCTTCCATTAATATAAATACAATTTCTTCAATGTAGTCAGCTTTAAATGTATCTAGGCTATATTCTGCCGAGTACAAACTCTCATACTGCTCATTTTCTAAGTGTTGTCTGCAAATACGTGCACCTCTTGGTATATAATAATTAAAATGTAGCAATACACGGCGTCGAGTGTCTTCTGGTATAGAATGTCGCTCTAGACCACTGCATTCTTGAAAAATGCAATGTCTTGGTGTTGCAGCTGCTCGTCTCATATTAGGCAATGAAATAAATTGAGGTTGCTGAACAACATCATTCTCATTAGCATTTATTTGTGGATACTCTATTTCTTGTGCACGTCCCCAGCATGCAAGACAGAGTTCATTTAAAGGTGGCATCTGTAACAAAAAATAGTCTGAATCTCAACAGGTATGTGATGTTATACCTAAATACAAGTGCATGTAATACTTAATGATATTTACCTTAAAATCCACGTTATGTTAACATAAAAAAAGATAAACATTAACACTTTACCTGCTGGTTTTCCATCAAGTGGGAAATCGTTTCCATTATCCTCTGTTCTTCCGTGGCAGATGTTTGTCTTATAGTGGCAAGCAAAGTATTTCCACATAGAAAACAGGTTGCGTTTGGATCAGGTTCACTTCGCACAATTGGATTTGTAGACTGGTTGTCTGCCTGTGGTGGGACCGGTGGTACATCCCTAGTTCTGGATGCTCGAAGCCAACATGGTACACAAGCCTCGTCATTTTGGGTGAGCTAAAATCAGATGAAATCATGATAATTCCTGGCAGTCTGAGACCATTTACTACATATAGTTAGTATGATGACATTAACTTCCTATAACCATACTGCAGGCCGTTAAAAAAATATATTTAAAAATAGAAAAGATAACAACTATACGCTACCTGCTGTGGTTGGATCCATTGAGATATAACATTGGATATTCTGTGTTCTCCTTCATTTGCTCCATTAACTAAAATTCTTCGTCTATTAATCCTTAATATAGATCGTCCACATATGATACAGACATGTTGATGACCAACTTGTCTTCTGGGTATATCATCAGAGGATGTTGACCCGTGTGTTGCTAGTTGCCAGCAAGCATGGCAAATATGGTCTGATGATGTCAACTAGAAATAGACAATTAAAACATTCGTTAAAATATGTACCTATAACCAATAAGAAGAGTAAGAAGTCACTATGTCATATATTCACATGTTACACAATAGTGAAATATTATAATAATATTTATACCTCTCTAGGATATGTCCATAGACGAATAGTGTTCACCAGAACATCACTCTCATCTGTCAGAGCGTGCCGCCTGATGCGACTCAAACGAACGTTACAATTAATGCATTGAACATTCGGCATTGTTGTCAAACAAACAAAATGATAAAACACTTCACAAACAACTCTGCGCCTGAGCAAAAAAAGTGTCCTTAACACTAAGCGTCTTTGTCGCAACAATAATAAAAGCGTCCTTCCGCGAAACAGTGTTAGTATACGGAGGAGGACAGGGCTCAACTCGACGTAAATAAAAGTTATGGTAGCTAATGTTTCGAAGAGCACAATGCACATGAAACAGCAAAACACAACCACACAATCAACAGCACGAACGCCATTAAAAGTAAAACCATTTGACAAGATAACGTGACAATCTGTCATCTGTCAAAGTATTTTTTTTTTTTAATATTGTATTCGTATATCGATTGATGAGTGGCAATCGATTAAAGAAACAAAAATATGATTTTGTATTATTTTACAAGAACTGGTTAATTACGATAACTAAAATCTTACATTAGTGCTGATTAATAATTAATTATCTATTCTGATATATTATAACAGTAAAAAGACGTAAGTTATTCGGTTTAACGATTTACTATTCGATGTAGTCCATGCATTACATCCATTCCAGCTGCGTTTTGTTGTCATTTTTTTTCGTTTTGTTCTATGTTACATTAATAAAGGTTTTTTCACTATTCCCAACTTTAAAAAATGTTTAGATTTTTAAAATATTAACCATTTTAGTTGTTTATTAAATTGTATAAATATGAACCCAAAACAAACATTTTAAGAGGTGTACGTCAGCTGCCGTTCTCCTTTCAATGATCTATGCAAGGAATATGATTTAGATCCATTCACAATTTGGCCAGGAGGTGCTTAAGCCGCAAATTTTTCAAGTAAAATTGCATGCCCATACTGAAAATAACCATTTACCATATCAGCGTCACCATAATTTGACGCAGTGGTTGAGCGATCGACTGCTGCGCTGCGTGTCGCGGGTTCGATGCCCGCACGGAACAAATATTTGTATGGCCTACAGATAGTTGTTCCGGGTCTGGTTGTTTGTGTATGTTTGTAAACGCACCCACGATACAGGAGATATTCCTAGTGTGGGGCAACGTTTAAAAAAAAAACAGAAAAAAAGAAAGAAGAAAAAAACTTTGATAAGCAACAACATCACAACAATTAAATCAAAACAAAACATTCATAGAATTTGGCTTTTATTTTACAAATTAAAAAGCTACACCGCAGCAAAATGTAAAATTAAAATCAACAATAAATCAAATACACTTTCAAGGGTTCGCAGAAGAGTGTTTAGAACACAACATACAGTTAAATAAACGAGGAAAAAATAAACAAAACATAAACGTCTTTTGGTAATTTAATATTTAAGTATCTTTTTAACAATCAACACGCCGTCTACGACACAATAAATATCTTAGAACAGCAAAATAGCCACGATGCCGTGATCTTTGGAATAAAACTTTTCTTAATTATAAAATGTTTGCTTCCAAATCCTTACCATATTATCAACGCCACACCATATACCATTTATTGTTCATGTCAACTTTCGACCCACATTAGTACACCATTTATTATTGCTTTGTGCTCCACAACTTGCATTAAAATCAAAATGACGACTATGTCAGCTCTGATACTACTTCCCTAAAGTAAAAAGTTCAAACTTCTAACCTAAGTAGATTGGGCTGAACGATGATGAGTTATTCGGGGACTCGGGACAATGCCAGTCGGTAACCTCGGAGGTAGAAAGGAGTTCTAACTTATCTTCACTAGAGGTATTGTGACAGACCAAAACATTACCGTCATAAGAAGTAGAAGGGCGCGGTTCAAAATCCCCCTCCAAATTAACCGCGAAAGATTTTTCAAAAGAAACGTCGGATTGCCAGTAGCAATTCGGCGCTTCTTTTAAAAACTTTTTAGAGTCATTTGATGACAAAACATTGGCATTCTTTAGAAACTGAATCAGCTTGGAATATTTTTTTATATCTATACCATTTTTGATCCAAGCCATGTTTTTTAGTATGAAATAGATACACCTTATCGTGTTTGGCTTGTACTTGGTAACTAGCTCATAGAAATAGTCCAAAAATGAATCCTCTGTAAATGACTGGTAATTCTTGCTATTTTTCCAGTTCAGGAAATTTGCATATGTTCGTCTATACTTGTCTCTTGATTTCGGTAAAATGTTACTTTGTGCCTCACTAAGGGAACTACGTGGTGACGAAACTAAAAAAAAAACTAAGAACTTAAAGTCGATATTATTCGGAAAAGAACAAATACAAAAAAAACTAAGCTAAAAATCGCAAAAATACACTCAAACTCACTACGTGTGCTTGGTCAATCAAAAAACAAGAGAAAGCACAAACCAAAACGAATTAATAGTTCGTTTTAAAGATGAATAGTAAAACAAAGTATCTTTAATAGCAAGCTTTTATTCTAAGAAACGACTTCTTTATTTGTTGTTGAGAAGTTCGTCCGGAGCTACGAATAATGGTAATTGGTCATGCGCCTGCTGCAGTGACATCGCGTGCAGTGAATCTGACACTGCATAAGCACTATGTGAGAGTCAGTCGTAATAAAAATGATTTTATTTTTGCACTATCCATATTAGTTGGATTAATTAGTAGTTGTAATTTAATTAACCCATCTTGAATATGCTTATTAAAAACATTAGAGGTTTGTGTGTTTTTTTTAGTTCAAATGCTTCTTAATGTGTTGTGGTATTGTATCGTAAGCATCTAAAATTAAGAAGTATTCTAATCCATTTAATGGGACTCGCACATATAAGGGTCATTTCGAAAGTGTACGCACTAAAGACGTCCCTCAATCATATAATTATACGATTTATAAGAAAATTTGATTTGTTTGGTGCAAAAGCATACGAGTCTTTATGACATAAAATCGCGGTTACACGTCAACACTGTTGGAATGAACCTATTTGACAAGTTGCAGAAACGGATACCTTCGCAAGCAACGGTACGGAGCCGATCGTATGCGTTGGCATCCTGCCGGACTTGATCGACTGCCACCGCATCCGTTCGTATCCTTTCCGATCCGATACGTTGTGACTTGTGAGCCGTTAAATCATCCTTTACAGTCCGCCGGCGGGTATCGTTATTACAAATATATAAATCGTCACTTCTAAAGAATATGCAGGCATCCAATCAAATTCTTTTCTTTCCAAACGAAACGTAGTTATGAAATTTCAAAACGTGTAAAAAATCTTTCATGTTGCATAACACATTCCAAAGTCGCTGGTATAAGATTTCAAAACATTTCATCATATTAGCGAAAGACTTCCAATGATGGAGATAGGCCTCCCCCAAGTGTCGCCACAAAAATCGGTCCTGTGCGTCTAGCATCCATCGGCTAAACCATGTCAGAGGCCCTTGAGGCCCTTACTGCCCACACGAAGAAGAAGAAGAATCCATCGGCTACCAGCGAGCGACCCTCACCAGGTCGTCGGTCCATCTTGTGGGAGGCCTTCCAACGGTCAAAAACAAAATATTTGTTAACTCAGAAATGAAAAGAGATTTCGGCATTCTTCATATCCGTATGGCTTCTACACCACTCAACAGCATTTGGCAAATATTTGCAGTATTTAAACCAAGCAAAACACAAGAATAATCACAATCGTAATTTCTCCACAAGACGAACACATCGATATAATGACACCGCCTACCGCGGTACGGTAAGCGTGGTGCCATTTTTTAGCATGAGTTACATTTCCTGACCTTTATTCGTAGGTCCGGAGCAAATCCTATTCTCATTTTGTCAACGTAACTTATTCTGAGCAGCTTACTCGTACCTATAAAATTTCGGGTCTAAACTGTTTACTGTTCAGAAGTTGCTTCATCAGGAGTGAACCCCAAATAAAGAATCGGTTATCATAAAAAATATTTATCATCGGAACTGAACCAACATGTAAAAATTCAACTCTGTAGGATAGGAGCAAATGCTTCTAATTCAGTTTGCAAGATTTGATCTAAACAGACAAACAAACATTACAAGTTAAAAATAAAAAGCTTGCATTAGTTAAATTAGTAGGGAACAAACACTTTAATTACTAAAAGATTACACATATCATAATCATATCTTGAAAACTACTGAGCCGATGTAGATGAAACTTCCATCCATAGTTACTCCATAGTTGAAAGATACTTATTCTAATTAAAAAACAGCATCATTGCAATCTAGTTTCTAGATTCTGGTCAATGATGGAAAAACATACACACATTTGAGGAATAAGAACACTAACAAAGATAAAACGCTAAGAGGCTAGGTTTCGCCTGGATTATGATGAATTATTCGAGGATTCGGGACAATGCCAGTCAGTAAACTCGGAGGTAGAAAGGAGTTCTAATTGATCTTTTCCAGAGGTATTGTGACAGACCAAAACATTACCGTCATAAGAAGTAGAAGGGCGCGGTTCAAAATCTCCCTCCAAATTAATTGCCTGTGTTGTCTTCACACTTATGTTTGTCTCATTGGCTCCCAAATCGACTGTATTGTGCTGGCTCCTGGCACGATGACACTTTAAAGTCAATCTATCTGCTTCAGAATCAACCGCCAGTCTGGAGGAAGTTCTCCGAAAGCTCTGTCCGGTGTAAGATTCAACATTTGGTAATCCCAGGAACCTAGCGATATCTTTCTGATAATTTTGTAAAAGGCGAGGACATACGGCGTTTTTTGAACGTAGACCTGCGTATTTTTTAACAGTTTCATAAAACTGGCCGCGTATAGTAAATGACCGCGGATTTCTTCCGGTGAGTCTGACTAGAAGGAAATTTTTATGATGTTCTATGTCTTTTGTAGTTATATTTTGTAGTTCTTGACCTCTACATCCTCCAGCGATCCCGAATATTAAAGCAACCTGGGAAGAGACAAAACACTAATCTCGTATTAATGAGGACTATGAAGAGGACGTGGGGTAAACACAAAACAAATGTATTACGGCCTGGTCACGACTTCGGTCTTAGCGACGAGCGGCGCGGCAAGCGGGGCGGCGGGTGGGGCGGCGTCGGTAAGCGGTGCGTTTTGCACGCCACCTACCCTCAGTAGCGGTTAGTTGCAGCGGCCGCGGTGGACGTATTTAGGTAGTCAAAACGTGCTCAAAATCATGGCGTTATCAAAGTTATCCCTTCTCTGTTTAGAAAGCAGTACATTTTTCAAACAAGATATTCTTAATATGAGAGGAGTGCACGAACAGAATATCCAGATATGTTTTATATTTATGTTGGGGATATTTTGACATCCATATAGGCGGTCGATTTAAAATTTCGGTGATAAATGCCTCGGTATCCATTACCGCCACAAAATCGTCTATATTTTTTTTGTTTTTAGCTACGCCGCTGAGTACGTCACTCCTAGACCGCTGTCCGCGCCGCTCTGTTGCGTGGCGTCGCACTCATTCACTTGTACTTTTGTTCCCGCCGCTCCCCGCACCGCGCGCCGCTATAGCGGTTCGCTCGGGTAAAACCGCGCGCGTTTTCGCTATGAGCGGCGTCTCGTGGCGTGCTTCAAACATTTTTATACTTTTGATCTTACCGCTCGCCGCCCCGAGCTTAGCTGCCGCTCACAGCGGCAAGGTCGTGAGCGGGCCGTAACAGTTGAAATTCATAATAGGTACTTTAACTGACCTTTGTTGCCAGGTATTGGCAATCCGGCGCTTCTTTTAAAAACTTTTTAATGTCATATGGTGACAATACATTGGCCGTCTTTTGCAAAGTGACTGGACGTCCCTTTCGGAACTGAATCAGCTTGGAATACTTTTTAATGTCTATACCATTTTTGATCCAAGCCATCTTTTTTAACTTGGAATAGATACACCTTATCGTGCTTGGCTTGTACTTGGTAAGTAACTCATTGAAATATTCCAAAAATATATCCTCAGTAAATGACTCGTAATTTTTGTTATTTTTCCAATTGAGGAAATTTGCATATGCTTGTATATACTGGGGTCTTGGCTTCGGTAAAATAATACTTTGAACCTCACGAGAACTAGGCGGTGGAAGATCTTAAAAAAAAAATACTCTTATAAGCTTTTTCAGAAAAGAACAAAAAAAATAAAGCTGAAAATCCGAAACATGCTACACTAAAATTTAAGAATCTATGATTAAATCTACTATAAGCGCGTCACTACGTGTGCATGGTCAATTAGAAAGCAAGAGGAAGTACTAACGAAAACGTCAAGCAGCCTAATATAAAAGAACAATAAGTACTTTTTTTACAAATGAGTGTTATCAATTAATGTCGACAAAAAAAAAACAAACAATTTGACGAAATATCACGTTTATGTATTACTTCGTTTAAAAAAAGGCCATTATAATACAAAATGCTTGGGCCTTGGCCTTAAACAGCAGAAGGTAAGATTAAAATAGGAATACGAATTTCAGTGCTTGTCAAACTTTACTTTAGCCTGAAAACTTGTCGAACTTCGGCCATAATGTAGGGTTCGACACGTTTTTAATATCAAATTCCCAGTTCAGAACTCGTGTGGTAATCTTTCACAATTTGGATATCACTTCAAAATATGCTTTCATTTCTATATTTGGGCCTAGTTACGCATAAAAAAGCCAAGTCGATAAATTATGTATTATTCTGAACATTTTTCTGTCCATTTCTGTCGTAAGACTGATGTCCTTTGGTTGTTTATTGCTCAAACATAAGATAATCAGAAACTCAATAAACAACCGAAGGACACCCATCTCTCTCAAGGATCAGCTCTCTGTTTGTAATTTTTACTGACATGGCTGTTTTATGCACAACTAGGTCCAATTGATGTCAATAAATCATATCCATTGTAAACCCATTGTAATAACCTATTTTCGTTTTAACAGATTTGGATGAAACTTATGAACGCGGGAAGATCATGTTCTGGATCCATGTTGTAACAGGAACATACTGTCGGAATAAAAGTATTATAAGCATAGATATATATAGACATAGATAACGCAAGATAGAGCAACTACTTTGCGTGCCCAGCTTACGTACAAAAATCGTAAGCCGCCACTTTCGCGCTCAGTCTATCTGTGATGTCATTATGTGTTAACTTATAATACTTTTATCTCCAGAGTAACCTTGGATTATCTTTAACTTTCACGCGGGCGAAGCCGCTGGCAGAAGTTAATTATTTACAATCAAGTAATTCGTACAAATTCCTTGATCATTTTTATAATACTTGGGAGAGGATGATTGTGCTCAGTAATGGCAGCCACTTCGATCCAGTTTCAATCTCGCCGGGCATTGCTTCTTGAAGGTACCTGGAATAGAATGCGTGGACCTTCAGGTGACCTCTGAACGAAAATGTGTGATTCTGGTACGTAAATTAATCGCTTTCCTGTCGTTATTGTGATGGGCTTGTATCCTGGAAGTAGAAGAGCATATTATTATCTATTTTAGATGCTAATAAAACAATAGTCATCATCATCATTATTATCATCATATCAGCAGAAAGACGTCTACTGTTGGACATAAGCCTCCCCCAAATGGGGGGATTTGCCATAATCGCCACGCTTGGCAGGCGGGTTGGCGATCGCAGTGTAGCTGTTGCAATATACCTACAGAGAATATTGCTGCCTATTCTCTGGTGAGTCCCTTAGTCGCCTCTTACGACACCCACAGGAAGTGATGGGATGGTACTATTCTTTTACGTCCAACACCATACGGAACAAGCTAACCACCTAAAATGTGAAAAATAAAAAACTTTTTACAAAAAATACAACCGACTTCGAAATAAAAAAAAACACTGCAAAGTATAAAATAACTTAAATTTCGAAAGTCGGTGTCATTAACGAAGAAACAACCAATACACCAACTACAGAAATTAAAAGTTTTTTTTTATTTCGTAGTCGATTGAATTTTGTTGCAAAAAAGTTTTTTATAAAATCCTCTATAAGTACTTAATATTATTTTGGATGACGGAACCAACTTGAGTCTTGTAAACTTACATAAAAGTCAATCACCTTGGTAGTTCGTTTTAAAGATTAATAATAAAACAAAAATAAATTATTAATAGAAAGCTTTTATTTTAAGAAACGATTTCTTTGTTTGTTGTTGAAAAGTTCGTCCGGAGCAAATCCTATACTTACTCATTTGTCACAGTAGCAGCTTACTCTTATATAAAATTTCGTGGCTATAGGTAAATACTATTGACCCTTCAGACGTTGCGAAGAATCGGGTCATGGTTAGGGTAAAACCGGGATAGATGCCACATTTATTTTATATCTCCCAGTACAAACATCAAAACATTTTATTTGCAATACTGGCAAGTATAAAAAATATTTGTCATTGGAACTGAACCAACATGTAAAATTTCAACTCTGTAGGATAAGAGCAAGTGCTTTTAAATCAGTTTGCAAAATTTGATCCAAACAGACAAAAAAACATCAAGTAAAAATATAAAAAGTAGTATAAGAATCTACTCAGCTAAGGGGCTGTCGAAATGAAACACAATTCGTTGGAACAAACACTATAATAATTAAAAGATTACACGCCAAGTCACAAATGTCAAAACCATTAGGTACTTGTTGTAATCATATCATGAAAACTAGGTACTGAACCAATTTTGATGAAACTTACATCCATAGTTACTCCAAAGTTGAAAGACACTTATTCTAATTTTAAAAAAGCATTATTGCAATCTAGTTTCTAGATTCTGGTAAATACATGGAAAAACACACACCCATTTGAGGAATAGGTACACTAACATATAAAATGCTACGATAGCCTCGCAGCATTTTATATGTTATATACCAAGTGGTTTGGGCTAGATGATGATGAATTATTCGGGGATTCGGGACAATGCCAGTCAGTAGTAACCTTGGAGGTCGAAAGGAGTTTTAATTTGTTTTTACTAGAGGTACTGTGACAGACCAAAACATTATCGTCATAAGAAGTAGAAGGGCGCGGTTCAAAATCTCCCTCCAAATTAATTGCCTGTGTTGTCTTCACACTTATGTTTGTCGCATTGGCTATTGAATCGACTGTATTGTGCTGTCTCCTGGCACGACGACACTTTAAAGTCAATCTATCTGCTTCAGAATCAACCACCAGTGTGGAGGAAGTTCTCCGAAAGCTGTGTCCGGTGTATGATTCAACATTTGGTAATCCCAGGAACCTAGCGATATCTTTTGGCATAGCACTAAATTTATTCTTACCAATAGGCTGAGTTGTGCATTTACCTTTCTGATAATTTTGAAAAAAGCGAGGACTTACGGCTTTTTTTGAACGGAGACCTGCGTACTTTTTCACAGTTTCATAAAACGGGCCGCGAATAGTAAATGTCCGCGGATTTCTACCGGTGACTCTGACTAGAAGCAAATTTTTGTGATGTTCTATGTCTTTCATAGTTATATTTAGTAGTTCTTGACCTCTACATCCTCCAGCGATCCCGAATATTAAAGCAACCTGGGAAGAGACAAAACACTCATCTCGTATAAATGACGAGGACGTGGGCTAAATACAAAACAAATGTTTATAGTTGAAATTCATATTAACTACTTTAACTGACCTTTGTTGCCAGGTACTGGTAATCCGGCGCTTCTTTTAAAAACTTTTTAACGTCATTTGGTGACAATACATTGGCCTTCTTTTGAAAAGTGACTGGGCGTCTCTTTAGAAACTCAATCAGCTTGGAATACTTTTTAATGTCTATACCATTTTTGGTCCAAGCCATGTTTTTTAACATGGAATAGATACACCACAGCGAGCTTGGCTTGTACTTGGTAGCTAGCTCATTGAAATAGTCCAAAAATATATCCTCAGTAAATGACTTGTTATTTTTGCTATGTTTCCACTTGAGGAAATTTGCATATGCGTGTCTGTACTGGTCTCTTGATTTCGGCAAAATGTCAGTTTCAGCCTCAGGAGAACTAGGCGGTGACGAATCTAAAAAAAATACTCTTATAAGCACTTGAAGTCCATATTTTCATTTTTTAAGGAAAAGAACTAGGTAAATAAAAAAATAATGCAGAAAATCTGAAACATGGTACAATAAAATTCAAAATCTATGATTAAAACTACTATTAGCGCGTCACTACGTGTGCATAATCAATAAGAAAGCAAGAGGAAGTACTAACAAGAACGTCAAACAGCCTAACATAAAAGAATAATACTTTTTTTTACAAATGAGTGTTATTAATTTAACGACGACAAAAAAAACGAACAATTTGACGAAACATCACGTTTATTTATTACTTAGTTTAAAAAAGTGCCTACATTATAATACAAAATGCTTGGGCCTAAGCCTTAAACAGCAGAAGGTAAGATTAAAATAAGAATACGAATTTCAGTGCTTGTCAAACTTTACTTTAGCCTGAAAACTTATCGAACTTCGGCCATAATGAAGGGTTCGACACGTTTTTAATATCAAATTCCCAGTTCAGAACCCGTGTGGTAATCTTTCACAATTTGGATATCAATTCAAATTATGCTTTAATTATTTGGACCTATGCATAAAACAGCTATGTCGAAAAATATGTATTTTTCTGTCCATTTCTGTCAAAGTCAAAATCAAAACGTTTATTTCAATTAGGCCATTAAACGGCACTTTTGAACGTCATCATTTACATTTAAATACTATGTATAAAAAATAAACTGACTCTACTGTTCGTTCGAAGGATGTCCTTCAGTTGTTTATTGCTCAAACATATGATAATCAGAAACTCAATAAACAACCGAAGGACACCCATCTCTCTCAAGGATCAGCTCTCTGTTTGTATCTTTTACTGACATGGCTGTTTTATGCACAACTAGGTCCAATTGAAGTCAATAAATCATATCCATTGTTTGTTACCTATTCTCGTTTTAACAGATTTGGATGAAACTTATGAACGCGGGAAGACCATGTTCTGGATCCATATTGTAACAGGAACAGACTCTCGGAATAAAAGTATTCTATGCACAGATAAAGATAGACATACATAACGGAAGAGCAACTACTTTGCGTGCTCAGTTTACGTACAAAAATCATAAGCTGCCACTTTCGGGCTCAGTCTGCATCGGTGTGCCACGCTAGTCAGACGTCAGTTAGGTGGTTAGGTCAGTTAGGTGCCACACGTGGCGGAGTTGTCTTTGAAACGATTTGATTTTCCCATCACTAAATAGTGTCTGTGACGTCATAGTAGTTAGTCAAAAAGTGGCATGCTTGGTTTTCATACAGATCGTGATACTTGCGTTATCAATGACTATCTATATCTGTGATTTTATTACGTCTTAACATTTGATACCTTGTATTATTTTACAGTAACCTTGTTTTGTTGTAACCTTGGATTATTTTTAACTGTCACGCGGGCGAAGCCGCTAGCAGAAGTTAATTATTTGCAATCAAGTAGGTAACTTTATATAAATTCCTTGAAATTTTTATAATACTTAGAAGGAGGATGATTGTGCTCAGTAATGGCAGCCACGAGGAAACCACTTCGATCCAGTTTCAACCTCGCCGGGCACTGCTTCTGAAGGTACCTGGAACAGTATGCGTGGGCCTTCAGGTGACCTCTGAACGAAAATGTGTGATTCTGGTACATTACTACTTGCTTTCCTGACGTTAATGTGATGAGCTTGTATCCTGGAAGTAGAAGAGCATATTTTAGATGCTTTTATAAAACACTAGCTTTATCACAGGAATTGTGACCAGTGAAAGAATTTACGTTATTGGTTCCGAGAATACCACCAACAAATAAATTATTTTAAAATCCCCTCTAATATTATTTTTTAAGAAGGAACCAACTTAAGTGTTGTAAACTTACATAAATAAAGGTCAATCAACTTGGTAGTTCGTTTTAAAGATTAATAGTAAACAAAAATAATATCTATAACAGACCTTTTATTTTAAGAAACGATTTCTTTGTTGTTAAGAAGTTCATCCGAAGAAGAGAGATCCGAAACCCTATACTCATTTTGTCATAGTAACATATTCTGAGCAGCTTACTCGTATATAAAATTTCGTGTCTATACTGTTGACCGTTCAGAAGTTGCTGCCATCATAAAAAATATTTATCATCGGAACTGAACCATCATCTGCCTAGCCTTTTCCCAACTATATTGGGGTCGGCTCCCAGTCAAACCAGATTCAGCTGAATACCAGTATTTTACGAGGAGCGGCTGCCTACCAGACCTCCATAACCCATTACTGGGTAACTCGGTACTGGCAAGACTGGTGTCAAATTTTCTGGCTTCTGACAATCCGTAACTGAACCAAAATGTAAAATTTCAACTTTGTAGGTTAGTAGCCAGTGGTTCTAATTCAGTTTGCAAGATTTGATCTAAACAGACAAACTAACATTGCTAGGTAAAACATTAAAAAGCTTGCAATTTAAAAGGGTTTAGGGTCCAACGGTGTCAAAATGTCCAAATCCCAAAATGTCCCATTCTCAAAACGTCCAATTCTTTTAATGTCCAACTTCCAAACTTCAATCTTTGAAGTCTGAACCTAAGCTCAAAAACATGAAAGTTGCCTAAAAGGCGTACTGATCATGTGTATGTAAAACGCAATGTTACTACTGTTACTAGGAGAACTTAGGATGCAAGAGAGAGCAAAGCGAGCTTGGGACTTTGGGCACTCCAGGTTAGGTTGGAAGGGGATGGGTCTGAAAGACCCCGCCATCTCCTTCGTGGTTCTTTTTTTTTAAACCCTTGAGCCTACGCCTTTTAGGCAACTTTAAAGTGTTTTGAGGTAAGGTTCAAAGATTGAACATTTTGGGAGTTGGACATTTTGGGATTTGGACATTTTGAGAATTGGACATTTCGGAATTTATATTAGATAAGTAGTATTAGTATAAGATTCTATTTCAGCAGGGGCTGACGAAATGAAACAATTCGATGGAACAAACACTATAATTACTAAAAGATGACACGCCAATTAAGTCACAAATATCAAACCATTACTTGTCGTAACCATATCTTAAAAACTACTGAACCGATTTTGATAAAACTTACCCTATTCCATAGTTCAAAGGTACTTATTCTAAAGAAAAAAGATTACAATTATTATAATTTGATTGCCGAATTCTAGATTCTAATTAATACAAGGACAAACATAAGTTAAACACACAAACATACAGATGAATTAATAAGTATACTAACATAGAAAACTAACATACACTGCGTTAATACAACTTTGTGTACGTTCCGTTTTGCATTTTCTTGTAAACAGGTGCAGGATGATGATGTTCCGCTTTAATGACCATTACTTTGCCATTTTTGTCCAATTTTATCTGAGCGTCACATTTGCCCCTAAATCTTTTAGAACATTTCAGTATACGGCCGTTTGCTCTCACGAAAGAAAATGTGTATCCCTTGTACATGAGTAACGTCTTTCCTTGGTCTGTTGTGAAGAAGTAACCTTTGTCTGTAACCAAAAATATGATTAGTTAGTTTACATTACCAGGTGGCAAAATACGAAATGCACTGAAAAGTGAGGCCCGAGACGCAGGAGCATATAGACCAAGTCTGTTTCTTAAGGCTGCAGTCTTGCAAAATTCACTCGCGGCGAATAATTTGCGCAACTTTAAATTCTTTTTCTTTACAAAGTAATGAAATAACATGAAATATTTTTATTACCCATAAATAACCATAATATAAGTAATAGGTAGTTATTTTTTTTAAGTTCTTCTAGGTGGATTATGTTAGGTAAATCAAGTGTTAAATACAGCTCTCTCGCGCCCAACATCATTTCGAGTTCTGTTTGGGCGCTCAGTCTATGGCAATGAAGAATTAATTTACAAATCTGTTCAGCGCATAATTAGCTCAATATTCTCGTCTTCAAAATGCGCTGATTAGTTTTTTCTAGTTATGTTTCATTTTCTTAATTCAGAGGTCACACTTTCATCAAAATTCTCTGTTTTCATCTCTTAATAAACGGTTTGTTTCATTATAACTATGCATTGTATGTATGTAATAATTTGATTATTTTAATGCCAAGAGTTCATTAAGCAAATACTTAAAAAAAAATAGCACCTAAATCACATTACCCTAACAATAATAATAATCTCAAAAGACCTCCAAAAAACGAGTTCATAAACAAGAATTGAGAGAGAAATTCCTTAGTGGCCGCTGCACGGGCGGAGCGTTCGGACGTGTGGTCCACGACAAATTTTAATTGTTCCCTCTCGCTCTAACATTGCTCCTGCTCTAACGTTGGTTACGCACTGTTATGTATCTAAAGTTGCTCTACTTTATTATTTTTTGTATATAATTTTTCGGGTGTTGTAAATATTTGTGTTTTAGTAATAGTATTGTAAATATTTGATTTCAATATGGATCGTAAACGTAAAAAAAAATATGCATGCACGAAAAAAAAAAAATTGGGCTCAAACGTAGAAGTGATGAAGAGAAATAGAATCCAAAGGTAAGTAGAACTGTTTACAGTATTCATGTTTAGGGCCTAACTAAAAGGTCAAATTCAATTAGCTAGCGAGACTCCACAGACTTGATGGGTGTACGATTTTATCAACTCACACTTCAAGTAACAATACTACCAGCGGTCCCAAACAAATCATCAAATCTTTACTGTTTTTATAAAATTGTTATAATATTGTATACAGGGTCGAATTAAATTAGATAGCGAAAGTCCGCAGAAGTGATGGGTATCAATATATAAGTATGACAAAACAAAAATTAATTAATATGATGTTCATGCATGCTGTCAGAAGGTATAAAAGAGTGTGGTTGGGGAGGGCGTGAGTGCTTGTGTGGGCATGAGTGTGTGGATGGATGTGTTTGTGGGTTGGTCGGTGTATTTAGTGTCTATGTACATACATAAATAATAAATACACACTACTACTAGCGACCAAAATCGGATCGGCTAATCGGCTAATTTGACCAAAGTCGGATATCTTTTAACCGTGGAATAAAATTAATTAATAATATGACTAATTTATTTTCACAGGTCTGCTGCTGGCTCTCGTCAACCATTTTCAGATGTTAGCAACCTGTCAGAAGCGCTAAATATTAATCCTACCTCTTCTACTATTGGAGTACCAGTGATGATTGAAAATATTGACGGAACTGAAAATGTAACAAACTCAAATAAGAAAATGAACCGGAAGCGAACATTTGAGGAGGCTTTTCCTTTTCGCCGAATTTTCGGAAGGAAACGTCAACAACCTGTAATTGTTAGCGACGACCAACAGCTGCAAATTGATAATGAAACAGAAATGACCAATGATGAGGAACTGTTTTGCCTAGAAGGGCGCAGAATCGTATCGATCAAAAATTTTTTAGAAATTTTGGGGAAGATTGCTGATCATAACGAAAAATCTTTTGGATGCAGGTATACAAATTTGAAATGTATCGGTGAACGACGTAAAGGTTTTATATCAAAACTGCATTTCAAGTGCGAACTCTGTAATTCCGAATTTGACATAAGCACTGAAGATCCGTCTAACACTTGTGATGTGAACCACGGTATAGTTGCAGGTATTATTAGTATTGGCTGTGGGTTGGGAAATTTAAATGAATTGGCAGGTAATGCTGATATACCTGGCATGTCAAAAAATTTATATGCTCAGACAAGCAAAAAAGTTTACGAATGGTTCCATAAGACGGCAGTAGAAGAAATGGCCAAGGCAGGCATCGAAGAGGCAGAACATGCGACAGAAATTGGCAGTGTCGATTGTGATGGTACACCAATGATTGATGTAATAGCTGACGGGTGTTGGTCCAAAAGATCTTTCCGTAATAACTATTCAGCATCATCAGGTGCAGCAGCAATAATCGGTGCATACAGTGGTAAAATTTTATATCTTGGTGTAAAAAATAAATACTGCATAGTATGTGCAAAAGCTGAAAATAAAAAAAATAAACCTGCAAATCATATTTGCTACAAGAACTATTCTGGTAGTTCTTCCAGTATGGAGTCAACGTCGCTTGTTGAAGGATTTGGTAACTCTCTTGAATCTCATGGTTTAATATATGCTAGACTAATATCAGATGGTGATTCAAGTACTCATAAAAAAATATTAGAAAGCAATCCATATAAAAACTGCAAGGTTCAGAAGATCGAGTGCAGAAACCATCTGTTAAGAAATCTATGTAACAAACTGAGAGCACTTACTAAAGATACTCATATTCCTATTCAATTAAGGAAACTTTTAACTGACTTCAAAATCATGAAGTTACGCAGATACACAGTGCGGGCTATAAAGTTGAGGAAACACGAAGACATTTCTGACAGTCAAAAAATGGTAAAACTTCGTACAGATATTTTGAATGCATTACACCATTCTTTTGGTAGTCACTCTGATTGCGATGACGCTATATGCCCAGCAACTGATAAAACTGACCGAAATACGGCACTTGATGTAGCTAACACAGTTTTGTGGAGGAAAATGAGTCAAATTGTCTTGTTTTTGGCTGCAAACGCTAAAAGTCTAATTTTTGACGTCGATAGCAATCCTGCTGAGACATTCAATTCAGTGATTGCCAAATATGTGGGGGGGAAAAGAATTAATTACACACTTAAGAATTCATACCAGGAAAGGTGTTCCGCTTCAGTTATTTCCTTTAACACCAAGCGACCAATAAACGCTATCCATAAATGCATATTTGGTAAACCTACTGGCAAATACACAAATGTATATGAGGTACAAAAAGCGAAAAGAAAAGTTTACAAAAGATTATTTAGAAAAAAAATCCGTAGAAATAGGAACGATCCAGATTATGGACAGAAAGCTCAAAGACCAGATATGACCGATGAAGATTTTCAGATAACAAAAAATGAATTTCTTAAACAAACGGAGCTTTCTGACCAGCAAAGAGACGAACTACAGAAACAGACGATAGACCAAAGTTCCAGTCAAGAATGGTTAGAAAACAGAAAAAATAGATTAACCGCGTCTATGTTTGGAAAAATATGTAAACGTAAAGAAAACGTTAGCTGCGCTCCTTTAGTGAAAGCTATTGTGAAACCACAAAAGTTGTCAAATGTCCCATCGATCACATATGGTAGAGATTATGAACAAATAGCATTAACCCAATTATCTCTGCAGGAAAACGTCACAATTACCCGCTGCGGTCTTTATATTCATAAAACACTCCAATATTTAGGAGCAAGTCCCGATGGTATTTATAAAGACAAAGATGGAAAAACAGGACTGGTAGAAGTAAAATGCCCATTTTCTGCAAAAAATATGCAAGCTGAAGAAGCTATAAAAGCAAAAAAAATAAAATTGTGGAAATGTAACACTAAGAAAAATACGTTTGTGATTGACAAAAACCACGATTATTATTTTCAAATTCAGGGCCAATTAAACATTACGGAGATGGATATGTGCTTATTTGCCGTATGGACTGGAGAGGAGTACTCAATGAAAGTCGATTATATAAAAAGAGACCCTACGTTCTGGCACGAAAAAATGGTAGGCCCATTGTCTAAATTTTATTTGCATTGTCTGCTTCCTGAGTTAATTGATTCCCGCCTTGAACGCTCGATGCCAATAAAAGACCCGCCATATATCATTCAAGCTATTGAGAAAAAAGTAAAAAAAAATAAGAACGCGTCCACGTCTTCTACCGCAGACGCTGTCGTTCAGGATAATTAATTCCTGAAAGAAAAGAAAGAAAGAAAAAGTATTTGTTGTGACTCGTACAGGAAGATCTAAACAAAACAAAGTCAAAAATAAAAAACCGGCCAAGTGCTAGTCGGACTCGCGCACGAAGGGTTCCGTACCATTAACTACAAAAATCACGTCTGTTGTATGGGAATAAAATAAATATTTATTTTATTTTGTTTTTAGTATTTTGTTGTTATAGCGGCAACAGAAATACATAATTTGTGAAAATTTCAACTGTCTAGCTATCGCGGTTCTTGAGATACAGGCTGGTGATAGACAGACGGACAAACAGCGAAGTCTTAGTAATCGGATACCGTATTTGCCCTTTGGGCACGGAACCCTAAAAAGTAACAAAGAAAAAGAGTAATCGGTGCACAGAGTTACGTATAATTTGAAAAATAAGAAACAACAATTTTGTGTTTAATAACTTTTTATTTATTCAGCCATTTTTTTGTCCCACTGCAGGGCAAAGGCCTCCCTTCCCTCCTTCCACTTATCGCCAATCCTTGTGAAAAGGGTCGAGCTCGTCCCGCCATCTCATTCTGGGCCTGCCGCGTTGTCGTTTGCTGCTGTTTGGGACCCATTGTGTGGTTATTTTAGCCCATAGCCCCTCCGGCATGCGACAGATGTGACCAGCCTTCCATTTTAGCTTGGCAGCCGTGTGACCTACATGGGCATTTTGAGTTTTAGAACGCAGTATCGAGTTCCTTATACGATCAGAAAGTTTAACTCCAAGGATACTGCGCTCCATTGCTCGCTGACAGACCCCGAGTGCGGACTTTTGACGATTGGTTAGTGGCCATGTCTGCGCTCCATAGGTGAGGGTAGGAAGAATGCACATGTCCATGAGTTTTCTCTTTAGTGAGAGAGGGAGAGTTCCTTTCAGTATTTGCTTCATCGACCAATAGCTCTTCCAGGCGTTCTCGGTGCGTCGAGCAACTTCTTTATCGTATCTTGCCTGGAAGGAGACTATTTGGCCGAGGTATATAAACTCATGGACATATTCAATACCCGCACCCCCAATTCCTATGTTACCTTGGTCTTCGTCATATTCATCGCGAGTCCAACCTCGAGGCTGGCACTGCTCAGTTGGTCGAGCATTAGGCCTAACTCGGCTGCCGTGGAGGAGAAAAGAACAATATCGTCGGCGAAGCGGTGATTAGTTAATCTTCTATCGCCCACGACGATGCCCTTGTCCCTCCAATTGCTTTTTAGTTTTCTAAAGACTTCTTCAAGCGTGGCTGTAAAGAGCTTTGGAGCAAGCGGGTCGCCCTGTTTAACCCCTTTATGGATAGTGAATGATGGTCTTGTGGTTTTTATTTTTAAAGGCTGCTGTGCTATTTTGGTATACCTATTTTTTGTAGTAGGTTAATTTATGTAGGTTCGATATCTTGGTTTTGAAGAGATTTAAATATGGCGTTGTGCGATAAACTGACAAATGCTTTAGAGTAGTCGACAAATGCGAGGTATAAAGGTAAGTTGAATTCTAAATGTTTTTCTATAACTTGATTAAGGGACTGTAAATGGTCAGTAGTGGATAGGCCATGGCGGAACCCGGCTTGTTCGGGAGTTTGATGTTGATTGAATTGGCCAGAAATGCAATTTTCAAGAATTTTTATGAATATTTTGTAAAGGTGTGAGATGTGGCTGATGGAGCGGTAATTGCCGATGTCGGTCTTATCACCTTTTAATGAAGGATGATAACATTTGAGTGGCAGAAACTACTCGGAAAATCACCTTTTTGTAATATTGAATTAAATAAGTTCCTTATGTATGGCAACAAGATAGGCTCCGCGGCTCGAAGTGATTCGGTTGTAATACCATCTTCGCCGGGACTTTTATTGTACTTCATGCCTCTGAGAGCCCGGTGTACTTCATAGCCAGATATTACCGGGACCTCCTCAGGACATCAGTAAACTTCGGTTGTTTTTTGGGATGTTTGGTCGTTGGAATATAGAGATTTATGCAACTCGGTACTTATCCCAAGAATTTTTGCCCTATCTCCTTGTTTAACACCATTTACCATACCACGCATAGCTGATCTTAGGGATCGGTTGTTTGTCAATGCGGTAGCCAGCAGATTGGTACGTTACATTCTGTCGCTCTTCTATAAGACGTGTTGTGCTGTCAGTAAGTTTTGTTTTCTTTTTCTTGAGGCACACAATTTTTTGACTGGCGATTTTAATAGCTTCCTTTATGTTTTTATACTGTACATGTACGTCCTCTGAATCTGTGTCTAATAAACTGAAAGTGTTTTTAATATTTATGTCAAACTGTTCTTTATTTGCAATTAGTGTACATCTATCTGAACTTTTGATTGTTTTTTGTTGCGATGTAATTTCAAATTAAAATTTGCTGTCCGGTGATCGGAGCTGATAACTACTTCATAAAAAATTATAATAAACTTACTTTACACAAAAATATGGCGTATTCTTTTAACACTCATTGGCTGGCCCCACTATCATTTTTTATGTCTACTACGATACTACGGAACACACAAAAACACTACATCCAGACCCAAAGTACCATTAAAATTTAAATAAATATTGAATAATACTTAGTAGAGCAACTTTCCGACCGTGTCAAATTTTGTTTTAAATTTTACGCTAGGTAGGATGAATGCGGGGACTGCGGGGAGCCCGGGTGCAGACGCTCGGCGCGTGGACTCGCTGCACGCGATTCTTATATTGTGCACTAGAAGACTAAGCCCTTAAGAGTTTATATTTAGTTTCATCAAAATAACACTTTTTTACAATTAGGTAACTCAATAAGTAGGTAACCAACATTATTCTGTAAATATCCCACCGTGTAAACTTAGGTGAATTAAAAATAAAATAGTCGGTCTTCCTACGCTCGTTCCCTGGGCTGCTCCGGTAGACATCCTGGCTCCTGAAGGCTTCAGTGTTCTTTCTCGGGGTCACCAGCGAAGTGTAGACGGAGTAAATTAATTTAAATGCGTGTGAAAAAATATTTTTATTATAATTGGTATAATGTAGATATAACTTAACAATACTAACAAATATCTACACTGTACCAATTATAACAAAAATATAAATTTTGTAAACAGTACGTTCGGGATATGGCTTGTGTGTGACCCATTCACGGAACGCACGCTTATGGCTGCAATGACCGGCGCTTTTAATAACAGGTTCAAAAAGGCCGATCTCATTATTGCGATCCTAGCCTCATTGTGACCGCACGCCAAATCTCGCTCGCAAAATATAGAATCCAGCTAAAGCCTAAAACCGTTGATTGTTACTCGTTTCTCCGTATTGCGCTCGTATTAAATAAAACAGTGTTTAGTTTTTATAATAAATTTATTTAAAGAGGAGACGTGGTAATTGAAAAAACTTAAATTTCACACGCGTTTAAATTAATTAACTTCGTCTACAGTTCTATATCAGTTATATAACCTTAATAGGAGCTCGTGGCTAAATGACAGCCGAATGAATTGGTCTTCGAGGTAAAGTGACGAGTATGACAGTCAGATTGGCATTCCCCCCACGTAAAATACCAGTTGTGGGCTACAACTGGTATTTTAGGTGGGGGGGACTGCCAAGATCCGGAGTGCAATATGTGTAGTTGGGAAAAGGTACGGTACAGCTTAATAAAACCTTCTTCAAATGCAATGTTACATTATATTCGTACATTCATCAAAGATTCATTCGTGAAGGGTATTTTACTAAGTAAAACCACAATTACAATCAACTCAAAAGTTTAATTAGTTGACATCCAGGATCTTAAAATTAGTGATAACATTTTAAACACTAATGACGGAAAACACAAAACAAAAAACTTAAATTAATTGCGGCCTTGAGACCCAACCATTTGTGTGGTAGATTTTTGTTTTACAAATTGATAGATTCGCGTTATCGCGTTTGACCGTAGTCTCACCAGATGGTAAGCTATGATGCGGATGATCATGGACACATAACAAATGATTAGGTACACAAACGCGTAATAAAGTGAATGTCAATAACCATAGAGCACAGAATCACCGTAGTGGTGGCAATAGGGATGATTCGTGATTAAAAAATATAGTATTTTTCTATTTAGTTCGTCAGTTAGATTATCGAAAAATTTTAGACACGTATTTTTTACTTTATCAAATCCATAAAAAATGACAAAGATAAAACGCAACAAAGATCAGGAGTGGGGGCTGGGGACGTCACGAGTACGTAAAAAGTGTACATACAAGTGACGACACACGAGTTTTCAACTTAATGTATCGTTTTCATTTCTTGTTTACGTGAAAAAAGAAAAAATACGTGTCTAATATTTTTTGGAAATCTATCTGACGGACTAGTTGGTTTTTTAAGTCATCTACCCTATTAGAGACGCCATAACTAAGTACGTACAGCAGTGCGATTCTGTAAACCTCTCAACGTGTAAACTTTGATGAAGTACATGAATTGAGCTGTAAAATAAAGCAAACCATACAAACAAAATGGAATGACAGTTCACTTCATGCTCATCCACCTTAGTTTACACGGAGAGATGTTGACAAAATAGACCTGCAGAAGTACTTTGTACTTGTGCTGCACAACACGTGCGCTCAGTAGAAGTTTTGGCTGCATAGCCATAGTCAGAATCACTAGCTGACAAGCTTGGTTTGTATATGTCACCAGATAATTCGAAACTCCGTAGGATTGCAATATTTTTTTATTATAATTTCTCAATACAGTGTGAACAGATTATTTTGAATGCTACAAATCTCATCCAAATTAAATAGTTTAAAATATAGCCGTGTCTTATTGAAAAAAATGTGCTTGCAATTCCTCGCAGTATTTTACAATCTTACGGCGTTTGCATAAAGAGATCCCAGAGCTGCCAGGACCTTACTTATTTTCTCACTAACAAAATGTGTGGGAAAGAGTAGTGTTAGTATGCACTTTTAACTGCGTATGTTAAAAGTTACCTGTTGGCTTAGATCGACGGCCGATTTCCAGGTGTCAGGTGCTAAAGCCATTATATCACTTTTTTTGTCAAGTCTGGGTGCTGATTTGGATGTATGTTTTACAAAGTATCGTTAAATAATTAGTAATTCAATTATATTTTAACGATTAGTCATTGTAATAGTCTAAGAGCTGGTCGCCACCTCGAGTGATATACTATTCATTAGGCTGAAATTTGGGCAGTTTGTTTACTTGGTGCAAATAATAACGAAAGCTAAAGTCTGCTAGGATTTGGGTGGATGCAAAGCTACCTACTTGACTACTGAAATACTTTTGCACATAAAAAATTGCCTGTCGGCCCAAACTAGCACCTATGTGTGTGTTAAAAGTACACACTAACACTACTTTATCCCACACATTTTGTTTGTGAGAATATAAGTTAGGTCAGGTAGCTCTGGGATCTTAGTCCATCAGACATATACTAAGTATAGAAAGTGTTCACAATTCTGTCTTTAAGATTGACACCGAGACATGTCGGTGATCTGTGGCAGTTATACACGGTACAACTAAGCTTTTTAATTTGAAAATGCAATCAGTCAAATTCGGTTGTTCCACCTTTCAGCGGGTTCTTAATTAAATCAAATCAATTTAGTTGAACTGTGTATATGTCAGAGCAAAACGTTTCTTAAAACTAAAAATATAAACTTAAAAACAACGTGTTTTTAGAACGCTTAAAAAAAAGTAAAATTAAAGGTAAAACAAGAAATTCAATTCACACCCGATTTTTGAATCGAGAATTGAGTAGGTAGTTTCTGGATAAGAAAAATAATAAATTCTATTTAATCCGTCCGTTAAATTTAAAAAAAAAAATATTGAACACGTATTTTTTGCCATTTCAAATCCAAGTTCAAGAGCGATCGTCTTATTTTTTTGTTTACACAAAACAAAAATTGTCTCCAGTATTTTTTGGAAATCTATCTGACGGACTAATTAGCTTTTTTCATGAAAATACCCTATCAGAAGTTGAAGAAGTGGTGAAACTCAAAATGGGTTTTCACCGACCCTTACCCACATCACTTTTGGGTGTAAGACATACTTCCCATCTTTCGAGATCTCGTAACGAGGTGGCTCATGGTCATGATCTTCATCGATGACAGTCAAAACACCTTTTTTATCCAGTTTGAGTTTTGCCGCACAGCGGTTCCTTCTTTGGGAACAGTTCCAGCGAAGTTTGTTACTGGGTAGTGGATTAAAGGAATAACCTTTATACAGCAGTATGTTGTGTTTTCTTCCTGTTGGTACCAATTTGTACTCTGAAAAAATAATTTTAAAAAGTCATGAAGGGTTCCCGTTCTTCAGATTTTTGGCAGAACTGCATTATCTTCAGTTTTAAGGTAGTGCCAACATTGACTATGGTTGGCTTAGCACCATTGTTTGTGGGAGAAAATAAATTGGACTTTATTATTAGAAATAGGCGAAAATTTATTTTCGTTTTGTTTTATCTATACATCTATACAAATGGATAAAATTTAAGTGTCTGTTTATAATATCAAAATAACGGCTTTTTACTAAATGGTTATGATAGTGTACAATATTATAAAAAAAAAAAAATTCGTCTGTCTGTTTCCGACTAATATCAGAGACTGTTGGACCACTTTTGACGGTACTTTGATAAATGATGTCCTACGGAGTAAATTAAGCTACTCTCACTTTATAAAAAAGATAAGCGTTAGGGAAAATAAAAGTTCAGGAAGGTTGACAGGAAAAGAGCGAATTAGCGAAAAGATCGCGCATTGTAACACCCTACTTTTTAAAGACTAAGAAGAATACTCGGTGAATGGATACGAAACGGGGCACTAAGGAAAAAAGACTTAGGAAATTTCGCGACCAATTTCGAGGCAGCGCTCGCCGGCCGCTGCCGCGGCACCGCTCGCTTCGCTCGCTCGGCTCGCGCGTAGTTGGTCACAGAAATTTTCTAAGTCTTTTTTCCTCAGCCCCGTTACGTATACTCCAACCGAATACTCTTCTTTATGTACACCAAATAAGTTACAGAAAATATAGATGAGGAAAATATTACATAGAGTGACAGATTTTAAAGAGAAAAGGAAAGTCAGTACTTACTGGTAGTCTTAGGTATACCATTTATTAATACAATAAATACATTAATAGATAAATTTAATTATACAATGATATTTATGAAATAAATGCAGAGGACTCTACTACAAAACGATTTAAGAGAAAGGTAGTGGTTTAAGACCATAGTTGGATGTAATTTGTTATGTTGTACAATAAACAGTATATCTATCTATTTAAGTCGCTGGACACAGAAAAGACGAGGACGGGGCGCGGAGAGGGCACAGACGGGGCGCCGTTGTGACTTTTAAAAACATATAGATAAGACGAGGCACAGACGAGGCACGGACGTTACGTCATTAAATGTGGTGGTGTAATTGTGTGCGACAACGACGCGTGAGTCCCGGCACCCGCACCCACTCGCCCCCTGCACCCCCGTTTTCGCCCGTTCCTCGTCTGCTCGCGCCTCCGTCCGTCCTTTCTGTATGTTTTACAATAGGGCGCAGACGAGTAAGCGTCGTGTCCGCGCCCTGTCCTTCCTATATGTTTTGCATCGCGACGCTTCTATACATTTTGAATAAAAGGGACGCAGAAGAGACATATGTCCGCGCCCCGTACTCATCTTAAGTCGTTTCTGTGTGTCCAGCGCCTTACATAGCTAATGTTTGAGATTCTCGAGCCTATTTGCTCATACCTAATAATTACAACTTGATGAACCAAACAATAACTACATAAAAGAAATACATCACAACAATGTAAAGAAATAGGAACAAAAAATTGCCCACAAGCCTAGACTCCTTTTCTCTTTCAAGATTCGATCTGAAAATAAACATATTTGTTTAGTAAGTAGGTATACGATGAAGGTACAATGTTTTAGCCTTCACACACATATCAGCCCAGCACATAATCAGCATCGCCTGGACTCGAGCCTTTCAGGCATCATCATTTCAGCCGAAATACGTCCACTGTTGGACATAGGCCTCCTCCAAATGGAGGGGTTTGCCATAATCACCACGCTTGACAGGCGGGTTGGCGATCGCAGTGTAGCTGTAGCAATGTACCTGCAGAGAATGCCGCTGCCCATTCTCTAGTGAGACCCTTAGTCGCCTGTCGACACCCACGGGAAGGTATGGGATGGTGCTATTCTTTTACGTCCGACACCATACGGAACAATCAAATATTTTTTCAGGATAATATCAATGAAACTCCTGAAATGCCCACTTATTAGTTCCCTACCGCCTTGTCTGATTATCATTTCAGTTGAAAGCAGCCTTATTTATAAAAAAATCTAACCATATGATTAGTTTACATACTAATTAGCAAATTCTTAATTCGACTTTGAGTAGCAGTAGGTAACCTAGATTGGTAAAGAATAGGAAATTTTACTGAAGGAATTAGTCTGTCTGATAGATTTCCAATCTATCTGAAGGACTAATTAGAGTTTTTCAGTACCCAATTCTAGGAGCCTACGCATTCTCTGCCTATCAATTCATAGGGCTTATCATGTTGTCTACAGAGAATTCGAATTAAGAATCTGCCAATCAGTACTTAAACATAAAATACGTGTTTGGCTAGATTTTTTTTTCTAATAAGACTCCTCAAGCGTCGCCACAATGACCGATCCTGTGCTTCTCGCATCCAGCGTGGTCTTGACCACCAAGGTTACGTCAGAGTGTCGGGGCGGTTATGGCCTGAGGCTCTAGACAAGTAACATTCTGTCAGCGGTAGCGTGGCGTAAGCGATTCTCAAAACGTCAAAAATGTATACCTATGCTGTCGAAATGACACGTGATCAATCCCTTATATTTTAACTAGCTTTTGTCCGCGGCCCCGCCGCGTAAAAGTAGTTTATGTTCTTTTCCATATCCCAGGCTATATTCTGCCAAATATTATGATTCGAAACAAACTCACTTTAGCAATTATAATATTATTTATAGTTAGGATTATATTCGCTAATTAATAGCACTTTGTGTTGTGCCTCAGTTCCGCTGAGCTAGCGGGGACCGTCAGCCGTAAATACCGATGCCTGGGAGGTGCTGAGCCAATTCGGTTACATTCCTAGTAGTGTCGAGTTAATATGTGTGCGATGGCTTTTTCTTCAAAATACTTACGACATCGACGTAGAACATTCATGTAAGTGATGCGAGCAATTTAAATCCTTCTTCCGTCTACGTAGCCCAGGAACACCGTAATAATCTGGAAAATAATCTTGAAATTAGATAAAAACTGGTTCGAATGTCCGTATGAATACCCTTTATAGAATCACTCGTACGTCTATTTGTGCATCTGGACTGTCACACACATCCAATTGGCTCCGAACCTACTGGACTGTTTCACTTGAAACGCTTACGTACATATGTATGAACAACTGTGACCCAAACACGGATGCGTTAAACAAATAAATTAGGAGTATGTATAAATTTCTCCCACAAAAGTGCCCCTTTAAACAAAATAACCTCCTTTTGTTAAGTCGGTTAGCATAAAAAAAAATATTTTTCACTTTTTAGTGGTACCCCGCACCTAACAACACCACTGGAAAGTCACAAGAAAGCAAAATACGCAATTTGCTGCTCCTGCTGCTGTGAAAATTTCAACTGTCTAGCTATCACGGTTCATGAGATATAGCTTGGTGACAGACAGATAGACGGACAGACGGAGAGACAGATAGACAGACGAACAGCGGAGTCTTAGTAATAGGGTCCCGTTTTTACCTTTTGGGTGCGGAACACTAAAAACAACCGAATTGAGAACCTCCTCCTTTTTTAGAAGTCTGTTAAAAAACCTTAATTTACAAATAAATTGGGATATGTTTGAGGGAACCAGGGACAAGGTAAAGTTTGTAACCAACTGACGTAAGCACTCCCATTACCTATTAAGACAAAGGAGCCCTCTTATTCAAATAAGAGGAGGAGAAGGAGTTGAAACTTCCCATTCGAACTCGTAGCCAGTTAACTGGATTTTAATTAGACCAGTAACAATCAATGTAAAATGTACTATCTACTTTCGTCAACTCTGCAAATAAATACCAATATCTGTCATTTAAAAATGTACATTTAATATTGTAAGTAAATTTTAAATTACATATTTTATACGATTACAAAGACTAGAAAATGCTTTAAACACTAATCCTATAAACATTATTATCATCTAAGTTTTACAGGTTATTTGAGATCTAATTGTAGACAAAGTACTTAGTCTGTGTTCAGTTTAGGGACTTAATATACTTAGCGTTGCGGGCGCGCGGCCAAACTCCATACATTTTCGTTTGCTCCGGGCGCGCTTCCCCCGCGCCCTGAGCGCTTTGTGTATAAAGCAAGTCCCTAACATTATTTGCTGTTACAAGGTTAAAAATGTGCCTAAAATATGAAAGCCCCATCAAAGAGTATTTACCAAGAGTTACAAATAGTTTGCTTTTGAGCCTTATGGTATGGTAAGGAAGGAACCAGAATTGTGGCTTCAAAATGAGTCGAAGACTTTCGCCAAACTTATTTTCTATTTGAATGAAGCTTATATGTTATTATTATACATTCGGTTTAATATTATAGACGTTTCAAACCTTCTCTTTAATATGAAACCGTTTGTGAAATTACGGCGACTTAGTTCGTTTAATGACTTGCCTAGCCGAGTACGGTAGGGTAAACCAGGCCTGTCGACGGTGCGTTGTGTTTAGTGCCTGCCAGTGTTGCCAGAGTCACCGCGGCCCTGGAACGCAAAGGGCATTTGAACGAACACGGGTGGGTTTTACATTCCTTCCGGATCTGTCAAGAGCAGGAAGAGTCATTTGGTGATTTCCTAACCACAAGGTCTATTTCTGCCTTCCTCTCGTTCTCACACGCCCTCTAGTTCTTCCTCCGCGCGTTCTTGGTCCAGCTCCCTTTCTACACGACCCTAGTGGCCTTAGTAACAAAGGCCAAAGACATTTCAGACGGCTTCTTTCTTCTATATCTGATGAATTCGGAGAACCACGATCAGCGATCAGAGTCAATACTTTCATTATTTTACGTCTACATACAGGTAAAGCTAAGTAAACTTCAACAGTCAACTCGTCTAAAAAACTACAATTTCGGTATCTAGGCCTGTGTGACATTCAATTTTTAACTTCTTTCATAGTTGTCATAGCATTTGGATGTAATATCAAATGCCAATTGTTGGTATAATAAGAGAAGACCTGTCCGGCCCCGGCGACACACCGGTGTGTCGCGAATTAATCGCGAATTTAATGTTTATTTACATATACATAAGATTTACTTTATATTAGGGAATTTTCACATGTTGGGCCCGAGTGGTTAATGCCACTAAACCAGAAAGTGCAATATAAACTTGTTGAAAAAATAATAATTTATAATATTAAAAATTAAATAAATTAAAAAGAAAGAAATTAATAAATCAATAAAAAAAGAAAGAAATTAATAAATTAATCAGAAAAAAAAAGAAATAAATTAATTGGTGTTATTTGTGGAACAAAAGAATATTTCATACCTATGTAGTAATAATAGTTGATAGTTTTTACTAAAAACTCAAAATCACTTATCGTGCTTCTGATTGAGACGCCATTGCTCACACCGTTTTCCGTTCTTTGTTTATTTATCTAATATAAACGCCAGGCTCCAGGAAAATTAAAGACAGATGAAAAAATGCTAAAGTGCTGCTAGTCTAGCCAAATAAATACTTATTATATGATTGCTGGAACACATATTTCCCGGTACTAGTTACAAAATACGTAGGTGGAGCATGACAATGTACTACTTTTTGCCCTGGCACCACTCGGTTTTGATTATCCAAACTTAGTCGGGCTTTACACCCCTTGCTTGTCTGCGAACAGTACCATCGAAATTTATTCTTCTGAGAATATGCATATCCTTTATACAGAAGCATATCTTTTTTCTGTCCACTTCGTATGAATTTGCAATCTGTAATATGAAGGTATTATTTTGAATAAGGGCACAGTTTTAAGATGACAATAGTGAAGCTGATAGAAATGAAGAAATTGAAGACTTCGAAATTTATAGTCCTCTGAGGTTAAAAATCAAGGGCTCTAGACAAAGTGTCATGCTAGCTATCAGCGAATGAGATTGTCGAAATGCCAAAATATGTGGGACTGATCACGTGACATTTTGACTGCGTCTGTCAATCCTATGCATTTTGACATTTTGACAATGGCCTTTGCCAAGCTACCGCTGACAGAATGTCACTTGCTTAGTGCCTCAAAAGATGCAAAAAAACAATATTCTAAATCGTTTATTAGCAGATATACCTAGGTATGGGGTAGAATACTTAGACGTTGTACCTACATCGTTTAAATAAATTAAAAGTAAAAAAAACTTCTTAAAAACAAGCTTTTATTAAATGCGCTAAAAAGAATGAAATAAAATTTTCCTTTAAAGTTTTTAATATCAACTTATAACGACATTACACAATTTATATGATATAAAAGCTTGTCGCGAGATTAAAGTAGGTAGGTAAGTACTCGTATTTTACTTAGTTTGAAAATTTTATAAATTAAAATCAATCAGATCAAGTTAATTAATTTACTTGTTTATCTAAACAGGTAAATTTACCTGCGTAGGCAGGTCTTAAATCTCGAATACTTAGTACTTAAATCTCGCGACAAGCTTGTATATCATATAAATATTGTGTAATGACGTTACAAGTTAATAGTAAAAAAAATAAAGGAAAATTTTATTTTATTCTATTTCAAGGAACTTCTACTACAGCCTGGAATGTGCACAGGCTGTCGATACGCGGTCCGAGGGAGATAGCTTCGCGAGAGCCCTCTGTCCCTTTCATTAGGGTGACCAACCAATATAATGTAGGTTGAGACTAATATAATAGGATATAATATATTAACCAATAATTTGATTTCATAAGTTAATAATAATTATGCTTTAAGGATGGATTAAAGTAAAACGCATTAAACTATGTTTTATATCCTGGGGCCTGAAATGAAGACTGCAAATCTAAATTATTGCTAAAAAATGTTCTCATTCTAACAGATAATTTAAAAATATTAGAAATATATCAGAACGAAATTTAATGTTTTTTTAATAAGACACGACAATATTATTTTTTCCTACCATTCCTACTAAATTCGGGAATAATCCTCCTGGCAACACTTTAGAAAGGGACACAGGGCTCTCCAAGCGCTTTCTCCCTCGGACCGGATTTCTCTTTGACCAAGTGATTGTCTGTAATAGAACTTAGCTTCATAAACATAAGGTTTATTTTTATATTGGTGTCAAATTGACAATGCTCATTCCAGGTTGTAGTAGAAGTTCCTTGTTCTATTTATAGTCCGCCATCTTGGGTGTTCCGCCATGTTGGACTTAGGATAACGTCACACAGCTAACCATACATTGTCATCCAAACTAAACGTGTATAAAAAATTTCAGCTCAATCGTTTGAAGATATCTGCTTCAAAATTGAGTTGTAAGAATTCACCCGAACAAACATAGTTACATTGCTAGTAAAATAAAAGCTTTTAAAATGAAAATATTACACTCTGGGTAAGACTTACCAACACATTTAACGTTTCAGCATGCAAAATATACATAGATCGACATGAAAAAGAGATCAAGTTATCACAGACCAACAAATAAATTTATAAAAATACATTTTAAGATAAGATTAAACATTATGTGAATTATATATTAGTTAATCTTCCGAATACTCAGACACAAAGTTCATTTATAATTCACAATAGACACTAAATATTCATTTACATTTACCCTTGCATTATTCAGATTTATTATACTTATAAGAAGACTATACTAAAACAGTTCATTTTCTTTCCACTAAACTAATAAAATTCAGCTACCATACAAACAAAGTGATAATCGCGCGAAAACACAATCGTCGCGTTCATAAATGTATGGCAAACCCGACTGCGTCGTCGTGTCGACAGGGGACTCTTTTCGGTTTTGCCGTGCAAATGAACGCGACGGTCGCATATTCGCGCGAAGATCACTTTATATAAGGACGACGCTGTTAAGTACCCGAGTGTTATTGAGGAAACATCGAGATTGAAATCTGAAAAGGATGTAATACACTCTGATATACACGTTTTAAATTTTAACATACACGCCATCTTTTATTTGAATATATTGTGGAGCCGGATGGGTGTGGTTGGTATCACTAAGCAACACTCTTCCATTTTTATCTAGTTTCAGCTTAGCACGACATCCTGAAAGTCGCCCAGAGCACCTTAAGTACCGCTTTGTTCTATCGCAGAAGGAAAACGTGTAATCTTGATACATGACCAAAGTCTTGCCGTTGGCCAATGCCATCATTTTTAAACCTAGAAGAAAAAGAGCAAATTTATTGCAACGACTAATATATGGACAGCTGGAATTATATGTATTGCCGAAGATACCCTTATAAATGCAAAATATGATCAAAAAAATTTTTTTAGAAACAGAAATATACTTACGTATAAGGAACGCGATGAAAGAAAACAAAGGAGTAAATACATTCTATTTTTTATATTTATAGTTAATAACCTAAGTAATAATGTAAGTAGGTATTACAATAAATTGCGCTATTATGTTTACAGTATTAAGTATTCAGTTACAGAGACCACTTGGTTAGTAAACAAACACATCTTAGAAACTAGTGTTAGTACTTGTTGTTGAAAAAAACAATTTCTAGACACACGGAAGTGTGTCAGTCAAGTTCTAAAAGCAAAAAGGTGACACACAAGGTGGGCTATTTTTTTTGGTCCACTTTCCAGTCACCCATAACTTAAAATCTATTTGACCTACATACTTGAAATTTTATTTGTCTCCTTCCATTTACCAAATCCCAAGTTTAATTAAAAACCTCTAAACATTTTTGAGACTATCAAGTCCGAAGATCGCTATTTTGTATCATCACATTATGGTTGTTATAGAAGACATGCGTCTAACAAAGAACAAAGCAGTTAAATTTAACTAACTAATTTAGCCCGTTACGTCCCACCGCTGGGCAAAGGCCTCCCTCTCGCTTTTCCACACACATCTGTCCTCTGCCATTGCGGGCCAGACCTTCCAGTAAGAGTCGTGTTCGTCTCTCCACCTTCGCCTTGGTCTACCGCGATGTCAGTTAAAGTTAAGTAATTAAATAACCTATCTATGACATTAATAAAAAGTATACGCCCTTTGTTTACTTTTCTTTTTTCTTTCTTTTTCTTGTTGTTGTGTTTCTTGTTATTTTTACTTGATAAAGTTGCAGATTTAATATGTCAATACATTCCACTCCTTTCTAAGATAATTCTTTTGCAGTCCGCTCGTCTATGGAATGCATTGCGATGCATCGCTACCTGTTTGTAAGACTTGTTAAGGAATATTACTGGTGTTAATAATAATACAATATTTTCTAGCTGACAGATTTAAAATGTGTGTTTTTGTGTTTATATTTTAGTTTATTTTGTTGCTATTTTTCTGTTCAACAAATTGGAAAACTTTGTATTTGAAGCAAGTGCACACGCATTATGCGAATAGGCCGCCAAATGAATGTTTTTAAGTTAAACGTTTTCTTTGTGTATTTATCTTGGTGTTCAATAAAACCTCTTAAAGGATCATCGTACACATCATTATGAACAACTTTCACTTTGGGACCAACACTGAAATAGCGAAAAAAAAATCGACTGCCCCATACATTAATGTGCGCATAGTTCGACAAAATGTACTGAACAGATTTTGTTGCGATTTCGGGGTTGGTCCCATTGTAAAAGTTGTTCATAATGATGAGTACAATGACCTCTTAAGAGGTATTGCGTTTATTCTGTTACACGTTGTATATAAATAAACTAATGATATCACACCAGAAACATTATAAATGTGAAAGGGAACCAAGATAACTTGGTATTCAGTTAGATCACAGTTATTTTATCAGCGAAAGAACTTGGCTTCTTTTCACAATTTAATTTTGACGGGTTTTTTAATTACAGACGTATTATGAGAAATCAAATGTGTTAAAATTACTAAGGTATTGTTGCAAAGGCCTACAAATACGAGACACCATCAAATATATCTGATATATTATGTACACAGCCGTACAAATCTATAAGATACACTGCATCTCTCTTTTCTAATTTCTCTCTAACATTTTAAAGAAGAAAAACAAAATGATACGTCTTGTAATTTGTATAAATACCTATCATGATTTTGTAAACTGAATGGTTTGCAGGTACGAAACATACACAATTTCTAAGGATACATTTTCATGAACAGGCCAGTGAAGGTCTTGCGATATATTGGCGCCGGATGGTTGTGGTCGACGTCACTTTTAGCCGGCACCACCTTCCCATTTTTGTCCAGTATCAGCTTAGCCCCACACTTCATTGCCACCCGCCTCGAACATCTTAGACGTCGCTGACCGTTAAAAGAATAGGAGTACTTTTGATACAAAACCACTTTTTTATTGTCCACCAATTTTATAAACTGTAGATCTAGAAACCAACAAAAAGTTTTTTAGGAAATTACAAATAGTTAAAAAACGAAAAGAGTACCTAATTATTTCCATTTGATTCGAATTCTAACAAGGACTTTGAAATCATAAAAAACATCCTAATGTTTAGAATAAATTGAAATTCGTAAAGGCTTAATTCGATTTTACCAACAAAATAGAAATAACATAAACAAATCTTTTATTTTGTTTATTTTACAAAGATTTTTTTTTTTTGCAAATACTACACAAAAAACATCACAACATAACACATACAACTGTTGTCTTATATTGGCATTCAAAACAAGAAAGAGGCGGAATATAAACAGCGTACTTTTATATTTAAAAACAAAACATATTTTATATATATTTTTTTAGTTACATAATAACTCCAGCACAAATAATAAAGCTTTCATTATAGCATGAGGTATTAAATTAAAACAAGCTAAATTCTAATTTACATACCATAGCGGTAATACTGTTTTCTTTTTGGTAAAAACTGTCTCTGACTCGATCGTTTAACGATAAAGAATATACGAGTATCTGTCTTTGGTAAAATCAGGCCTTTTTAATTGTTATTTCGGGTTCTTATCATCACATATTGGCCAGTTTCTGTCACATGATATTTCGGAGGATTATGAGTATGTACATTATCAGCTTCTAATATTGTTGCTTCATCTAAGTCCATTTTGATTTTGGCCTTGCAGCCAATCTTCTTCTTGGAGCAGTACCAATGTCGCTTGCTGCTCTGCGCGAATGTGTACCCTCCAAGCATTAGTAGTTTATTTTTAAAACCACTTGGTATTAGAATGTAATCTGAAATTATAATATTTCAACTAGTTTGTTTATGTATATTTTTGGGTAAGAATTAACAATATTCATGGGAATCAATGGTCATTAGAGTACACAATTTCACTACAATATGGTCTTTATTACCATATAACAGAAACATTAGAACCACTTTGTGGAACTTTCTCTACTATCAAACATTTATAATTTTCGAGCTGACTGATGAACGTCTTTATTTTTTATAAAATATATAAAAGACCCGGCTACGCACGGGTGCAATGTTATGTACTTACATAAAAAACTTCCTGAAAAAAAAATGTGTTTCAAAACCAGTTGAGTCATTGAGAAGAAATAAACGCATATTAAGACAGAAGTAACACGATTTTATTAAATACTACAATTGTATACTGATACACGGGATATCATATCGTTCTTAAACGTGACATACATTTACTAAGAGATTTATTTACGTGATCTTAACAACACATATTCTCCTTTTTCTGTTACATAATATTCTGGAGGATCATGAGTATGCACGTTAATTGCTTCTACTATTGTTGTTTCATCGACATCCATTTTGATTTTGGCCTTGCAACCCAACAGCTTCCTGGAACAATACCAGTGTCGCTTGCTGCTCTGCGCAAATGTGAAACCTTCAAGCATTAGCAGCTTATTTTTATGACCACTTGGTATAAGGATATAATCTGGAACGGAAACATTTTATAGTAGATCAAAGGGATGAAGCAGTGTCTTATGGCATGGAAGTAATATGGAAACCGCACACCACCACCGGTACGAAAACGACGAATAATGTATCGTGCAAACCGAACCTAAAGAAAGTCATTATTGCCCGGCAGGTTATAATGTAATGCAGTACAATATTATTGCCCGGAGGTCAGTAATTTGAATTTGAAACTAAACAAAACATTAATATGAGATCAAATAAAATACGCGCTTAGAAGTGGAGTTGCGGAAACCAGCCCGATTTACATAGATAAATGATGAGATCAGATATGTGACATTAGAAGTTTTAAACGTGTTTTAGTTAGAATTTATGTAATGGATCTCTGGTCTGAAAATAAAGATTATTATTATTATTTCGTTTATTCAGTTTTTAAAACTTATTGCATACATTTGAAAATATTTCTTAAAAAAATACAAAAAAAACATTACAAAAATATAAATAGTAGCCCACCGGTATCGGGAACAGGGTCCGAGTTACCGGTCGGGGCTCCAGAGAGAGGAACCACCTAAAAATGCGAGCTGTATCAAGAAGTACCTACTGCTTTCTGAATCAGGCCCTTGATCCAGCTGCCTAACGAGAGCCTCTTAACGTGTTGGGCGAGGGTCGAGGCTCGTGGCTATTAAGCCATTGGCTGACACGACTATCGGTACAACGATTGCAGAGTTCACATCCCACATGTCGACAACCACGCGAACCAAGTTAAAATATATGATTTGTTTATCTTTTTCGGCTTTATCACGAGGTTCTCGTAATGCGGAACGGTTATGTCTACAATCAATGCACGCCTCTCGATTCGGTCCCACCACCACTATATCAGGCTTATTGGCAATAATAGTCCTGTTTGCCATGGGCTACCTTGAATCCCTCGCTGCATTCTGGATTCTTATATTAACTCCCTCGCCACTGAATTGCGTCGCTACGTTCGGGAGTTCTTTATTACGTTCGGGATTCAATATGACGCCCGTGACAAGATACTGCTTAATCCCCTCGGTTCACAATCAATAAAGGTATAATGAAACTATATCTCCTACTTTACAACATGTACAATAGGATATCTTACTGAAAAAAAAAAATTATCAAGTCCAAAAAATATTGGACACGTAATTTTTTCTTTTTTCACGTAAGCAAAAAATTATGACGATCCAGTGCATTGAAAACACGCGTAACGTTACTTCCCTGGTTAAACTTTTACCATCATAGTTTTTTTCAGTAAAATACCCTATTCTCTGGCTGGATCAGTCCATCCCGATCTCTGATGACACATTTCTTTTTAAAATAACTTTAGGAACCCGCTCCGGCTTTACAAGCGTGCACCCTTAAGAGATGATAAGAATGAGTGTTAAAACCATAACTAATTCAGTTGAGAGATTGAAGAGAAAACTTATGCAAATTAAGACAAAAAAATACAACTTTACCTACATATTACTATTTAGTGATAATCGGTAAAAGACATCATTCATCGCAACGAGAGGTTGCATACATATACTAAGAGGTCTGTGCTCGTGTTCTAATCATCAAATATTCGCCTTTTTCTGTTACATAATATTTTGGAGGATCATGTGTATGCACGTTAATCGCTTCTACTATTGTAACTTCATCGACATCCATTTTGATTCTGGCCTTGCAGCCAAGTCTCTTCTTGGAGCAGTACCAATATCGCTTGTTGGTCATCTGCGCAAATGTGAAACCTCCAAGCATTAGTAGCTTATTTTTGTAACCACTTGGTATAAGAATGTAATCTGAAATTATAATATTTCAACTAGTTTGTTTATGTATATTTTTGGGTAAGAATTAACAATATTCATGGGAACCAACGGTCATTAGAGTACACAATTTCACTACAATATAGTCTTTATTAATTTAAAACATTTATATATGTCGCGATAGGCGATAGGTACTACAGCTCTCTTCATTTATTCACAATGTGCGGAATATAACACAATTTTGTTTATTTACAAGTTTATCATACTTTTTAATATTAATCTAGAATAATTTATAATATAATCTAATACTGTTTTTTTTCTCATATTTATTATGAGAAAAATATTAAGTACTTATGTTATTGATTTAAAATATAACGTTAACTTACACGTTAAATATATTTTCAATGAATCAGAGATTGATGTGAAGCATATTAATAAATCAATTACGAATAACGTTTAAGTATACATTTTTATCATGTGATAAGCATAATTTCGGAAACTAACTTTAAAAACGAATCTAAGTTTTATATGTTTTTTGTTAAATTTACTATTTTTCTACTTACCCAAAATAATATATTTTGGATGCAGCGAAAACTACTAATGCAAGCGGTGTTTGCTCAAATTTAAATCTGTTAAGTACACAATTTACGTGGAAGTACAATTTTTAAATTTTAACATACTGTCCCTTCCCATTCCAGTAATATGATTGCGCTGGGTGGTTGTGGTTGGTGTTACTGACGGATTGCACCAGCTGCCCATCTTTGTCCAGGATCAGCTTCGCTCCACATTTCTTGGACCGCCTCCTGGAGCACCTCATATGCCGCTTTGTTTTATCAGTAAACGAATAGGAATAGTTCTTGTATATAGCCACCGACTTGTAATCAGCCAATTGTATGTATTGTATTTCTAGAATACAAAACATAGTTAGAAAAAAAATTACAGTGACGACGATAAATTAAAGTTATTTTGTTAGTATAATAAATTATTTTAAGAAAATGTGTCAAGAATGTAATCCAGATAATAAATACTAAAAGATATACTAATATGTAAGAAAAAGGTTGTAAATAAATTATAAATAATTATTTAACTTATCACTTTTTCGTAAAAATATGATGGAAGAAAGTAAACTAAGATAGAGAATAATTTATATTTAAGTTATTTTTTTTTTGTCAAATAGTATTGTGTAGTTCGCGAAAGAACGAGTTCGAAAGAGCGCTCTCACTCCCACCGCTCTTTAATTCATTAGTTCCTTCTATATTATTATGACTCTCTCTGTACTATTAAGTATAGCGAGAGTGAGTGGGAGAGCGGAGCGGACAATTTGAAATTAGACTGGTCTGCTTCTTAGGCTGCGTTTCCACCAGAGATGTGCGAGGATGCTTAGCGAGGAATGTGTTTGTTAAGAATCAATGGAATCGCTTCATTAACCTAGCCTCGCTCAGCGCAAGCGATTCTATTGGTTCTTAACAAACACATCTCTCGCTAGGCATCCTTGCACATCTCTGGTGGAAACGCAGCCTTACAATTACAGTCAGATATCATTTTACGGACAAAATACATAAACACACACACACATACATACATATATATTGATGTTAGAAAAATCACCCCTTTTGAACAGTAGAATAGGTTATTCTTATAAATACTAGAGGTACAAGAGGGCATGGGGGCTATTTTCCTCGTGTTCTCAGAAACACATATTTTCCTTTGTCTGTTATATAATACTGTGGAGCATCATGAGTATGTACATTATCAGCTTCTACTATTGTAACTTCATCTACGTCCATTTTGATTCTGGCCTTGCAGCCGGTTTTCTTTTTGGAGCAGTACCAATGCCGCTTGCTGTGAACTTGGGCGAAGGTGAAGCCGTCTAGCATAAGCAGGTGGTTCTTCTGCCCAGATGGAATGAACGTGTAATCTGAAATGGATACCAGCATAATTATGAAGGTATGTAGATTATACTGCCCTCGGAAGGCAAAAAGCGGTAACTCAATAAAAGTGAGTTTTGAGGAAAAAAACGGATTTTGTAAAACACGATTTCCGTCACCCTTTTTTTTTTTTTTTTTTTTTTTTTTTTTTTTTTTTTTCTAGGATGGGAAATCATCAAATGACCCCTCCCGCTCTGGGTGGAGCGGCAGGGAGTGTCAGACTTTTACTGACTAAAACCCACCCTTAGTCCTCCTAGTGCCTTTCTTCCCAGGGCCGCGGTAACTCTTTCGAACAATTCCGCAACCCTGGCAGGCTCTGGCCCTGGCGGGCCCCGTCTCCGTTGCTGACTGCTCGTTGCTGACGGCGCGTTTGGAGTGAACGCGCCGTCGACTCTGGCCTGACCTGATCGGACAGCGAGCTACCCATTGCTCGCTGTCCGCAGGCGTCAGTCACTGCGCCTTGCCCAGGAGCGTCAGTTCCTGAGAGGCGCAGCGACTGACGTACGTCTGGAGGAGGCGAAATGGGGCCATTACTGGCACTCCATTCTCGCCCCCTCCCGAGCAGTTGCAGCGGCGGCGACGGTGGCGGCGGCTGCGGCGGAAGCGACGGCGGCGGCGGCGGCGGTGGAGGAGGGTTTCTTCCTCGTCCCGGCCCTGGCGGGTGGACCGCAGGCTTTGCCCCCAGCCCAGTGATCGGCCGGCTTGCCAGCTGCCGCACATGCGAAGCAGTGCGGCGCGGCGTCACACGAGCCGGCCCTGTGACCGGGCTGACCACAGCGGAAGCAGTGGTCACTGCGGTCCACCTCCGAGGTGCAGAGTGCTCCGACATGGTTGCCAACTTGGCAACGGAAGCACCTCAGAGGTCTGGGCTCCAGCAGTTTCACCTGCGCGGAGACCCAGCCCACCAAGAGCCTTCGGCCCTCTGAGATTTTCTTGGCCGCCGACACGGGGCAGCTCACCACTACGGTTCGCATGCCCGTGTTGTCAGGACGGATGGTGCCCGCCTTCACCTCCTCTGCAGAGCACCCCCCCGTCCTGACGACGGCGGCCAACACCTCCTCCTCCGTGACGGAGTCGTCCAGGCCCAAGATGCGCATATCTATGCACTTCGTGGGTCTGGACACTCGGACGTCATCCGCGCCCAGGGACGCCCTAAGCCTTTCGGCTAGAGCGTCCGCGGCCGGACCGCTGCCTGCTCCAGGGATCTCGAGCATCCTGGCCCCGGTCATGGTGACCCTGAGCCGGAGACCCCCGACGATGCCAAGCTCACCGAGGTTGATGGCCTCCTTGGCCTTGGTGAGCGTGTTGGCATACGTCACGCCCCTCTTGACCGCGTCCGGCTGCAGCGTTAAAACTACAGCCGCGGTCTTCGGGGCGCGGAGCGCAGCCGCGACACCTCGCGCTCGCTGCCGCCGCCTTCTCTCCCGCCTCTTTGCCGCCCTGGCTGCCTTACCCGCCTTCTTCTTCTCCCCGGCCACTTGCCATTCGGCTTGAGCCGGGGGAGGTTCAGAAGGCGAGGAAGCAGGGGGGAGCTGCTGCACGGCTGGCGCAGGAGCCTTCGCCATCCGCGCAGCCGCCCCACCCTTCCTCTTCCTTCCCGGGGCCGGGTCCGGTTTTCCCGACACCGGCTTCGCGGGGGCCGGCCCGGACCCTTTGTCCTGGCCGGACGACCCCGGTGTGGCAGCCACGGCGGCCGCGTACGACGCCGCCTTACGGCCTGGAGCCTTCCCACTCGCCGCTAACGGGGGGCGCAGGACGATGCCCTCCAGGACGGAGAACCGCGCCTGGAAGGCAGCCATCTCCTGCCGCACAAGGTCCAGCACCTGCCCCTCCCGCGGCACGGGCCGGCTGTCCTCCTTGCGCCCCCCTTTAGGCGCCCCCTGTGGGCCGGCTCCCTGGAGCCTGGCCAGGTCTGCTCGGAGCCCCGCGTTCTCTCTCTGGAGACGCTCGGTGGCGGCAGCCAAGCGGGCGACCTCCGCCCGCAGCTTGGACAGCTCGTCCGCTGGAGGCCCACCTCGGTTAGCCTCCGCTGCCGCCAGGATGGAGGCCAGCGCCGCGCTTATGGCCTTGTTTTTGGAAGATAACTTCCTTTTCAAGGCCACATCGCGGATCGCGGCCTCCACCACCTCCGCAAACCCGGCCCTCCGAACCGGCTCCTGTCCGGAGTCATCCGGCTCACCGCCGGAGGACTCCGAGCCAAGAGCCGCACGACCGCCATCTTCGGGGGGTCGTCCAGCATCCTTGGAGGCAAGGACTCTGCCCTTGCCTCCCTCGCGGCCCGTACCCCGCCTGCTGGTGGGGATTTTACGGGCCGAGGCCACCTCTTCGGTGCCGGACGACCCCTGGTCCTCCTCTGATCTGGGCCGCTTGCGGAAGGACCTGGAGTCCTCCGCAGCAGCCCCCACCCCCTCGGGTACAGGGCTCGCCGAGCTAACGGTCGCCAGGTCGTCGGAGTCCAACTCGGAATCCGACTCTGCACCCTCGCGACGCTCAAGCGAGCCCTCCTCCCAATACAGCGCGCCTCCGTCCGCGCTCCGCCCGACCGACACTCTGTCAGGCGAGCTAAAATTGTACCCGATCAGGTCCTCGAAGGATAAGTCGGATCGGGGGCCTCCTCGGCCACTGTTGCTCTTGGCAAGCGGATGGTGGATAGCAGCGTTGCCCCCCCCAGAATACGAGGGGCTTGACGCATAAAGCGTGGCGGATTCCCGGACTGCTGTGCAGTCCGAACCGCCCTGGGGTAATCTCTCTTTTTTGCTACTATCCATTGTTGTCCTTTAAAGGGTGCGGTCCCTGTCTCCCCTCCTCTCTCCCTCTCTCACTGCCTGCTCGCTGCCCTCACAGTCACGTCTGATGATCAGACGCGTACCAGAGAGCAGCGAGCAAGCCAATGAGACGCACACCGTCCGAGGACCCGAACACTGCTCAAGTCTCCGAACGGTGTGCCCCTCTTGTGTCTCTCTTGGTCTGGTCTCTCACTTGGGACCTTCCGGCATGAGTGGCTCTACCGGCAAAGCCCCCAAGATCACTGAGACACGCAAGCCCCACCACGACGGCAACGTGGAGACACGGTTGGTGGGGATTTCCGTCACCCTTATGGCACATGTATAAAACGAGCTTCTGCCCGTGGCTTCGCCCACACGGAATGTTGATAAAAATATATCTTAAGTCATTCGCCACCCTCCAAGCATAAGAATCTTGTTCTTCAGACCAGTTGGTATTAGGAGGTAATGTGAAAGAATAATTTGTACAACTTTTTTAGTAAACATGTTTTTAAAGTCAACAAAAAGAATCAAGATGCAACATACTGTAGAGCGCTAGTTTTCACCTCTTTTGAGCAATTCTTACGGAAAAGTCATACCGTTGAATCAACAAATAACTTTTACCTCTCGTTTTTATTATTTTATTTACTTTATCTAACTATATAAGTACATAAAAGCGAAAAGTCACTCACTCACTCACTCGTTCGGTTTTCAATTCGCTGATCAATCACAAAATATCTAAAACAACTTGGCCTATAAAGATGTTAAGCACGGAGATAGATTTATGAGTAAGAGACATCAACTAAGAAATGATTTCAGGAACATCCCCCTTATACGTGTGAAATAAGGGATAAAAGGTCGTATGAAAAATGATAGCGGCATCAATGCCACCACAAAAAAAAAACACCGTAGCAGAATATACATCGCAACAAAAAGAACCGCGACGCCCTATCCCGCCATCAGTGAACTAATTTAACGAAATCCTGCATCGCGGCATTAAATTTTTCCGTGCGATTTGAACATATACCTACAACAATCTGAATATCAACTATCGGGCAGTTGCCCACCGGACACAACAACCGTCCGGTCGGAGGATCCTCCCTTCTCTATAAAGGTTTGCGGGACCTTACTCTCTGTACCGCTTATTCCATGGGTCAGGTAGGTACTTGAAACTTGGTACAAAATACTGTTCCAAGTAAATGGTAAAGGTTATTCGTTTTTCAGATTAACCCTAAAAAAGATGATTTAAGGGGTGTTAAAATTTGTATGATAAAATCTTAACGCTTGGTTCGAAGAATTCGAAAATTATTAACAATCTTGATAAAAAATTAGAAATACGTTTATAATTATATAATTTAACACTTATTTTCCAAAATTGGAGTTGATTTTAGAAAAACTCAAAAACAAAGGGTGAACGAACGGCTGCATATGGGTGATGAAGTTTTTAGGGGAGGATGATTCTGCTTGCTTCAATTACCTACTTAAAAATTTGTAAAAACAATTATCTTAAAGTACAGTGATTAGAACGAGTCTAACGATTCTTTTTCACATAAAATCCCGCTTTCGTTATATAATATTCTGGTGGTTCGTGGTTATGTATCCTGTCAGCTTCGATAATCGTCTTCAAGTCCGTATCCATCTTGAGCCTGGCCTTGCAACCAGCTTTCTTCTTCGAGCAATACCAGTAACGTTTGCTGTGCATCTGAGCGAACGTGAAGCCGTCAAGCATAAGCAGGTGGTTCTTCTGCCCAGATGGAATGAACGTGTAATCTGAAATGGATACCAGTGTATATGAAGGTGTTTAGATATAACCTCGGAAGGCAAAAAGCCGTAACTTAATAAAATTGAGTTTTAAGAAAAAATGGATTTTGTAAAACATGATTTCGTCACCCCTATGGCATATCATGTTGGAAGTTCTAGTATGATTGTAAGGTTTAGTTCGTAAGTTGTTATTCTTAATTCTGTATTATGCACCCTTAATGATTAGTCTTGTTAAGTGATGACCTGAAACACAGATTTTATAAACCTAGCTCAGGAAAGTCGCTAATTATACATAGTTGTAGGCTTAAAATAAATTTTCCATAAGACGTAAAATATTGATAATTTAGTTATGTTACACATAGTTATTTGTTGGTTACTAGCATAGTTATTTATTTAAGATTTACTTGTGGCTATTAATATGTAACAATATTGTGTGTAAAAGATTCAATAAAGATTTTATTATTATTTCCTTTATTCATTTTTATAATACATAAATTATATTTTTAAATATTTCTACAAAAAATTATAAAAAAAAACATTTAAAAATATAAAAAATAGTAGCCCACCGGTATCGGGAACAGAGTCCAAGCTACCGGTGGTCAGGGCTCCTGAGAGAGGAACCTCCTAACGATACGCGCCGTGTCCAAGAGTATTGCTTTCTGGATCAAGCCCTTGACTGCTATATCAACAATCATTGCGCGACGCTCTAGTCGGTCTATCACCACTATATCAGGCTTATTAGCCACAATAGTCCTGTCAGTGATGATAGACCGATCCCAATACAATGTGCAATTGCCATTTTCGAGAACTGGGTCGGGCACATACCTATAGTACGGTACTTCCGATTCCACAAGATTGTATTGAAGAGTAAGTTGCTGGTGGATTTATTATTTATTATTATTATATGTTTAAAACGAACTCCTACCCGCGGCTTCGCCCACACGGAATGTTGATTAAAAAAATCTAAAGACCTTCGCCAGCTCCTTGGCTACGTCTATGATAAATTCCATAAACATCGGTTTAGCTTCTAATGCCCCGGTTTACGTTTGGTTTCTGAGGGTTTTATCGGTCGTTTATCTGCCCGTTAACGGTATTTGTCATAACACCATTGGTTGGTAAGTGGTTAACGGACAAATAAACGACCGATAAAGTACCAACCTCAGAAACCGCTTAAGGCGTACGAACAGAGTAACTTTCGCATTTATAATACAAGTAAGATAATAAAGGGTTTTTTGTTTCAATTTTCCAAAAAGTTACAGGGTTTTCAACTAATGCGAAAAGCTTCAAGCATTCCGATGTATGTTGTTTTTATGATGTCAAAATAACTAATTGCACGCTCGCTCCATCATAGATTTCATCTATCGCTTTCCATCAGGCGTGATCGAGGTCAAGAGCAAACCCAATTACTTAATCGAAAAAAATAATAATTTGGTATCCGCTTTTCAGCTCCCAAGGGCAGTACAAGAGTCCTCGCCTGGCAGCAACAACCTGGAGAATCTTTAAGTCAAGAATGAATTGTTGCAGATTTTTTTCGAAAGAGTCACCGCGGCCCTGGAACGCCAAGGGCATTTGGAGGAGCACGGATGGGTTTTAGTCAGTAAGATTCTAAATAGGTTACTTCTAAATAATAGTAATCCATCGCCGACGTCATCGTTTTCCAACTGGTAAGATTATGGTCCAGGGCGAGCCTGTCAATAATTTACAATAAACTAGCTTTTGCCCGCGACTTCGTACGCGCATATGCCGTTTTTTCCGTTCCCGTAGGAATTTCCCGTTCCCTTTTAGCCTATAGCCTTCCTTATGAATGTGGCTATCATATACAAAAATAAATTTCCAAATCCGACTGGTAGTTCCAGAGATTAGAGCGTTCAAACAAACTCTTCAGCTTTATTATCAGTAGCTATAGAGTATAGAATTATAGATACATAGATCGGGTTCAGTAGTAATAAAACAAATTAATATCTAAAGTGTACATTTTTCATTATTTTATTAAGTTCATGTACTTGATTCTTCACACATTGTAGAGTATTGCTTACTAATAATAATTGATGTGTTTACTTTTATATATTTAACTTTAATTCTGTGAGGTCGAAGTTGCAAACTTAAACTAGCCAATAACCTTAAATTTATCTAAATAAAATATTACCTTTTTTACAGGTCATCAAATATTATAATCGATTAAAATGTGATAACCAGACATCAAATTGACTTGTCAAAGCTAGCATTTTCTCATGGCTTCGCTAATGGGTTTTCCCGCAGGAATTGCGCATTTTCAGGATGAAAAGCAGAATTCACAGCGATACACAGAGAAAACAATTTCATAATCTTCCAGACATTACCTTTTAGAAACATTCACAACTTTTTGTTCATTATTTAAATATTAGTTTTAATTCAAATTTGTTCTGTTTCTAATAAACACATACTGTCCACTAGGAGTGATATGGTACAGTGGTGGGGCATGAGTATGTACTCTGTATCCCCTTATAATAGTCTTGCCCTCAGCATCTATGTGTATCTTGGCTTTGCATCCATTCTTGCTCTGCGAACAGTACCAAATACGAAGACTGCTCCGCTGTGAGAAAGTATAACCATCGAGCATAAGCAACCTATTCTTCTTTTTATTTGTATTCGGTACAAATACGAATTCTGGAAACAAAATGCTTAGCTTAGTAGGAGAACAAAATTGTCTTCAAAGTCTTGCTGTTCAATAGGATAAGATGACTAAAAATATCTTATTAGTCTGTCAGATAGATTTCCAAAAAATATTAGACACGTATTTTTTCTTTTTTCACGTAAACAAAAAATGAAAACGATACAGTAAGTTGAAAACTCGTGTGACGTCACTTGTAAGTACCTACACCTTTTACATACACGTGACGTCATAACCCCACACTGATTTTTGACGCGTTTTATCTTCGCTTTTTTATTGATTTGATAAAACAAAAATACGTGTCCAATATTTTTCGATAATCTAACTGACGTACTAAATAGAATCATATATTTTTTACCAAGAATCATCCCTATTGTAACGAAACAAATCACAGGGCAAAATATGCCATTGTTCATGGCATTTTTGCCCCCTTTAATGCGCCCAGCATAAGTTTCAGCTGTCATAGACATAGTTAGAATTGGAGATGTGAATGAAAAATATTTTAATCATTTCTAAGCAGTTTAGCATCTATACTCCATTTGGTTAGGTAATTAACTAAAGGTAAACAAAAAAACCACGTGACAGGGTTACCCGGCTAAACGTAATACCAGTCACTTCAGTTGCCATGCTACGTCACAGTTGTACTCTTCAATTTAGCAACGTTATTAACGAATGTGGTGGTTTTTTTTGTTAACTACCTACTCGGATGGAGTATAGGTACAGTGAAAAGCACATTGTAATATGTTTAACTTAAGAGGGTGCCGACCAAACGTCGACCGCGCAGTGGCGACCTCATCGTTTGTTTGGATATTTCTTTTATTTTAGAATGAAAATGCAGAAAATAGGTATGCAATTTAAGTTGTGCTCCACAAGATTATACGTTAATATTATTATAAGCGGTAGTTTTAAATTGTTCAGTTTTATTATAATCACTAAAACGGAAAATAGTGGCCATTTTTATCCGTTCGAAATAACCAAACAAACGATGAGGGCGCCACTGCGCGGTCGACGTTTGGTCGGCGCCCTCTTAAATGTTTACTGGTAAAGAATATCCTATAGCATTAAGCTCGCCTACATCCCACAACTGTATTATATGTCTGAATAAAAAAAAAAAATTTGATTAGGTATGCACGTTTATTAAACAAAATTTATACCTATGTTATATTTTATATGCAAATATCGCTCACGTTAAATAGTCACAAATATTCGCCTATACTTATTCAAATGTAGAAAGAATTTTATTTGCCATTGCCCGCCACATAATACACGAACTCAAAGAATTCGCATGCTCTCTTTATAATATTAACCGCTGCGGCCCCGACATGTGAAAATTCCCAAAAAAAAAAAAAATCTTATGTAATCTATCTATATTATTATTATCTATATTATAAAAATGAAACCCGTTTTCCTTGGTCACGGCATCACGCGTGAATGGCTGGACCGATTTCACTAATTCTTTTTTTGTTGTGTTTGTTATTGTCAGGAGAAGGTTCTTATGAAAAAAAAAGAAAAACAAAAATTAAAAAAATTGCGCGGAAAATTAGAAAATTTAAGAATCCTTAGGGTAGGTGTAGGGTAGGTGTAGGGTAGGTGTAGGGTAGGTGTAGGGTAGGTGTAGGGTAGGTGTAGGGTAGGTGTAGGGTAGGTGTAGGGTAGGTGTAGGGTAGGTGTAGGGTAGGTGTAGGGTAGGTGTAGGGTAGGTGTAGGGTAGGTGTAGGGTAGGTGTAGGGTAGGTGTAGGGTAGGTGTAGGGTAGGTGTAGGGTAGGTGTAGGGTAGGTGTAGGGTAGGTGTAGGGTAGGTGTAGGGTAGGTGTAGGGTAGGTGTAGGGTAGGTGTAGGGTAGGTGTAGGGTAGGTGTAGGGTAGGTGTAGGGTAGGTGTAGGGTAGGTGTAGGGTAGGTGTAGGGTAGGTGTAGGGTAGGTGTAGGGTAGGTGTAGGGTAGGTGTAGGGTAGGTGTAGGGTAGGTGTAGGGTAGGTGTAGGGTAGGTGTAGGGTAGGTGTAGGGTAGGTGTAGGGTAGGTGTAGGGTAGGTGTAGGGTAGGTGTAGGGTAGGTGTAGGGTAGGTGTAGGGTAGGTGTAGGGTAGGTGTAGGGTAGGTGTAGGGTAGGTGTAGGGTAGGTGTAGGGTAGGTGTAGGGTAGGTGTAGGGTAGGTGTAGGGTAGGTGTAGGGTAGGTGTAGGGTAGGTGTAGGGTAGGTGTAGGGTAGGTGTAGGGTAGGTGTAGGGTAGGTGTAGGGTAGGTGTAGGGTAGGTGTAGGGTAGGTGTAGGGTAGGTGTAGGGTAGGTGTAGGGTAGGTAGCCAGTTGACGGGAGCGGAGCCGCGGGGGACAGCTAGTAGGTAAATAAACATCAAATTCGCGATTAATTCGCGACACACCGGTGTGTCGCCGGGGCCGGAGCGGTGGCTGCACAAGCCACGCATTTCTCCATACAATTTTTTTAGGATGATTACTCCATTGTTTGACATTTTTTGTTCCAAGACGGGCATAATACTGTTTTGTCTTGTTGTGATCTATGCCTGTACCAAAACAGAATTTAAAAATATTTAGTCATTTTAAAGTTATTAGCCTTCAAATTTCCATATTTTAACCCGTAATTTAACGCAACTTTGGACGTAATTAAATAACAGAAGGATTATGAAATCTCTAAAACTAAATGCGTACAGGAGTAGTTTATTTATTCAAGAATTTATATAACTTTACTTCGAATAAAAAAATTCAGTTATTTTGTCATAAGAACACTAATTCTAGAAGCCTACTCATCATTTTTTACGCGCCCGTTTCTAACAACAATGATTGTGCATTTCCCTTTCTCGCGCGCCGCTTGATGAAATAGCAAGCGTTTAGGCCACGCCCACCGTTGAGTTCGACCGGGCGGCATGTGTACTCTTAAAATACTTTAACAACACACTACATTGACACACAACACTATCAACTGCCTACACTTTACCCCACATTATTGGGTACGGCTTTCAGTTACACTGTATTCAGCTTACCAGAGGCCCTAGACAATGTGCCATTCAATTAGCGAATGCGACTGTCGAAATGGCAAAATGTAGGAATTTGATCACGTGACATTTCGATAGCATCTGTCAATCCCATACATTTTTGACGTATTGACAATCGCCACGTTACCGTTGACAGAATCTCACTTGTCTCGAGCCCCAGTAATCTACGTAAGGCGACTGGGTACATAACATTCACACACACTATATTCTAAAGAACACATATTTTCCTTCTGGAGTAACGTGGTATTTCCGCGGCGTATGACAGTGCGTATTATGCTCGAAATGCAGAGCACCGGTGGTAATGACCCTCTTTATTCGAGCCTTACAACCAGCGTCCTTCCTCTGTGAACAGTACCAGTTTCTTCCGTCATTCATCTGCGAGAACGTGTATCCTCCAACCAGAAGCAAATGGTTCTTCTTACCAGCTGGTATAAACTTGTAATCTTGAATCTCTGAAATTATAGTTAAAATTAAGGAAGACTCAATGGAGTACCAGTTTTTTGGCACGGTTGTAGTTATTATATGAAGGCGAGAGAAAGGGTGTAAGGGGTGCAGGCGTATCCTGCTGGATTTTAATCTATACTAATATAATTAATACCAATCGGATTTGGAAAATTCCTTTTGTATATGATAGCCACATTCACGAGGAAGGCTATAGGCTATATGGGAACGAGAAATTATTACAGAATCAGGGAAAAACGGAATATGCGCTACGAAGTCGCGGGCAATAGCTAGTAAAATATTAAAAAAAAAACAATAATGTAGGTATGCATGTATTTACGTAGAAAGCCAATTTAGCTTATGAAAGTTCGAAGAACACGATATTGTCAAAATTTTGTCGAAGTAGATAATTTATTTAAGTTTTTTAACACATTGAAATTGATACTGAGATCACAATGCAAACGTTCCTTGAATACCGTGAGATGACAAATTGTTTTAATATACAATTATGTTTTTTGAATATTTAACTGAAATATATTTTTTTATTTAGCGAAACATTAAATCTTCAGGGCTATTTCCAAGTTAAATATGACGCTTCCGGAATAAATTGTCAAAATTAATAAACATCGCATAAAAACTATTGCTTGATATTGATGATATTTCGTAGAACGTAAAAAACAACCCTTTTCGTGTAAAAAAAATGTATTAAAAAATAATTATTAAGTATGTCAATGTTAATTAATTACATTATTGGTAGTTGCGATTCAAGATTTAAGTTTTATTAAAAATACATTACTAGAATAATAATATAAAATATTGGCATCTAATATTATTATAGTTATGACAAAAGCTTACATCTAAATCGACGGTAAAATTTCTGCTTTAAAGGAAAAGAAGAAAGTGTGTTATTTACAATATAACTAGAGCCATCAAAATGTTCAAGTTACTGCATCCTACTGTAACAATGCAGTACCTTAGTGAAAAAATATCTGGATAACTTATGTAGTTTATCTTACGTTTCAGCAGTATCGCTATCACGGAAAGAATAACAATAAAGTACCTACTAATGAAACTATTCTTTAATCAATTAAGAATACTGACAAATAAAATCCATCACAACCTAAGTCGCTGGACACACTGAAGAGACGTAAGACGAGGACGGGGCGCGGACAGGGCACAGACGGGGCACCGTCGGGACTTATTAAAAGATATAGAAAAGACGAGGCACGGACGTGACGCTGGGTGCCGCTAGAGTTCCGTAGATGAAGATGTTGTTAGTAGTGGTGGTGTAATTGTGTGTGACAGCCGCCCGCTCCTCTATTCTCGCCCGTCCCTCATCCACTCGCGCCCGTGCCGCGTCCTTTCTGTATGTTTTATATAGAGCGCAGACGAGTAAGCGTCGTGTCCGCGCCCTGTCTTTTCTATATGTTTTGCATCGCGACGCTTCTATACATTTTGTATGAAAGGGACGCGGAAGAGACATATGTACGCGCCCCGTCCTCATCTTACGTCTTTTCGTCCAGCGCCTAATACATGATAAAAATGCAATATCCTTTCTTAGATCAATCACAAAAAAATATCCACATTTTAACTAATACTATAACTTATTACTAAGTACGATTTCCAAAACAAAATTCTATTTAAAATCTTATTCATTTGTTGTACACCAACCACGGTGTAATCTTTTTAACCCAAAGGTTGACTGGTAGAGAATGTCATGTTGCATTTAGTCCGCCCTTGTACCACTATTGTTTATAAATAAAGTTTAAATAAATAAATATAATCTTACTTACATGAAATCCTCACCGGATGAACCGATTTTGACACAATTTCGAACACGGGTAGAGCATGGCCTGGGCGGAAAGTCTCTGAAGTTTTCCAGGAGCAGGCTTAGGAGACCTAGCTCCCAAAGGCTTCATAAAGAGACGAGATACTTAGAACTATAAAGAGGTCAGGGGCAAACAAGAAATTAATGAGGTGGTTGTGACTATGCTCAAAAAATATTTTAATGCAAAGCCATCAATTTTGTTTTTGACTAACTTGTTATTATTTGGATCGTCCCTCATGTTAATTATACATGCTATCCACTAATCTTAACATAATATCCACTATCAAATTTTCTGTACACTGGTGGTTCATGTTCGTGATCATTGTTAAAGAATACCACTTCAGTTTCGTCCTTATTCAGAAAGATCCGTGCCTTGCATCCCTTGCCTTTCTTGGAGCAGTACCAGTGCCGAGGAGTCGTTTGAGCGAATGTGAATCCTTCTGCCATCAACAGTCTCTTGTTTTCTGATAGTTGTATGAACTTCACGTTGCCTGTGGGAAATAAGGATTTTATTAAAATTTATTTCTAAATCAGGTATGTTTAGAAAGTCACATTCTGAAATATGTTAGATCCATACGAGAATATCCATATTTATACGCGTGGTTAAATATGCTCTAAAGATAAGTAAAAATAAGAAATGACAATAAAATAAAAGGAGTTAAAAAAACTCAAACTGTCTTTTCAACGTCGTCGGTTTCATTTTTCTTAAAAAGAATACATCTTACAACAAGTAATATAGTAGAAAATAATATGATTTCATAAGGTAGTGAGATAAGAGTTTCAACACCAAACGTAGTCTTTTTAGAAAATTCATCATTTTGAATATCTACACTCTCTAGGTTGCGGAATTTGCTCGAAAGAGTCACCGCGGCCCTGGAACGCAAAGCGAATTTGGAGGAACACGGATGGGTTTTAGTCAGTAAGAGTCTGACACTCCCTTGCACTCCGCCCAGAGCGGAAGGGGTCATTTGATGATGACTCATCCTTAACTAGCATTAAACTTACATTTAGTAAAGAAGAAATCTTGGTTTTTTTCACGTTGGTTTCACGTTTTTGAAGTCCAAAAATAAAAATCAGAAATCTAGTAAATCTTTAATTGTAGCCTACATCAATTCTAGTGAGGGTTTCATGGCACTCTTCATACAAAAATGTACATTATATTTGAATGGACTCAATTAAAACATAACGACAAAAATCGCAAACATAAATTTTTCCTTCTTCAATGACAGTCGGTATCAAACTTTACAGCGCTTGGAAGTTAACCATCTACTTGGTGCACTGCACCCGACCCCTCACCTCACTGACACAGGAAGGTTCCGGGGCACCAATAACTTTAAATCGTACTACACGAAAAGTTTAAGGTACATTCCATTATCCATTTGTTTATAAACGGGAGGCTCATGGTCATGTTCATTTTCAATAAACACAATTTCAGATCTATCTTGACTTAACACAACTTTGGCTTTACATCCTTTTTTCTTTTTTTTAGAACAGTAGTAGTAGCGAGGTTTGTATTCAGAAAACGTATAATTGTTAACCATTAATAACTTCTTGCTGCCTCCTACGTCTATAAACTTCGCATGATCTGAAATTTAAAAAAATGAATACATGTTTCATAACAATCATCATTTCTGCCGTTTATACTGCTCGACATAGGCCTCCCTCAACGTCGTTTCATTGACAGGTGATGTACCCGTCGCATGCAGCTGGCTACACGACTCTCGCCAGGTCGTGGGAACATCTTATGGGAGGCTACGCCAATGCTGCATTTTCCGGAACACGCATTAGGTAAGTTAAGGTAAAACTAATAATTGTATGTATAATTTTATTTTTTGTTGATTATTTCAATGTAAGTACAAAAAAAATGTGTAAAATTGTGTTTTATTGGATTTTAATTTTTAGATTTCGGAATATCGAAACTGGTCAGACTGTAGCGGCATCAATACAGGCGGCTACAAAACACCAACGTAGCAAAATCTACATCGCAACAAAAACAACTGCGACACCATCTATCCCACCAACTGCGAACTAACTTAACGAAATCTACATCGCGGTATCGGAGTTTTCCGTGCGATTTGAACATCAACAGTTCGATTATCAACTATCGGGCAGTTGCCCACCGGACACAACAACCGTTAGGTCGGAGGATCATCCCTTTTCAATGGAGGTTTGCAAGACTTTACTCTCTGTTCCGCATACCTTTACAAAACAAGCACGACCAAATGTATGTCAGTAAAACCAGACATTTAATATTAGTAGGAATCCCTTAGAACTTAGGACAGTATTAAGAGAAGCTAAATCTATTTAACATTTATTTAAAATAACAAATTAATAAGTTTATTATAAGTAATAAATAAGATTTTTTTCAATCTTTACGTTTATTTTATTTTACAGTCCATTTAAAAAAAATATTAATTAACTTATTACTTAATTAGTTATTTTAAATAAATGTAACACACACAGTGACCTTAAAGTTACTGTCAGACGTAAACACTGCTTAATGCACAATCAGAGGTAAAATAACTGTGTAATAAGTACCTACAACTACTCTACACTAATTAGCGACGGCCAATCATCCGTATTGAACACGGTTATTACCATTTAACCACTAATTTTTACATAAAACCCGTTAATTTGCTTATAAAATGGTGGATTATGATTATGATTGTTATCTATGAAAGCCACTCGATTTCCATCAGGTGTCAGGAAGATTCTTGCCTTGCATCCTTTTTGCTTCTTGGAACAATACCAGTGCTTCGGGTTAGCTTGAGCGAACGTGTAACCTTCAGCCATCAGCAGTCTTTTATTGTCACTCAAGTTTATAAACTTGACATCAGCTGTAAAAAGTAATTACGATCACACACCAAACACACAAAACAAAGAAATCAATTTTTGTTAGCACACACAGGTATACATAATGAAGGCAAAAAACTAAGGAGACTTTTTTTAAACAATCATTATTGTGTGCTTCTCTGCTGCACCATATATAGGTTCCTCGAGAATTTTCGTAGTGAATTACAAAATCGAGAGAAATGGAAATAATAGGAACAATAAAATAGTCTTTTCAAAGGAATAAACCAGTTCTGGCTAAACAAAAATACAATTAAAATAACTTATGGAATGGTAATATTTATTTTGTAAGTAGGATATACATAACACTTTTATACAACAATATTTTTGTTTTGGTGGTTTTAGACTGAATGACTGTGAAATCAGAATTGGTATGTATGAAAAATTAACTATAAATAATATATTTTATTCATTTAATCTTATCAACATACGTTATAAAATAAAATAAAAAAGCCTCTTTATTTGATGCAAACTTAACCAATTGTAGAATACATGCACATTTAGGTAAAAACATTTAATGGTGTCGTTTTGGTTACTGTTTCTAAAATTAATATTATTACAAACTAATCCATTGATTTAAAATTGAAAAGTCCATAAAAATAATTTCTGATTAAATTGTAATCGATTAATTATAATATTATATTTATAGCGTAGGTAATAATATATTTTATAAAAATAAAAATTATGGAAATAGAAATAGTGAATTGTAAAGAATTAACTAAAACTAAATAATTACTAAATTTTAATTCGATTTGGTTGCATGAACCCCTCTGTGGGTAAAAGCCTACAAAGGTACACTATTATGTACGTATAATAAATTCTGTGTAAATGTAAATAATGTTAAAATATTTTTTTAACAAAAACAATTAATTAAATAACGAATGCAAACGCAACTGTAAAAAAATGCAATCTTTTAAATAGCTATTTGTAATAGGTATTATCTTTTACATTTATACATTTTGCAAATGGATGTTATTAGCTTATAGCTAAATTAACTGCATTCCGGCGACAAACAGCCAAAGAACAGAAATGTACTACTATGGGCAAGTACTAATTAGCTTACTCGCTTGGCTTACTGTTGCTTTCCAATTTCGATTAAAAACACAATGTCAAAATTAGTCATACATAACTTTCATTGAGAAACCTCCAATCGAGATGTAAACAATAATAATAAACAATATTTTTTATACCCTTAAATATTGTCCATTGGTCAATTTCATGTACCTAGGTGGGTGAGAATGGTCACTAGTGATTTCGGTCATGTTCCCAAATTCGTTCAGTCTGAGCCTCGCTTTACAACCTCGAAATTTCGATGAACACACCCAAACCGAACTGCTGCTCGAAACTTTCCTGTAAGTGTAGTTGTCAACCAGAATAAGATCTTTGCCTCTTTGCGATTTAATAATCGGATAGGGTAGTTTCGAGGGCTGAGTGGAAGATTCTGACAAAATAAAATAATAATAATTAATCTAATGTTTGAGAAGTAGGACGTTCGGTACGAAACGAAGATGAATGTGGGCGTGAAAGAGAATCTAATTAAGTTCAGGCCTACTGACATAATCCAAAAAAAAAATCGTATGTGGAGCCCCCTTTCATTTTAAATTTATTTTGATAACTAGCTTCTGCCAGCGACTTCGCCAGCGTGAAAGTTGGAAATTATCCCAAGGGAACATACTACCGGGAAAAGGAGTATCCTATGTCCTATCTGTGGGCCAAAATTCATCAAAATCCCTTCGGCCGTTAAGATGTGAAACGTTAAGAGACAGAGTTACTTCCACATTATATTATATATAGGTACATAAGTATAGATTTGTGGTTAAAAATACACACTCTAAAAACTTCAACTATCTTTAATACGGTTCTTGAGAAACTGCTCAGTAACAGACAGACGGACGAAGGACCAGCGGAGGCTTAGCAATAGGGTTCCCTTGGTGACTCACACCACACCACATTCGGTCAAGCAAAGTAAGTTTGAGAACATAACCATTCAAGAATAAAACGTCAAAAACCCACAGAGGAAATTCTTCCACGCAAGGTCCTCGAAGCCGAAGATACGTTACTGTTTGGGCGGATGACAATGTTCATGCAACTCTCGAATAATGTACCCATAATCATCCAGCATGAGTCTCGCTTTGCATTTTCCCCTTCGTACTGAGCAGATCCACGAATTCTTCCCTGAAGCCTTTGCAAATGTGTGATTTTTATACACGATTTGAGTTTTGCCTCTTTGTGATAGTTTCGTCGTATAGGGAATTTTCGAACAACCGTCGAATAACTCTGTGAAAATTAAAAGTGTTTTGATTAGTTTATGCGTCACTAGGTTGCATATTGTATGTACTTATATCTTATTCTAATAATAACAAATATATCTTTATTTTTAGGCTACTTTGGCCCATATACCTTACAAAATATCTTAATACAGTTTGTGTTAGTATATATAGAAACTTAGTATATTATAGTCTTAATAAATAGTCTTTGCCTAGGAGAAAACCAGTTCGGGCTAAACAAAATTAAAATTAATACAATTTATGGATTGGTTTTTTAAGTCATCATCATCATCATCATATCAGTCGAAAGACGTCCACTCCTGGACATAGGCCTCCCCCAAAAGGGGGGGTTTGCCATAATAGCCACGCTTGGCAGGCGGGTTGGCGATCGCAGTGTAGCTGTTGCAATGTACAGAGAATGCTGCTGCCCATTCTCTAGTGAGTCCCTTAGTCGCCTCTTACGACACCCACGGGAAGTGATGGTATGGTTTAGTAAGTAGGTTAAACGTAACACTTTTATACGACAATCTTTTTTGGTGATTTTAGGCTAGATGACTGTGAAATCCAAATTGGACTAAAAGAAAAGTAAACAATTTTAAATACTATCTTTTATTCATTTAATCTTATCAATATACATAGTGAAATAAAAATAAAATAGCCTATTTATTTCATGCAAACCCTGTAAGAAACCAACTGTAGAATACAAACATTTAATTTCATTGTTTGGTTACCGTTTTTAAAATTATTATTAAGTGTAACAAACTAATTATAACATTATAGCGTAGGTAATAATATATTTTATTGTAAATTGGTAATAATATATTAATTGTAAAGAATTAACTAGAATTAAATTATTACAAAATTTAAATCAAATTAGATTTGATTGCATGAACCCCTCAGTGGGTAAAGGCCTCCTCCAGAGCCACATACATAGGTACACTATATTTACAATGAAGGTAAATATAAATAATGTTAAAATATTTTTTTACAAAAAAAATGAAGTAAGTAATTAAATAAGGAATGTAAACGCGACTGTTAAAATTCAATCTTTTAAAAATATGTGCATACATAGGTACGGGTTTTACAATTGCTTACAGCTATTTGTAATATTATCTTTTACATTAAACATTTTGCAAATGGATGTTATACTTACTATATAGCTTATAGCTAAAATAACTGCATTCTGTCGACAAACACAGTCAAAGAACAAAAATGTACTACTATGGACAAGTACTAATTAGGTACTCGTTTGGCTTACTGCTGCTTTCATAACCTTCATTCAGAAACTTCCTATCGAGATGAAAAAACAACAAATACTTTAGACCCTTATATATTGTCCATTTTTCAATTTCATGTATCTCCTAGGTGGATGAGAGTGGTCATTAGTGATTTCGGTCATGTTCCCAAATTCGTCCAGTCTGAGCCTCGCTTTACAACCTCGAATTTTCGATGAACACACCCAAACCGAACTGCTGCTCGAAACTTTCCCGTACGTATAGTTGTCAACCAGAATAAGATCTTTGCCTCTTTGCGATTTAATAATCGGATAGGGTAGTTTCGAATGCTGAGTGGAAGATTCTGTCGAAATAAAATAATGTTATTAATCTAATGTTTGAGAAGTAGGATGTTCGGTACGAAACGAAGATGAATGTGGGCGTCAAAGAGACATCTAATTAAGTTCAGGGCCTAAACCACCAACTCTTAAAGCAGTATACTTGACTATTACTTCCAGTGGGAAAGAGACGGAGCTATACGCCCTGTATAGCTCCGTCTCTTTCGCATTGGAAGTAATATTGAAGTAATACTGCTTTAAGAGTTGGTGGTTAGGCCCCAGGCCTACTGGCCTACTTATTCACTTAAAAACCGGGCAAGAGCGACTCAGACTTGCACACTAAGGGTTCCGTACCATGATCCAAAAAAAAAATCGTATGTGAAAACCCCTTTAATTTTTTTAAATTTATTTTGATTACTGGCTTCTGCCAGCAACTTCATACTACCGGGGAAAACAGTATCCTATCCGTGTGATCCGTCTATGTCCTATCCGTGAGTCAAGTTTCATCAGAATCCCTTTCACATTTATATATTTAAAATAGATTTGTTGTTAAAGCGGCAGTAGAAAAGTACACACTGAAAACTTCAACTACCTATCTATATTACGGTTCTTGAGAACCGTTAAGTTCGAGAGCAGAATCAATCAATAATAAAATGTTAAAAACCCACAGAGGAAATTCTTCCACGCAAGGTCCTCGAACACGAAGATACGTTACTGTTTGGGCGGATGACAATGTTCATGCAACTCTCGAATAATGTACCCATAATCGTCCAGCATGAGTCTCGCTTTGCATTTTCCCCTTCGTACTGAGCAGATCCACGAATTCTTCCCTGAAGCCTTGGCAAATGTGTGATTTTTATACACGATTTGAGTTTTGCCTCTTTGAGATAGTTTCGTCGTATAGGGAATTTTCGAACAACCTTCGTATAACTCTGAAAATTAAAAATGTTTGGATTACTTCAATGCGTAACGAGGTTTACATGATCTATGTAAATCTTATTCTAGTAATAATAAATATCTTTATTTTCAGGCTTTACTTTGGCCCATACCTATATTAAAATACCTTACAAAATAACTTATTACAGTTTGTGTTGTTAGTATATAGAAACTTAAGCCTATGTTAATAAAAACTTCACTTCACTTAGCGCTACGTCATTGTGCGTTCAGCAGTGCGATTATGTTAACATGTCGAAGTGAACACTTGGGCAGGGCGGCGCACGACGGGTGAGTTGTCAAATCATACAAATAAGATAGAATGACAGCTCTTTTGTCGTCACCTTGCCTAGGTGAACACCGTGACATGTCGACAGAATCGACCGGCTGGTGGCACTTGTCCGCGGAAGCGACGGAACACCACGTCTTGCGGCCAAAAGTCCTCTTCCATGACAAAGTGCAGGAAACATGTTGTACATCGGCGCACCACGAACGCCTGCTACTACCACGCGAACTAATACACCGGTAGATATTTTCATTAATTACGAATTTATTTTTCATATTGATGTAGGTAGTAGAGGGAGTAGACATATACAGAAATAGTTACATTTCTGTCTTTCGCTTTTAAACAATTCACCTCGCACCTAGCACCTTAGGTCTCCAGTGTCCTTGGTTGACTGCTATAGAATGTATAGCCATATACTAGGATGTGGAGGTCAGATAAGCAATCGCTTCATGTTAAATACAGGTACCTAAAATATAGTTGAGAAAAGGCTAGGCAGATGATGATAAATAAGACTTTCGTCTGTACAGACTTTGGTCACTCAATAAAAATTCTATGACATCAACATTTGCCTGCATTGCTTCGTTGCACAGACGTTTATGGAAGTCTGTATCGTGTGGACCTACCATTAAGCCTTATGGTGAGTGTAAAGTGCGTTATGCACTGCACAGCACCCCATGCCTCACCCAGCGTGTCCATGAATTTGCCTTGGCGTAGCGACACGCCCTTTCCCCTGAATTCCCAAGGTGTCTATTTGAATCGTAAGACCTACAATAAGTAAAGTCCAATTGAAATTTATATAAAAATACATAGGTACCTTCATATTGTATTTTTTCTATGAGAAAGTACACTACACATAGGTAAAATATTAAAATAAATCGTATAGGTATTTATAATGATTTTTATTTTCATATAGGTATTTATGTTACATTTTTACACATTTACATTTTCTAAAATATTAACGGACATAATATGCTGTGCCAGAGCTGACATGTTTTAAACAAGTATACTTTTTACGGCTTATTAAATAAATAATTGGGACCGTTTTGGTGAGTTACAAGAAGAAAAAATCGAATTTGTTCATCTATGCATAGATAAAGAAATTCGATTTCTTCTCAAGTAGTTCTCATCTTTCAGTTTCATGTTAGGAGGATGAGTGTGATCACTGTCCACGCTAATAATATTTCCGTACAGGTCCAGTTTCAACTTCGCCTTGCAGTTCCGCGCCCTTGTCGAGCAACTCCAGGTCAATTCGCTAGTCGAAGTCCTGGAGTAAGTATAGTCTCTGAATAAAATGAGAGATTTTCCTCTTTGCGATTTAATAGTTATATAGGCGTCTGGATGGTAAATGAAGCCTGTCAAAATAAATAGAACATTAATTTGGTTTTTATTTTATGATTGTTCATAGGGATATTTTTAAAAGCATTATGTTAAGTAGGTACACTACCTATTATGTTTTCTTCGATATTTATGAATTTACGTAAATGGTTTAACTTGTGCAACTAGGTGCCCGAGAAGTTCCTTCAGGTAGATATTCCGTTCTGCTGACTGATTTAATTGAGTCTTCACATATCAGCTACTAAACGTCGAGGTCATTAAGGGTTTTACTATAAAAGCGTATGTAAAAGTGTATGAATAAATAAAACGATCAAAAGTAATTTTCCATATTATAATAATACGTTCTGAAATAATTTCATAATTGCATAAGAATACCGTGTTATCCCGAAACTTAAAAAACATTCATTCAAAATAGCTTTGCGTTAATCTCAAATACATGTAAACATAAAAACTTCAAGCTGCAATCAGTTTTCACTGAAATATGTTCGTGTTTATCCGTAAAATAATTAAGCTTGTCGAGGAAATAGTCAGAATTGACTTTTCTCAAAAACAAAACTGAGAATTCCTTTTCAGTAGAGATGCAACGAATGATGATTTTGCCGAATACCGAACATCCGGCTAGGCTCTCAGCCGAAGCAACGAATATACGGCGACACTTAGAACATTTTTCGGGTGACAGGTTCATATTATTTGGACCATCATTGTAGTGTGTGCGGTAACTCCGCCGCCGTGGGCGTATTTATGTCATTTGCCAGTTGTTCGTGTCACATCAAGCATTGTTTGTTATATCAAAGTGTGTATAGCTTAAAAGTAAAAATCATTCTTCATAACATAAATTACCACTGATACATTATAGGTATTAAATATGCAGATTTTAAAATAACAATTTTGTGACCAATATTTTGCGTTTCTTTATCGTGATATTTAGTATTCGGCCTAATGGTTCGTAATATTCGGGCGAATACCGAATACTAAAAAAGGAGCCGAATACCGAATAGCTGCCGAATATTCGTGGCATCTCAACTTTACAGAGTTTTAAAATCCTTTGCAAAGTTGACTCTTCCATAATCATCTTCCTGGCCTTATCCCTATTTATTTGGGATCGGGGCAGCATATATATGTCTTCTTCTTCCATTTATACATTTGTATTAGGCATCATCATCATTTCAGCCAACACACTAGGCATAGGTCTCTACAAAGTCGACGCTTTGCGGCGACCCAAATCCTGTGCTTTTCATCACATCCATCGGATTTCCACTGCCATCCTCAGGTCATCGGTCCACCTTATGGAAGGCCTTCCTTCCTTCTCCATCAGATATCATATCAGTATTCATCTCATTTCTAGCTTTATCGTCTTTCACGCGACCCATCTTTTGTTTCTTATCTACTCATTTCGATGCCGTCTTTGCGGTACGCGAATTCGTTTCCCATCCTTCGTTTGGATGACCTCCCTCGGCGGATGGTTATGGACATTGTGACAGTCTAAGATGTATCCCGCAGAGTTAAGCCGGAGTTTTGCCTTGCAGTCGCGTGCTCTAGTAGAGCATATCCAGTACTTCAGACGTAACCTTGTGAATGTGTAGCCGTCTATCAAAATGAGGTCCTTTCCTTTTTGCGATGTAATCACTTCATAGTTAAAACCTGTAAACGACGGTTGGGTTTTAGATTTTAAGTCGTTCTCTAGAATTAATATAATTTTATGTATGTTACAGGAAACATATTTGATGAGAATAACATCTATGATCACACAATTTCTTTGGTTATGGAAAATTTCTGTATTTTTCATGAGACGGTTTATATTTAAGTTACTCCAGTTTATTTTATCTCATTTCAGATAAACAAGCCAAACTCACAACACTTAACCGAACAAAGTTCAAAAAATAAAAGCTGCCATCACGATTCAAAACGTGCCTGATTCCACTAATGAAACTTAATAAGATCAGCACATCTAAGCACATTTAAAAGTTGTCTGTCATAATTCTTGTGGAATATTGTTTGATATTCAGTTGTGCGGCTCATTTTCGCAAGGAAATCATACGCGAGTTTGAGCACTCGGTCAGACGAATCGGTCACTTACACTCGTGCAATTATAAACGTGTGAGGTTGAACGCCAGTCAGCCGAAGAGTTATAGAGTTTATATGCAAGTTCCAAAGCTTGAAGATCTGTAAGGAGGAAAATGTGTAACTTCACGAACACTCTTTTAAATCAATATTTACATTTTTACAACATCGTCAGAAACATTAACAGCGCTAGCAACTGTAGGCCAATGTGCCGCCACCCTCAAAAAAACTTACATGATAGGCCCATTTTTTTTTGGTATACATATATATTTCTCAAAACTAGAGAAAAGATCAGGCAAGGAAAAAAAAAATTCAAAACTCAAAAAATTTACAGAGTTGTGAGTGTTTTAAAATCTGTGATAAACAGACACAGTACTAATTGCATGTGACGTCTCTCACTAGCATCGCCATTGTGAATTTGCGCCATCCAGTACAAACGACATTTTGCATGACAAGGATAGAAGAATAACTTCAAAAGCTTGCAACTTCTCTATATCGCTAATATTTTTTTTTATTATTTCACAAATCTTACAATTTTAGTGATAGCTTTCGGATAGGTATTTATTCATCTCGATTTCATTGCCTTACCTCCGTGGTCGAGTGGTTTAGGCGTTTGCCTTGTGACACGGTGGTCGTGGGTTCGGTTCCCACGGGAAGCATACTTTGTAAAGTTGTTTTCCAGTTTGGCTAGAACATTGCAGGCTTGAATCGTTAATCGGGAACCTCGATAACATATTAAACAACGAGGTACGTTAAAAAAACTATTTAATGAAATAATCAACAATACTTTTTTTTTCATTTGATATAATAAATTAATAAATGGATTTACAATTCTTAAGATTCAGGTAGGTAAACTTCTACCTTTAGAATTGTAATTAATTCAAATGTACAAATATGTATTCAATTTATGCAACGTGTAACAGAATAAACGCAATTCCTCTTAAAGGGGTTATTGTAATCATCAGTATGAACAACTTTCATTATAGGAACAACACTGAAATCGCGAAAAAAAATCAACTGCAATACATTTATGTTCTCTTACATGTTGTATAAAGATTGTTGAGATTTTTCTCACTGCAATTGAAAAAAAAAACATTATTAACTACCTAAAAGAAAAACATCACTTTGTGTTAATTTGTTTGTTTTTTTCTATGGGTACCACAAGCTTTCATGACGAATTCTTTCGTCTTGATGAACTCCCGAGGTGGATGACAGTGGTCGTTGATTACGTAAGCAAGGTTTCCTGCGTCGGGATATATCCTTAGTTTAGCCCTGCATTGTGGCTTGTGGGTGGAACAGCACCAACTGTTGATACTCACATGAGTGTACGTGTAACCGTCAATGAGAATCAGTTTCTTTCCTCTCTGCGATTTTGTGATTTCATAGCTTCGACCTGAAAGAATACTGGTCAAGAGATAGCTATTGTTTTTTTTTGTTAAATATATACAAAATACGGTTGATATATACTTACGTGTACCTTTTAAACGATTAGGTTGTTATCTTTAGGAACAAATGAAATGTCTAGATGTGAGTGTTACCAAGACGACGGCGTTCACGGCGGCCAGAGAGAAAAACGAGTTTTCAGTTGACTAGAATTTTATTTCGGGCAGCATTTAAGTGAGATCGGAAAATCTATTGATTATGTCTATGATTAACTCTCGAAATGTACTTATTACTTCCACAATGATACGAATCACGAATTCTGTATTCTAAAATCTCTCAATGTTGTTTCGAGAAATTGTGTACCGACATAAGCTGGCGACCAATCAGCGCAAAGGTCGCCGGTTCAGGTCACGTGATCGCTGGCTAGCCTGTTACTAGGCGCGCTCATGGTACAAACTAGCACGACAGGTTATTTTTCGTCTAAAACTGACCTGCTAGAAGAGTTCATGGTAGGCCCCGGTCTCCTTCGGGTTAAATGTAAATTTATTTTATAACTCTATAGCGTACATGTGAGCTTACACCAACACTGACCAATGCGAGGTCATGTTTCCGTCCGAACGTATAACGTGCGCTGATTGTTCGTCAGTTTGTGTCCTTACACAATTTCTCGAAATGACACGGAGATATTACAGAAAGTAGTATACTCTAGGTGCATCGACCTCACTTATATTAAAATTAATTTTTGTACTCGAAATATTGTAAAACATTGATTTGAAAAGAGTAACTATGGAGTTTCTTGTCCGTTCTTCTCCATAAGAATCTACCCTTGCGAACGGACAGTAGAGTCACTTTATATTATTTTTAATGTAAATGATGACGTTCAAAAGTGCCGTTTAATGGCCTAATTGAAATAAACGTTTTGACTTTGACTTTGAAACAGAATTTTGATTCATATCATTGTAGAAGTAATGTTCACTTGACAATTTATAAAGACTACAATCTCTCAAAAATTGTTATACTTAGTCTAATGGAGTTTGCCGATGGCAATTACAAGTTATAATACGAGAATAAAGCACAGCACAAGTTTTAATTTAACGCTACTATAATAATCTTATTAAATAAAAACTTTATTTATTCATAAATAGACAACTATAGATAAAAATGTATATTATATCCTTTACGATATTAAATTTACGAATTTGCTATTCTGTACACATACCACCTGTTTGCGTTAATACCACCTATGTACCAATAGTGGTAAAACTACTGTACATCAAGTTTAAATAAATAAATTTAACTTATCAAAAGTTTACTTCTTGACTAGATAACAGTACTTATAATGAATTGAGATTATCTTTTTATGTACAATTTAACTTTCTTTCAATTCTATTTGCGAGTTTCAGCTGTGTTTTCTCTCATGTATTTTAATTTACCATAGTTTCCTCAGTATATGCCTAATACAACGTGTAACAGAATAAACGCAATACCTCTTAAGGACTCATTGTATTCATCATTATTCATTATTTCAAAAAAAAAAATGGACTGCTCCATACATTTTTATGTGCGCATAATTCGATAAAATGTACTGAACAGCTGATTTTTTTTCGCGATTTGGGGTTGGTCCCAAAGTAAGTTGTTTTTTTTTTGGGACAAGCCCGCCACACACTCCCAAACCACTGCAACTCCTGAAAGCCAGAATCACCAGTGGCGACCACCAGAAAAACGCAGTCAATGAAGCTCGACGAGTCCCGGAGAAACTTAACTGTCTTGAATCCCGCAACGAAATAAATCAGAAAATAACAGCGGAGGAGTAGGAAAAAATATAATTTCCACTTCAAAAGTTGTTCATAATGATAAGTACAATGACACCTTTAGAGGTATTGCGTTTATTCTGTTACACGTTGTATATTATGATGGTTAATACCAACAGTCAGCCCAAGTCCAACAACTGATGTAACTACAGAATATCTGTGTATCTGTAGGGTTGTGGAACCCAGATAACAGTCGCTCCATCAAAATCCTTGATACCTATTCCATCTTGTCAATGCATTTTCAAACTAGTTAGAAAACGACTATGGTCTAATCTTACTTCTCTTTCTTAATACAATATGTCCATTAATATTTTTGTAGAATTGCCTTGGGGGATGACAGTGTTGACTGTTGACAAATTCTAGGGCTCCAGTGGAACTCATCCTCAGTTTAGCTCGGCATTCCGTCTTGTTCGAAGAGCACCCCCAATAATTCAAACTCATCTTTGTGTACGTAAACCCGTTGACTAGTATCAGGTCCTTACCTCTTTGGGATTTTGTTATTTCGTACCTAATTTCTGAAATAAACGTTCGAACTGGTATTAACTATGACTATTACAGAAACAAGCAAAATCAAGTTTTTTTTTAATAAACACACTGATTTAAAAACGTTTACAAATTCCATCTGACTTATCTTTCAGCTTAGTCCAATCCAAAAATACCTTACGGCGATATGTCAAAATTGTGGAAATGTCAAAATGTATCTTATTTCCACATACTTACATTAAAAATATTCGCCTCATCTGCAGAAAATATTCTACCTGAAGTAAAGAAAATTTGTTTCCTCCGCTTACCTGGAAATCTTTTAAACAAATTTAGTACCACTTTGATCGAAACAATTCACATTCGCAGAACTTTCCAGCCTGAAGGGCACACGATGACTATTAAATATCTGATTTGTAGAAAAGAGACACAGTGAATATTTGTTCATTCACTCTTTGTTCATAAAAGGGTTTTTGTTCCGCAGTGGGACCATTACGATAAATTGGATCCCTATACAAATGGCAAGCGATATCAGAGCGGGAGGGGTCATTTGATGATTTCCCATCTTCAAAAAAAAAAAAGGTCCAGACGGTGCTGACGGGACGAATTGGACTCCTTCGACCATAGTAGACGTCGACGTAGAGTAAGAGGGACATAGCGCTGCAGTGGGACAGGACAAAAAAAATTGGACAGATAGTGGTGGAAGACTGAATCGAGAGGTGTTTAAGGACTGCAGATATAATCGTGCCGCATAACCGGAACCTTGTGAAAGCTGAGAAACATTAGCAAATCAATTAAGTATCATGACTTGAGTCGAAAGGATGTCGACATTTAAGATGTGGACTCAGTAATCTTTGTAACGACAGTCGTGTCAGCCAATAGCTTAATAGCAACGAGAGAGGCCAACACCTTTGGAGGCTTTCGTTAGGAAGCTGGATCATGGACCTGATTCAGAAAGCGGTACACCTGGACACGGCTCGTATTGTTTAGGAGGTTCTTCTCTCTAGAGTCATGACCGCCGTAGCTTGGACCCCGTTTCTGATGTCGGTAGACAATATTATAGATATTTTCTAAAGTCGTTAAATAAACAAAAATATCAAAATAATACATTAAACAACACTTTAATGAGTTTAACATTCTCAATTTATAAATGCAGGTCTCTAGGCTTATGGCAGTGGATATTATAAATTTTTTCAATGAAACCATTTGGGTTTAGTTTTAATTTGGCTTTGCAGTTGTAGTTCCCAGAAGAACAACTCCAGGTATGTCTGCCCTTTTTTCTGAACGTATAACCTTCTACTAGTATTAGATCCTTCCCTTTTTGAGATTTCACCCACTTATAATGCCTACCTGTAAGAAAAAATAAGTTTTATATTAGATTATGCACTGGAGGTTAAGCGGGGTCTTATTTCACAGACATCATATTGAATCCCGACATTAATGAAGGATTTCCGAGGCAACTTACTGACGGTAAGTTTCGAATTTAGAGTTAATACTAGAATCCTGTATGTTGCGAAGGATTCAAGCTAGCGTAAGACAAATTCACATTTAGCCGAAAAGAGAAAACTCTGCTTCACACTACAGCAAGCAAAAGCGAGCCATGAGGAGTTGCTGACCGCAAGTGGTACTGGTCGGCCACCGCTGCTAGGTGCAGGTCGCATGGTCAAAACTTTAAAATGGATGTGTTTATCTGAGGTTCCATATTCAAATTACGTTATTGACCAGCGGGTTTTAATAATAATTATTTATTTATTTAATATGACTACAAAGGTCTATGAAATTCAGTATAATATTATTACCCGGCCGCAGCGGGTATACATTCCTGATTCGATCACGCAAGGAAACTTCGAGCTCCGTTTTTATTTATACTCGTAATTAAATACCATCCATATTTTGAGGAAACTATAACACACTGCACTCGACTCAGTCACCATAACGACGCATTTCCCGAAGACGCAAAGTCAATAAATAACAAGCTATTCTTACATTCAAGTGGATCCCTCGATCCACTGAAAAAGCTGGGTCGAGTGGAGGATATGAATTTGTGTTAGTTTCAGGTCTTCATTTTTAGATGAAACAAAAATTGTCTGTGATCACCCACATAATATACTTACCCAGGATAGTGGATTAGATTAGTCGAGCCAGAATAAATATATGAATAAAAATGTTGATAAATGTGTTTCAGAGTGTATTCCAAAGACATAGTTTTACAAAGAGAAGTAATTAAATTTTTAGCAATTATAATTTTTTGTGAGCCACAAAAAAACAGCATTTAAAAATAATTTGGTCGGCATACAAAGATTTGGTTGCAATTAATAAAATCAGGCAGCAATCCTTGTTCCGCAAATAGTTTGTGGTCAAAAATTAAATCATAAATAGGCAGCTTACAATAACATGACTTTGCATTATAAACATTCAGTCCGCAAAATAACTACTTGATCAGCAAGATTTCATAATTGATCTGCAGACAAAACATCTCTATAAGCAATTAGGTTATTTATGGAACTTAACTAAAAAAGGTTAATTATTAAAAAAAATGTTTAGGTTAGGTTAGAAAGAACTGTGACCTCCTATGCACGAGCCGAGCGAGCGAAGCGAGCGGTGCCGTGGCAGCGGCCGGCAAGTGCTAGGAACGACTAGATTATATAGAAAGAAATATGGAAAAAAAAAAACAAAAAAAAGGCTACCCGAAACGGAAGGAGTTAGACAAGATTAATTATTTTAAAAAAAGCTTGTTACTAAAAAAAATACGAAATGAATCTCAAAATGATTTTTTTTGCTTACCCTCTGAGTGCTCACCAAAATTTTATTAAACAGGAGCAGCTCATTGCTGCTTATATAATTAATATGCTGTACAAAAATAATTACAGCCATCCAGAATGACATAAATTGCTGATTGATTTTGGAATGTTTGCTGGCCATGAGTTGCTGATCAATTACCTATTTCTGCTCACAGATAATATTTTTCTGCTCACAATAATACGAAAACTATGCTAACCGTTCAAATAACACCCTTTTACAAATAATATCAGACGAATAATAATAAACTAACACTTTGAGGGTGTTAGTTTATTATTATTCGTCTGATTAAAACATAAAATTTAAAAAAAAATCATAAAACTTTTTTCTAACACATAATTTATGCAAAACTACGGAATACTTTAAATTATTTATTTACAACCATTCCAGTTTTCTCAACTGGCTCATAATACCTTCTTGCCTTTACAGCAACAAGCCAATTACTAAAAAAACATTTTTTTTCAACCGGATGCAGCTGAATACCAGTAGTTTACACGGGTATACTACTGGTATTCAGCTGCAACCGGTTAGACTAGAAGCCAATTCCAATATTATTTATTTACTTATTCATTTATTACAACCGCAACAGATACATCCGTGGCGATTTTATAACTTACATATAAAACAAATAATACAATATAATAATCATAATACATTTATACAGGGTTATTTGTAAAACACTAACAACCTTCCAGTGGGTGAAAGTACTTATGAATATAAACAACTTTTGCTATGAGACCAACCCTGAAAAATCGAAAAAAAAATATCTGCTGCTTCATACATTTTCATCGGGTAAATATTGCATTTTGAATGAAACAGCTGATTTATTTTTTGATATTTCAGAGTTGATCCTATAATAAAAGTTGTTTCTAATCATTAGTACTTTCACCCACAGAAAGGTTGTTACTGATTTAAAAATAACCCTGTATATCGAGACCCTAATATAATTGGAAAAAGGCCAGGCTTATGATTTACCCTAACTTTACTTAAAGTCTAACATACTGTCCTTGACTTGTTATAACATAATTCCTGACTGGATGTGTATGGCTCGCTCCTGCGACGTCACGAATTTTACCATCCTTATTGAGTTTCAAAATTGCTTTACAATCAGGATAATGCGTTGAACAAGTCCATCTAGATGGAGTGGCTCGAGCAAATGTGTACCCTTGGTACAGTATCAAATCTTTTCCTCTTTGTGACTTTACTATTTGGTATTCTGTAAAGGAAACGCATTACTAATTACTTTTATAGATTATATCAGTCTTGTCTTATAATGAATGTATCATCAGCAAACAACTTGTCGACGGTTCACGTGACCAGAGTGCTGGGCTTTTCTTCGGTCAAAGAATCAGCATTGCCATTCAACTCGGCAAAGCTGCCAGTGTTCTTGTCACTTGCCATTGGCAGCGATGTGGATGTTTTTTTTTTGATGCCAAATTATTTATTTTATTTTTATAAAAGAGGGGGGGAAGTTCTTGACTCCTACCGAACGCCCGTAATGGCTGAGGATAGACGTGTGTGGAATAGGAAGAGGAAACTTTTAATCAGGAGTGTAAAAGAAGAGTGCTAACTGTAGATTACCATTGCCAATGTTACTAAAACAAGACTTATCGCCATTCTTTCTTCATTTTTTTATTTAAAATTGAGATAAAATGCACACTCACAGCAAATTGAGATAACTAGATAAGAGAATCTCGTAAACCAATAGAAATATTCCAGTCAAAAATAAAATGGAACCTCAGTTGATAGAAAGAAACTTTCGACACGTCACAAAATAAACGTCAGTAAAGCGTTGCGTTTGACTGTTCAAAATTCATTCAAGTAATGAAGAAAGAAAAAATATTTAATTGCAGCAGCTAACGTGCGTTCGACAATTTGTCAGAATAATTTAACCATACTTTTCGTTCCAGACACTTTAAAGTTTAACACACTTTCCTTCTTTTGTAATATAATATTTTCTAGAAGGATGTGTATGAGCAGCGCTGGTGACGTCACAGATTTTACCATCTTTATCCAGTTTTAGATTTGCCTTACAATCCGGATACTGCGTTGAGCAAATCCATTTGTAGGGAGAGGATCTTGCAAATGTGTAACCTTGAAAAAGTATCAAATCTTTTCCTCTTTGTGATTTCACTGTGCGATACTCTGTAAAAGAAACGTAGTTTTTATTATTACATTTATATGTGTGAAGCGTTGGACACACAGAAAAGACGTAAGACGAGGTCGGGGCGCGGACAGGGCACAGACGGGGCGCCGCCGCACCGTCGCGACTCTTTAAAACATTTAGAAGAAAAGACGTGGCACGGACGTGCCGCTGGGTGCTGTGAGAGATGACGGTTTTCAACTAACTTCATTCAACCGTCCGATTTTGACGCCCATTCGCTTGCACCGTTCTCACCCGTCTCTCGTCCCCTCGCGCTCGTGCCCCGTCTTTTCTGTATGTTTTATAAAAGGGCGCAGACGAGTAAGCGTCGTGTCCGCGCCCTGTCCTTTCTATATGTTTTGCGTCGCGACGCTTTTATACATTTTGTATGAAAAGGACGCGGAAGAGACATAATATGTCGGCGACCCGTCCTGTGTATCCAGCGCCTAACAAGACTTGTTTTGACCGAGCTGCAATTTAGTAAGTCCATATCACAGATATAGATAGACATAAATAACGCAAGTATCACGATCTGTATGAAAAATATTTGACTCCCTACTATGACGTCAACACAAGCACTATTAGGTGATGGGAAAATCAAAACGATTCAAAGACGCCGCCACGTGTAGGACCTAACTGACCTAACCACATAACTGACACCTAACTGACGTCCGACTAGCGTACACCGATGCAAATTGCGCGCTTACGATTTTTGATCGCAAGCTGGGCACCGAAACGGGCACGCGAAGTAGTTGCTCTTGCGTTATCTATGTCCATAGAGTAATAGTCTTTGTCTATCTATATCTGTGGTCCATATCTTTCCATTGCCAATTGTAATAAAAGGATAGGATCTTTATTCATTAAACTATACAATGTTTGTAACTAGTTTTTTACTGATGACTTTTTGTTCATGGAGCAGCCTAATCAGCAAAATCAGATAATAAACAACAACAAAAACAAAACAGAATCCTGTTATAAATTTTATTTTATCATGAACTTCAAAAACATGTATTTTTTAATCTTTATGCTCTCATAAAAGAACACCGTACCAATGCGACGTATAATTTTACCTCCATTGATCTTTACATAGTAAGGAATTTAAATAACATGCACTTATGTGCCTATTTTCTTTTTCCTTTATTGACCAACCAACAGTTGTTTACACTGTAAATAACTAAAGATATATATATCTACCATTATCATTAACAATTTCTTACAGGTTAGTACCGCATGCCCCATATACCATATTAGGTGTGCCACAAGCACTAAACTATAAAATTAATTTATGTTATAACTAAAATTAACATTAACTAGTATAAATTAACGATACATGATGGAATATAAAACTTACACAAATCGTAAAAGTAAAATTCAATAGAACAAAACAGAGACACAATAAAATGTAAAAAAAACATTACTAGTAGTGTTGTTCTATGAAACTTGGCAAATGAGTCGAAATACACGTTAACGCAAAATGTATGCTATCAACCATAATTTCATAAGGGGATAACGAATAAATCCCTACTTATAGTATAAATGCGAAAGTAAGTCTGTCTGTCTGTTACGCTTTTACGCAAAAACGGCTGAACAGATCGTTATGAATTGCCTGGGATATGGAGAAGGACATAGGCTTCTTTTTTTAAGCGACAACCGACATCCACACGGGCGGAGCCGCGGGGAAAGCTAGTAAGAACTATGTTTAAGTAAAATCTACTAGTATTGTAATTTAATCCATACATACGAACATTAGTTCCACCTATCTTATGATCTAGGCGAGTGAGGATGTTCGTTATACAGGCTGATAATATTTTGCTCTCGATCCACCTTGAGTTTCGCCTTGCACTCGGGTTCCTCGTCGAACAGACCCAAGTAGACGTTGCGTGCTTTAAGGTGTATCTGTCACCGGAAAATTACAAACGCCGTAAGATTGTAAAATATCGCGTGAAATTGTAAATTACTACTACTGAGTTTGGACGGTTTATTTCTTTTTTAAAGGACATTGGCATACTTAAATTACTTTTTAGCCGACTTTGGTAAAACCAAAAGGAACTGTTATGACACTAGTAGTCATCGTATGTATGATCCACCACAGCTTCAGAACTATTGAGCCGATATTTATGAATTACGTGTCAACCAATTTTATATATGCTTACTTTATTATTTATGTATTGCTTTAAAAGAGATGGGGTTATCTTATTTCTTTCTGCTATCGTTCGGGTGGGATATCAAAAGAAAAAAGATAATATTCTGAGCTCCACATTATATATTAGTACAATAACAAGCTGCAGAAAACAATATCACTACATTTCAGCGTTCATGAATACTCTGAATATAAATCGTGTTTTTGTCGACGCCTAATTCAACAAATGTATTTACTTGGGTGAGGATGTTCGTTAAACAGGCTGATGATATTTTGTTTTCCATCCAACCTGAGTTTCGCCTTACACTTCGGGTTTCTCGTTGAACATACCCAAGTGGCCGACAAAGACCGTTGAGCCTTCTTTCTCGAGAAGGTGTATCCTCCGATGAGAATCAACGGCCTGCCTAATTTTGACATTACGAACTCATATTTGTAATCTGTAATAATAAACAACAATTGATTTTAATTTTGGTAACAGTTATTTTAAGTTATGAATATCAAAATTAGGTTGTCGGATCGCTTTAGAATTAAAAAAATTGATGGAGGAGTTTCCTTTTCTGTTTCCAAAATTTTGGCTGACATTGGTGAAAACCGCTTCAAAATCTATTGGTTTGAAAGAAACTAAGGGTAGATAGATAGTCACAGAAACGAAAAACGACTTTGTTTTAGACATACTCGTATTAATAGGAATACATAGATGTACATAAATCAATTGATAGCTAGGTTTAAATTATTTAAAGAAGAAAATTCTTCCCATGTATCTTACAATATTTTGGTCGATGAGGATGTTCGTTATAAATGCTGATAATATTTTGTTCTAGATCCATCTTGAGCCTGGCCTTGCATTTGGGATTCCTCGTAGAGCACACCCAATAAGACGAGGGACCGACTCTTGAGAAGGTGTATCCCCCGATGAGAACCAACTGCTTACCTTTTTGTGACATTACGAACTCATATCCGTCATCTGTGTAAATAAATAATGTTATTATTAGAATGGTTTTAATATCGGTTCTTACTGTCCCACTTCTGCGTAAATGCCTCCATCCACTCTTTTTGGGGGGGAGCCCATGTATAACCAGTACCTAGTCTTTCGGCTGTAATAATGACGAGTAAGACTAGTTTTAGATAAATATTTTTTCTTTATTTATTTAATAACCAGTAAATAAATACACAATTGTGTTTAATCTACACAATAACATGCTCCCCATTAATAACATAATATTTTCTAGGTGGATGAGAATGTTCGTTATTAAGGCTGATGATGTTCTGGAGCTCATCCATCCTGAGTCTCGCTCTGCATCCCGGTCTCTTCACGGAACATACCCAAGTTCCATCTCGAGTGGTCTTCGTAAAGGTGTAACCTCCGACGAGAATCAAAATATTGCCCTTTCGTGACCTTGTGAAAACGTATTTGTAATCTGTTCGAACAAAAAACATATTTTTTACCTAATTTATAAGAATGCGTTTTTTTTTTCTTCAAAATTATATTGTTTCGTATCGGAATCGGTTCTGTATATTCATGGATCGAAATTTTTTTAAATTAAGTATGTTTCTATCTTTAAATGACATAAGGTTATCCCTACTCTCCAGATTCGTTGTAAAACAGCCTCCAAATTGAAAAAGAAGACTTTAGGGATATTAATCTTTTGTGACTCTACCAAGCAAATAAATCCCCAAAACGATGATAAAAACCACTTCAAAATATATTGTTTAGTTTAGAAGAACTAAATGAACACAGTTACAGATATTTTTTTTTGATATTCATTTTATTTAGATTTACTATATCATTTAAAATAAAATACAAAACATTTATTTAACATAGACACAAATCAACACATAGAAAAAGAGAAAGTAAAATTGCCCATGGCAAGCGTGCCTATACGAAAAAATAAGTAAAAACTACACATTACACACTAGTACATTTTATTTACATAAGCACATACTTTCCTCCCATCATACAATATCTTGGTCGATGGGGATGTTCGTTATTAATGCTGATGATATTTAGTTCTGAATCCATCTTGATCTTGGCTTTGCATTTCAATTTCCTCGTAGAACATATCCAAGTTGTCGTAAAAGATCCCTGAACGACCTTTGAAAAGGTATATCCTCCGATGAGAACCAACTGCTTACCTTTTTGTGAGTTCACGAACTTATATAAGTTACACACATACACATATGTCTTACCTGTACAAACAAAAATTACCTAATTAATACAGTTTTTTGTACAGCCAGTTTTACTTCGTTATCGTGTCGGAGAAAATTTATGGTCTACAATTTTCAACGTAGGTTCTAAAATTCACTTTTATTTGATAATTTAATTAAAAACATTCACATTACATTCGTTCTACGCACGAATATACTTCCCATTAATAACACAATATTTTCTAGGTGGATGAGGATGTTCGTTATAAAGGCTGGCGATATTATGATATCGATCCAATATGAGTTTCGCCTTGCACTTCGGGTTTCTCGTAGAACATACCCAAGCAGAAAAAGTAGTATTGAGAGCCTTCCGTTTTCTTGAGAAGGTATATCCTCCGACGAGAATCAACGGCGTGCCTTTTTGTGACTCTACTAAGTCATAGCTGATATCTGTGCGAATAAATACCATATTGCTTTACTAGTGATAATAGTAATTGTAAGCTATGTCAAAATTATGTTAAAACGACTCGGATTGCAGGAGTTCCGTATGGTGTCGGACGTAAAAGAATAGCACCATCCCATCACTTTCCGTGGGTGTCGTAAGATGCGACTAAGGAACTTACCAGAGACATTGCTACAGCTACACTGCGATTGCCAACCCGCCTGCCAAGCGTGGCGATTATGGCAAACCCCCCCATATGGGGGAGGCCTATGTCCAGCAGTGATCGTCTTTTGGCTGATGTGATGATGATGATGACTCGGATTGCAATCCAAAAAAAATATCTAGAAGGTACTTTGGCTTTTAAAATTCCCTTTTTAATACTATTTCGAAATAAATTGTCTACTACAACTTCTTCAAAATCAGTTGCATGGCTTAGACAAAAATGATTCAGTGATTTTGATTCAGGAAAACTATGAAAAGACATGGATTTAGCTGCGTTTTTTAATGTTTTTTTTTATAATTCATTTTCAAAAGAACACCCTTTCCATTTACCTTACAATATCTAGGAAGGTGAGGATGGTCGTTATGAATGTCGACGATATTTTTCTCTTCATCCATTTTGAGTTTGGCTTTGCAGTTAGGATTTCGCGAAGAACAGACCCAAGTAGTAAAATTAGACCTTATAGCCTTTTGCTTTCTTGAAAAAGTGAATCCACCGACGAGAACCAATGGCGTACCCGTGCTTGATTTGACTAACTCATACTCACCTTTGCGAATAAAATAAAATATTAGTTTAATTTTTTACGCCCCGTTTTACATTAAAATAAATCTATAACATAAGGTATAATATTTTCGCTTCTTCCAAAATTCTATATAAATTAAAATATGTTATTTATTTCATAATTTAATTTACAGTTTCGTTTAAGCTACGAACGAATATGCTTCCCAGTAATAACATAATATTTGCGAGGTGAATGAGGATGTTCGTTATTAAGGCTTATGATGTTCTGTTGGTCATCCAGCTTGAGTCTCGCCTTGCATCCTGGTTTCTTTGTAGAACATACCCAAGTTCGTTTACCTTTAACGGTCTTTGTGAATGTATAGCCTCCAATGAGGATCACAGTATTACCCTTTTGTGATCTTGTGAACTGGTATTCGTAATCTGTGCGAAGAAATACATCTTGGTATTAGTAACATAATACGTTACTTTACACGATTCAACATATTATGTTGAATTGTTAATATCAAAATTAGATATTTATAAATTCAGTTGACTGAAAACTGGGCGTAATTAGTATTTTTATTTACACGCACCCACAATTTTATAATTTTTATAGCTAGGTTATTTTTTTTTCTTTTTATAACAAAATTTTTTATAGTTAATTAGAATCATGAAGATTATGATGATGCTTCGCTCTTGATCCGTCATGAGTTTCGTTTTGCAACCTTCGTACCTGTACGGCCCGATGAATGAAAATTACCGGCACTTAATTGCCAAGGTCATTCAGTCAAAGAGGTGAAGGTATTTGCACGTTCCAAAGCGTAGACCTCTATGAAGAAGAACGTCCTAGAAACTCGACAGACACTCTTTTAAATCAATAAATTATTATAAAGTTCTAGTTAAGTTCATTGTTCTTGTCGAAATTATACAATATGTGAGAACGACGTAAAAAGACGTGCACAAAGCGTCCGGAAATAAAAAATCAACAAATAATTTAAATAAACCGTGGCAGTTGAGAAATTACTATTCCCAGCTGACGGAACCAAATGATGAAACACATGCGCCACTAACAGAGAGCCTTTTGAGTGAGCATGACACTCCCAATCGCCAGGGCACATTCAAGTTAAAGACTAACCTACCCAAAAAAGATAGTTTAAGTTTAAGATACATGGTGATCACCTAATCACTAATCACACGTGTGCCGTTAATGCATGAAATTATACATACAATGGTAAAATAGATTGAGTCTAAACAATGAAAATATTATGCTCTTACAATATTCAGCAGGTCCAACGATATTTCCAAATGCCTAGTGGCTGTGAAGACCAGCATTTAGTCAAGCAAACTTTCATCTATGTACCTATTATATTGTAATTATTGATTTGCTTAACTTAATTTATTACCAAGTATTGTATTTTTTAAAGAATACCTTTTTATGTTATGCGTATGACTTAAGTACTATTGAAAGGTACACTCGCTAAGTCTGAGCCTTAATTTATTTAGGTTTTTGTTCTATAAGCCAGTGTGTGAGTTAGTCAGTCATAAAAATGCCAGTTTTGAAACGTTAATTAATAACTGTTATTTAATTATTAGATACTGTGTTGAATAAGCTACATAAATTATGAAATTTTGGATTCTATACAACTTACAAGCAAAGGGGCTTTATAAATGTGCCAATCTTCATGTATGTAGGTTTCAAGTTGTGAAGGAGTCAAAAGTATCTCAAAATTAATTTGAAAAAATCATTAATTATTATTTGACTGTTAGTATAATTTATTCAAATTATATAAAATTGCCAACATCATATACTTACTTTCTAAATTTGTCCTAAGTTAATAACGTAATTGTAGGTACTTTCCGTATAAAGTAACTAATAAACAAACATATTATTTCAACATAAAATTTCTTCACTCATTTCAATTACATACGAAAGTACTGGCCGTTGATCATACAATATTTTCTGGGTGGGTGAGAATGTTCGTTATTAAGAAATATAATCTTTTCATTAAGATCCATCTTCAGTTTTGCTTTACAGGTTGGATTTCTCGTAGAACAGCGCCAATAACCACTGGTACCTTTAGCGAAGGTGTACCCGCCAATGAGAATCAACTGCTTGTCCATTTGTGACTTCACAACTTCGTAATTGTAACCTGTACAAACAAACAGAAAGGCCAATTCCCATAAATAAAAACGTTCAAAATCAAGTTCCAATATTATCTCAGCGATAATCAGGGTAAAACATTATGGAAAATGAAGGATTTTGGCGGATTCTTATACCAGTTACGCACTGCATCCGATCCGAATCCGTGAAAATACGGATATAAAAACTCGAACCGAATTCGGATATAGCTTTTCGCACCGCATCCGATTCGAAATCGTGAAAATAATGCGAAAGCGTTCATACAAACAGTAGTACGACTACTTCGGTCCGTCAATATTTCTTCCGAAGGAGACTTACAGATGACGGACAGAAATCGGATGACGGAAGTTGGATCTACTGTGTAATTCGTACAAATAGTTTTATGACTAGTTCCGAAGGTATTTTCACGGATTCGGATCGGATGCAGTGCGTAACCGCTCTTACTCTCAATCTTAGATTTGTGCGAATGATCTTTAAATTTAAAACACGGGAATTGTCCTCAGGCATTCATTTCGATCTTTTCTGAATTCAAAAATAGATCGTTACGGATACGCTTCCCAAAATGGTAATTTTTACATTATAATTACGCCAAAAATTATTAGTACCTTTTGAGAAGGTGTACCCACCAACTTATCAACTGCTTATCCTATAGTAACCTAACGAATTCGCAACTGTAACCTGTGCAAACAAATCTAAGATGTTTTTAATAATTTTGTATTCTTACAACAAAGTCACAAAGATCAGATACAGTTACGTACTATAACAGTAGCTGGCTAACCGAACGCCTAGTGACAGGACACAGTCAGCCTCGAGTTAACAGCCGGGTTTTTATCAAATAGTGTAAAATAAGATCTTCAAAGGAATAAACTCCTTTCATAGCGTGAATTCGGTCATTATTTACCTAATTCGATCCGGATGAAGCACATCGGCCGTGCTTTGTGGCCGATGTGCTATCTAGTTGTGAATAGTTAAAAAACAGTGTTTTTTACATGATTATTTTATTACTCAAATTACTTGCTTCAAATTGTATTTACTACTTACTCACAAACAGTTTCATTCATTCATTCATTCATTTGTTTATTTGCACAAACACGAGTACAATACATACAACATCAAATTGTCAGCATGCAAGAGGTGTTACAGTAAATAACAAGCTAAAACAAGCAAGTGAAACCGCGGTCAAAGCTGGTTTAAAATATACCCAGAATTGCATTTACACAAGAACATATTCCCCATTAACAGAAACAATTGTTTTTGGTGCATGAGGATGCTCGTTATACAGGCTGATGATATTTTGTTCTTGATCCACTTTGAGTTTCGCTTTACAGTTTGGGTTCCTCGTCGAACAGACCCAAGTAGACGTAGAACGCTTTGAGAAGGTGTAACCACCGACGAGCATCAACTGCTTGCCTTTTTGTGACGTCACAAAATGATATTCGTAATCTGTGCCAATAAAATACGTAGATAAATAGAGTAAACTTTATTGTAAAGCATTAAAACAAACTCATTTATAAAAGCAATTATTACCAGGTAATTAGGGAACAAAAACAGTCTACAGTCTAGATATTTGGAGAGAAATAATCCCAAACCAATGTGTAAATGTCAGACAGACTGATGCTGTCTGACGCTGATTTTCTAATGAACCTTTCAAAGGACGAGTGGTGGATCATTTGGATGAATATAATAATTTAATAGCTGTAAGCCCTCCTTGCACCAAATAAATAAATTTCATCGAAATAAATTAAATGAAAAAGAAAACAGATTTATGTTAATCAACTTGATGCAAAAAAAAATCTAAAAAATAAAAAAAGTTAGGAAGATATTATGTGTATGAATGTGCTTGTGAAAGTGTTATATTTTACCTAATATACTTAAACAGCATAACACTGATGGTAACAAAACAACGCACGGTGGTCCAAGCGCCTTACTAGCGCGGTCATAAATACCTAACTTTATTAAATGAGATTTTTCTGAAGTGTTAATAATATAAAATACTTCACAAAGGTACATTAATGCTTTATTTACATAATTTAATACATAATATACAATAAACTGTACAATATGTGCTGTTTATATATAAATTTAAATAGTCAATATTTGAAATTTAGTGTCCCTCGTTCGGAAATACATCTGAATATGAAATTAACGCTATTCATGAAGGGGATGTAATTGAATATGTATTCTTTTCTATATTACATATTATATACAACACAAAGCAAGAAAATTAAAACTGCAATTTATTTACAAACGTAATCATAACCACAACTAAGTTAAAATAACCACAACAACCAACCTTATTTCAATTTAAACTAAAATAGTAATAAATCTAAAACCTGCCTCAACATAACGCTCTTTTTCTTACGGGGAAGTTTCCGAAGACTAGTAACGAATGGGTCTGAGCTGAGTAAAAGCCTGTTAAGTAAGTCCGTATTCGTAAGTACTCGCGACATTTTTCTTGTGTGATCCCGCCTGAAGGCCTTTTAATGTTTTTTGTTAGATTCTGCTGCCTCTTCGGATAATTCCCCGATAGATAATAGAGCATACTATGCCACTTCAGCACCAAGGATGAGGACTTTGTGAACGGAAGCTGGGAGATTATACCACGGATATTCTTGAATTAAAAGTCGCGCGGTTTCCAAAACATATTCATAAAATTTATCCAAATCCATATTAAAAAACGAGGACAAGGCTGGTAAAATTGTGGAACAACGATCAATCAAATCTTTATTTAAGCCAGTAATTTCAGCTGAAATTGCAGAATTAGAGAAAAAATTTCGTGCCGTAATTCCATAGTTTGATGTCCCGCTTCCGCCACTTCGTGTTTTGTCTACTATTAAACATCATCTACGTCTAAACTCATTCTGTACATAAGATTTCCTATCTGCTACTTGTCTCTCATACTCCGACCTAACTTGCTACTTCTTAACATCCATCCTATGAGCAAGATGAACAAAATTTTCGAAAAAGCGAATCCAAGAATGTAAAGGAGATAGGCCAAACTCAAACCTACTTTCATAAGGTTGTTTCTGTAAGCAAACGTCTATTTTGTTCATTTCTTTGGGAGTAGTTGCTCCACAAATATAACACTTACAGGATGATGATTCACTCAAAGCAATAAACACTTTACCATCCACCATAGTTAACTGTAAAAAGTGCTAAATTCTGAATGCACTGCTCATTACTACTTACTAATTCGACATATTCAATTTCATTTAACCAATCTGAGTACTTATGCAAAAATTTTGATTTATTTCTAGAGACAATTTTCCAAAATCTATCAAGACTTTTACATAAACTGAGTATCTTACTATCTAAGTTCCTAATGTCTAGATTATTCACCTCATCCAGTGAAGCTAGAATAGTTTCCAACACATGTTGATGTTTCTGAGATACACTTCCAGTGACGGCAGACCAAATCTCAAAGAAATGCATCCTTGAGAAAGTACATTTAATCAAAGTACCTGAAAAATTAAAATATTTTACGTATGTTTCGTAGACCGTGCTACGCATGAGCCTACGCGGTTGTAGAGGCTTAGCAACTAAAGTCACAAAATGACGCAAAAAAAACCTTTTATATTTTCAAAATAGATAGTTCAATCTTTAATTTAAGATGTGAGAGTATTCGACTATGGTTGAAATTAGTTGTAAGTCTATGTGAAGTCAACAATAAGTTAGAAATCCTGTGTGGCGTAGCACGTAAAAATACTTCACAATAAGTCAAAGAAAAATTAAAAAATAAAACAAAATAGTAAGATAATACCTTGATCTTAGAAATCCATGTCACAAACACCGTTCAAAAACAATGCAATTCTGAGAATTCACACAAACAAATAAAATTGGGTGACATATTTATATATTTGGGTAGCCTGTTATAGGTAAATCGTTATAAGTAATTTAAGTGAGGGTAATTGATGATGAAATTTTTGCATTCATGACCTAAGGCGGTACCACCGTGCATCGGTAGCGTGGCGAAGGCGATTGTTAATACGTCAAAAATGTATGGGATTGACAGATGCTATTGAAATGTCACGTGATCAAATTCCTACATCTTGACATTTCGACCGTCGCATTCGCACATTGTCTAGGCATCAGGTCTCACAACTGCGACGGCACATAGGCGACGCGGATACCACGGCAATGAAATCGGATATTGCTTACGCACTAATCCTCAAGCTAGTTCTCTGATCCAAATCCAAGCTATTCAGGAACATCTTTGGCATATCGACGGCAATCCTACGCAGAGCTCAGGAGAACGTTTACATTGTTAAATAATATTGTGTCCTTTCAATCGGCGTCAACTTGTGGCACTGCTTTTGTACGTACGAAGACTGACAGATATGTCCGATTTAAATCCGAGGTAATGCGAAAGTCTTCATACAAACAGTACAGCTACTTCGGTCCGTCAATATTTCTTCCGGGATGGAGGACTTACGGATAACGGAGAGAAATCGGATGAAGGAAGTCGGATCAGACTCGAGTTGACAGCCGGGTTTTATCAAATGGTGTAAAATATCCTTTTAAAGCGTGAATTCGGTCATTATTTACCTAATTCGATCCGGATGAAGCACATCAACAAAAAACACCTATCTAGTTGTTGTGAATAGTTATAAAACAGGGTTTTTTGCATGATTACTTTATTACTTACTTACTTCAAATTTAATTTCAATTCGAATTACTTCCTTATTCACAAACAGTTTCGGTTATCGATTGCGAAAATCTTAAAAGTAAGCGAAACCGCGGGCAAAGCTGGTTTAAAATATACCCACAATTGCATTTACACAAGAACATATTCCCCATTAACAGAAACCAATTGTTTTGGTGCATGAGGATGTTCGTTATACAAGCTGATGATATTTTGCTCTCGATCCACTTTGAGTTTCGCCTTACAGTTTGGGTTCTTCGTCGAACAGGCCCAAGTAGACGTAGAACGCTTTGAGAAGGTGTAACCACCGACGAGCATCAACTGCTTGCCTTTTTGTGACCTCACGAAATGATATTCGTAATCTGTGCCAATAAAATACATAGATAAATAGAGTAGATTTTATTGTATATATATCAGCATTCAAACAAGCTCATTTATAAACGTAATTATTACCAGCTAATAAAGGAACAACAACAGTATAGATATTTGGAGAGGACCCAATTTCACATCAGATCGGATCATCACAGATCTGAAAATGGATCGGATGTGGTCTAATCATTTTATGTGACACAGGTTGAAAAAAAACAGGAAGCACCTATTAATATGTTTATTTACGAATTCCTTATCTTATATCCTTATCAATATTAATATTTAAATGTACCTAAAATGTATCAGTACATTTCTATTAAATGCGCAAGTAGTCCCCATTGATTAGATAATAATTTACATAATAATGCGACAATACTTATTTATGCAACTGTTGTATAATAAGAGGTCTTAAAACACGAATGTCGGTGAGGCTGGCAGGGAATGAGGGTGGGTGATAATAGGATCACGTGAGTGTTTTAATACTTAATTATGTACAGTTGCATACAAGACTTTATCTACCCATGATTTGAATCCTCCATGAAAGGTTTTTCTAATTAATGAAATCTTGGTACTTACGCCTTTTCATATTGTTTTCCCGACTTTTCTGGTAATAATTAGTTAGGAAAGTTCTTTGCTGCATTAGAAATAGTGGTGTGTTATCAAAGTTTTTTGCAATACTAATATCGAACAAAAATAATGGCGGGACACGACGTGAATTCGAATAACCTAAAAGTTTTTCTTTTATTACGGCGCTGTGAATAGTGAAACGCGCGTGCATGACAATGTTCTTTTTTTGAAATTCATGAAGATACCACGAATTGAGTAGTGAGAATGTGGCTGCTGGGTGATTCCTTTGTTTTTTATTTATCCCATTTAAAAAGCGAAGGAGTTGCGTAATGAACCTCAGTACAACATTATATGGGTGTTATTATGGTTACTATGACACTAGGTGTTTTAATATTGGCAATAAGCTAACTGTTTCAGATACTTTTATAGAGGATTTATAGCATGGAAGTAGATAAAGTAACTTAAACTTCCCTTATGACGATCCACTGACCTAAAATTGACTCACAAACACTGTAAACATTGTCACAATCATTGATTGTTCACATAATACCCATTACATTTTAATAATAATAATTTATTAACTTAATTAAAAAAAAAAAATACATCTAGTTTACATGTAACACTGGACCCCACACTAGGATACCCTGTGTCGTGAGGTGAGGTGAGGAGTATCATTTTGTATTTCCTTAGAGACTTACGCCATTGCAGGCTTACATAACTTTTGACATTATTGCAATAATCTCATGTGGTTGGTTGAGCGCTTGTCAAATAAAATTGTCGCACTCGATGTCCTTGAAACGGGACGCGTCGAAATGTTGCCACGTAAATAATTATTGTGTTAATTAGATCGTGGTCATAAATTGTATGTTTTTTTATTTTATTTTTTTATTAGGATTTAAGTCGTCGGTTCGTTTTAATTTACTTTAAATGTATTAAGTACCTATTTAATGTATATTATTCTTTGTAGTGGGTGCCGAAACAGCGTCTTTTTGTTTTTTTGTTCTGTGCCTCGGAGCAATGAGTGACTGATGCTTTTGTCTGTTGCTCTGAGGCAGCGACACGGCCGGCTAACGCTGAAAACCAGCGCCGTTGATTCGTGCCTGCGTGCACGCACGAGACTTCGCTGAGCGTTGGCCGTTTCGCGCGGTAGTGACGCACGATTTATTTTTAAGATTCAAAAATGTTGTAGTACCTATGTGCGTCACTTTCACGTGAATAAAGGGTTTTTCTTTCTTTCTTTTATTTCTATTAGACGATATTTCCTTGGTGGATGGGGATGTTCGTTACAAAGATTTGTAACTTTTTAATTTATAATCCATCTTCAGTTTTGCTTTACAGTTTGGATTTCTCGTAGAACAGCGCCAATAACCACCGGTAACTTGTTTCTACCTCTTTTGTTATGAGTGGCCAGTTACTATAGCGTTGCCAATTACTATAGCAGTTACCTTACTCATAGTGACGCTTTTATATTAGTAGATTACCAAACTTGTCAAAATCAACAATTATGAAATCAATGATAGACCATTCTGACACTATTGTAATAGCAGACTTGAGGCCCAGGTATTCCGAGGGTTCGATGAAAACCAATCAACGATAATTAAAAACCAGAAAGTATAATTCAAAATACATATTCCTTAATTTTCTAACTAGTTATTTCACTTAAAATTATGGGTCTACATCTACACTTCTACACTAATATTATAAAGAGGAAAGATTTGTTTGTTTGTTTGTTTGAAATGAATAGGCTCCGAAACTACTGGACCGATTTGAAAAAATCTTTCACCAGTAGAATCCTAAATTATCGGCGATGGTCATAGGCTATAGAATATTTCAAAAAAGTTAGGGATCCGTATGAAAACTTCGATAATGTGACCCAAGGTGTGAGAAAAAATCCTTATATCGCGTACGCTGCGGAATCTATTGACAATAGAGCAAAGTGATGTACTTCAATTTTATAGAAGTCATCAATATCTACAAAAAAGTCCGCGATACCATATATTTAACTATTATGGATAAGTCACCATGACCGCTTTTTGTTAATATTAGTCAAGCAAATCCCATGGTGAAATAAAAAATGGTGATTATAGTACCATGATATTAATCCTTATCCATTTAAATGGTTTGATAATTAAGGTTGATTATGTCCGTGCAAATTACACTTTAAATCATTCAAATCGGACCTTTCGTTCAAAAGTTACGACGGTAATAAACATGCTCGGAGTAAGAAAAATGTCGCGGCTTGAGCGAACTGGGGAGAATCGTATCAATGCTTGATTCGATGAAGTTGAAACACCACGGCATTTAAATATTTTCGATAAAACAATAAGAATAACAAATGTTTGGATTTTTCGAAAATCAACTAGGTACATACATAATAAGGGGTGAAGCGGGGGTGAATTAGTTTTTAGGGGAGGAAATTATAGCTTGCTTCAATTTACGTCGGAATTCTATGAACAAACTAAAAGTGGGATAATTGAAACAGATCATGTACCTAACTTTTTGCATAATCAACCCCTGCAGCCCTGACGGGCTGAACGGGGGGGGTGAACAGTTGCGCTGAACCAATAATGAGAATCGTTGTGCTTAATTTTCCAAAACTAACCTTTATAAGGGGATATGTATAGGGGCGTCGCAGTTTGTGGAGTACCTACTATCCCCACGCGGACGAAGTCGCGGGCGAAGTGCTAGTACATTAATATTTGTGATAGGGCCTGAAGTACTCAATGCACAAGCCTAGCTGTCGAGAGCAATCTGAATAAGCATATAGCGTGCTCTTCCTTTTTATACAGTGAACACAATTTTTTCCTCTTAGTTTTGCCATGAGAGCCTTTCTCTAATTTCTTTACGCAGTGAACTACAATAGAAATAAGGCCAATTTATTGGTTTTGGTTAGAACAGTTTGGTTAGACGATAGGACGGCTCTAGAGTTTAAAGTATAACTATATTTATCTTTGTATAGTGTTGCTTAAAAGAAGAGATTTTACAACCTTTTAGAGGTGAGACACACACGTTGAGCTGGACTTCAATTTGCTGCATCTAAAGACACACCGCACGTTGGTTGTTCAATATTTTAATTTATTTTAACTAGGTCTAGTTAGGTACTGGTGCCACAGACTTAGGCCCATATTCCAAAACGTAAACTCCAACTCAACTCGAACTCAAACTCTATCGGAGCTTGTCATAAATTAAAGTTTTTGCATTTGTTTGCTCATCTCTCGAGTACGATAACGTCAATTAGACAAGTTTTTATTGACATTTTCGTGCTCATGTTGGAGTTTGATTTGACTTGGAGTTTATGTTTTGGAATATGTGCCTTAAAATAGTATTAAATTTTAAAAAAAGATTACATTTCTTGGTGCGTTGGCGACAGTAAAACTGTTAAGACGAATACCATTAAGTTTTGCTGTTCGACTTACAGTTGGGCGTGTAGTACCTGTCTTGAAGATCATTATAATTCTTTAAAAGTTATATAAACTCTGGCAGCTGGCTCGTTTCCTTGAGCTTTTGGCATCAAATGCTTTCAAGAAGTCTAGAAAGCCAGAGTCTGTCAGCGTAACATTTTGCCTTGGCTCAGAATGGCAGTTTCAGTCGACAAACCAGGTCGAAAACCGAACTAATCTTCACTTAACATGTTTGTGTCTCTTCATATAATTATATAGAATCTATTGTTTTAAATCTAAGCTAATAATACTCTAACATGTAACATAATATAATAAGTAAAGAGAGAGTGCGATTTTTTTTTTGAGATATGAGATAATCTCAGGAACTACTAAAACTATTTAAGCATTTGAAAGGTACCTACATTACTCTGAATTGACATAGTCTATATATCTACGAGTATATTACGTATATAAACGAGTATAACCCGGGCAAAGCCGGGGCAGTCCACTTATCTAAACAAAATAGTACTCTCCATCAACAAGACGATAATTCCTAGGTGGATGAGGATGGTCGTTATTCAGGCTGATGATGTTCTGTCGCTCATCCAGCCTGAGTCTTGCTCTGCATCCTGGTTTCTTCGTGGAACAGACCCAGGTACTAATAGTACCTTTAATGGACTTCGTGAAGGAGTAACCTCCGATGAGAATCAAAATGTTGCCCTTCTGTGACCTCACGAATTCATATGGGTGATCTGTGGGGGGAAAAAATGTATGTCAGACTTTGTAACTTCTATTATGAACTTATTTTAAATATTCTAATTAAACAATCAATGTTAGTAGAAATGAGTCTTACATTTTTGAAGAAGCTCGAGGAATAATGGGTGATATTTTGAGAGTTCATTTAATTGCAGCTTTGCTTAGTTATGTTAAAATTAAGTGTTTGCTGCATTAGACATTTGGCAGTACGCACGCTGGCTTGTTTATGACATAGCAATTCATTATTATCCTGCTAACACAATTAAAATTAATGATCAATTGTATTATCATGCCATTTCCGACTCAGACTTTTGAAGTTGGCTGAAAAAAAAACAAAGATTGCACACAATTCACACATACGATTTTATTGTATAATTACTTTCCCTCTATGACCTATAGGGATCTATTCCTCCTGAATCGCCCCTGGATCGGCAACCTATAATGTTGTTTGAGCAAAAGGAGAATTCGAATATCAGCAGATGTTTGGCCGTCGGTAAGAGTACAAACTTCTGTAGTAACTCCGTAACTTCAACTGAAAAAGTTAATACGACGCAAAAGACACATGCCTACTAAGGTCACCTCTTAAGATACCTTTGCATTGCAGCACTTATTGCTAATCTGTAAAAATCTCAGCGCGAAAAGTGAAGTGAGCCGTCAAGGCCTAGTATGACCAGCCACAATTCCGTCAATCATCTCACCGTGACGACTTAGTTGAAGCGAGTTTGAAGTGAACTATGATTCCACCTGAGGCATCTATTGACACTTTAAGTACCTATTTTTCGCACTAGTGGTATGACAGCTCATCATCATCATCATATCAGCCGAAAGACGTCCACTGCTGGACATAGGCCTCCTTCAAGTGTCGCCACAACAACCGGTCCCGTGCGTCTCGCATCTATCGGCTACCCGCGACCCTCACCAGGTCATCGGTCCACCTTGTAGGAGGCCTTCCAATGCTGCGTCTTCCGGTGCGCGGTCGTCACTCCAGAACTTTTCGTCCCCATCGATCATCTGTTCTGCGAGTGACAGCTCACGTTACCTAATTTTGCAAGAAGAGCATTTTACAAAATAGTCAGCGGTTGTCATCAATCATTCAAATAATTTCAGTAGTAACATTAAAGTCATTTATTTTCATGAGGTTCTTACATTTTGATATACCTACCTACTTATTATAACTAACAAGTAATACTTGACCTCATAAATGGTTTTAAAAACATGTACCAATATTGTGTAGGTAATCTACATAATATGCTATACACTTGTGGGTATACTATTGTTGTATACAAAAAATTGTATGCATATTCCCTATTATGAGATTTTATTTATTCATTGAAACAAAACAAAAACAAACAAAATAAGTAATATTTAAAAATTAAATACACTCAGGCGTCGAAGTATTCCTCCGCATCGCCGTCATCCGGAAACGTGCCCAGAAGGCTGGCAGCATTGCCACGTTGAATGGCAATGCTAATTCTTTGGGCAAAGAAAGAGCCAGCCCTCTGGACACGCAAAGTGTCGATCAGTCGGCGAGATATATCCTTGAAAAGGAGACGTGCACTCGGACCCCATGACCCAAGCGTTTCGACCCTAAACGGCTCAAAACTGTAATTACCAATAAGGTTACAGTATTTGCGCCGCTTGAGGGCCTCAGCAGTCGCAGCGGCAGCGCCGGCACAGCCCGCCGTACTTGGAACATGTGATGGTGCAAGGGTGTCGACACATGTTGCGTCCCACACCAGAGGCCTACCCACCTTCCACGGCACCAATGTCATACCATCTGGTCTCTTCCCATCGTCACGTACCAAGCCACTTGGTTCTAATACCGCAGGTACGCCGGCGGTGACAAGAGCCCGACGAATAATATCATTGATGCTGGCGTGCCGTGCTATGCGACCAGCGCTCTTGCAGCAGGAAAGGCCATGGTGCCCGAGGCTGTCGACATCTACTCCGCAGTGGCACCGATGCGGAGCAACACAAGGTGCATCTAAGCGAAGACAGATAGCGAGCCGAAACGATGCGTCATCCATCATAGTACCTATGGTGGATGACGGGAGTGCTTGAAGCCATAAACCCGACTCCTATTCCCCCACAGCCAGCAGACGCGCGCGCTCAACAGTATTTGATGACGTATGAATCAAGTTATTCCGTAAAATACTGCAGAGCGGCACAACCCACCGTCTCTGGGAGGACAGATTGTCGGGCAAATAAAATTTGTTTTTAAAATAAAACGTCAGAAAATAATACATTATACTCGCATAATATCTAAGACAGTTTGACATATTCTCCTTCTCCCATGACGGCGTACTGTGGTGGTGGGTGGCCGTGTATGGGGAGCGAAGTTGCCAGTATCTTCCCATTCTTGTCCAGTTTGATGCGACCCTTGCAACCAGAATCTTTCTTGGAACAGTAGAAGTTTAAGGACAGGTTCTGCTGTGAGTAAGTGTACCCTCGATACATAAGCAAATGCTTACCCCTTTTCGTCGGTATCATTTTGTATGTTTCTGGAACAGTAATTTACATGCGATTTATGAGGATTTCACGTGATGTTTTTAGGATTGATACCAACCTGTTACTACCCCATTGAAGGGATAAGGCCTCTTTTCATACAGGCTTGAGCATTAATCACCAGGCTTGCTCAAGGAAGATTGTCATGTTCAGACTTATAGCAAATAGTGTATTTTGTAAGTATGGGATATCATCAAATTACTTCTTCCGCTCTGGGTGGAGCGGAAGGGAGTGTCAGACTCTTACTAACAAACTCAAACTCTTTCGATCAAATTCCGCAATCCTGGCAGGCTCTGGCCCTAGCGGGCCCCGTCGTCTTTGCTGACAGCTCATACCGGTGCGCGTAGAACACAACGCGCCGTCGACTCGGGCCTGATCTGATCGGATGGCGAGCTACCTATTGCTTACCGTCCGCAGGCATCAATTACTGCGCCGTGTTCAGAAGCTCCAGTTCCCAGCGGTGGCGGCGGCTGAGGCTGAGGCGGCGGTGGCGGAGGGTTTCCTCTTGCAGCAAATAGTCCACACTAACTACTTTCGCATTTAATGTATAGTATTATTCCCACTTAGTTTTATACTGGATAGTATTAAAATCACAAATGTAATACGAAATAAGTAGCTCTGTAGTCTGTCTGTTTGTTACTTTTACACGTCGTAACGGCTGAACGGTTTGGATGAAACTCGGCACACTAGTAGACCATAACCTGGATTGGGACATAGGATACTTTTTGCCCTTGTTTTTATGCATTATGTTCCCTTGGGATAATTTCCGGCTTATACGTGGGCAGAAGCAGAAACTAGACATATAATGTCCAGGTTTTCTTGCAACGTTGCCTTCACCGACTTCAGTAATGTACAAAATGAACTTGGATACTTCTAATTATTTGAGAAATTTGCGCGGATTTGTAACCACGTCCTCAAGGTAAGAGGTCGTGGGTTAAACAGAATCTCTGGCTATCACGATATGGCTTTGCAGGATTGCCTTGAGACAACCATTTATGAGATAAACCATATTCAACAAAAAATATTACTTTCTACCAACCATGATTCTCGACAGGTCATGATTGTAATTTGTCACCGTTGACAACAACATTACCAAATAATTTTGAATGATAGTTTTTTGTCAGTACTTACCCAATATATTTTTAAACGAGCATGTCTTTTTGCCTTCCATTGTTGGTTTCAATTTGAACTCTGTTAAATTAGATTTAGCTTCGATGCCATGCAAAAAAAAAGACAAATAAATATTAATATCCAATATATTTTCAACTAACATTAAAGTAAATATTGCTTCTAGCTATATTATTTAAACATTATGTTTTAATACGTTCGATTTATCTGGTTTAACAATGGCCATAAATTCTAAGCCTGAGCCGTTTAAAAAAAAATCGACTTCGTAGTTTGTAGACCATTATTAACCAACTTATTACCTCAAACGGTAAGCATGCTACAAAAACAATCCAGAATACTAAATCGATCAGTCGTAAGGAAAGGCATGTAAAAATATCTATCCGGCTTCCTCACATAACATTTTATTTCACTGTGTGTGAGAGATGTTCCTATCAATTTTTTCTTAATAAAAAAAAGTAATATAACTTACTAAATAAGCGATATTTCAAACAAAAGATATATTAATAATATATTCATTCATAATTGCCTTCAATATTCAAAACAATAGTAAATCACAATAATTAACGAGACTGCAACAATAAGTTTTATAAAAAAGAAATGTAATCTTATAATCGATCCTGAGCTTATACCGTCTTAGAAAGGCGTAGTCAGGTTTATCTCAACTTAAACTTCGAAAAATGTGTGTCTACTCTAAACAGATACTGTAACCATCTCACCGTGAGAACTAAGGTGGTCTTGGTTGAACCTTGGTTGGACGAATTGACAGCTCACTTCATGTTCACTTCACGCAAGCTTTCAAGGTGAGATGTTCACAGAATAACACTGCTGGAAAAGACACTGGTTATAACTTTACTTTCTGTTTATTTATACGTAGGTGTATGGGGTAAACGACGTAAAATATTGTAAGTTATTTCTTACATCGTATAATCGATCTCAAAACTGCTTTGACAACAATTCCAATAAAAAAAAAAAAAATAATAATAATATCTGGAACACAGACAGCAGTGCTATTCTATAAACATATTATACATATATAGTCCTCCTGTGTGATTTTGGCCATAACGGTCAATCTCAACCGAGACAAGTCATCGGCGCGGGACATATTATAGTGCGAAAGTTAGTGTGTGCGCAAACACAGGTGCAGTCTCTCTGCCATCACTCTCATAATCCGATGGGACGGCAACCCGACACGACCAGAGAGAGATCAGGCGCAGGACCAACGGCTTAACGTGCTTGCCGAGGCACGGGGGTGTCACACCACCAACTTCCAAACTCCGGGCAGTCACAGAGAAATTCGTAATGGAAAAACCCAATGACACTTTTTGCCCGACCTGGGAATCGAACCCAGAACTCCACACTCGGCAGTCGCGCTTGCGACCGCGAGACCAACGGAGCAGTTATAACGGAGCAGTTTTTAATATTTATGTATTGTATTTTGGGCCACAGACGCCTGAAATAAAGGAATAATAAATAAATAAATAAGTATAACATGTTACCGTGTAAGCATAGGTGAAGTGAATGAATGGACTGACAGTTCGTCATCATCATCATCATCATCATATCAGCCGAAAGACGTCCACTGCTGGACATCGGCCTCCCCCAAGTGTCGCCACAACAACCGGTCCTGTGCGTCTTGCATTCTTCGGCTACCAGCCCTCACCAGGTCATCGGTCCATCTTGTGGGGGGCCTTCCAATGCTGAGTCTTCCGGTACGCGGTCGCCACTCCAGAACTTGGCCCTATCGACCATCTGTTCTGCGAGAAATGTGCCCTGCCCACTGCCACTTCAGTTTGGCGATCCTTCGGGCTATGTCGGTTACTTTGTTTCTCTTGCGGATATCATCATTCCTGATTCGATCACGCAAGGAAACTCCGAGCATTGCCCTCTCCATTGCCCTTTGGGTGACTTTAAGCCTTCTGATGAGGCGCATTGTGAGTGAACACAAACGTGTTCACTCACAATGGGCCTCATCAGAATCGGTTCCAGTCATCACTGGTAACACTGGTCATAGACTTTCGTCTTGAGACACTGACAGTTCTCAGACTGACAATTCACTTCACGCTAACTCCACCTAAGTTTTACACGGTGAGTTGTTGGGAGAATAGACCGGCTGATATATACATACACCAAAGATGTGCAAGATCAAGTGTAAAATGTCACTTGATCTTGCACATCTTAGCGTGTTAATAAAAGCGTGTTAGTAATTAGGAAGTCGACTATATTTATACATGGTATTAACTTCATATTCCAACCCAAATAACGAAAGTTATACTAAAAGTCATAAAGTTTTTGTACAGTGTCACTAATCTACACAGCTAATCATGTGTTTAAAATTCTTTTCCAAAACGCTGAGGCGTTGTACTATATCTATACAACGAAGGATTTTGATCACTGCTGAATTTAACATAGAGTCCGCTTTGGGTTGAGCGGTAGACCGGTGGTGAGTGATTGTGGTCCATTTTGACACTTGTGATGATGCCGTTGGCATCAAATTTTACGCTTGACTTGCAGCTTTTGTACTTTCTAGAGCAGTAGTAAGTGTTCTTGGCTCTATTGTTTTCAGTGTACGTGTACCCGTTGACCATCAACAATGTTTTCCCGCGCACCGTCTGTATAAACTTGTAGTTGGAGAGATCTGAAAGCAGTAATATACTCATTTGTGTTTTGCTCTGAAGCAATTTTTATAATATTACGATGAAATCTAGTTTTAGATTGTCCATTTTGCCGCTGATATAGTGTAGGCAGTGGACAAGGATTAATTCTTTCGGCAAAGACATAAAAGGGAAACTGAATGGCAACTGAAAAGTTGTTATGGTATGGACAGATGATGAGAAAGAATGGAGAAAATCTCTCAAGGAATGTTTAGAGTATGAATGTTGAGTATGGCTATAAGAGTGGGGGAAGACCAATGAAACGCTGAATGAACCGTGTAAAAGATGATACAACTAGAAAGGGGGTCACTTTTAAATTAAGAAATAATGCGTCGACCCCAAATCAATATTTAGATATCGTCAAAAGAATACATGTTTGTGTGTCAAACTAATTCGTTTAAATTTCAGGTAAGAACAATTTGAAAAAAAAAACATTATAGAATAGAATAGTATTTTATTTGCAAATATGGGTATAATAAATACACAATTGCTGATATGAGATATAAAAGCTCAGGCATATTTTACCATTCGGCATGCAAACATTTACATTATTTATGAAACATGAAGTTACATTTTAAAACCAGATTAATTAATAAGTTATCATTACAATTATCATTCAATAAATGAGTTATCATTACAATTATCATTCAATAAATGATTACTACAACCATCATTCAATATCAATTAATAAACATCAATCTATTGCTAAATGTCATATTGGTGACTCAGGCACCATCAAAATGCTCTAACATGAATCTGAATTTCAATAGATTTGTTTGGATTTCAATAGAATTGTCAGTCGCCTTGTAATGAATAAATAAACCACGATGTAATTTTTAAACTTTAATTTATTTGTGTAGTTCCTGTTTTCTTTTTTTTATTTTACAGGCTCTTTATTTCTTATAATAAAACAAGTGCCGTTTTTGAAAGCAACCAAGACAGACAGACAATACTGGGTAAACCTGAGCAATCGAGACATGTATAAATAGCATTTGATGGTTTCTGTTTTAATTGATCACAAACTTGACACAATCTTTTTTTTCCTCACATAATATATTATGTCACTGTGTGAAAGTTTTTTTACTAAACTTTTTCTTAATAAACCAAATTTCATAACTTAGTAAAAAGCAATAATTATTCGATACAATAATTATTTGACCTAAGTTATATTCGTTCATAATTGCCTGCAGTATTCAAAACAATAATTAACGAGAGTGCAATATTACTAAAAATAATTATTTAAAAAAAGAAAAGTAATCTTACAATCGATGCTGAGTTTATACCGTCTTAGAAAGGCGTAGTCAGGTTAATCTCAACTTAAACTTCGAAAAGTGTGTGTCTACTCTAAACAGATACTGTAACCATCTCACCGTGAGAACTTAGGTGAAGTGAGCTTCAAGTGAACTATATTCCACCTTGGTTGGATGAATTGACAGCTCACTTCATGTTCACTTCACACAAGTTTTCAAGGTGAGATGTACACAGAATATCAAGAAAGGACACTGCTGCAGAAGACGCTGGTTGTAACTTTTCTTTCTGTTTATTTATACGTAGCTGTATGGGGTAATGCTTATCCCTAAGTTATTTTTTTTAGTACAATATCATTAAAACTACTTTAAACTTATACTTTGTAAGTTAAGGCCTATTCAAACCTAAGCGGTATTCGCTACCGTCTGCGGTAGAGAAAACCGAGTGGGTATGCGGATTTCGCTATCCTTGTGGGTAGAATACCGAGTTCGAGTTTCGCCTTCGTTTTAAGCGAAACAATACCTATGCGGTACTATGGCACCAGCTTTTCCGCTCTAGCCGCGGAATTTGATACTAAATACTTAAGCGAAACCCGTGCGGTATGTACTCATACCGCACGGGTTTCGCGTTTCGGGTTTCTACCCACAAGGATAGCGAAATCCGCATACCCACTCGGTTTTCAATACCAGCATTTTACGTGGAGCGGCTGCCTACCAGACCTCCACAACCCATTAAGTAGTGGGTAACACGGTACTACTTGGCAGGACGTGTGTCAGAGTTTCTGGCTTTTCGTAACGAGTAAGTCTGCCGATCTGTAATGCACTATTAAAATCATAATAATCAGTAAGAAGGTATTACCTGAGGCAGTCTCCGAGGACGAGTGCGAATTTACGGCGGGGCGCAATATTCGCACTCATTCGGCAGGTAGTGATCATACACACATACTTCGCATTGTGGGCACCAAAAGTAATTTGAGAAATGCAGCACTTCTACGATTAACTGCACTCTCAGGTCCACTGTGAAGTGATCTGGTAGTCCAGGATATCGACGGTGTAGTATCAATATCTAATAAGTACAAAACCATGATTTTACAGGAGGCGAAAAAAATGTTCAATTTTCATAGTTTTTAATATTTGAATAAAAAAGTTACTTATATTAACAAAATAGTACGAAGCGCTAGTGATGGTAATAATGATTTCGATCAAATATTTCAGGTTAGGGATATAAATGTAGATAGAAGTTATTGTTTCAAATTTAACTGAGAACCTGGTATTTATCGCGTAGAAACAAGGTATTGCATTTATAAATAAAAACAGTTTGGATTAAATTTTACACATCGTATTTATTAAATTTAACAAAAATAACACAATTCTTCTTTTGATGTCAAGGCATACTTGTTTTACTAACAAGTTTGACAAAACGTTTGCCAAGTGATGGAACACGGTGGGTTTTAGTCAATAAAATATTGACACGCCCTCCCGCTCCGCCCAGAGCAGGAGAAGTCATCTGATGATTTCCCACCAAAAAAAAAGGCATACTTGTTTTACTAACAAGTTTGACAAAACTTTTAACAGTTACAAAATTAAGACAGTTTAATTTTAGTGGATGTCACAACAGTTGAAAGTCAACCTTTCTTTTGGTTATAGCTTAACTTGGCACTAATAAAGCTGGCTTTGTTAATCAACTAAAAATAATGTAGAGAGATGAGATCAAAAAAACTATGTTAAACAGCTAAAATCATAATCACAGCATCAGTCAAGTGATATCATCATTCTCCTGCCCTTATCCCAATTTATTTGGGGTCAGCATCAGTCAAGTGATATCAAGACAATAAATCAGTCTTCTTGGTACAATGTGATACATTAATAATCAAATTCCCTAAAATAAAGAGATCTGAAAAAACTTAGCATAAATATTTAAACGACAGAAAAAATCTAAATCTCTTACTTTCTTGGAATAAAAGTATGCTTAGTAATTAATATTTAAAACAGGAACTTAGAGGTAAATTCTAAATTCTATCTTTGAACAAGGGATAAGATTCACAATAATCAAAGCAAATCAACTTATTGATCATAACGTTACACACTTGTATTTTTCCTACGCAAAAGGAAGTGTGTCGTAAAACGCGTGACAATCTCTGGGAAGAACTTGTTTCAGCTGCTGTAGATGATTAAATTTTGTAGCTGAAATTGGGATCCTCTTGGAGTGCAACTGGCGATAATTGATATTCTCAGAGTTTATTATCTTAGGTCTCTGAGGTAGAGGCATACAGTCTGCATCAAAATCTAATTTTACTTCGATAGTCATTGTGTTGTAATAGATGACTCTAATGTCTACAACTTGTGGGTCGCCTGCCTTACGTCCAGGTCTAATGCTTTTGTACATAAATTTTTCTTGACTAGCATAATCTTTTACAAATTCATGATCAATCTGGATTGATTCATAAGGATTTAAGCTTCGTGCTTCTTTTGTAATAGTGACGTAGTCACTTGGCAGGTGTATTTCCCTATTCTTCAGTTTTCGCTCAATGGCACTGTGAACTGAATCACACTCCATCTGTGTATGACCAGGTTCTAAAAATTTTTGAGTGATTATGACATTATTCCTCTTGCTTAAATTCAGCAATGCATTTGCCATAACAACGTTGCGGTTTTGGTACGTACAACCATCTGAGAAAATTACTATAGGCAATTATTTCCTTGCTCGTCTAGTCAGCGAGGGACAGCGCTACAGTCAACACGTTTTTAAGTGTAGATATTCGGTATTGCAAGCAAAAATCCAGCACGATGACTTATTAGGTATTTCTACAAGCAATTATCTCATAAATAAGAACAAATCAAGACCTTATGTCTTTGCAAATACGAGCTACTTCATATTTTACCTACGAATATACAATAAAGTGAAAATCGCTAAAATGTTAGTTATTAGATATTGATACTTCACCGTCGATATGTTCCAACATGTAAATCGCACATTACGCACCATGTTCTTCTTATGTAGTGTGTAATTGGCCATGGCCATGTGAAATACTGTTGTAACAATTGGGCAAAATCTGCCCTGTAGATGAACCTATCGACATCCATGATATTAATATTTAAAGCTGACATTTTAAAGACGAGAGAAGTTCAATTAACGAGTTCTTATGAGCAGAATGAGCTCCTTAAGCGCAGAACATAATTATATACTCCCAACGGAGTCCTTAAGGTGAGATGTTTAAAAAACTGGCTAAGTGCGCGTCGGACTCGCACACGAAGGGTTCCGCTACCATCGAACAAGATTTAATACTATCTATCTATCTTGTATGGCCTCTTTATTTATTTTTTTTATTATTGACCTACTAGCTGTACTGTATACGTTGCAACGCCACGTAATTTGTTTTAAATTATATTTTGATTTTTTGGGCCCGGAACCGTTGCGGACGGGCGTCCCAGAACTTTTAACCGTTTCGGAACGCATAGAGAACAACAAACATTGGTTTTAATTAATAATTATAGATTGTTATAGCGGTATTAGAAATACACAGACACTGCCAACTACCTATTACGGTTCATGAGATACAGCCCGCTGACAAATAGACGGTCGGACAGCGGAGGCTTAGTAAAAAGGCCCGGGCCCGGTTCGTACAGAACCCCAATAAGTATCACCACCCTACTCATGAACCAACTTAAAGAGACGCCAACCGTCGTAATTCTCTTCATATTTGAAACACTTTAAAATAATCTAACGCTTCTCTGTGCCCAATATAAACAAAACTTTCAAAATTATTGTTTATATGATCACACAACGAATGAGTCGGCTTTGTTCTTATATGACAAGGGAGAACCATTGTCGGTCACACAAAGGGAATTCAACAAAAACTTCCAGATCAGGTCAGATCGACAAAATCCACGTGCCACTCGAAGCTCTAAACAATGCTACACATTGTGCTTAAACTACACTTCGAGCCGAGTGGCGATTATTTTGATATCCATTTAAAGTAAATATTCAAATCGCTCTCTGTTGTCAAGCTTATGATTGTAAAATTTAAATACATAGTAATTACTAGAAAATATTACTTAGTATTTTTGAAGAAAACATTATAAAAAACAAACAAACATTGAAAAAAAGGCCTTTATTTTTATATTTACATAATAACAATAGAAGCTTCACGCTTGTTGTAAAGGAAAAGTTTGGTATACTAATTAACTTAAACTTAATAACAAACTATCCTCTAATTTTATATCACAATAAACTAACGAAAATTATATTATACTAGAACTAGGATTATATTTATTTACAAATATAAGAAGCTTATAGATACTTTATAGAAACTAGTAGAAAATAAACTAGTGGAGTAAAAAGGGGATGGGAACTAAGTATACCTGCTAAGGTAAAATCTTAAATAAAAACGTAAACCTAATATTTTGTTAGAGCCCCACCTGCATCTATGACTGCGTCGCACCGAGCTCGCATTGATTTTACCAGGACCTCGCAAAGGTCCGAACCGCGAAATGATTCCCAAACCTGGTCTACATGTGCGACTAGTGCTGTTTTGGTCCTTTCGCACCTGTTATCCCATCTCTGGACCATTATACCCCATAGGTTTTCGATGGGGTTTAGGTCCGGAGAACGAGAGGACCACGGTACTGATCGTATACTTGGCTGCTGCTGGATCCAAGTTTTCACCAATCGCGAAGTGTGTATAGGACAATTGTCCTGATTAAAAACAATTTCAGGCACTTCGTCCTCTGGATACACCACTCGCACTGTTGGCAACAAGGTATCTTGCAGCAGGAGCAAGTAACTTTCACCGTTAGCCCTCTCATCAATGTAGGCTAGTTCCCCAGGACCTGCCGCACTCATCCAGGCCCATATGTTGACCACAACTCTTCCGGACTCATTGTTTGGTGTAACATTTTGCGGCTCGTACCGTGTATTATTCACACGCCATAAATGCCGACGACCTATCTGGCTGGATTTAAAACTTTTTTCGTCGGAAAATATTGCGTGTGAAAAATCGAAGTCCCGAAAATCTCGTGCGAAACGGACTCTGGCCTGCTTATGGGCTTCAGTAAGTACAATTTTTCGCGCTGGTTTTCTGTTGTGAATGCCCTCTCGGTGCAATGCTTTCCGAACTGTTTGCATGATGCAGTTAAATTCTCCTGCAAACAGTCTAGTGGACGTAAATGGCTGTTGGTTATAAACGGTAACCATCCTTTGAACCCGCTCGGGCGTAATTATACGCGGTGTAATTGGTGGATGCTGGCTGCGCACATGTCCTTCGCTGTCGTACCGCCGGAGCCATAGACGAACAGTAACAAGTAAATTAAACCTAGTTAGCATTTAAAAAAATAATATCTTACAACAATGACTAAGTACCTAATAACTTCCTATTTATTTATTAACTTTTACAACGCCAGCGGCGAGGTCCAAAACACGTGTTGACCAAAAGGCAAGCCATAAATAATAGTAGGTAGTTTTTTAGTTGTCCAATAGTCCTATTCTATCGGGGTACTTTACCTAACTAAAAAACTAGAATTTTATGGCTTGCCTTTTGGTCAACACGTGGTTTAGACTCATCGAGAATTCAAAAAGTAGAAATTTCATTTATTTAAAATGAGTGGATATGAATTCGTATTCTTTGTAGGGCATTTACTAATTAAAAATGATATGAGAACCAAAGATACCACTTATTTGTTTAAATAATATGCATAAATCTAGTTTTTGAGAGACACAATGCGTTTGGTTACATTATACGCAAACGATATTTTAAAAACCAATTTGTATTAAAAAGATTTTTTTTTTCACCGACATAAAGCTACATCCAACGACTAACGAGTACTAACACGGGCTATATTATACTATTTAAAAATTTTGAATTTAGAGATTCCTACGAAGATTGCAATAATGTAACCCTCATCAAAAAGAAATACTAAGTTTAGGTTTAGAAAAGTGCTAGATCAAGAGGGTAGGTTAACAATTATTGAGATAATTACAAAGTACTAAGCGGTCATAAATAATCACAGTTGATTACTGTATCAAGATAACATTCCAAGCGGACGAAGTCGCTGGCAATAGCTACAAGTCGCTTATAAAGTTATAATATAAAATACACACTTTTCATAACAAAAACATATTTGATTTTTTTACAAACTGGGACAACTGAATTACTACGGAACATATGGCACCCAAACAAACAAAAAAATACTTACTGTCGTTTGCAGCTCCTCGGCAATTTGACTGATGTTCAGTCCTTCCTCCCGCAGGAACAAGATTTGATGCCTCTGTTGTGCATAATTATAAAATGCTACGTAAATATGTTGTTACCGAAAGCTTTGCAAATTGCAACTGAACCCAAGAATTAGTTGAAACAAAATGTTAAGCATGAAAACTTTCTCTTCCTTGGTCCGTTTTTTGTTCTATTACTATTGGTCGGCCTAAAAAGGATTCTTTTTTGTTTTACTACTTGCATACTATGCATTGCTATTGGTCGACGCAAAAAGGGCAGACCCAGCTGTGGTCATCATGTGCATAGGATTTTGTTTTCGAAATGATCAGATACGGGGGTTGCCGATAGTACATCTACCCACAGCGGCAGCGAATACCGCTTAGGTCGCTCTAGCCGCGGAGCTTGATACTAAATACCTGAGCTTAGGTTTGAATAGGCCTTTATTTCTAACATCGTATAATCGATCGCGTAATTGCTTTGACAAGAATTCCAATAAAAGAATGAAACGTCACTAAAGTTGAGAATATCTGGAACAAAGACAGCAGTGCGATTCTATAAACATATTAGGTACCGTGTAAGCATAGGTGAAGTGAATAAATGGACTGACAGTTCACTTCACGCTAACTCCACCTTAGTTTACACGGTGAGTTGTTGAGAGAATAGACCGGCTGATACCAAAGTCGCGCAAGATCAAGTGACATTTTACTTAGCGTGTTACAGTAATTAGGAAGTCAACTATATTTATACTTATTAATAACATATTTCAACCCAGATAACGAGTCATACTTAAAGTTATGATGAAGTTTTTTTCCAGTGTCACTCCTCATGAGGCCAGTCTGGTATCAGTAGATCATAATACTGCTTTATGAACCTAAACGCCTTCTACACAGCTAATGATGTCTTTAAAATTCCTTTTTAAAACGCCGAGGCAATTTACTATAACTATACAAGGAAGGGTTTTGATCACTGCTGTAGACCGGCGGCGGTGGTGGGTGATTGTGTTCCATATTGAGAATTGTGATAATGCCATCGGCATCCAATGTTACTCTTGACTTGCAGCATCTGTAACTTTGAGAGCAGTGGTACTTGTTCTTGGTTCTAGTGTTTTTATAGTACATGTACCCGTTGACCACCAACACTGTTGTCCCGCGCATCGTCTGTACAAACTTGTAGTTGGAGAGATCTGAAAGCAGTAATATATTTATTAGTGCTTTGCTCTGAAGCATCTATTATGTTATAAACGAAAAAAGTTATAAAAAAAATTCTAAAGTAATTATAACGACGAAATCTAGTTTTAGATTTTCCATTTTCCCACTGATGTAGTGTAGGTCACTGCCTACACTACATCACTGTCCACTGACAAGGAATAATTGTTTCGACAAAGATATGAACTTCAACAGAGTTGTTTGGATTTCAATAGAATTTTCAGTCGCCTTCTAATGAGCAAATAACCGCAATGTATTTTTTAAACTATTATATATTTGTGTAGTTTCTATTTTCTTTATTAACTTTACAGACTCTTTATTCCAAAAACGGGTGCCGTTTTTGAAAGCAAACCAAGTCATACAGCGGATGAACCTAGGTAATCGACACATATATAGTACAATATCATTAAAACTACTTAAAAACTTATACTTTGTAAGTTATTTCGATCATCGTATAATCGATCGCGTAATTGCTTTGACAACAATTCCAATAAAATAATGAAACGTCACTAAAGTTGAGAATATCTGGAACACAGACAGCAGTCCGATTCTATAAACATATTACCGTGTAAGCATAGGTGAAGTGAATGAATGGACTGACAGCTCACTTCCCGCTAACTCTACCTTAGTGTACACGATGAGTTGTTGAGAGAATAGACCGGCTGATATATACATTTGGAAGTAGCGGAACAGAGAGGAAAGTCCCGCATACCTCCACTGAAAAGGGAGGATCCTCCGACCAGACGGATATTGTGCCCGAGGGTTGATATTCGGGCTTTGCATATGTTCTAATCGCACGGTAAACTTTGATACCGCGATTTAGGATTTTTTTTAGTTAGTTCGCAGCTGTCGAGATAGATGGCGCTGCGAGTCCCATTTTGTGGCGGTATTAATGTCGCCTACATCACTCCCCTCCGGAGACCGGAGGTCGATAGTGGATGAGTCGTCCATACATCTTGAGATGCTTGCCAGGCCAGTGGAAGGTTGGTTCCAGTGAGTCGGAACCGGAAGTCGCAGAGTTCCCGGTGAGTCTGAACTGTCTGCGTCGCAGAGTTCACGATGAGTCAGACCTGTCTGCTGCTGGTGTGACTGCTGGCGTCGACCAGGAGAGGTTCTTCAAGCTTCTTCATGTGACTGGCCGAAGGCGCAGTGTGCTTGCCAAGGTGGGTCGGAGCTGTGCGACGTGCTGACGTGACTGCTGGCGTCGACCAGGAGAGGTTCTTCAAGGCTCTTCATGTGACGGGCCGAAGGTGCAGTGTGCTTGCCATGGTAGGTCGGAGCTGTGCGACGTGCTGACGTGACTGCTGGCGTCGACTAGGAGAGGTTCTTCAAGGCTCTTCATGTGACTGGCCAAAGGTGCAGTGTGCTTGCCAAGGTCGCTGATGAGGTTGATGATAGAGGCTGAGGATGCTGACCAGGAATGCGCGTCCGCTGCATGCTGGTGGTCAGGATACCCGTAGAAGCCGAGGGTACTAGCTGGCTGTATGACTCGCTGCTCAAGAGCTTGAGGTCACGATGAGGAAGTGATGATGATGATGACGTCATGATGGAATAGCTGCACGAAGGCTGCGCTGACGTTCAATGTCGAGGGTCACCAGTTTGGAGGTAACGAAACAGAGAGTAAAGTCCCGCCTACCTCCGTTGCAAAGGGGAGGATCCTCTGACCAGACGGGTGTAGTGTTTGGTGGGCAACTGCCCAAGAGTTGATATTCGGGCTTTGCATATGTTCTAATTGCACGGTTAACTTTGATATCGCGATTTAGGATTTTTTTCCAGTTAGTTCGCAGCTGTCGAGATAGATGGCGCTGCGAGTCTCATTTGTTGATTCTGCCACCTTGATTTTTTTTGTGGCGGTATTAATGTCGCCTACATACATACCAAATACGTGCAAGATCAAGTGACATTTTACTCAGCGTGTTGCAGTAACTAGGAAGTCGAATATATTTATACATGGTGAGCACTGACATGTGAAAATTCCCAAATAAGAAATAAATCTTACGTAATAGTAATAACAAACATTACATTCGTGATAAACTCGCGGCACACCGGTGTGCTGGCAGTGCTCGAGCGGTAACATATTCTTACCCAGATAACGAATCATACTAAAAGTTATGAAGATTTTGTACAGTGTCACTAATCACAGGGCCAGTCTGGTATCAGTAGATCATAATATTGTTTTATGAACCTAAACGCCTTCTACACATCTAATGATGTCTTTAAAATTCCTTTTTAAAACGCCGAGGCAATTTACTATAAGTATACAAGGAAGAATTTTGATCACTGTGGTAGACCGCGGCCATAGGCGGTGGTGAGTGATTGTGTTCCATTTTGACACTTGTGATGATGTCGTTGGCATCCAATTTTACTCTTGACTTGCAGCTTTTGTAACTTCTAGAGCAGTAGTAAGTGTTCTTGGTTGATTTGCCTTTGCTGTACGTGTACCCGTTGACCATCAACACTGTTTTCCCGCGCACCGTCTGTATAAATTTGTAGTTGGAGAGATCTGAAAGCAGTACTTAATATATTCATTAGTGTTTTGCTCTGAAGTATTATTATGTTATTATAAACGAAAAAGTTTAAAAAAAAAGTCCTTACAGTTAATATTACGATAAAATCTAGTTTTAGATGTTCCATTTTCCCACTGATGTAGTGTAGGCAGTGGACAAGGATTAATTCTTTCGGCAAAGACATAAAACTGAATGGCAACTGAAAAGTTCCTCAAAAAACTCTCAAGGAATGTTCAGAGTATGAATGTTGAGTATGGATGGCAATCTGAGTGAGAGAAGACCAACGAAATTATGGATGAACTGAGTAGAAGATGGTAAGTCTAGAAAGGGGGAGACTACTAAATAAAGGAATAAATAATAATGCACCGACCCCAAATCAATTAACATATGGTCAAGAAAACACATGTGTGTTCTAATGAGGGCCAATTTCACCAATGAAACTGAACGCGATCAGCGTATAAACCACGTTCATGAGCTGTCAGTGTCATTTCTATGGAATATTGACGCTGACAGCTCTTGAACGCATTTTAGATGTACTGATCGCATTCAGTTTCATTGGTGAAAACCGCTCTTAGTGTGTCAACTAATTCGTAAGGTTCAAAAAACATTACCTATCTATTGCTCAACGTCATCAGTACTATAAAAATGCTCTAACACGAATCTATATTATTATTATATCTATATTATTATCACATGATACTGTCAGTCGCCTTCTAATGAATAAATAAAACACGACGTTATTTTTAAACTTTTATATATTTTGTAGTTTCTATTTTCTTTTTTTACTTTACAAACTCTTTATTCTTATCCTAAAACCGGTGCTGTTTTCGAAAACAGCCAAGACATGTGGCGGGTGAACCTGGGCAATCAACACATGTGTAGATAGTATTCGATGGTTTCTTTTTATATTGATCACAAATTTGACACAATCTTTTTTGGATACGTCCAAATCTATTCGGAATAATTTGAGCTAAATGTGTTTTATTCATCGCTGAATGATCATCTTTTTTATGTGCGTCGTTTTCTTTTGCTGTACTGGGGATATTATTTTTTTGAAGTTTTCTGTAGTCTGTTTTCCCTGTGCTGCACACAATCCTGATCTTGGTTCCGTTTCATCTAAAATAAATTTCTTTTAATTTGTTAAGTTACGATTACAGACATTGTAAAAATTAAAATTTATATTTTCTGATATGAGGATTCCAACTTTATTTAAACAACGTGTTCTCGTCTTTGCTAGTGGAAAAATGTTTGATTTTTTTCTTTTATTAATCTAATTAAATTCCTGAAGAATGAATTACTATAAAAATAAACAAGTAACAAATCAATCAAATCAAGAACTTTTTGGCAATTATTTAGATATTATTTAAATATAAAACATCTATTATAAATTTATGAAGTACACATGATATAAGTTAAGAAAAACTACCAAACGGAACGTTAATGTAATTAGGCACATGCTTTTGATTCACAGTAACTTGGTATGATATAATGAAAAGTTTCAGTCTCATTGCAAAAAATAAACATAACCTTACACTATTCCTTTATTTTGATGTATTTTCCGTCCCTCAGTTTCTTGAACAAAGGTTTTTGGTGATTGTGTTCCTCTCTCAAATGAACGATTTCTCCGTGTGCATTGAGGCGGACACTACTTTTACAAAAACAATACGACTTTTTAGAACAATAGAAGTTAAGTCGAGATTTGTTGTTTTGCCAAAATGTGAACCCATTAACCATTAACAACTTGCTCCCTTTCGATGTTTCTATGTATTTCGCGCTAGCTGTAATAAAATTAAGTTTTATTTATTTCATGTAGACTAATAAATGCCTTGAACTTAATGCCTAGGTTTTGGAACGAACCTTTTGCGCGCGTGAACTGTTGTGATTGTTCGAAGGCATTGTCAACAGACAGAAGGAAAAGGTATTTTGGAGTAAAATTACAAATTCATGAAAGTGTTTTCCCTCTTCGTTGGGTATTAGTTACATTTTATGACGTTTTGTGAGTATTGTATTAGGCGCCGTTATTTAAGGAAAAGGAATCTACTTAAATAAAGTACGCACGTGCTTGTATGTAAAAACCTCACTGTGAAAACGTTGGTGAAGTGAACACGAAGTGAGCTGTCATTCCAATTTAAAGCTCACTTCACTTATGTTATCATCATGTGAAATTGTTACAGAAGCACTACTAAAGGTACGGATTGACAACTCACTCCACCTTTCACAATGGTACAGAATAGACCAGCTGAATAATCATTCCGTAATAGAATAAAGGAGATCGCCCAGATATTTCCTGGAATGTTTTAACTCTTCCGCCGCACTCCGCAGATAGTCTTAAAAACACAACACTAGGTAGCTAGCGTAGTGTTGTGTGTTTAAGACTATCTGCGGAGTGCTTGAAAAAAACTGTGCGAAAAAAAAATTGTTATACTTAGCTAAGTATAGCAATTTTTCACATTTCTCAAAAATGTATTGTCATTTCACTTTTTTAAAATAAGGTAATGTAACCTCTTTACTTATTCCCAAATATTGACGTTTCGCTCATCATCCGCTTATCAAAATGTTTTGTCAATTCATTTCATATTTTTTAAAAGCAAGTAGATACAATAGGTACATCAAGTATATAGCATCAAGCATTTTTATACTTGCACAAAATATAGACATGTCACAATTTCTAAAAGTTGGCACAATTGAGGAACCTCATAATTTTATTAAAGAGATTACCTATTTTGACACTTTGAAGTATCGCCCACCATCGACTAACTGGTAAACAGGGGATGGGTGATTATGTCTCTCAGTTAAATATATATAAAATTTCTCCTTCCTTATTCACTCGAACCGTACTTTTGCAATTGTTTGTTTTCTTTGAGCAATAGTAGAAATTCTTTAACCGATTTTTTCGCGAAAATGTGTACCCATCCACCATCAAAAGTTTAGCACCTCCTAAAGTTTCTATGCATTTAACTGAAACGTTTAGAAAATAATTAATACTATTTCTTTCTTTCTCCTTTCAATAACGATTAAAATTGACAAATAAAAGAAAAGAGTGAAATACTTATGGCATACGTTTTATTGGTTGATTTACATAAAGTAGAACAAATTATGACATTAAAAAACCATTTCATAGATAAAATATAATCTCGGAAAATGTATACTGTTTGGTTTAAAGAAAAGGTAAAAGTTACATATAATGATCATTATTGTTATATTAATTTTCGTACACACAATAGTTAAGTAGAAAAAATTGTTGACAGAGTAGACAGACTGTTAACATCAGTCAAGTGAATTCAGCGTGAAGTAAACTCTCAAACCACCTGAAGCTATGGATTGACAAATTACTTCACACTGACTTCATCTAAGCTTTCACGGCGACATTTTAAAAGAATAGACTAATATTTATGAAGATTTTATTTATCTTGACCATACAACCTGATACAATACAAACTTTTCGAAGATCACAGAACAGTATCTAAGGTAGCACAAATTCAACACTAAAGGCTTTTTTTTGGATCTGGCCACTTGCAGAATCTAGCACGCTAGGGCTATCAACTGCTTAACCGGACTATCTTGTGGTGACCTCAAATGAATTTAAGGCCCCCAGCTAGGGCTAACTGGTTAAATTTAAAAAACTATGACTGAATGCGTCGACCCCAAATCAATATTTAGATATCGTCAAGAGAACACATGTTTGTATGTCAAACTAATTCGTATAAATTTCAGGTAAGTACAATTTAAAAAAAAAACATAGACCAGAATATAATTTTATTTGCAAAAATGGGTATAAATACACAATCGTTGATATGAGATATAAAAGCTCAGGAATATTTTACCATTCGGCATGCAAACATTTACATTATTTATGAAACATGAACTTACATTTTAAAACCAGATTAATTAATAAGTTATCACTACAATTATCATTCAATAAATCAATTAAATGAGTTATGATTCAATAAATGAGTTATCTTTACAATTTTCATTCAATAAATTAATTTGATGGTTTCTGTTTTAATTGATCACAAACTTGACACAATCTTTTTTTTCCTCACATAATATATTATGTCACTGTGTGAAAGTTTTTTTACTAAACTTTTTCTTAATAAACAAAATTTCATAACTTAGTAAAGAGCAATAATTATTCGATACAATAATTATTTGACCTAAGTTATATTCGTTTATAATTGCCTGCAGTATTCAAAACAATAATTAACGAGAGTGCAATATTACTGACAATAATTATTTAAAAAAAGAAAAGTAATCTTACAATCGATGCTGAACTTATACCGTCTTCGAAAGGCGTAGTCAGGTTTATCTCTACTTAAACTTCGAAAAATGTGTGTCTACTCTAAAGAGATACTGTAACCATCTCACCGTTGGAACTTAGGTGAAGTGAGCTTCAAGTGAACTATATTCCACCTTGGTTGGATGAATTGACAGCTCACTTCATGTTCACTTCACACAAGTTTTCAAGGTGAGATGTTCACAGAATATCAAGAAAGGACACTGCTGCAGAAGACTCTGGTTGTAACTTTTCTTTCTGTTTATTTATACGTAGCTGTATGGGGTAATGCTTATCCCTAAGTTATTTTTTTTAAGTACAATATCATTAAAACTACTTTAAACTTATACTTTGTCAGTTCTGATCTAACATCGTATAATCGATCGCGTAATTGCTTTGACAAGAATTCCAATAAAAGAATGAAACGTCACTAAGTTGAGAATATCTGGAACAAAGACAGCAGTGCGATTCTATAAACATATTAGGTACCGTGTAAGCATAGGTGAAGTGAATTAATGGACTGACAGTTCACTTCACGCTAACTCCACCTTAGTTTACACGGTGAGTTGTTGAGAGAATAGACCGGCTGATACCAAAGTCGTGCAAGATCAAGTGACATTTTACTTAGCGTGTTACAGTAATTAGGAAGTCAACTATATTTATACTTATTAATAACATATTTCAACCCAGATAACGAAAGTCATACTAAAAGTTATGATGAAGTTTATTTCCAGTGTCACTACTCATGAGGCCAGTCTGGTATCAGTAGATCATAATACTGCTTTATGAACCTAAACGCCTTCTACACAGCTAATGATGACTTTAAAATTCCTTTTTAAAACGCCGAGGCAATTTACTATAACTATACAAGGAAGGGTTTTGATCACTGCTGTAGACCGGCGGCGGTGGTGGGTGATTGTGTTCCATTTTGAGAATTGTGATAATGCCATCGGCATCCAATTTTACCTTTGACTTGCAGCATCTGTAACTTTGAGAGCAGTAGTAATTGTTCTTGGTTCTAGTGTTTTTATTGTACATGTACCCGTTGACCATCAACACTGTTGTCCCGCGCATCGTCTGTACAAACTTGTAGTTGGAGAGATCTGAAAGCAGTAATAAATTTATCAGTGTTTTGCTCTGAAGCATCTATTATGTTATAAACGAAAAAAGTTATAAAAAAGTTTCTAAAGTTATTATAACGATGAAATCTAGTATTAGATTTTCCATTTTCCCATTTATGTCGTGTAGGCAGTGGACAAGGAATAATTGTTTCGACAAAGACATGAACTTCAACAGAGTTGTTTGGATTTCAATAGAATTGTCAGTCGCCTTCTAATGAGTAAATAAACCGCAATGTATTTTTTAAACTATTATATATTTGTGTTGTTTCTATTTTCTTTATTAACTTTACTGACTCTTTATTCCAAAAACGGGTGCCGTTTTCGAAAGCAAACCAAGTCATACAGCGGATGAACCTCGGCAATCGACACATATTTAGTACAATATCATTAAAACTACTTTAAACTTATACTTTGTAAGTTATTTCTAACATCGTATAATCGATCGCGTATTTGCTTTGACAACAATTCCAATAAAATAATGAAACGTAACTAAAGTTGAGAATATCTGGAACACAGACAGCAGTGCGATTCTATTAATATATATTAGGTCTTTACCTATGAAATTGCCGTTCTGCAGTACTGGCCATTTTAAATCAAAATAATTTTTGTTTGGCTAAGAATTAAAAACATGGTTTCTTTTTTCCAAAAGTAGTCATTTGTTTATTGATTAGTGTTACATTTTCATCGCATTTTAATCTTTTTCGTCATCATGGATACGTTAAAAATTTGAGTAATTATGAAATATGAGTACCGTCGTGGCAGCAACGCGGCACAAGCGGCACGCAACATCAACGACGCGACGTTTACGGAGCTAACACTACAAACCAACGCACCACCTGTTATTGGTTTGCTCGCTTCCGTTCTGGAAATTTCGACCTGAAAAATGAACCTCGCGGTCGTCCGAAGACTTTGGTCGACAATGACGAATTAAAGGCGATTATGGAAGCTGATGATACACAATCTACGGCTGAATTCGCAGCAGCTTTCGACGTTAGCGTCAAAACAATATTGGTCCATTTGCGTCAAATTGGTAAGGTAAAAAAGCTTGACAAATGGGTGCCCCACGAACTCAATGATCGCCAGCGCGAAGTACGCGTCGAGGCGTGCCTTGCACTGCTCAACAGACACACAAATGAAGGAATTTTGAACCGCATTGTTACCTGCGATGAAAAATGGATTCTGTTTGATAACCGTAAGCGCTCAAAAAGCGCTAAAAACCTCACTGTGAAAACGTTGGTGAAGTGAACACGAAGTGAGCTGTCATTCCAATTTAAAGCTCACTTCACTTATGTTATCATCATGTGAAATTGTTACAGAAGCACTACTAAAGGTACGGATTGACAACTCACTCCACCTTTCACAATGGTACAGAATAGACCAGCTGAATAATCATTCCGTAATAGAATAAAGGAGATCGCCCAGATATTTCCCGGAATGTTTTAACTCTTCCTCCGCAATCCGCAGATAGTCTTAAAAACACAACACTAGGTAGCTACAGTTCTTGTCAAATAACTTTGCCCCTCTGAAGTTGTGTTGAGTGGCTGCGTAGTAGTCAAAATTACGAACACACTGCAACTACGCATGCGTAATAGACATGGGGCGGGGAGCGATTTTATGTCTCAGTCGCTCGTTTACGTTCGATGCATGTTTGCGTCCCGCTTGCTCCCGTGTACGTGACTGCACCTGCGCAATCTTTGCAAATAGCTAACTTCAGAGGGGCAAAGTTATTTGACGAGAACTGTACCTAGTGTTGTGTTTTTAAGACTATCTGCGGAGTGCGTGAAAAAAATTGTGCGACAAAAAAATTGTTATACTTAGTATAGCTATTTTTTACATTTCTCTAAAATGTATTGTCATTTCACTTTTTTTTTTAATTAAAAAATTAGGTAACCTCTTTACTTATTCCCAAATATTGACGTTTCGCTCATCATTCGCTTATCAAAATGTTTTGTCAATTCATTTCATATTTTTGAAAAAGCAAGTAGATACAATAAGTACATCAAGCATTTTTATACTTCCACAAAATATAGACATGTCACAATTTCTAAAAGTTGGTACAGTTGAGGAACCTCACAATTTTATTAAAGAGATGACACTTTGAAGTATCGCCCACCATCGACTAACTGGTAAACAGGGGATGGGTGATTATGTCTCTCAGTTAAATATATATAACATTTCTCTTTCCTTATTCACTCGAACCCTACTTTTGCAATTGTTTGTTTTCTTTGAGCAATAGTAGAAATTCTTTAACTGATTTTTTCGCGAAAATGTGTACCCATCCACCATCAAAAGTTTAGCTTCAATAAATCTTTAAGAAACAAAATCGAACATCCTGTATGCACTCGGGCAGTTTCTGAGAATAGGCTTCGTACACAGCGTGCCAACAATACGTATGGTGAACGAACTACCGGTTATATTATACCGAGACTTATTAATAGTCTACCCTCAGAAATTAACAAATGTATTACACGAAAAAATATCAAATGTAAACTTAAGCAATATTACTTTAGTATTATTTAGGAATGAATGTAACTATTTAAAGACCTAACTAATTAATACATTATTGCATTTTATATGTGTGCGTTGTTGTCGATAGCAATAGTCCATACCATCTGTATTATGATTGTTGTCGACAGTGGCCTGCGCATGTGAAGTGCTTTACATCTAATTACATTTACATCTAATAGTTCGATATTGAGATAGACTCATGATAGCACAAGTCTAAACCTTAGTGGTTTTTTGGTTGCTATTTAAATGAATAATATTGTATTCTTTCGTATAAACGATAAATAAATTTAAAAAAAAAAAAAAATTAATACTCTTTCTTTCTTTCTCCTTTCAATAACGATTAAAATTGACAAATAAAAGAAAAGAGTGGAATACTTATGACATACGTTTTATTGGTTGATTTACATAAATTAGTACAAATTATGACATTAAAAAACAATTTCATACATAAAATTAATCTCGGAAAATGTATACTGTTTGGTTTAAAGTAAAGGTAAAATTTACGTCGATACATATAATGATCATTATTGTTAAATTAATTTTCATACACAATAGTTTAGTAGAAAAAATTGGTGACAGAGTAGACAGACTGTAAACATCTCAGTCAAGTGAATTCAGCGTGAAGTAAGTCTCAAACCACCTGAAGCTATGGATTGACAAATTACTTCACACTGACTTCATCTAAGCTTTCACGGCGACATTTTAAAAGAATAGACTAATATTTATGAAGATTGTATTTATCTTGACCATACAACCTGATACAATACAAACTTTTCGAAGATCACAGAACAGTATCTAAGGTAGCACAAATTCAACCCTAAAGGCTTTTTTTTTGGATCTGGACACTTGCAGAATCTAGCACGCTAGGGCAATCAACTGCTTAACCGGACTATCTTGTGGTGACCTCAAATGAATTTAAGGCCCTCACTAGGGCTAACTGGTAAAATTTAAAAAAGGATGTCTGATTACATGTTCCTTCCCAAGTAGCAAAATAATGTCATATAAATAGTACAGTAACGTTTTTTATATAACTTTCAGCCATATGAAAATGGTTTTATAATAGTTTTTTGTACGTAAATATAACGCGGGTTTGGGCGCAGATTATATAACATTTAAATCGTGTTAGGGTCGTTTTGCAGTCGCTCCAGCGACAATAAAGTTGAGTAAAAATCACGTAGACGTTGAAAGTTTATCTAGAAAGGCTTGTAATAGATTCAGTAATACTCTTACAAAACTAAATCATCGTATAGATGTTTTGTTATGCCGGTGGTTGGTCAATGGTGCAAGCTAGATCACTTGTGTGACAACAATTTATTGTGTTGCGATAAAATTTATAAAAAGTTAAGTCAAATGTTTTAATAATCATTATTATTTATTAATTTAATGTTAAGAAAGTTGACTGTGATGGAAGATAAAGAGCGGTGACTTATACTTGGGAATTTAAAATTTTCGATGATATGTTTGGTTATTTCTTTAATATTTTAATGGGCCTTCATAATGTTAGTGTTTCAATATTGTTTATAAAAATAAAATACATAAATTGGTATTCATCGTTTCCGCCATATTGCCAATAGACATTGGGCGACTGCATTTAGACCTGTTTATAACTATTGGTCTTATACATGTTTTTGTACGACTTATGGCGTCCTCCATGACGGTTGCAATTAGAGTTATGTTGGAAAATAGAAAAACCTTTGTATGTATTCATGAGAATACTTCTGTATTTCTTACAGGGACATCATTTCAAAAGACTTCGAGTTGCTAAAGCAAATAAAATGGCCATGGAATAACACACATTTTCAGTTATCACAGAAGTGCTATGTAATAAAAAAATAATGGATGTAAAAAAAATGTACCTAATACTTAAAAGATATTTTTTATTGTATCATGAGGAACATTACAACTGATTGCCCACCCATTTGACCCATTTTTTTAAATCTTGCCGGAATTGATCATCTTTATCAAGTTCTTCATAACTTTCGTTACTCATTTCCATGGAGTTGTCTTCTTTAAAGAAATCGGAATTATTTAATTCGTCTACAAAAAAAAAAGATTTCGGTAATATAAACTTACGAATGAATCTAATAAAGGAGCTTTTTATAGAAAAACATACTTTCGCTATCTTGTGTGCCTTCTACAAAAGAACATGAGCGGAACAAAAATGTACAACAAAACAAAAACACCTGTCCTGACTGGATCCAGCATTTACCGCATTAAATGTTGAAACATTTACGGAACCACTTTCATATTTTTACCGATTTCTGCTTGGCTGGTCACAGTTTCTTCCAGATTAAATGTAGGTATCGTTGCTGTATTAAACAATAATAATTGATAATTTTTATTTACTTTTCTTCTAAAACCACCACTTCGTTTAATTCTTTTCCACTTTTTGAAATCCTTATCTAAAATTAAGATACAAAAAAAACCGCGAGGGAACGAATGCGAAGGCGAATGAGTTATATAAAAGATTCTAATTATTGCTTAAATAATCAATTGACTTATATTAGTCATATAAGAATAACGCTTCAACCTTAAAGTTACTTAAAGGTGGAATTATAAGACCCAGTATGACGATTTTATAATAGTTAACTATAAAATCATTACATAACTGTTTGTTTTTTAAGTGTTGAATTAAAGGTTCTTAATTTACAAAACATGGCGACTCATCACTATTTTATGACTGAAACGTATACTCGACTTAACGTTGTATGACCGTCATATAAAATGATTGAGATGACGTTTAACAGACACATTAATACGATTTAGATTATTTATAACTAATGCGTCGTACTGAATACTACTTTACAACTGTTTAGTTGCTGCAAAACTGTTAAAAAGCCCTTACATGTCTGTTAGTTGTATAGTTCTAATATTATACAACGTTTTTGCTACTTGGGTTGTCATGCAATGCTTCAGTTACTAAAACTTATTATAACAAATACAGTTTAAGATAGTATAAGGTAGATTAATTAACTTCTTCGTCGAATTCTTTGTGGCATTTTTATTTTACTATTTGTTTTCTTTCTTCAAGCTACTCGGACGTATTCTCCGTTCGCCAATAGCATGTATCTTGGCGGTTGATGAGTATGGTCGGTAATCGCTGTTTTGATGGTCCCCGTCTTATTCAGTTTGATGGTGGCTTTACACCCCGTGCTCCTCTTCGAACAATAGTACGTAGTACTGTGGTGGTCTTGTGAATATGTATAGTCGTTTAACATTAGAAGATATTTGCCCTTCTGAGTGGGAATGAACTTATAGCCTGTGAACAGTAAGTAGGTAAATTTTATTCTGGGCATTGGTGTAGAAAATTTTATATGGTTGCAGGACATTTTGGCCAGGCTTTGGCAGCTAAGTAGGTAGAAAACCGGTGCGATTTTAAAAGCAGGTAAAATAATCTAAAATAATGTAAACTTTGAAGGCTCTTGAAAACAAGCACGAAGTGCTACAACGATGCGACAGCCACTTTAAAAAAAATTGTAGGTTTGTTTAATATACCAAAAACAATTTTGACGAAAAATGGATGTCGCAATGTTGGCGCGCTGTTGCGTCGTGCCTTTCTATGGGATCAAATTTGGCTTTTTTTATTTTTTTTATTAAGTAATGGGCTTGCTCTTGACCTCGATCACGCCTGATGGAAAGCGATAGATGAGGTCTATGATGAGCGAGCGTGCTCAGAAGATGCCTTTTCACTCTTGCTTTGAAGGCAGACGGGTTATATGTGGAAGGGAACACAGACGCTGGCAGAGAGTTCCACACTTTGGCTGTGCGCATAATAAATGTGGAGGAGAAGCGCTGAGTACGACTAGTCGGGATGGGATATCGACCGAGTGCGGATGGTAGCCAGCAGTGCGTCTGGTATTCCGGTGGAAAAAGGGCGATGGTGGGATCAGGTCGTGGAGGTCCTGCGCACACTCACCGAAGTACAGTCTGTAGAAGACCGACAGGCAAGCAACACTACGCCGATGAGCCAGGCTGTGCAGCTTAGCTACCAGCGTCTCGTCGCCTATAAGCCTTTTTGCTCTACGTTCCACCGAGTCCAATGCAGCAAGCTGATATTTTGCTGAGCCATGCCATAAGTGACTGCAATACTCCATATAGGAACGGACTTGTGCTTTGTACAGACTTAGAAGCGGTCCAGATGTGAAGTATCGCCTAACTCTATTAAGGATGCCCAGCTTCTTGGCTGTAATCTGTGCTTTTGACTCGATGGTTGAGCCGAAGTTGAGATTAGACGTCAGCTCCATGCCCAAAAGCTCCAGGCGATCGGTAACAGGTACAGATGCACCCCGGAAAGTAGGAGACAACTGAAACGGACTCCTTTTGGCAGTAAAAACTGGCTTTGGGATTCAAATCTTTTTGTGCATAAGAAAGGGTGAACAATAGAAATTGGTTGGGTTATAATAACTTATAGTATTTAAAGATCATAAACTTCGTAGTACCAAGATACCAAAACAGTTCTCAATAAATCAGTAAATAAATAAAAGTTACCAATAAGAATCACTTCATTTTATTCATTAAATCACACACATAATTTCAGTCTATAGAAGTCCATTGCTGGATATAGCGTCGTCACATCATTTGCATTTCATTAGGTCTTCCTCTTAGAACCAAACAGTTCGTGCCTAGTAGGTCAAGTTTACAGTGGCGTCAGTGGCATTCATTAGATTTTCAATAGTAGATCTATACCTACAGCTACATAACACATGGGGCACTCCAATGGGCCATATTTTGAACAAGTCTTGAAATGTCAAAGTTACTCGATGATTTTTCTATCCTAAAGTTTAATAAAGTCTCCAGAAGTAGTTTTCACATACCACGGCGGTTGGTGGGAGTGTTCACCTTTGACTTCGAGAACTTTTCCATGTGTGTCAAGTCTGACCGAGGCTGTACATCCAGATCTTCTTTTCGAACAGTAGCAAGTGTTACCGGAATTGTTTTGCGAATACGTAAACTTGTTCAACATTAGTATTCTCTTGCCCTTTGGATTAGGTATCCACTCATATTCAAGCCCTGTAAAAGTGAGGAGATAAAAATGATATGTATGTGTATCTGCCACACCTATTTGCCTCTAATCGGGGCAAGAATTGTTTTGGTTTGTTATTATATCATCTTAATAATATGGTAGGTACCATGTTTTCTTGAGTTAGAGTCTTATGTTCAATTTGAGTAACACACAATAAAAATGATGAAATGTTTTATTACATAATTCCCTAAATACTAGCTACTTAATTAATTTAGAAACGTCATTCTCCAATGTTTTGAGTTCAGTTGTTGAGCTCAGATCCAAAATTTCACACGGACTTAGAAAGCATTTGTGAGTCTATTACGAGTTAAATAAAAATATTGATAAGAAAGATAATAGTTTCTCGCAGAGTATATCAATAATATTTTTCAATGACACACCTGTGACAACACTGCCTGGCAAAAGACTTTCGTATAACCTTCCACTGTTTTGAGCGTATTGCCTTCTCCGACTGTTATTATGATCTTAAAGTTTAATATATTCTCCAGAAGCCATTTTCGTGTAGCATGGCGGCTCGTGCAAGTGTACGCCTCTGACATTTTCAACCTTTCCGTGCTTGTCAAGTTTCACCATAACATTACATCCCCTCATTCTTCGAGAACAGTAATAGGTGTTACTAAAACGATGTTGCGAATACGTATATTTGTTCAGCATCAATAAATGTTTGCCTTTTGGAGTAGGAATCCACGCAAATTCAAAGCCTGGAAAAAAAGCAAAGATACCTATTAATGTTACACATTGTGGCATGATCTGCGACAGTACTTGTCGTCATAACCATTTTTTTAAGTTGTCACTGTTGTCAGACTGGCCGATTGCATAAAATCGATTTTTAAAATTCAATGGACAAGAAAGACCGTATAAGAAAAGTTTAGGAATCGAGAACATTCATTCAGTTACATACAAAAAATCTTCTTCCCCCAGGTCACATGATCCCACACCGTGCGACTTTTCTTTTGCGGGGGTACTTACCTATCTCAAATGAAGAGTTTACAACAATCCTCTAACTATTCAAGCATTCCAAGAAAATTTCCGTCGTGACGTTGTAGCCATTGAACCCACGTAAATTGAAGAGTTCGATTTAATGGCAAAACAGCCGGTCGATTCTGTCGACATCTCACGGTGTTCACCTAGGCGGAGTGAACGACAAGAGCGCTGTCATTCCATCTTATTTGTATGGTTTGACAACTCACCCGTCGTGCGCCCCGCCCAAGTGTTCACTTCGACATGCTTACAGAATCGCACTGCAGGAATGGTTGGCATTTAGACAACATTATTTTTATAAGAAATAAAATCCGCATCGCGAAACCTTATTTTAGTTGAATAAAAATGAGAATCTCATTGTAGTTTTTTTTAATGCAATAATAAAAATAAACGTTTAATGCAGTCTAATGGATACCTTACGATTTGTAAAACATACGCTTTGTAGTTTTTGGTGAGCAAACGTTTTTTTTTAATAAATGATACATTATGAATGATTTCCAATGATTTATTAACCTTCGAAATTTCGTTCTTGAGTCACAACATCAATGTATATCTATACTAATATTATAAAGAGGTAAAGTTTGTGAATTTGTGAGGTTGTAGGGGGTAATCTCTGGATCTACAGAACCGAATTTAAAAAATATTTTTGTGTATGATAGCCACATTCAAAAGTAAGGCTACGGGAACGCGAAAAAACGGAATATACGCGCACGAAGTCGCGGGCAAAGTGCTAGTTTGCAACATTTGCTTTAAGGGATTCTTCAAAGATCGCAGTTCCTCGATGGTTCCATTGATATGGAAAAAGTTAAAGTTTTACATAGTCGCCAGAAGCCGTTCTCATATAGCGAGGCGGTTCATGCTGGTGTTCACCTCGAAGCTTCTCGATATTTCCATCCTTGTCAAGTTTCACTGACGCTCTGCATCCCTTCAGTTTACCCGAACAGTAATAGAGATTGCTTGAATGGTCTTGTGAAAATGTAAATTTGTTTAACATCAATAAATATTTGCCCCTTGAGGTAGGAATCCACTCATATCCATGTCCTGTAAATGTACCAAGAAATTAAATGTTACTCATAAAATACCTAGTACACAGCACGTCGCAGGTACCATTGTTTCTCGCATGCATCTATGCGGGTAAAGCTCATGTCGTGATTTTACGTCAAATTTGATCTTTATTATTTGTGTCTTTTACATCACTCATTTCCAAAATGGTCTACCCCGAAGGTAAACAGATATTATTATTATTCATTTTTTTCAATCAAATTTGGATCAAACAATTAAACAAAATTAAGTACATTTAAATTTCAAAATTATAAATTATTATCAAATATTAAAATATTTTAATATTAGTCAGTACGTGAACCATGCAGCAGTGGGTCACGTACTGACAGTCGAAACGTTCAGCAAAAGCGTTCAGGATACTGTTGCGGGTGGAGCACCGTTTGCGCATGATTGTGTGGAAACAATCCACACGCGCTTCGGCAAACATCCCCGACGCGCTACAGAAGCGAGGCAGCCCCAAGACCACCCTAAACGCGTTGTTAGATATGCAGGGGACTAGGATATCATTCAAAGATTTAATTGAGGGTGTATTATAGGTAAATGGGGGTCCGCACTATCAGTAAAGGTTACATGCGGATTTAAGAGTGAAGTGTGAAGAGGTAAGGCTCCAATGGAGATGAATTTGTGTCCTTATTCCGCAAAATCTTTAATCGCTACTACAGTCCTACCTTTCATTAATCCCTTCATAAGCCAATTTTAGTTTAGAGCAGTTGAATAATGTATCTTACGATTGTAAAACATTACGCGTTGATCAACATCCTAATAAAAGATACAATAACAATGATTTCCAATAATTTATTAAATCTTCGAAATTTCGTTGTTAATTCACAATATTAAATTAACATATAAGTACACACACAGACACAACGAAAATATACATAAAAGATCAGCGTTTCTCGATGGTTCTATTGATATGGAAAAAGTTATAATTTTACATAGTCTCCAGAAGGCTTTTTTAAATAGCGAGGCGGTTCATGGAAGTGTAAACCTCTAAATTTCTTAATGCTTCCATCCTTGTCAAGATTCACTGACGCTTTGCATCCCTTCAGTTTACTCGAACAATAATAGAGGTTGCTTGAATGGTCTTGTGAATACGTAAATTTGTTTAACATCAATAAATATTTGCCCCTTGAGGTAGGTATCCAGTCGTATCCATGTCCTGTAAATATGTGGCAAGAAAATAAATGTTGCTCTTAAAATAACAAAAAGGTACCATGCAGGTAACATCGTTTCTCGCATGCATATATATGACGCCGTCAGCGTCAGCGCAAAAGTGGCCTAAGCTTGAAATAAAAAATAAAAAAAAATATATATGACAGTTTTGGCTCAAGACGACAGGAGCCTTTAATCGTCTGCCTTAATTGTAATAAAGACCAAACCACGACCAGACCTAAAACCACGAGATTCAAGGTCAAGTTTGGTCTTTATTGTTCCTTTATGTCTTTTACACCGGTCATTTCGAAAATGGTCTACCCCCAAGAGTATATCACATATCCTGCCAGGGTTCAGGAATTGTTCGAAAGTTTTACCGCGACCCTGGAACGCATAGGGCATTTGAAGGAAAACGTGTGGGTTTTAGTCAGTAAAAGTCTGACACTCCGCCCAGAGCGGGAGAAGTCATCTGATGATTTCCCATCCAGAAAAAAAACAAATTGTTTTCATTATAACACATAATTTTATTATTATTATATTTTAAACATTACATATTATTCCAAAATTATTGAGTTTTATTTTTGAGTAAATGTACATTTTTCATACATAGATGGTCTGTGACAGCAGTTGTGAGTTTATTTTTTTATACTTAAGTATATTTAAGTACTAAAAAAAGGGTTAAGGACAATTTGGCTAAAAGTGGGTGATGCGGAATCTCATTTAATTATTTTCAGAATATTGGTACGTATTGAACATACATTTCAGAAGTTACAGGGTTAGGTTAGATTATATTCGATCTTTTACGGTGTTCGTCTTAAATTTTGATATATACTCCAGAAGCCGTTTTCAAGTAGTTTGGCGGTTCATGCGAATGTCCAGCTCTTACTATTTCAACACTTCCATACTGGTGAAGTTTCACCATAGCTTTGCATCCCTTCATTTTGCTCGAACAGTAGAAGCTGTTACTTGAAAGATGTTGTGAATATGTATACTTGTTCAGCATTAATAAGTTTTTGCCCTTCATGGTAGGAATCCACTCATATTGAAATTCTACAATAAGTAAGAAGAGAAGATGCATTTATTACTATTTAACTTAATTAATATCAAGCCCTATTTATCAAAATAATGCTTAATTTCATCATAAAACCATCGCAATTTTGTTTTTGAGCCACGATTTATAAACTACGCCGAAGACGGTCGGTAACTGCATTAAATAAGGATCCTTGAAAAAAAAAAAAAATTTGTAATTCATTAATTTATTCACAACACAGGTTTAGTAGAGTTCGTTACGAGGTTTAGTATGTTTTAGCTAGATTTATTTAATTGATACGGATAATTTTAAAATTTTACATAGTCTCCCTTATTCGTTTTCAAGTAACGCGGCGGATCATGCACGTGTAAATTTCTGAATTTTTCCACATTTCCAAGTTTATCAAGTTTCACCATAGCTTTGCATCCCTTCATTTTGCTCGAACAGTAGTAGCTGTTAGTTGAATGATGTTGCGAATAGGTATACTTGTTCAGCATTAATAAATGTTTGCCCTTATTGGTAGGAACCCACTCGTATTGAAGTCCTGTAATAGTAAAAAGATAAATTGCAATTATTTTATAGGTACCTTAGAATAATATCAAGACAAGTTTGGTAACAAACCGGTTAGCAAAAGGCGCTCAGGTTCTTAAATAATTTAATGCATATCAAGTAACGTGCTGGTTATGATCAGATGAAAGGAGAACTTTTCTTACAGTTAATATGCATGAAGCGCTCATCGAGTGGCTCAACACAACGCAATAATGAGCTCTAAGGTCCGACGAACACTTCCAATGTTATGGACAAAATACATTCAGGTTGGCAGCAGTAAAATATTTATTAAATATAATTGTGTATATTCGTACTTATTTAATAAAACGAAAAAGGAAACAGTTGTTATCTTTTAAAGGGAACTATTTAATTGAATCTCTGAAAAAAATATTATGCTCATCATAATAATAATGATCATCTGGAAACTTTTTGACTTTCTAGAGATATGAATCGCTAATTCAAAAACTGTCTGGCCCTTTTTAGAGTTCCGTAGTCAACAAGGAACCCTTATAATTTCGCCATGTCTATCCGTCTGTCTAGCACTAGAAAGTTGGGATTTGGTATTACATATACCCATATGTAAGTATATTAATCACGCTGACAAAGTGGTAAAATAAAATCTTGAAAAAAACATTTTTTTCTGGTTTTTTTTAGCATTTCTTTTGGTTCCCCCTTTTTTTAAATCATCAAATGACTCCTTCCGCTCTGGGCGGAGCGGAAGGGAGTGTCAGACTCTTACTGACTAAAGCCCATCCATTCCTCCAAATGCCCTTTACGTTCCACGGCCGCGGTGACTATTTCGAACAGATTCCGCAACCCTGGCAGGCTCTGGCCCTGACGGGCCTCGACTACTTCGCTGTCATCATGTCTTTGAGGTGCGTGGAACACAACGCGCCGTCGACTCGGGCCTGATTCTTACGAGCCACCCAACGCTCGCCATCCGCAGGCTTGCGCAGCCTACGGTGGCCGGGAATCGCCCTGCGACTCCCGACGCACGGGCCGTCTGCATCAGTTGCGGCGGCTGAGGCGTAAGGTTTGCCTCTCCCTCAGGCAGCCCGCCTACTCCTTCACTAGCATTATTGCTTCGCAGACACGTAAAGTGGCGATGATTTTTGTTATCGTCTGTTCATGGTGTGGGATAAGAGGTAAATGTCGTTGGATAGGTCGCTTAAAAATTTTGGGTGTGCGAAAACGTTTTTTCCATCCAAGGAAATATTAAGCTTTAAAATAATTGTGAGTTGTTTTTGGAGACGTAAAAAAATCATGATTTCAAATTCAAAAGGAAAACTATCACAGCTAAATAGGCTTAAGTTAATGAGTAACAGTCGACCAATCAATAAAATGTACTTGCGAGAAGGAAATTTTGGTACATTTTTCATTGGAAAACTGTTAGATCAAGTTGTTGAGTACGTGCAACTACGGAATCCTACACTGCGCGTGGCCCAACACACACTTAGCCGGTTTTTTAAAGTTAGTCGTAATACCTTTAACACGAACCAACTGAATTTGAACTAAAAAAAATAAGAAGAAAGTAGTTGAATGAGTTGAGTATAAATTGAATTAAGCAAAATCATCAGGATTAACAGAAAAATAACTAAAGTTATAATGTGTAAGAGGTGAAATAAATAGAATTAGTAGGTAATTTAGTAATTTTCAATCTTTTTATTTACATATTTTTAATTTTTACATACAGAATAAGTCAATTAACTAAGTACCAAATTCAAATAAATACAATTTAATAGGTATGATAGAAGTAAAAACGTTGAAATAAAACATGCTCAATCTTTTTTTTTTCTTTGGTTAACTTCTTTCTGGATTACAATCAATAAATAATAGCTGTCCATAGTAGGTACATAGCAGTCGCAGGGCATAAGAAAATTGCGCAAAAAATATAGTATTGTCACACTATATGATACAAACCAGAAGATGTCTTGAAATAGTTAGGAGGTGGGTGAGTATGGGTGTAGTAGCCATTCACTATATCTCCTTCATCACTCAGCTTAACTCTAGCCTGACAATTGTGAATTGATTTCTTTTTCGAACAATAATACAGAGTTCTTCTACTCTTTCGAGAATACGTGTAGCCGTTAAGCAGTAACAAACAATTGCCTCTACCACGATCGGTTGGTATGAGTTTGTATGGAAACTCTGTAAAAGATCGAAATAAACAACAATTAACACTAGCATAAAAATCTTTGACGTTCTGATACAGCAAAATTTATCAGGAATAATAAGCTGAGCAAAAATTACGCAGCGATTTCATCGCAGAGAATAAAATCGCTTTAGCAATTCGGTTAGCATAAAAATAAAAAGTGGCTTTAATTAAAGATTCTCATAAAATTTCTTATAAGGATCACCAAACAAGTATTCGCCCCGTGACTAAGACTTTTGCGTACTCGCCCCATGTGTCCGAGGATTTCGAATATTCGCCCTGAGTTTCTGAGGATTTTGAAAAAAAGTACTTAACTCACATATTTTTATTTAAAGTCTTATATAGAAGCTAGAATAATATATTTCTTTTAATAAATAATTATTCGACAAGAATAATAAATAGGTAAACACAGTCTCTCAAATCAACAACCATTGGGAGTCTGAGTCGGACAACGAGCATCTCAGAAACCGAGAATTAGTACCTATTTTATTTATGAAATATTAACGTAAACACCCTGAGCTGTCTTATACAAGTTAGGAGGAGGATGCGTGTGGGTGTAGTCGCCGCTCAATATACTGCCGTCAGGACTCAGCTTTACTTTAGCACGACAGTTCGACTGCCTCTTTGAACAGTAGAAGCGATTGCTTTGATTGTCTCGAGAGAACGTGTAGCCGTTCAGCAGTAGCAAACTATTGCCTTTGCCTCGATTGGTTGCTATAAATTCGTATTTCAGCTCTGAAAATTTTAAGAAATGAGCAAACAGTCATACGTTTTACACTAACGTACGCCCGGTGTGTTCGAGGATATCGAGTATTCACACTGCGTTACTGAGGATTTAGAAATAAATAACTCACACATTTTTTTTATTTAACCTGTGAACACCCGATTTGTGAGTGTTCGCAAATGTTTATTACGAGGAAGTACATTGATATTTTACTAGCAGTCGACATAAAATGGTGACGAGGCCCACTAGGCTTTGTACAAAGAATACAAATTAATAACATTTTTTTTATAAGACATGTTAATAAATCCATGGAATCTCAGAAACTGAGAATTAGTGTTTTATTATGAAATATTCGAGGAAAGTCACCAAATATGGAATAGTATCCTAATATGGAATGCCTTCATTTCTCTAAAACTATAAGTATGAAACGCAACACTCGACCATCTTCTGTTTCATTCGGTCTACTAACTATCGCACCCACACCATCGAGTCAGTTGCGCGAATGCTTCACGTGTGGCAGGCGTGTTTTGTGTTGTTGTCGTGCAGAAAATTTTAAAGGTAAGTAATAAACGAGTATTACCAGCTGTTATGTTTGTTTACATAAGTGTTATATATTATACTATTTAGTATATCGGTATTATGTTTATTTCACCATTTTGTGATCTTTTGTCATTAAAATATTGTGACTTTAAAAAATATTTAGAAGAGTTTGAACTAGTACAAAAATCCAAATATGGACAGTCGTCGGTGTCTAATTATGGAATATTCCATAATTAGGTTTTAAGATTTCATATGATAGATACTTGCTATTATTAAATATATGTAATGTTTGTTTTTAGAATGTCCGGTTCACAATTAACCAAACGAAAAACCTGGGATGAAGAAAAAATGGCACAAGCTATAAAATTCGTCCGGGAAAAGAAAATGGGGTATTTGAAAGCTGCAGAAAGAAAAGCTGCTGGGTGCTTCTCCCTACAAAAATGATTTAGAAAATAAAAATATGAAGAGACAAGAAAAATAAAGTAAACTAGTCAAGACAAAGAATAAGAAGAAAACTGCGAAGAGAAACAAACAAACGAAGAAAAATAAGGATGATAGTGAAGAAGAAGACTCTGAGGAACTAGACGTTATCCAGTTTGATGATGGTAGTGAACAAGATGAGTTGATGGACCAATTACCTCCTGACTCTGCTGATGCAGAATGTATGTTCTGTTCAAGACTTTTTTCCATGGATAAAAGTGGAGAAAACTGGATTAAATGCTTGATGTGTGGGCTCTGGGTACATTATGATAGTGCAGGGCCTAAACCACCAATTCTAAAAGCAGTATTACTTCAATATTACTTCCAGTGGGAAAGAGACGGAGCTATAAGTCCTGTATAGCTCCGTCTCTTTCCCACTGGAAGTAATATTGAAGTAATACTGCTTTAAGAGTTGGTGGTTAGGCCCCTGGTCCAGAGTTTGATATTTGGATCTGTGACTTTTGCAAGTAATTATGTAACTTCTTTCATTTATCACAATATATTATATTCATTTAATTGATCTCAAAGATATTAATGTCCATTTTTGTTATTGTTATGTTGATTTATGCTTATATTCCATATATGGATACCTATTCCATATTTGGTTACTCATTTGTGATTTTGTTTTTTGTGTTAGATTTTAATTTGATAACTAATATATTTGATTAAAGGCTGTTAATTACTACATGTAAATGTATGACTGATTAGTAAAAACATTAAACTGCTTTAATTTATAGATATGAAGTTTTTTTTTATATCCCAAAAACAAAATGGTATTCCATATTTGGTGACCTTCCTCTAATATAATCACCCTGAGCTGTCTTATATAACTTAGGAGGAGGATACGTGTGGGTGTAGTCGCCGCTTATTATACTGCCGTCACGACCCAGCTTTACTTTAGCACGACAGTTGACACTTGACTGCTTCTTTGAACAATAGAAGCGATCGCTTTGACTGTCTCGAGAGAACGTGTAGCCGTTCAGCAGTAACAAACTATTGCCTTTGCCTCGATTGGTTGGTATAAATTCGTATTTCAACTCTGAAAAATTAGAGAATAAGCAAAAGGTAATAATTTTAACACTAACAAAAGCCCCGTGTGTCCGAGGATATTGAGTTCGCCCGGTGTTACTGAGGACTTGGAAAAAAGTAACACACATTGTTTATTTAAAATCTTGATTACGAGTACTTATATTGATATTTTACTAGCAGTCGACATAAAACTGGTGACGTAGCAAGCCCACTAGGCTGTGTACAAATAATACAAATTATTATTATTATCGTAAACAAATCCACGATGTGAAATCTCTAAAACCGAGAATTAATGTTTTATTATGAAATATTAACATAAATACCCTGAGCTGTCTTATACAACTTAGGAGGAGGGTGCGTGTGGGTGTAGTCGCCGCTTATTATACTGCTGTCACGACCCAGCTTTACTTTAGCACGACAGTTGATACTTGACTGCTTCTTTGAACAATAGAAGTGATTGCTTTTACTGACTCGAGAGAACGTGTTCAGCAGTAACAAACTATTGCCTTTGCCTCGATTGGTTGCTATAAATTCGTGTTTCAACTCTGAAAAATTAGAGAATAAGCAAAAGGTAATATTTTTTACACTAACGTACGGGTGTGTCCGAGGATATTGTGTTCGCCCGGTGTTACTGAGGATTTGGAAAAAAGTAACACACAGTTTTTATATAAAAAATCTTGATTACGAGTACTTATATTGATATTTTAATAGCAGTCGACATAAAACTGGTGACGAAGCAAGCCCACTAGGCTGTGTACAAATAAAACAAATTATTATTACATATTTTTTTTATAAGACCCGTAAACAAATCCACGATGTGAAATCTCAAAAACCGAGAATTAATGTTTTATTATGAAATATTAACATAAACACCCTGAGCTGTCTTATACAACTTAGGAGGAGGATGCGTGTGGGTGTAGTCGCCGCTTATTATACTGCCGTCACGACCCAGCTTTACTTTAGCACGACAGTTGATACTTGACTGCTTCTTTGAACAATAGAAGCGATCACTTTGATTGTCTCGAGAGAACGTGTAGCCGTTCAGCAGTAACAAACTGTTGCCTTTGCCTCGATTGGTTGGTATAAATTCGTATTTCAACTCTGAAAAATTAGAGAATAAGCAAAAGGTACTATTTTTTATTACACTAACGTACGGGTGTGTTCGAGGATATTGAGTTCGCCCGGTGTTACTGAGGATTTGGAAAAAAGTAACACACATTTTTTATTTAAAATCTTGATTACGAGTACTTATATTGATATTTTACTAGCAGTCGACATAAAACTGGTGACGAAGCAAGCCCAATAGGCTGTGTACAAATAATACAAATTATTATTATTACCGTAAACAAATCCACGATGTGAAATCTCAAAAACCAAGATTTAATGTTTTATTATGAAATATTAACATAAATACCCTGAGCTGTCTTATACAACTTAGGAGGAGGATGCGTGTGGGTGTAGTCGCCGCTTATTACACTGCCGTCACGACCCAGCTTTACTTTAGCACGACAGTTGATACTTGACTGCTTCTTTGAACAAAAGAAGTGATTGCTTTTACTGACTCGAGAGAACGTGTAGCCGTTCAGCAGTAACAAACTATTGCCTTTGCCTCGATTGGTTGGTATAAATTCGTATTTCAACTCTGAAAAATTAGAGAATAAGCAAAAGGTAATATTTTTACACTAACGTACGGGTGTGTCCGAGGATATTAAGTATTCGTCCCGTGTTACTGAGAATTTAGAAAAAAGTAACTCACACTTTTTTTAAATTAAAATCTTTATTATGACTTTACGAGTTTTTATTTTTACCATTGATATTTACTAACAGTCGACATAAAATGGTGACGAGGTCCACTAGGCTATGTTCAAATACTTAATTAAAATTAATAACATAATATATATTTTTTTAATAAATTATGAATTTCTTTACTGCCATAAAAACAGGGGTAGGTACAGAAAAATGTGAGATCCTGACTCCAGAGCTAGGTTAGATAGAGTACCTGTATTTCAGGAGCTAGTGACTTCTTCCATATTACAATTAGGCAAGTTTTAACAGCAAAAGGTGACACAATTATATTACCTACTTAAAATTAAGTTAAATAGTTAATCTTAATCATTTAATTATGCACTAAAAATAGACTCAAAATAAAAGCAAGTTAAATAACCTTATTAAATCAAAAGCAAATTCGAATAAAATCAGGATTTGAACAAATTTTGATTAAAAATTGAATTAAAAACGAAATAAGTATAAATTTTAAATAAAGATTGTAATAAAACAAATTACAACTCGGTCAGGATAAAACAAAGTTAAAACAGAAATAAAAAAAAATAGAAAAAATTAAATAATGTTATAAATCGAAAACAAAATTCTTATAAGATCAGGAATAAAAACAAAAGATTGAAATTGAATAAAACATAATGAATTTTATCTACACTCACAACGTAATATTCCAAATATGAGTTCAAAATCGAATGCATAAACACGTACTTTTTTTTCGTGGATAGGTAAAAATTAAAAAACAAAATCCATTACAGTTCAACATTTCCCTTCGATTTTTAAACAACTGCATCATAAAATAACTTTTTAATTTTTATAGCACACTTTTACTTTTTAATTTATTGGCGCGGGCTCATTGACTTAAGTCAATGAGTCAGCTTTTATCTTTGTCTATGGATGCGCGCGCTGCGCAGTCATTCGAATACGCAATGAGAATATCCGCCATATTGGAATGAACAATTTTTCCACTTATTTTATTTCAACTGTATAAGTGAAGATAAAAGTGTATACAACGGCATAGTATTAGGTATTAAAACACTCGTGTGATGCTTATATCACACTCGGCTACGCCTCGTGTGATAAACCCACACTCGTATTTTAATAACCCCTTTTATATGGTCGTTGCATAAACTACTATTAAAATAAAGATTGTAGCAAAATAAAATTAGACAAATTACAACGCAGCCAGAATGAAACAAAATTAAATTAAAGCGTTTGTGTATGTGTGAAGGCAATGGTGTGTGTGTATGTGTATGTGTGTGAACACCATTTATTTGTGTTGTCATAATTATAATATTTAAATGTTGATTGCAGTAAATTTTCAGTTGCGTTGCATTCTGTCAGTAGTCACATCTTTACCTTCTTTTTTAACATACTTTAAGTATCATACTTACATATATTTTTTTCGAAGAAAAGTAAATAAATTAGTACATGGAAATACAGTACTCGAATCAATAGCTGATGAGAGTCTGAGTCGGACCATGAGCATCTCAAAAACCGAGAAATAGTATTTTTTATGATTAAATATTAATATATACACCCTTAGCTGTCTTAAACAACTTAGGAGGAGGATGCGTGTGGGTGTAGTCGCCGCTTATTATACTGCCATCAAGACCCAGCTTTACTTTAGCACGACAGTTGTTATTTGACTGCTTCTTTGAACAATAGTAGCGATTGCTCTGATTGTCTCGGGAGAACGTGTAGCCGTTCAGCAGTAACAAACCTTTGCCTTTGCCTCGATTGGTTGCTATAAATTCGTATTTCAACTCTGAAAATTTAAAGAAATAAGCAAACAGTTACACTTTTTACAATAACGTAACACAAACCAACTGAAGTTCTACAGAGCTCGATTCAAAGGTCCAATTTACCAAAATAAAATAACGTTATGTATTACAATTTATATTTAAAAACCTTAGAAACTCCTAATAAGTGGTATCAAAAAAATGAGCCAACTACTTATACCCCTTTTAACGCGACACTTTAGGGCAACATATTTCACGAGTTGTTTTATCAAGTGGCTTGAATCCATGCATTCAAAATTACTGTTCCAGCTCCAACGTAAAAAAGGTCAAGCTTACTCGTTTGAAACTTTAAAGTAAGCACCAGAAGCATCCTTGTAGTATACCGGAGGAGGGTGTGAGTGAGTATAGACACCACTCAATATGGCTCCGTCATCACCTAGCTTTACTTTAGCCTGACAGTTGTCACTTGACTGCTTTCTCGAACAGTAGTAGCGATTGCTTGGATATTTTCTAGAGAATGTATAACCTTGAAGCAGTAACAGGCAGCCAGTACCTCGATTGGTTGGTATAAATTCATATTGAAAATCTGGAATAATACAGAAATAAGCACAATATTATCCATGACCATAAAACTCAGAAGTATAAAATCCTTTCACGTTAGAAATAGCAGAAGTAGTACAAAATATGCGCATCTAGTGTGATGCTCGTCCGCGCCGCTGAACCTGGAGGTCTATTCTCTAAGCCCGAAGTCCGTAGTTTCCCGAACTAGATTGAAGACAACACGATTTGACAGTTGTTCTCAGTTCGGGCACGGGACTAATCGTAGGTAAGTCCGTCGGTGAGACGGAGTAGAAAATGCCCGACACTAAGGCTGAAACTACAGACTTTGGGCTAGTGTAGACCCCCTGAAGCTTGAAATTCGCGTCTAAATAATCATTGTTCGATCCAGCCCGTCGCTAAAAGTCCTCCCCTCAGTGATGCCCTAAGCCAAGATCCTGACCCTACAAGGGTACTAGGGTACAAGGGTTAGTCTTGGCTAGAGGCACTAAATATGTTTAAAGCCTATTTATTTATTCCGTCCGTTAGATTTAAAAAAAAATATTGGACACATTTTTTTTGCCATTACAAATCTCTAAAAAATTATAAAGATAAAGCGCATCAAAGTTCAAGAGAGGGGACTGGTGACGTCATGTCGGTAGTAAAAATTTTACTTAATAATAATACCTAATCTTCGTCATTTGTTTACGTGAAAAAAAATACGTTTCCAATATTTTTTTTTTACTTTTTCAGAAGAATTCTGTTGGCATCTGCAGACTTGCGAACTTAGCAGACCCAGATTCGAAGAAGCTTTTATGTTTAGTTTGGCCGAAGATAAAATTTAAAAGATTCTAACACCCGTTTGTAAGAGTAGGAGAGAAGAGAACCAAGCTATCTCGTAGCTTAGGATGTGATAGCGACGAATAGTTTACTTACCCTTAAGTGCAACAATAACATTGTACATGCTCAGTTCCTTTCGCAAAGGATTTACTCGCGCCGCCGGCGCATCGCGTTGGTCACTCCAAACGAGTATTCGTCTGACTTTAAAATACACACAATATTTAATTAAAAATAAAATAATTAAAATCTTTATTATGACCCCTTGTGAAACTTAAGATACATTGAACAAATACTTAGTTTAAGTAATTTTAATTATAACAAAATATTCTATCGACATAATAAGAAACTAAACGGACTTTTTACATACGGACATTCAAAACCCTAAAAAACCAAGAAACTGGAAGTTTCTCGATAAAATAATGTTAAGAGCGGCCAACCCGTCATACTTTTCATACAAACGCTCGTACGTGATTATGCCGTTGTAACACATCTATCTTTGATTTTTTTGAACTAAAAAGTATCTTATGCACTATATCTAGGTTTCAATGCAAGTAAAAAATTTAAATTTGGAGAATCAAATTCAGTATAAGCCTCCAAAAATCTACTGTTTTGTTCATATTTTACCTGAACTTCGGCCGTAAATAACGTACTCATAAATAACAAAAGTAAAGAAAACATCTTGATAGAAACCTTGCACATGTAATGGAGATTCTAAATGAATAATATTTATTTCACAAACTTATTAGGCTTATTCAAAAACACGTATTTCCTTGAACAAATTTTATGAAATTTTCGAACACTAATTCTCGTCAAATGTTATCGCGTTCTCACTTGCTTGATAGTCAACAACATTGCGCTGGATGAAACAACAAGCTTTTCAACCTTGCTCGCGTTGGCGATAGACGGGCCGGGAAGGGCCCTCTTAAGAGTCTGATTCGGAAAAAGAGGATCTCAGAACCTCAACCTCAAATATTAACATAAAAACCCTCGTATGACTTATATAATTTAGGGGAAGGATGTGAGTTGGTGAAATCGCCGCTCACTATACTGCCATCAGGACCCAGCTTTATTCTAGCCCGATAATTGAAACTTGACTTCCTCTTTGAACAATAGTAGAGATTGCTATAATTCACTTGCTTGTGAAGCCATTGAGCGGTAACAAGCAATTGCCTCTGCATCGGTGTGTTGGTATAAATTCGTATTTCAACTCTGGAATAAAAATCTTACAAAAGCGTAACACAAATTACACAAACCAAATGCAGTGGAAAAACGAAAAAGCAAATAAATAACGCAAGAGCAACTACTTCGCGTGCCCGTTTCGGTGCCCAGCTTACGATCAAAAATCGTAAGTCGCCACTTTCGCGCTGAATTTGCATCGGTGTACGCTAGTCGGAGGTCAGTTAGGTGCTACATGTGGCGTCTTTGAATCGTTTTTATTTTCGCATCACCTAATAGTGCTCGTGTTGACGTCACAGTAGGTAGTCATACAGATCCTGATACTTGCGCTATGTATGTCTAGATAGACATACATAGCGCAAGTATCAGCACCGTCCTAGCAGTCAGATGACTGCTAGGACGGAGGTCGTGGGTTCGATTCCCACACAGGACAAATCTTTGTGCGATGAGTACGATTATTTGTTCAGTATCTGGGTGTGTAATTTATCTATAATATGTATGTATTTAGAAATATATAAGTATGTTTATCAGTCGTCTGGTTGCCATAGTACAGGCTCTGCCTAGTTTGGGATCAGATGGCGGTGTGTTGATTGTCCCAAGATATTATTATTATTCTCTTTATTTTTTTTTTAACATACATTTTATATTTTTAAATATTTCAATAACAAAAAAAAAACAATAAAAAAACATTTAAAAATATAAAAATAGTAGTCCGCCGGTGTCGGGAGCTGGGTCCAAGCTACCGGTGGTTAGGGCTCCAGAGAAAGGAACCTCCTCACAATACGAGCCGTATCGAGGAGTACTGCTTTCTGTATCAGGCCCTTTACCCAACTGCGCAACGCCAGCTTCGACAGGTGGTCGTCGAAGCTTTTGGCTATCAAGCCATTGGCCGTAACGACGATCGGCACAATGACAGCCGAGTCCACATTCCACATGTCGACAACCTCGTGCGCTAAGTCAAGATACTTGATTTGTTTCTCTTTCTCAGCTTTCACGAGGTTCTCGTCATGTGGAATGGTAACATCGATTATCATTGTGCGGCGCGCTAATCGGTCTATCACCACTATATCGGGCTTATTAGCGACGATAGTCCTATCAGTGATGATAGACCGATCCCAGTACAACGTGACATGGTCATTTTCGAGAACTGGGTCGGGCACATACTTGTAATACGGTACCTCAGAATCCACAAGTTTGTATTTCAAAGCAAGTTGCTGGTGAATAATCCTGGCCACTTGGTTATGCCTGTGCAAGTACTCGCCGTTAGCCAGACGAGAACAACCAGAGATAATATGTCTGATGGACTCACCCGGACGGTGGCATGCCCGACACACGTCAACCGTCCCGTCCTTCATAATATGCCTCCGGTAGTTGTTCGTCAAGATAACTTCGTCCATTATTGCACAAACAAAACCTTCAGTTTCTCCGAAGAGATCACCGAAACGTAGCCAGGCCACGGACGCCGGGAAATCTACGTCAGACCCATAAAGAGCCCGATAGAAGCGCCCGTGAAGCTCCTTGCCTTTCCATACCTCCTTGCGGTCATCTGTAGTAAGTATTATTATTATTCTCTTTATTCATTATTGTACATATATTTTACATTTTTAAATATTTCTATAAAAACAATACAAAAAAAAACATTTAAAAATATAAAAAATTAATTAATTATTATTATTATTATTATATCTTCATCTGTGGGTTGGACCAGGGCCGCCAGGTACCAGACCCGCGAGCCCGCTACCGCGTTGTATTTTCCTAGCAAAGTCAGTCACAGTCAGCTAACGATACCAAAAGTACCTCTTAATGTCTAATCTGACTGCCAATTCTACAATTTATTAAGAAACGTTCGCATTCGTAAGTCAGTCGAAATCTGTCAAATAGGAACTGAGGTTTTTTTGACAGATTGCGATTGAGATGCGAATGTTGCTTTAAAATTAGTAGAATTGGCCCTCAGTTTTCAGAGGAATGTGGTTTTGGATTTCTTTCATTTCTAGCTTGATATTCTTATTTACTACGTATAAGCGTAATAGACAAGTGACATTCTGTCAGCGGTAGCGTGGCGAAGGCGATTGTCAAAACGTCAAAAATGTATGGGATTGACAAACGCTGTCGAAATGTCACGTGATCAATACCATCTATTTTTTAATTTCGACAATCGCCATCGTTGATAGACTGGTACCTACGTTGTCTTCTTCTCAATTACCCTTAACGAAGCAGGTGAGTAGTTAATAGAATATTCAGCTAGAAATCACAGAAATCCAAATCAACCTTTCCGAGAGAACCTTTCTTCACCACCGCAGCAGTTCTTCATTTTCAGTTTCATGTAAATTGGTACTTAGCAAAAGAAGGCTTCCCTACAAAAGGTGTTGTTTTTTTTTAAACGACTTCAAAAAAAGGAGAGGTTCTCAAAGTCAAAGTCAAAGTCAAAGTCTCATTTTCTCAGATTTGGCTCATTTATATTTGTGCAAAGGTTAGGTTTATATCTCTACGGTTCTCTGCTTTGTGAAACACAAATACTGTGTTCCGCTCACAAGAAAACACCTCAGATAATTCGCCAAATATTGATAGATTTATGTACCATAACCGATAGCAAGTTTTTATTTACTAGGTGGCTCACCGCGTGACATGGAGATTACCCACAAACAAAGTTTTATCGGAAATAAAAACGTAATTTACTACTACCTACCTGTTTATTTTTTTAATCTTTTTGTGTATGTTTTTTTTTCTAACTTTTAATAAGTTTATATATTTCATAATAAGTTACAACATTTAGGTATGACACTAGATCCCGCACTATGGTAAGCACCAGATAAACTTGCAATAAAGTACATTTACCTTACCGTAATATCCCTTCGTAGATACCCGAACAATAAATTATGAACCGTTTCTCATTACTAGAAAACGTAAAGGATCACGATAGAAGTCGATTCAGGACAACTTTATCTCTTTATAATTTCTGTTTTTAATATTAAGAAAGTCAATAAATATACGTGGGTCAATGACCGTTATTGCACATTTATATGGCGCCTACCATAGGATACACTATGTCGCAGGATCCAGTGTTCCTCGACAGATATGGAGTAAAGGTAATAAATGCAATGGTTACATGATTATTCACTAAACTTAACGACTAAATGGTAACATAGTAGGTCTATGTTATGGAGACTATAAGTATAGTGAAAGAATATTGTAAATGTATATTACCCTATTGTATCGATGGAGCAAGTTGTTTAGTTGTTGCAATTCTTACAGAAAGGTTTATTACCTTATTTTTAACATTAAGGGCAATGATATTATAAGTAAAAAGGTGTAGATAGGTTACATGAATAACATTCGATCTTTAAGAACGGCACAATGTGTCACACGTAGAAGTAGGACAGCATGTCGTAATTATCGGGAGCGGAAAAGAGACAAGACGAGGAAAATGTGGCTAGTTAGCCACATTTAGACGTACCGCTTTCTGAGCGCTTATAACCTATCTATACCTTTTTACTTATAATATCATTGATTAAGGGCAGCAGATTGTCTTGCAAATTGAGGCCCAATTCTACTAATTTTAAGCAACGTCCGCATTCGCATTTCAGTCAGTCGCAAACTGTCAAAAAATCCTCAATCTCCATACATTTTTGACAGATTGCGACTGACATGCGAATGCGAAAGTTGTTTAAAAAAAAAAGCTTTTAATTAGTAGAATTGGCCTGGTAACTTTCTGCTCACATAAGAAGTAAGTATGTAAGTATTACCTTATTATTTTTATTGATTAAAAAAGATTAGCCTAGGTACATCAGTGTTTTTACTACAATAATGACTAGTTATGACTAGGTATTTATTGATTACATATTTATACTTCCAATAAGTAAGACCTATAGTAATCTTGAATATATCCTGAATAAGTACAGTCACCTTCAGATATATTGTAGCCAATGATATTATAAGTAAAAAGGTGTAGATAGGTTACATAAACAACATTCGATCTTCAAGAACGGCACAATGTCACACTGTTAGATGACACGTAGAAGTAGGACGGCATGTCGTAATTATTGGGAGCGGAGAAGAGACAACCTATCTACACCTTTTACTTAAAATATCATTGATTGTAGCAGACAAAGTGACCAAATACTTCTGAACAATTTTAGCAGATGCAGATGCTTGTCAAGCTTGCTTGTTATTGCTTGTCAAGCATGCTTGTTATTGACAAGCATCAGCTCAGATATTAATGAAGTAATTAATGTTCAGATATTAATGGTAACTTGTAGTGTAAGGAATTTATTGACATTTTAAATTGTTCAGAAGTATTTGGTCATAAGAGGGCCAATATTCTACTAATTTTTAAACAACGCCTTGTTTAAAAAACATTAGAATGTGCCCTCTGGTGACCGCGATTCCCAAGCAACGTTCGCATTCGCATGTCATTCGCAAGCCTTCATTTTTAACCGACTTCTAAAAAAGGAGGAGGTTCTCAATTCGGATGTTTGTATTTTATTTTTATTTTTTTTATGTTTGTTCGGGCATAATTCTGCCGCTTGCCAACCGATTTGAAAAATTCTTTTTTTGTTGAAAAGGGTATACTTCCCAAATGCGTCTCATTTTATCAAAATAGGTTCAGTAGTTTGGCTTTTAAATCCAAATAGCTGGAAGAAATATGTGGAAAAATCATCCATGTACACAAAATTGCGTATTTTTGCTTTCCTGTGTTTTTCCAGTGGTGTTGTTAGGTGTGGGGTACCACTAAAAAGCGAAAAACAAAAAAAAAAATTCACAAAAAAAAGAAACCGACTTCCAAAAAACACTACAAAGTTCAAAATAACTTTAATTTCCGAAGTCAGTTTCAAATAACGAAGAAGCAACCAAACCACCGACTACCGAAATTAAAGTTATTTTGAACTTTGTAGTGTTTTTTGGAAGTCGGTTTCTTTTTTTTTGTGAAAAAGTTTTTTATATGTTTTTGACAGATTTCTAATACGATGCGAATGCGAACGTTGCTTGAAAATTAGTAGAATTGGCACTCTTACCTGCTACAATAATTATGTTCAGAAGTATAAGGTCACCTTACTTGCTACAATATATCTGACGGCGACTGTACCTAAGTAAATCTGAATACTTAGCAACATTTTATAGGTCACACATGATATTTATTAGTTTATTATTTTAACATATTTAATGTAGGTAATTCTTTGGTACCTTTACGTCAATAAATTATCTAATTTTAAATATGATTTATTTGTTGTACACCTACTACAGTGTAGTATTTTTAACCCAAAGGTAGGCTGGTAGAGACCGCCTTGTTGCATTAATTCCGCTTATGTACTTACCACTACAGGGCGGTCGGTTCTGCCAAGCCAACATCTTACCGCGTAAACTTAAGATTAAAGCGCCAGGGTAGCCCGCGAAATTCAAATTTTCTTACGTTTTTTTCAAAATTTGAATTTCGCGGGCTACCCTGGCGCTTCCACCTTAAATTGAGCATGAAGTAATTCCATATTTTTTGTACGGATTGACAACTCACTTCATGATCACTCCACCTAAGCTTACACGGTGAGATTATAGAATCGCACTGCTGTAAATACACACAGTTTAAATAAATAAATAAAAAAGCATAGGAATATAGCCTATCGAATATACGAGTATGTAGGTATACATGTTGGTTAGCTATCGAGAGTTGATCGCAACTCCTCAGTACCTCCGATATAGAAATTAGTCTTTTGAAACTTTAAAATAAACACCAGAAGCATCCTTAACTAGCTTGGGAGGAGGATGTGTGTGGGAGTAAAAACCACATAGTATAGTCCCATCCTTATTCAGCTTTACTTTAGCCCGACAGTTGAAGGTTGACTGTCTTTTTGAACAATAGTAGCGATTGCTTCGACAATCTCGAGAGTATGTGTGTCCATTTAACAGCAACAAACTATTGCCTGTGCCTCGGTTGCTTGGCATGAATTCGTATTGCAGCACTGGAAAAAGAAAATACCTTTTTACAATATCGTAATAGGTAATACCAAATGAAATTGACTATTGTTACACCAAGCGTCCGTGGGCCACCAGACGGCCCGCTAACGCATTTGGATTTGTTCGGCGATAGCATTAAGCTACTTGAAATAGGTAGGTACTTATTATACTTAGCTAATAATAATACCAAAAACAGCCATTCTCAATTATCCTTAACGAAGTACCTAGGTAGTTAATAGAATATCCAGCTAAAAGTAGGTAACAAAAATTTAAAACCACATTTCCTGAGAACAGATTTATCAAATAAACAAAAATAAAATGTTGCAGGTCAGCGCACCTTTAGCATGGAAAAAAACTATGATAACTTTACTTTTGATTCTTTTTTCGAAAAATAATACCTAAAACAAAAAAAAAAATGTTTTTAATGATCTCGCTTTACTTTAAATTGACGCATCGTCTCCGAAGCATCTGTATTTTAGCCTCACTTCAAAATTGGTTGGCCTTGAGCAAGTATATATGTGTAGCCTTGAAGCAATAACAAGCTGCATTAAGTAGTTGGTATCAATTCGTATGGCAACACTGTGGGACGGAACAAAAATATTTATTAAATTAACAAAATATGGAAGGGAGGAGTCCTGAGACTAACAGTCGATTCATTATAGGTTAGTAAAACGACCAGAAGTTATTAAGAGCATATATTTAATAACAATGGAAAATAATGTGTTAACAGAATAATAACTACGATATGGTTGCAGTTCTTTGTATTTTCGAAACTTAAAAGTTATGTGAGTAATTAACTTTATAAACAGTTAAGTACTCAGATATTTCTCAATTTCGTGATGATATTGGTTTTGTCACTTTGCAAATGCTAACCAAGGCGACTAGACTAAGTGCCAGAGGGCTAAAATGGCGGTTTGACAGCTTTAGTATAGAAAATGTGTCAAACAGAAGATATATTTTGCTTCATTTAAAAATTATCTTACTACTGAAAAATCAGCCCTAAATTACTGATACTAAAATTAGTTTTAGACATGATACGAGCACAAAGCCATAACAATACAGTCGATAACAGTTCATATATTATTAAATAATATAAACAAACTATAGCCCCAATCCAACATTACACGAGGTTCATCAATACAGGCTCAATTCAGATAATTGATAAACAGTTAACATTATATATCCAATCTGACATCTGAGGGGCCAATCTACAAATTTTTAAACAATGTTCGCGTTCGCTTACTGTCAAAAATGCCTTAATTTTCATACATTTTTGACAGATTGCGACTGAGACGTTTGCATTCGCAGCGAACGTTGCTTGAAAATTATTAGAATTGGCACTATGATTACATCGATGCCATTAGGTACTGTTGGAGTAATTAAAACTTAAAACAAATAATCCTAAGCCCTAATTCAGCTTGATCAAGTTTCCATTGTTGGATACCACATAGTTTTCCCGCAGGTGGTCGTGAGTATACGTCACCCGCTCAATGTATTTCTCGTCTGCTGTGAGCTTGACCCTGGCTTTGCAGCCACAGGAAACTCTTCGGGAACAGTACCAGTTCAGCCTGGTAGACTTGCTATAGGTGTAACCATCTAGTAGCATTACGATCCCATGTCGGTAGTTCACGAACATTGGTCGAACTGAAAAATAAATTAGACTGCTAGAGAAAAAACGTTATTTTAATACTGTTTTTATGAAGCGACAGCTTTTAGATTAATCAAAAGAAATTCTTTTAATTTAATTTGTTTAGAGCGGCACGATTTTATCAATGTGGTTGAACTATGCTCGTTAGCTTACGCTCACGACAAAACACTAAAATAAAAAGAATACATCGAAATTGGCTAGATACGCACCTTTTTCATTTGGGTAGTAAACAACAACTGAAAAAGAAATATCGTGTTTAGTACCTTTAGTATAATTTGAATCAGTTTATAAACGGTTTCACCGAACACCATGATCTATTGTAAAGATGGTGCCACACCTATCGTGTCGAAGCAATGCGTGGCGATGATTCGTATTTGTGTATCTACTAGGAAATCACATACGATTAGGGGTTCAGGTAGGTCCTATGCTGCCGCGCTAGCGATATCAGCAGCAAGACCAATTTTCAACATAACTAAGTTGAATAATCAGCGCAATGAGCTAGATGTATCTATGTCGAGCCTTCCCGCTCAGGTCTACCAGGGAGTCGTCACACTATACAAATCATATTACTGCTCATAAAGTTCGCGTGGCAGTAAGTTAGTACGGTGCAATGTACACTTCAGCAGGTTAGTAAATTCTTTGTTGTGACATGATGACATGAGAAAAAATATTATACAAGTTCAAGTAAAAAAACAATAGCTACTACAATGGACACCACGACCCACCACCACCAGAATGTGGAATCCTGCTGGGCGGTAACTTTTCTCTATTACTTACTTATAGCTGCTACATTTTATTAAAAATTCTGTAAAAAACATTGTTACAAGACAAGTGCCGGGTACATGCCAAACGAACGAATAGGAGTCGACGACCGACGGCCGATGGAACCCGCACGCTCGCTTCACACACTCATTCCCGTTAGTCTTGGTCGTTGGCTAGCGTTCGTTTTAGTCTACCCTCAGAAAGCGAGCGAGCGCGTGCAGTGTTTATCGGTAGGTTATTGTAGGTATTGTATGTTCCGGTTAGCCGGTTAACAGTGTAACAGTTTTATTTCGTTTTCGTTTCACATAAAGTTTAATGATGAAATGATAATATTTCATCGAATTATCAATAAGTACGCAGAATAGGTTACATTTACTTACTTTGAAAATATTTAAATACCTAATTGATTTTTGTTACAAATAAAATGTAATGTTTTTGATCTTTCTCTTGATATCTTTTATTTTATCCTACATTGTTTAGTTAATATATCTAACACTTTATTTATACTCGGTAAAATGTTTTTATTACCAAGAAAAACATTTTACGGAGTGTCAGTTTGTAAACGTTTCAGTTCATATTCATATCTTTGACAAAATGCATAGACCAGGTACCTACCGCCCTACCCTCCTATAAAATTACAACACCGCGTTCACAAAAACAGTGCAGGAAAATTCTAGTCAAGCAGGAAAACAATCTTGTTATTCTCATTAAGTGACTTGACTTCATATGCACGAACTGTGTTGATTTTGCTTTTTGAGATAAAATTAATGATACAGAAGTTAATAGTACTTACCTGTGAAGTGTTTAAATCAAAGAGAGGAGGTTTAAACTGTACGTAGACGGTTATACATACTTACACAAAAATGTCAATGTCAAAATTTAAATATCGATTGTATCGAAATATCGAAAATTGAAAAATTTAAGCTCTAAAAAACTTTTAATTCGAGCCCGGTCGACGCCACGAAGGAGCCCCGCTTCGCGAGGCTCCTATTTCTTGGAGGTTTAAAGAAAAAAATGTCGAATCGGGGTGCCCCGAGTCCCGAGCACGTAAACTTTCGTTATTTTAATTTTCGGTTGTATGAGCGTTCGATATTTAAGTTTTCGATGTTTTGAACATTGACATTTTACCATAGAAAAATACACCAAATAAGTAGGTACTTAAACAATATTCAATATTCATTAAAAAATAATTATACTGTTTTGATTATAAAATTCCTTGCGTTTCTTTGAAATATGTATCATTCAAGAACATAAATAGTTGTTGAAAAAATAATATTCAAAATAAAAGTACACGGACCAAATATTATATGAAACATAAACAATTCTACGAAATTTCTATCTGCATAACAAGGGACCACCCTCACGCAATCACTAGATTGGTTCCCGTCAAAGATAATACACTATTATAATAGCTAGTTCCCATTCATTGGCGATTCTCATTAGGTAATCCATTTGCTTGATTTGTATGACTGTATCCAGCTTCGAGTTCTTTGTGCTTCATAAGCAGCATCAAATGAGTAGAGGCAAAGAATAGACAAACCTTCTAAGACTTATGTTTACATTTACACATTACAACCTTGACCTCCTTATGTGACCACACATTGATATTTAAAAAAAAATGTTATTATTTCAAGAATAACATCAATGTTACCACTTTTCAAGTGAAACTATTTACTCCCATAATATTATAATCTATCACTAATGGACTTCTATCTTAGAATTAAACAAATGGACCAAAAAACGTTTGTTACAAATTATAACTAAATACATTTTTATGACTAGTTTAGCAATATAAATAAGGAAAGAATCTATTTAATAAAATAAAGTTGAATATACCTATTAGATATTTTATAAAACCTATTATAAAATATGTAGGTATTATACCTTAGAATATTTCCTGATTAAACTGAAATCATACAATAGCAATACTTACCCATTAAATAATGTTTCTCATAATTTCTGTAAAAAAATCTTCAAAAAGGATATGCTGACATCAACTTACTTGCAAAGTTGACTATCAAATATTTTATTCTTTTCAACTTCAGTCACATGCAACAGGTTTTCTTAGCAAAAGTTAATAAAAAAAAAAAGGTAAGTACATGGGTTCATGTTGCATTTTTGTAGAATCTGATGAAGAACTGGTGAAAATAATTAGTGAGGTACTATGGATTGGGAAAAGGAATCAATTATTTTTATTAAAAAAAAATAATTTAAAATGCCCAGTTTATATAAACACGCACAATGGTCCAACATCTGGACTAAGTGCGGAAACCATACCCCAATGGATGGATGAACATTTATTTTATACATTAGTAAACGGTGTACTTGTAAACCACTTTGAAAACATTTAAAATAAATTCTCATAAAATTATCATTTTTATTACTTACATTTTTTTTTAAATATCTACTCACATTTTAGGCAATCATAACTTATTTCACTTATCTTCTAAACTGCCAAAGACAAAATCCTGTTTAGAAATGGGGAGAAAAGAAACAAAACAAAATGTTTCCCGCAGCAAAAAATCATGTAAAAAATTTGAAAACTGTTGGTCTATGCGAACAGCATTAAGTAGATATGAAGAAATATACATGAATACGTAATATTTAACCAAAAATAGACGGTAGCATCAATATTAATTGAAAAATTAAGTTTGTCAACCAAACAATTTCATTTCTATTTTCTAAGTATGTTAACCACACTACAGGTGTGGTTATTCTTGCAGTATACCTTCATAAAAGCTACAAATCATCGTATATTTTGTAATTTTACACTTGATCTATACCAAATTGATTATTTAAAGTGGTATTGCAAGTAGAAGTTTAATGACAACTTTCAAATCTTATTACTACGTACTTACCGCCCCCAGCATACTCCAGCAACCACCGACATATCACAAAATCACAAACATCACTGCTGCACTAAGACACCATCACTTTATTCACTTGATTTCGATTTAATTCACAATTAACCATGTAATAACACAAAACATTTTGAGGTTAGAATCACTAAGAACAATAGTCAAAAACTCGCTTTCGCACATACAGCCTATAAAATGTTCTTATTAGATTCTATGCGGCTTAAAACACGATTTGGGGTATCACAAAATAACAAAATCGCGGTAAAAACAAACAATCCATTTATATTTGTTTTGACATTTGACATTAGCAAAATGTTTACGAACGAACTAACTAGGCGCGTTCCATTCCATTACGTCCTTAGCCCATTCCACACCTCCCACCACCATTATACTCTGTTGATTGTTCTGTTTGAGACTCGTCGCAGTAAGTTTGATTATCTTCCAGTAAATCTAATATTTCTTTTTAAATTTTTATCCAAAATAAGTAACAGGTAAAATCAAATTATTCGATGACCGAGCGTGGCTGCAAGCCACACTACCCATTTGTTTCGGTGGGCTCGGCATCCGTTTACCGGCCTTCCTGTCTTCGGTCCGCCACAGCACTGAAGAGTTAACCACAAGAATTTTAGCTCCAATGCTGGTTGACTTTGAAGTGCCATGTTTGACCGAAGCTGTGAATGCTTGGAAAATGGCTTGCCCGAATACAACGTTGCCCGAGTGACCCATCTTCCCAGAGACAGTGCGACGAGCCACTCTGCAGGTTGGTACGGAATAACCTCTTAAATACGCCAACCAACACTGCTGAGCGTGTCCGCCTGCTGGCTATGGGTGAATGGGAGTCGGGCCTCTGACTACAGGCAATACCGTCACCTAACATACATAGGTACTATGCTGAGTGACACCACCTTCCGGATCGCTACATGTCTGCGTCTGGGTGCTCCTAGTGGTGCTTCACATCGCTGTCAATGTGGTGAAGCAGTCGACTGCCTCGGACACCATGGCCTTTCCTGCGGTAGAAGCGCGGGTCGGATAGCAGGGCACGCCAGCATTAATGGATGGATGGATGGATGATGTCATCATCCGTCGGGCTCTTGTCACCGCCGCCCGGGGTACCAGCCGTATTCAAACCGAATGGCTTGGCGCGAGACGATGGGAAGAGGCCAGATGGGATGACCACAATGCCTTGGAAGTTGGGTAGGCCTTTGGTATGGAATGCAACATGTGTCGACACCCTTGCGCCATCCCATCTTCTTAGCACGGTGGGTTGTGCTGGGGCGGCTGATGCAGGTGCAAAAAATCTCAAACGGCGCAAATTCAACAATCTTATTGGGAATTATGTATTTGAGCCGTTTGGGGTTGAAACACTAGGGCCAAGGGGTCCGAGTGCTCTGTGCTTATCGAGTTTTTCGTGAAATCAGCAAGCAGTTAGTCGACTCTTCACGTGACCAGAGGGCTGGCCTTTTCTTTGGCCAACGAATCAGCATTGCCATTCAATGTGGCAATGCGGCTAGTGTTCTGGGCACTTTTCCCGTTGACAGCGATGTGGACAAATTTTTCGATGCCCTATGAGTTTTTCCCCTCTCCTTTTTACTCTGCTTGGTTATTTTCTACTAGTTTGTATTCAGTATCTATAAGTTTTATGTATTAGTGGTATACAGTAATAGGTACATTCCTATGTTAATAAGTTGATAGCAGTTTTTAACCAGAAGATCCACTTTTCCTAGACAGGCATTTTGTTACTCTCTTTCGATATTTTAGTCGAAGAAAAGATAAACAGAAAAAGGAATAGTCACAGGGTCATCTTAGGGGGCCATGCGTGCAATTGCGTTGTAAGTCGACCTTTAAGCATGTTGTTTTATAACACCGAGAGCTGAGATAAGGTAGTGTGCTGTGAGATGTGATGCAGGCTTGAACCGATTAGTTTGATTCGTATATCTCGCGCCACGATAGAATAGGATACAATAATGTATTGCAGAGGTCTTGCCTCCAATGAATCCATTCCACCATAGAGGGATAACTAAGACATCAAGTTGTGCTAGCACAACCGTGCGACAGTTCAGGCTTTGCCCAGGAGAGCAACATTCCAAAAATCCTTCCACTTCTCTCTCAGTTGGGCCTCCTCACGACAATTCACCAAGAATTCATCCAAGGCATCCCACCATCTTTTTGATCTGCCGCCACCCCGTTTAGCTGCGTCATTTATCGAGTCTTGCGAAATACATGCCCACAGCTTCGACGGCATCAGGCACACCTTGCCTGCCCACGCCCACTTCAGTCCTGCAGCTTAATTAATGTTCCACCAAAAAAGCTTGGCAGTAACAAGTACCTACTTTCCGATGATTTGATCTAAGTGTAAAATAAAAACGGTCGAAGCCATCTCGATAATTAGGGAACCTCGATTCGGACTATTTCAGGCAGATATGTTTCCGTTGACTATAATCAAATGCTTCTACTGGCTCTCACCCTTTAAACATTACCTTCCAAGTCTGTTGGGAGCTTGCTTCTCTGGCTTTTGCATATCTACTACATATGTTCTATTTAACGAAGCAAGCAGGTGGAAGTCCCAGCACTGGTGTTTTAATTATCTATAAATAATTACTGCCATCAGCTGTTGGTAATAATCACGTGGACACTTTTCCACTGCCCCGCTCCAACGAACAGTTTTCTACATGAATCAACGTCATCGTCTTTCCTTTATTTCACTTTATTTGAGGTCAGTTCAGTTCTCTATCATTCCATGTTTTCCAAATGAATGCACACTTATAAATAAAAACAATGATATCAGCCTAAATCTGTTTGCTTATTTATTTGTTAATCAGCGCCGATGACTAAATCGACGGCATGCACCGGTTGTAGTCCAGTACCTCCAACACTCCTTATTATTTTTATTTCGTGATAAGGACGCCACCGTCACGTCACGTCTTTGCTTTGCTATCTGACTTTCTTAAAACCAGTGACGTTTGACATTTCTTCGACGCTTCAGTATAACCTAAAAGTTTAGTTGTTTATTTTGTTTTTTAATTAGTTTTCTGTTTTGTTTTGATATTGTTTAACCAATTCAAAATGTTTGTGTACTCACATTATACAAATTCAGTGGTACAGGAGTAGCATATTTGTGAATATTTCTGTGAATTGCCGATAGTATACAAATCTTAATTAGACCAATTTGTTGACTAGGTTTTTTCAATTTTCTTGTTATTGTTTTGAAAATGTCAGCATAAATGTGATTTTACAACAAATACGAGTGTTGTGTAAGTTTGTAGTATGGTTAATATATTGGTTTATAGTGAATTAAGTGTGTGTTAACTCATAACGATGTGGGGACATTATATGGCGTTAAATTGTTACAAGGTACCTACACTTTATTTCACGATAGTTGTACAACGTAATATAATTTTAAATAAAAATGATTTAGATGTGTTATAAACCATTCCATGAATTTTGAAATTAAAAACAGGACATATCTTGAAAAAGCCCTCCAAAATGTATGAAATCACGGAATCAGTTCTTCAAGCCAAAATTTAGCAACTGAAAGCTCTATTATTACCCAAAATTGGGTTATAGTCAGTGAGAAAAGATAGAAGTCTAAATGCATCTATTTGCTACATTTTTGGCTAAAGGTCATCATAAAATTTAGTAGAAATTATTGTTGATTGAGAGCCAACCCCGTCATAGTCAGGTTTAGTCGGACTTTTGGGTAAAATTATAATTTATATAACTATTCAGAATTGTGTCACTTTAAAATAATAGTCAGCAGTATTCTTGCAAGTAAATCCAAGCGTTCTGACTCGTCAACATAACATTGATTGAAACTAATAACAAAAAAATTAAATTAATGGCGATTAATCTTCTTAATTGTGCATTTTTTTGGAAAAATAAAAGTTACAGGTAAAATTAAAAAACCCTAACAAAAACCCGACATGCTGGACACGGACTAATTTGGCCAGACATGCATCCTAAAAGCGTAACTATGTTCGGCTTAATCCAGACGCCCGGCAACCCTAGTCAGTCAAAAGCTATGGAGATTATTTCATTGATAGGAGACTGTACTGTCTATAAGATATTGAATAAAAGCATATTTTCAATGGAAAAATTTACGGATAGAGTTTTGAATGAAATTTTAAAGTTTTCTTAGTGATAGGCTCACGTTTGATTACAATATTATCTAATGAACAATAGTGATGTGGTTGATGATGGAGGAGTACATTTTTAACATATGTACTAATGTCAAACAGATGACATACAAGATTTTTTTTTTTTAAACAATTATAATTAAAAGAATTTAGCTGATGGATGCGAGATGCACAGGACCGGTTGTTGTGACGACACTTGGGGAGGCCTATTTCCAGCATTGGAAGTCTTTCAGCTTATATGATGATCCTATTGGTCTAGTGATTACAAGCTCTACTGAGGAACTGGGTTCCTGGGTTCAATTCTCAGCTTGAGTTAAGTGTTATTGGGTATTTCCGTAAATAAATTCTCAGTAATAGTCCAGAGTCTGGTAGTTGGTGATGTGACACCCGTGTGCCTCCGAAAGCATGTAAATCCCGTGGTCCTGCTAGTAACCGCTGCCTGGTTGTGTTGGACTGCGATCACATTCAACTATGACAGTGCACTGGTGTTTGTGCACACACTGGTGCACTATAATATCTCCTGTGAATGTGTTGTTATTTTAATTTAAAAGTACTGTTTTATTTTTCAGGTAAGTCTTGCATGCTTCAAATAGCTGAATCAGTTTGCTGTAAAATCGGTAAGTGTTTTTGTTACTATACTGCATTAGGGCTTGGCCCAGCCATGATTTTTGTTTCCTGCTTGAAAATGGGCTAGCAAACAATGTTTATTGGTGTTTTTTTATTTAAAGGAGCAAAAATATTTTTTACAATTTAGTTTAATATGTTTTAGCACGGTATGTTGAGTAAGGTATCATACATTTGATTGAATGCAATTAAAAGTTTTTTTGTTTGCATGTAAAATTAAAAAATATGAATTAACTTAACTAGTGTTATTTATTGTTTTGTAAACTTTTTATTTACCCACTTCCAAAAAAGGAGGAGGTTCTCAATTCTATAGTTTTTTTTTGACACTTGCTTATTTTTAAAACCTTCTACAAGTAAAAAAAACTGTACATCTTAATCACTTAAATAATTTTATTTGAAAAAAAAAACTTATTTGAAAGTAAATGGCCAATCAAAATAATTAAACAATCAGATGCTATTTTTCATACCTAAAGTATTTAATTCTTGGTTAAGTTCAGAGTGAAATGTTTTGTTTTATCAATAAAAATGTTTTTTTATTTATTGTATTGCTTTTTAGTAGCAATCGTATAATAGTGCTGTTGGATAGTACATTTATGCCTTCTTTAAATTAAGCTGCTGATTTAAAACCATTACTACAAGTACTAAAGGTAAAAACAATCTGGGACATCCTCAATTACATGAAATAATCACGTAAGTAATCACAGGCCAGAAATTATTAAGAAATCTATGTTTATAAATGCCAAAATAAAGAATTAAAAGCCGTAGCTATAATAAAGCGCCTTTTATTAACACTGCTCTTTCAGTTTATTATTATAGCCATATGGCGTATAAACAGTGATGTTTATAGGTGAGGAACCCAACCGGTCTCAGTATGTACCGTGGGGGCTGAAATAAGGGCTAAAATAGTAATTCTTGAAACAATCGAGGTAGTGCTTGCTAAAGCGAAAAGTAACATAGTCAAGGTACAAAGAGTTAAAGACTGCTGTAGTCTAGCCCAGGGAATGTGACAGAAAGCATAAGTAGCACTCCGGCCGAAGGTAGATTTAAAACCCAGTGGCGTTTTAGTCAGTAAGAGTCTGACAGACCTTCCGAGCCCGTCCGACCGATGACATCCACTAAAAGTACCTACAGCAACAGCATTAGAAACGAGTGAGTATTCATGTAGTTTCTCCTATACCTCGTAGATTACATGTAGAATCAAGACACCATTTTCAAACGCCGAATTCAGGACTGATTATAATGAGAAGGCGATTGAAACTTGTGACTTTTATTTACTAGAGTCGAGCGTGTTGCATGTATTAGATACACAGCCTTTGTACCAGTTAGAAGTCGTCCATCTGCATCTTAAAGAAATTTGGTAATTAATCGTTAAGTAATTTACAGCTAGATACGTGCGAACTGCTCGAGGCGCTCAACTGATATTCCTAAACGGCCTTCTGTACCGTCAGCAGTGCAAAGCCAATAGGGACGGCATGAGGACCTGGTATTGTGTCATGTATGGCAGGAGCCAGTGCCCCTCTATCCTCACGACCGACATACGTCACAATATAACACAAATTCGGGGCATGCACAACCATCCTGAGCCTGTGATCATCCAAACTCCGAGTGGCATTATTCATAAACATTCCAGGAAAAGAGAAAGGCCCAGGATTAGTGCACGTAATGCAATTCTACCTTGATCCTTTCTCACCTAAGTATATTTTACTCAGTTTTAACGCAATAAAATCTATATTTTACTCAGTTTTAACGCAATAAAAAGGTAGTGCAATAAAATGCGAATTGAAATGTGATATTTTATATTGATTCTTGTTCCTATTCTTACCATGACGTGTATGTCCTTACTGTCTGTTATTTTGTCAAATGTAAATTGTATGAATGTTTAATTTTTTGTTTTATGTTTTCATATATGAAAGCATTAACCATTGTGTTTGGTGTGCGTACAAAAAATGTAAGCGAAAATAATAAAAATGACATTCGTTTATATTTTTATGGTATTGAAACGATAAATAATAAATGTGATCTCTTTGTGAATTTTAGTTTTGGCAACTGTATTTTGTTGTTTTTATTTTGTATAATAGTTTAACATTTAATTTCAAAATGCATAACCTGAAAGTACAGATATTTTTTTTTGTACAATATATAACAGTGTATGTATTTATCTCAGTAGTTTAGTTTTAACATTGTGTTGTTTATAATATTCGTCATTTTAGAATGATCTTCCATTAAGGTATGTGAAGGTGTGCCATGTATGTAATGTAGTTGTACAGTATTTCATTTAGAGCTGATTAAAAAGCTGATTGTACCATAAAAAGATTTTTAAAAAACCGGCTATTTTATTTAACTTAAAATATTTTGTATCTTCTATTTTAGGTCACAAAACTTAAAGATGATTAACAGTATAAGTTAATAAGTATCTACGCATATAGAGAAAACACACAACATTCTAAACTATACCGTACAAAATAAGGGAATCAACATAACACCATTGGTATAACTTCATCTCCGCTTGTTTTAAAAATGATGGCGATGGTCTAACGACAGTCCGAGGTTTTAGATGGTTGTTTCCATAAACCTCGTATAAGAAAGGGTGGTCTCCTCTGGAAGTCCTGGACAGAAGAATGTATAGCCGTAGTTACAACTTTACGAGGCAGGATGCTTGAAGCCCTAAATCTTGAGCTATGAGCTATGAGTCTTAGGTCCCAGGTTTGTCCCCCTTGATTGTGATGTCGTGATCAGGTGATAATCACTTGACGTTAAATGATGATATTTTGCCGCACATGCGAAAACTGACTTGACCTTGGAGCAGAGCAAAATTTAGGGGAATTCTCAAATATATCTTCATAACACACTTCAGAAAATAATATAAGCTCAGGGCTCAGAGTATTTCATAACAGCTAACCGTCACGTAAAGTATATTCTTAATTTTGTAGATGCATTGATCATACCTTCAAGAAACCGAAGGGGGCAAGGTATGCTGTTATTCCGCGGCTATACATACTCCTGGCGGAACTATAAGAAATACGGCAATTACTGGACATGTTCCAGTCACCACAAAAAGGGCTGTAAAGCAAACGTCTCCACGAATGAAGACAAACATCCTTTCAGGGTGACGAAGTATAACGATAGACACACCCATCCTCCCCCTAAAATTAAACTGCCAACGGATATAGAGTTTATTTGATGCTATGTTTTATTTTATTTTATTGTTCAAACTTAGGATAATGGTGTTGGTTTTTATAAATTAATTCTTTAATAAATTATATTGCAATGTTATAAGTAAGCCTTTTATTTAACAGTTGTTTCCATCAGCGACTGTAACAGTAGTGATACCCAATGAAAACGAATTACATTGTTCCAGAAATACACTTTATAACGTCGAAAAAGGGCAATGAATTACTGGTTTTCGAAAAGTTTACATTCGCAAAGAATTGTACAAGCAAACACAGGGTTACTTGGACTTGTTCTTCTCGGTGTTCTAGGAAGTGTAAAGCTCAAGTTACCCTCAGTAACACTGGGAAGTTTCAAGTCCTGAAGGGTAATCATACTCACCCCCCTCCCGTGTTCTGTGTGAATAAAGAAGGTAAATACCAGAGGCTGTCGAAAAGACAGTTGATTGAAGCAACCGATTCTTACGAAGATGAGGATGACGAATATATTGAAAGGATAGATTAGCAGGATAAGAGATACAGGGATTTTGTTTTTTTTTTAAATATAAATAGTGTCTAGTTTAGCTATTAGTGATTCAATGTTATCCCAATTAGGTATTAGAGATGTGATATTGTAAAGAAAATATAAAAAATAAGAACCGTGACCGTTGTTTGAAGTCGGTTTAAATAAAAATACAGATTTTGCGTTAGAATGTAGAGTAAAGTATTGTTTGTAAACATTAGATACAGGGTTATAATGGTAATTAGTAATTTAAAGTTAACTAAAAATATTTTGATATAATATATATACGACAATGATGGCGTTCAAAAAGTTAATAAGTTGATTTCAAACTATAATATTAACCAGTACCTGTCAGTAAAAACGTTTACTTTTTTGCCTGTGTTAAATGCATCACAGTTCTGATTATTATATTATTTTAAAGAATTATGTTTTGTTTGTTTGTTAGCCTGCCAGTGAAAATTTTAATTGCTCTAAAGCTACTTGGTAACTTAGGTACGTGTTCATATGATCTCATTTAGGTTCGAAAAGTATTATGTATATTGTATATATATGTCGCAGCCAACTACCTAAGTGAAATCTTTTGTTCAATACCGTTTAATGACTTGCCCATGACACTTATGTCGCTGATTAAACGGTACAGTTCAATGAAATGGCTAGACTTTTAATGAAACTGCTGATTCAGCAGATGGCTGCGACATATATATAAAGTTGAAAATGGCCTATTGATTACTTATCTACTAGGCCATTTTATTGTTTTTTCAAAGACTGCGATCAGCCTTTCTTACATTTCTAATGTTCACCTTTCTTATGGAGGTTATTTTAAGTTTTATATGCATATTGTAACGATGTTGTGATTCTCTGTGATTATAATTAACCAAATTGATTTTAGAAGACTGTTTATGTTAACATTTCATTAAATGACCTGAAAACGATAAAATGTAGTTTTATTGTTTTGACCTGGATCACTCGCTGTAAGTTTTACAGTAAATAGAGCACAAAAATATACCCACTTTCACTATAAAACTTTGTATTCATTTTATTCATTTCAGTACCAAAACTATTCATCAAGAATATAAAAAAACTTTTAGACTTAAATAAGCAAAAGGAAAGAGGAAGAAGGTACAGAGAACGGCTAAGAACCGAAGACCCTGAACATTTTAAAACGATCAAAAGAAGAAACAATGAAAGAACAAAAGCAAAATACAAAAGGGTTTCAGAGTTGAGTGAGGAAGAACTCTTGGAACAGCGAGCCAAGTGGAGAAAAATAAAGTGGCGGAAGTTCAAGAAATTACAAGAAAATTAACATATAATCTCATAAAACACGTTTGCGGTAGTATTTCAAGACAAAACAATATGATTAGGAAATGTAGTACTTTTTAATCTAGCTATTTGTCCCACTGCTGGGCAAACATGTCCATCATAGCCTTCGCACCTCCCCAATGTATTTTTTTTTGTGGATGGGAAATCATCAAGTGAGACCTTCCGCTCTGGGTGGAGCGGAAGGGAGTGTCAGACTCTTACTGACTAAAACCCATGTGTTCCCTCTAATTGCGTTCCAGGGCCGCGGTGACTCTTTCGAACAAATTCCGCTGGTTTCCAACCTATCGGTTGTAGACGCCTAGCTAACAAATACCTATAAAAATTACATAATTTGTCGCAAATATTGCTAGGGTCTAATTCTATTAATTCTACAAATACCTATCTAAGACTTCATTATTCTGTCTTATATATCTGTCTAGTTTATTTTGTCCCACTGCTGAGCAAATACCTCCCCTCTCCCTTTTCTCTCTCTCTCTCTCTTATAATATATTTAAGCTAAAAAATAAATAAAAGGAATTGTAAATAGTTGTTTAAGTAAAACCTAACTTTCTCAGTAGAGTGCTACATTTAACCAAAAAAAAAAACTATTATAATAAATAAAAACTTTGATTTCCAGCTTTTGTGGTCAAATCAACACGAGGTGAGCCAAAATTGGTTTACCAGGGTTACACATACAACAAGAGTTATTTATCAAGAAAAGACACTCATATAAAATGGTACTGCTCATCAAGAAACTCCAGGAAATGCAAAGTTAACGTTGTTACTGACTTCGATAACAGGGTTCTGCAAATATATCATGCCCACAATCATGGATCAAAATATTTTCGCCATTACGGAATTATGACATAGACAAGTGTTACGAAGGTTTTATACGTTATGGTTAAACTTGATCTCATTGTACTTAACATTACTGAAGATTGGTATCATCAGGACCTGTATCTAACCTGGATTATAGTACTTTTTTTTACATTAATAGCGTTTACGCGGTTATTTTTTTGTACAATTCATGCACACTTTCATGTCCTTATTTTTCGAAACTAATGAATGAAACGAAAACTGATTTAAAACGCCAGTGCCCACTGCTCCTATTATATCGCACGTTACAAGGGTGGATCATGAGATAGAAATATAATTCATATGAGTGCATTTTTTTTTTATTTGAATTTTGTAGGTACTGAAATGATGGTAACAGGTTGTACCGTCCTTTATTTTTTTGTAAAACCTTATAAAAAAAAGTTGAAAGGCGTGGTTTTTTTTATTCTCCGGACAAGACTACCTAGATGAGTTTGAAACTACTTACTATAGTTCCGGGGTACACGACTGTGAGTTTGTGACGTGCAGTTGTCTGAGGGAAAATGTTTAATTTTTGTTATATTACTTACTATATTATGTATCTATATTATACTATATTTTGTTCTTCAATGCTAGTAAGAAGGTACACCTACTTAAATATTTCCTTCATTTTATTTATTACTTGTCAATATCAACTAGCTGAAGCAAAACATTCAAAGTTACACCTAAATAAATTATATGCCAATTTTTTATCAGTGTATAACTTTTTGCGTACAAAAAGCGTGAATATATTATTAAGTAATATAAGTACATATATAGTGAATTTAGAACTATGGACACTTTGGTGTCATGAAAAAGCAATAGCCAATTAATAAAATGTAAATTAATAAATGGTTTTATAGATTAATTATTAATTGAATTTTTAAACGTGATCATATTACTTAAGTAATTATACCTTAAATATTAAATTTTATTTTTACATTTATTTTAATAATCATGAATCTCGATTATTTTTATGATTTTTCTGTAAGGATCGGCAGCTGTGACGAATAAGGTATACAATATACAACATTTTTTGTTCTCATTTTCACGAGGAACTTTTAGTCATTAGTTATTAAGATGTTTTATATTATAAATGTTGTTATTTATTCATTTGAAAATTAATCTCTAGTTGGATTTTTCTCAAATTGAAGGCAGCTTGTATTGTAATAGTAGGAATGTGTAGGACAAAAATAAGTACTTATTACATCAATAAAATAATAATTATTCCTAAGCTTGATTATTTATTGTACCTTCCTATATGTGCCGTTTCTATTAATTGTGTAATGGCTGCAAGTTAATTAGAAAAAAAGTAAAACTGGTAATGTAAACCTGGTAAAACTGCGGCCCTACCATGACGTGTTAAAGCGTGAGTAGTTCGAGCGAGAAGGAGGGATGGAGCTATACACCCTACATAGCTCCATCCCTCCTTCTCGCTCGAACTACTCACTCACGCTTTAACACGTCATGGTAGGGCCGCTGGTATAAACAAGGTAAAAATATGCATCGTGAATGATGATGGTGAGTTTCATTACAGAAAAAACAAAAAAAAACAAAATCTCAAAAGTTTCTCGAGTTTTTAATTTGCCTTCGGTAATATTTTCAAGAAAAGCTCCTGGTACTGCAAACTTAGTAGTTCCTATCAAATATGTTCTAATTGTCTTCTCTCTTTCAGGGCCCGTACTCATAAAGACAAAAAGAAAGGGACAGTACGTTCTCCTTTACAAATCCTACACGTACTCCCGAAGTGCGAAATCGAAGAAGGGCACTGTTTGGAAGTGTTCTTCGAGTAAAACTGACGATTGTAAAGCACGTATGACCACGGATGATAACCTGAATGTAGTCGCTAGGAAGGAGAAACACTGCCACAAACCGCCGGAGGGAGAGCCGAAACCGAAGCATGTTTATTTCAGCACTTAAATTTGTGAGTGAGGTTCGCAGTAGGTGGCGTTCTGTAGTTACCCGCCTGTGTGGGTGTGTGCGTAAGCTTTTTTAGAACAAATAATTTTATTTGTACACAAATAAATGACTTATGATTATGTTGAAAGTACGACTGTCTGACTACTAATATTAGGTATTTATATAGAGGTTACAACAACAACGATTTTGAAGTACGATACATTTTGACTTTACCACAGGGTAAAGTCAAAAAGTATCATACTTCAAAATTCTAACTTAAGATAGATTCGATAGCACGGTTGCGCTTGTGCTCTTGACACCGAAATTTTGGGCACTTATACCTATATCTACACTTAACGACCAAAACTAAATCTAAAATTGGTACAAATTAGTGTTTTGGACGTATTAATTCTATGTTAATAATAGGTAAATATTTTGTACTTACTGCGCAATAGGATTCATTTGAATTAAATATTCAAGTAATATTTAAAAACAACTATAATATTTTGTGTAAGATAGGCGAATAGTTCATAATTTTAGTAGTTAGGTATAGAATTACTTCTTTCGTGGAACTATAAAATAATTTGAATGGTGAATGTAAAAGGGATTTTATGATATGATAATTATAGACCTGTATCTATATAGAATATTTATCTACCACAATTAAATCTTGTTGAGTCTAATATTCCACCAAGATTTAATATAAATGTAGGTACTACTTAAGCAATCTGTAGAGGCAAGTTAAAAACTTAAGGGTTAGGTAAGGTAAGAAGGCATTAAAAAATATTTAAAAAAAAAAATATTTACAGCCAGCGCTTTTTTAAGTGTGTGTTTTCGCTAGCTGCATGCCTTAGTTAGTTTTTTTACTTTCAGTGACGAAGTGACCTTTGGTAGCTAGATGACAAAAATAATATTGAATAAGCAATTCTAAAAAAAGATATAAAAATATTTGTAGGTATTTAAGTGATTTTATAAGTAAGTATTGATACTTTTACATAACTACCTCAGACTAAACAGTTTTATTTACAAGAAGTGGTCTATTTTCCCGTCTCTATAGCAAACTATATTTTACCCGTTGTTTCCCGAGGAAGGCTGGGAGTATAGCCTATATATAGCCTTATTCATGAATGTGGCTATCATATACAAAAAGAATTTTCAAAATCGGTTCAGTACATCCAGACATTACCCCTACAACCTCACAAACTTTACCTCTTTATAATACTAGTATAGAATAGATAAATGTTAATATTTTTATACCTAAATAAAATTCTCTAAACTTAATTTTTTGTAGATTATATTGTGTTCCTTTTTATAAAATACTTAAAAAGCAACAGTTAATGATAAAACTAGCCATTTAAACGAAAAGACGATCAATGTTTTAGAATATTGATCGATACGGTTTTTGATTAAATTGTATTCATTATTTTGTAGTTCGGTAGGTAAGTTGTTTTACTATTTCAAATAAGTTTGTTTTATATAGCTATCACTTAATGTTATTTAAATATATTATTTTAAAACATGCTTTTTGGCGACTACCTATGGAGTTTCTTGCCGGTTCTTCTCCATATGAGCTACTGTTTTGAACCGTGCACTTTATTTTTGAATTACATAATTTACTTAAAAAATTGTGATGCTTCCTATTCTACTTCAATATTTATACATTTCCGTCTTGAAAACTCTGATACAAAATAATGCAACGATGTTATTAATAAATCAAATTAATGTTTACAAATTTATTACCTAATGTACTTTTTATGAGAATAAACTAAGTTTTGCGTACTTATGTATTAGTAATTTAATTTGTTAATAGCCGATGAGCCAAGACACTTCAGGTGACAGCCAGGGCAACCTTAGATAATACAACATGTAACAGAATAAACGCAATACCTCTTGTTCTGTTACACGTTGTCATATAGTACCACTGAAAAAGACTCGACCTGTTAAAAAAGGTGATAGACAAACAACAAAGCAGATTGTTTGTTTGTCTAAAGCTCTCGCAAAGGCCTGGTGTTTGTCAGTAGAAAAACAACAGATATTGACGACAGTTGAGATGAGAAAGTTTGTTAAGTACCTATGTATACTAAAAAATAAATTATTCGTTTCCACCATGTTTCCTGTTGTTTGAACAAGACCTGGGGCTCGAGTCTGCTATTGCAATCGTGTCTCAATGACCGGTCAGTGATCGAATATTTGACAACTTTGACAGTTTTTGTATGGGAAATGTGTCATAAGTTTGACGTTATACGTCAAAAATCGATCATTGACCGGTCAGTGAGACACGATTGCAATAGCAGACTCGACCCCCTGGATTGTGGAACATTCCTAATGACAACTACTTTTATTCCCCAATTAAATCGTGGCTTGTCTTTTTTAGTCCTGTACCAACTCGTACGCACCTATCATTATGACGGAGCACCGCAGGGTGCATCTTCCAAAATAATTATATCTTATTAACTTCCACAATTCTTACACCAATTGATTACAACTGCATCTGACTGGTGCATTATTGAACCTTCCCACACCCAGACTCAATTTCCCATCACCTTCCAGTGTCAGTTGTAACAGCGGTAAACGGCGCAACGTTGCTGATGCTGAACGGGTATTCCTTTACCAACCCTGCACCAATGACTGGGGGTGAACGGTGGTACTGTTCGGGCCGAATCAGGTGGAAATGTAACGTCTGCCTGTGCGTCAACGATGACTACGAACTCGTCTGCGTATCCAACGAACATACGCACAAACCCCCTGTGTATGAGAAGACCTCTGATGGACTTTATCTGGAAACTATTTCTTGAGCTACAGTGACAAGGTTTAAAATAGGTTGGCAGTTATTTGCGGCTTAGCTTTTAGTCTGTCTTCAGTTTTTTTAAATCGCCTTTGTTTGCAATAAGGTTGTCAATGAATATTTCGTTTTACTTGTGTTTTGTTTGTATGAAAGTAATGTTCAGGGTATTTGTATCTAAATAGGTTAATTAATGATGTACTTACAGGCTATCAAACATATTTTTGTGTGTTAGGATTTTAGTAGGTACTTACTTATTATACAAAATATTCATTGACTTAGGCACATAGACACAGACATAGATACTATGTGGCGGAAATGTTTTTGAACCTGTCATTTGGTTGTGTTATTTACCAGCTATATAACCATTGATAGCGAAATAATCTGGTAGAAAGTAGGAAAGGGAGGGAGGGGGTACATACGAGTCCTAGATCCTAGGTACAGAGACATTTTCGCCATAAGTTTGTAAAATATCGATTATTACAAGCCTTGATTGTGTTTTGTATTTAAATTAGTAAAATAAATTCACAAATAACTGTATCAGTGTTAACGTCTATTAAATAATTGTTTTATTAAGCTTACAGGATCTGACAGCATTGGAGTGTCCATATTTTTAATAAACTTTACTTATCTACTGTGTAAGTTTATTGTTATTTTTTATTATTATTTTGCGTTGCTTTTTTAAAACTGCTTGGTTTTTCATTAACAAACCTTCTAGATTGGAAACCTGGTGCGTTGAAATGGACTTAATGCTAACTATGAGAATCTGTCACCATAAAAAGCCTGAATATAGTCTAAAAGTTATAAAGCTTTTCTAGAGTAAGATGAGTAGGTACTGTTGAGTCACAACTTATAATTTATTTGTAACCCACAGAAAGACGAAGAAAGAGAAAACATAAGGGACACAGACTGACGAACATCATTGGATCGGGATGTAGACGCAAGCCTTGCGTCACCTGTTTGAAGGTTTGGGCACTGTTCTGGGGTTCCGAAAGGGTCAAAAATAGAATATCGAGAGTCACCACGTATTGTGAGCAGTGCCCCAAGAAGCCATATCTTTGTTACGGCTGTTTTATTCTGAAACATTCACGTTTATCTAGGCCGGATTATGATGGATGTCTGCCTAAGGCGCATGGTCACTAATGTTTTCACAGTAAATGTTATGCTAAGAGATGTATTGTCGAATATTGTACCGTATCTGCGATGTATTACTGTATTCGTTTGTGTCTTTATTTGTTCTAGTCTGGAATCCATAATTTTAAAAACAATTATTAATTGAACCTAAGCTTTACTTTATAATATACGACCGGCAATTTAGCCTGTATGAGCAACTCTTTGAGCCAAACCTTTCCAACTACAGGCTGGGCTCCATACATTTTTGCCGGACCTCCTTTCCTAAGACTGCTTCTGCCAGTGTTTTTACTTCCTGGTGACTTATGTTTAAGATTTATTTTAGGTATGTAAGGAATCCAAATTGTGATAGAAATCGTGATGGTTATAGAGTAGGGACGTTAGGAACGAGTCCGTAGTCTTCCTTTTTGGAAATTCTGTCCTGTCATTTTTTTATTGTCGCCCTTAAAAAATATTTACACTGGCAATTATTATTTTAAGTTGCTCAATTATTTAAAAAGAATGCGTGCCATTTTTCCATTATTGTTCTAGTCATACAAAGATAAAATTGTATGCTGTCAATTTGTGTTAGTTAGATAAGCTTTCATAGATGTTTTATCTGTAAGATAAGTCTTTAATTTAGAAACCGTGTATTCAGATTGGTTTTACACTCATACTCGTATTAAAATAACCTCTGTCTGTAATGCAACACTTCCAGAACACTAAATAAGTTATTATAAGGTTACTTATCGGTCGAATTTATTATATAGACCTTAAATGTGCAGTTTATCTTGTTGGAAACCCAACACTAAAATTTAATCATACTAATCATGCGCACATCACTAGCGCGTCTGAGCTACGCGCATCGCTGCGCTCGCATAGGTACAGAGCAGTACCTAGCCATCTTTTGCTGAAAATAACACTTGGGTCACTGTGATGACATAATTTTATTATTCAGTAGGATATGTATTGATGCTGTGTAAATACCTATTGTATGTTTAGTATAGAATAACTAAATGTCTATCTTTTTGAAACGAAATTCCTTGTAAGTATTTATGAAATATGTACTAAAAATAAGAAATAAAAGGTCTGCAAGATATCTTTAAAATCGTAGCTATAGGTACTAATACTTTGTAAAATTTTAATCGTTAATCCCGGTTTCAGTGTACGGTCGGCTTAAGTTTTTTTTCACCGAGCTTTGATGTATATATAGGTACCTTCTATGTATTAAAGTCGTGAGATATTACGAAATTAATATGTATGTGTAAATTTCATCATCGATGATGATGATGAAATTAATATGTATGTGTAAATTTCATCATCATCATCATATCCGCCGAAAGACTTCCACTTCTGGACATAGGCCTCCCCCAAATGTCGCCACAACAACCGGTCCTGTGCGTCTTGCATCCATCGGCTACCAGCGACCCTCAGCAGGTCATCGGTCCATCTTGTGGGAGGAGTTTTACTTATGAATTAATTAGTAGTTACTGTAGAAATAAATTGTATAAGTTAAGCCAAATTTAAAAAAAAATAAGTTTTATTAGGAAATGAAATAAAATGAGATAACAATGAAAAAAATAATGAATGTTCCCAGTAGGACAAAAATAAATGTTTTGAATACGCCTGAGTTTACTTGGAGTTTTGGACGATGTTTTAGAGATTTATTTTAGCTGTTGCTTAAATTACTGTAGAGGTACCTTTTTATTGAGTAGTATAAAGTCTTCCATTTACTTTTACCTGACTGCCGCAGAGGGAGAGGCTATTATTTTTCGAAAGTAGGTATGTACATAATTTTATACAAGATGTTTATTTCAATAACTTAAACATTTTTTAATACTTCCTACGACATTGAACTGCTTCCGAGATTTATCTGAATTCGACAAAAATGTTTGGCCATTATTCTTTTGACTCCTTAAAAGAATAATAAGAAGATCAAACTTGATTTCCATCCCTAATGCCAGCTTACATTTTCACAACGAATATGTTTTCAGGAATTGACTACAAATTCATACCATCAGGACGCGGGAAGAGTCTCCTGATGATTGAGAACCATACGTTTAGCCAAGCTAAGAAAGACATTCGATACTGGCACTGCTCTAAAAGGACCACCAGAGGTTGCAAGGCTAAGGTCCATTTTAACAGCTGTCACAATATTACTGCTTATGTCAGAGATCATAACCACAGTCCTCCACCATATTTAGTTGGAGTCGATGGGAGTATGATAAGGTTGCCTCCTAGTTATAATAAAACTGTCACTAATTCATTATTCAAAAGGCGAAGCTGAACTGAATTAAAATTTTATTCTAGAAAAATTCTTTGTAACTATTTATATTTGTTTGTTTTGAACTCATTAATTTATTTCATCGTATTAACCGCAGTTTATTAATTACCTCCCGAATTTGTTTGGCTTAGTCTAAACAAGTTGTCCCTATCATAATTTCCTTCAATCTCATTGGATGCCACAGGAAACTACACGTCTCACAACACTGAGGAGTGTTGTGACTCACAACACTCCTCAGTGTTGTGAGACGTGTAGTTTCCTGTGGCGAATTCACTAGACGGACTTGCCATGTCCTCCAGACCTCGCTTCTATGTATAGGTGTGTCTGTCTTCAACGGTCACAACATAAAGACATTGTTAAGAGTAAGGTCCGGATTTGACCCGGCAGGCAAGTCCGCATCAACCAAGTGACAAGCGGTGCTGTAAATAAACGTGCAGTGAACTTTGGCAGTTTTAATCATCAAGTATAATAAGATATGTTTGTAACCTTGTAAGAGGCAATTTAGAACATAGATGCTGTACATTTTTAGATAGAATGTATAATATTGTAAGGTAGTCAATTGTGCAGTTGTATTTGTATTTATGTATGTGTTATTTATTATGATGTACCTACTTACTGCTTTTTTGCACCTACATACATAGTCTCTAGTAGACTCGTTGGATGCTCCAACCTTTTTTCTTTAATTTCCGATTTTGTTGCCATCTTCTTTTTTATTCAGTTACAGTAGTCACATTGTCGACGGGTAGAACCTTGCTTATTATTAACGGATATACTTTCAAAGAGGAGTATTGTGCAGATGAAGATACAAGATGGCCACGATGGGTCTGTAGCGAGCCTACAAACAGCAAATGCGAAGTTTACGTCCATGTCAACGAGAAGTACGAAGTGGTTCTCATGGCGAATGCTCACACTCATGATCCAATTTTTTGTCGTGTTTTCCAAGATAGAATTATGTAATGTCAATTTTGCCTGTTGATTTTATCGTTTAATCATATCAAGATCTCATTGAAGTGTTGTTTTATTTTGTTGTGATTATGACTGGTATAAGTAATACATTTTTACTATCTGATTTTGATTTGTCTTTTCTTTTTAATCCTATATTTTCAGTGAGTTTTTCACTATAGGAGTAATAGATGTAGTTAAGGAATTTCGCATAGAATTAGAAACCCCAAAAGATTTGCGAAATACACTAGTCTAAATATTATGTAAGTATAAGCACATTAAACAAAGATTTCTAATTTTCGATCGTATGTTCCAGCAACCACATCCAATGAAGATCAGGAATTGGAAGAACAAGAAGAAGAGCAAAACTACGAAGAACACTTAGAATTATTCGAAGAAGATTTAATAGATCAAAGTAATATAGGTCTCTATGTAAAGTCACGCAGAGGAAAAACAGTTCTCCAGTACAACAGCCATAGGTATCGCAGGGCATACAAATCCAAGTCCGGAACCCGTTGGAACTGTTCCCTTAATAAGCACTGTTCCGCTTTCCTGTTCCTAAGCGACCAGGATGAAATACTATTGTCCAATGAAGAACATTGTCACCCGCAACCGTCGAGGCTTGAAAATATAGACACTGATCAAAACGGTAATTTTAATTTTGAAAACTAAAGGCGAGCGCACATTACAGCTGCAGCGCATTGCATTTCAATACAAAATTTTGCGGGGGTTTACAAAAAATGTTCGAAAGGGATATACCAACCAGTCATAATGTGCGTCAACCTTCAGTTAAGATAAGCAATTGCACCAGTGAAATAGTCTTGCATCATGATAATTTTTTCTTTCAGATACCGCAATGGTGATCACATCACGCAAAGGCAAAGAGATGCTCCTGTTCCGTAAGTTCACTTATCGCAAGCAGTACGACAAAGGCAACAAGTCTCGTTGGATCTGCTCCACTCTCAAGAACTGCCGCGGTTGCGTCTTCACGGACTCCAACAACTACATCATCTCTGCGTTCGAGGAACACTGCCACGACCCTCCGAAGTACTACTGCAAACCAGATCATGTACTTGACGCCCTGAGGGAACCCCTCATCATTGAAACCGATTGATATTATGATCACTTAGCTATACATAATGTTAAGTAATTTAATGATAATAATTGTGTAACTTATTGCATATCAATAAAATTGCTTTTAGTGGTGGATTGTGTATTTTAGTGGTTTTTCATGTTTAATTTATTTAAACCCATTTGTTTTAATATTTTTTTATAAAATAAATTAACGTGTGTTAACTTTCAGCATACGAAATAAGATCAAAACGAGGCAAACCCCTGATTGTTTACAACAATTATACTTATTCGAAGTATCCGTATCCTCTTAGAAATGGCTGGCGGTGGTATTGTTCCAGGGTAAGAAACTGCAGGGCTTACATTCTCACTACAGTCGACAATGTCATCATAACGGCATTGGGTTACCATAACCATCAGCCGATGAGTTAGCCTTGTACAAGGACAAATTAAATTAGCTAGCAAAACCCCGCAGACGTGATGGGTCAATATGTACCAGGGCGGCTGAAAGGTTGTGAGCCTAAGGTACTTGTAGGTACTTTAATCCCTCCCACAAGTAGTCACTGGTTAAGCGACATCTAATTAGCATTTAGGAAAAGTTTTGTCTAATTAGGATCATTATACTCCGAGAAATCGATCTGTAAACATCATGTCTGGTAAAAGTTGTTCATAATTATGAGTACAATGACCCCTTAAGAGGTATTGCGTTTATTCTGTTACACGTTGTATAAGTAAATATATCAAGGGAGATTAATATAAATTTTATTAAGATTTTATCTCGTCTTTTAATACCCTAGGCTCAGAACTTTTCAGCCGCCACTCTTAATGAATATAATAATGTACTTTACTTATTGAAGGTATGAAAATCTTAACTCATCATAATTTCAAGTGACTACGCTACCAGGAGCTGTCGTCCCCAAAGCCATCTGTAGTTACTTGAAATTATTAATAGTTTGTTGTGTGAAAATCATAACGTTATTAATTAATAACGTAATAAGTACGTGCTATCTATATAAAGTAGAGAAAAAAGAATAGCCAGTTTTATTAGGTTGCTATTTGTTAATAAGCGTGCCTTTCATGAAAGTTAACTTTTAGAGAATAAGTTCATAATGAATATTTTAATAAAATTATTATAATATTTTAACTGTTGTGTTTAATTTTTATGCTCAACCTTGTCTTATATATTACATATAATTATATATCCATAACAACATGGATCTGGGTAGCTCTTCCTGACCCTTGGTGCAAGACTTCAAGACTACAAACAGTCACTGAACTCAACAGTGTTGCCAGCTTAGAACGGACACACGAGCAGCTACCGGATGAACTCTACTTATTTACCAGGCACATCAGCAGGTTTTGTTTTCTGACAGAAATGATGTCTGTATTTTCGAATTATTATTATATTTTTCAGTTAAATTCAGTACGGCATTGACGCCAGCTGAAAAACAGCGCCGTTACCGTGAAAAACTTAAACGGGATCCGGTTACACACGCCGAAGCAAAGAGAAAGGATTTAGTTAGAAAGTTAGTAAAAGACATTCAGAGGCGAAGCACCAAAATACAAAAAAGAGATGGATTGAGAACTCCTTTTTTGAAGTCGGTTAAAAAAGCGTCACGAACGACGAAGATTATTGGAGCAAGTACCTAAACTAGAAGTTTATTTGTTTTGTTACGTTTTCATTCAAAATAAAGTGAATTTTCAAAGGTCGGTTCGGATTTGTATGTTTTTCATAATACCTTGTGATATATTATATTTTTTATGCGTGCTTTAAATTTTGTTAACCTACCACGAGTTACCTTAGCTACTACCTACCTACTTACTGCGTTACTGTTGTCCTCTCAAAGTGTATTCAACGTGTTTATTTATTAAAAAACTACAAAGTTCAAAATAACTTTAATTTCGGAAGTCGGTGTTTTTGGTTGCTTCTTCGTTATTTGACACCGACTTCCGAAATTAAAGTTATTTTGAACTTTGTAGTTTTTTTTGGAAGTCAGTTTCTTTTTTTTTGTGAAAAAGTTTTTTATTTATCACTTTTTAGTGGTACCCCACACCTAACAACACCACTGGAAAGTCACAGGAAAACAAAAATACGCAATTTCGTACCTATACATGGATGATTTTTCCGCATATTTGGATTTAAAAACCAAACTACTGAACCGATTTTGATAAAATTTCAATGGGACCATTTGGGAAGTATACCCTTTCCAACGAAAAAAGATTTTTTTCAAATCGGTTGGCAAGCGACGGAGTTATGCGCGAAACATAAAAAAAAAAAATACAAACATCCGAATTGAGAACCTCCTCCGTTTTTAGAAGTCGGTTAAAAATTAACAATTACCATTTACCTACATGTCTTCCTCCACATTAAGGTACAACTTCGTAGCTGACTGCAGACAGCAGCAGCAGACGTCGTCGCGCAGCACTGGTTTCTTTGTATTTTTGTGAAAAAGCGGCATGCAAAGCCAAGTAATTTCATAGAAATACATTGAAACCAGTAGTGTCGCAGCAACACGTCGTCTGCTACTGCTGTCTGCAGTCAGCTACGAACTTGTACCTTTAAGCATCTCATCTCAGAAGCCAATATGCAATGGCTTCTTGACCTCGCTAAAGGTGGGTTTTAGCAAAGTAGGTAAATACCTACCTAAATAATAAAATAGCTATACTAATATCCTCCGTGGTCGAGTGGTATACGCCTTGTGACCCGGTCGTGGGTTCGATTCCCACGGGAAGCATACTTTGTAAAGTTGTTTTCCAGTTTGGCTAGGACATTGCAGGCTTGCATCACCTGATTGTCTGATAAAAAGATGATTCCGTACTTCGGAAGTCACATATAAGCCGGAGGTCCCGGCCGCCAAATGGCGGTCATCAAATAAACCATGTCAGAGGCCCTTGAGGCGGTATAGTATCTCTGACACTAGGGTGTGTGGGGTCGTTAGACCTTACTGTCCACACGATAAGTAGTAACAAAACTTGAGAGGTGTCAAGGGACACCCGGATGGAACGAAGTTCCTTTCCAATAAAATTTATACAATACACATTCTTATTAATAAAAAGCAACTCGTCTAAAAGTTTCAGTAGCAGTCACTGAAGTGCACCTCAGGTCAAGAGGCAAGATTCATTAGGATTAAAATTCACTATCGGCGACCTCGAAAACCATTTAAATGACATCCATGACGAAAAGTTATCAAAACTCGTGGGTGCCATCTTGGATTTCGATTTTGACCCGGTAATCGTTATTAGCGACCCCGAAAACCATGAAAATGACACCCATGATGAAAAGTTGTCAAATCTCATGGGCGCCATCTTGGATTTCGATTTTGACCCGGTAATCGTTATTAGCGACCCCGAAAACCATAAAAATGACACCCATGATGAAAAGTTGTGAGAACTCGTGGGCGCCATCTTGGATTTCGATTTTGACCCGGTAATCGTTATTAGCGACCCTGAAAACTATGAAAATGACACCCATGATGAAAAGTTGTCAAATCTCATGGGCGCCATTTTGGATTTCGATTTTGACCCGGTAATCGTTATTAGCGACCCCGAAAACCATGAAAATGACACCCATGATGAAAAGTTGTCAAATCTCGTGGGCGCCATCTTGGATTTCGATTTTGACCCGGTAATCGTTATTAGCGACCCTAAAAACTATGAAAATGACACCCATGATGAAAAGTTGTTGTTGTGTGTTGTGTTGTTGTTGTTGTTTTATTATTAACAAATATCTTGCTTTCTATAAGAGAGAGAGAGACAGACAGAGAAACATGCGACGCCAAACAGCTTACAATAGCTTACTATAGCAAAAAGTGTCATGACAACTTTTCGTAAGAATTTTTTCCGTCTAGCCCACTTTCACAACGCGCGATAAGGAACTTCGTTCCAAAAAGCACATAACATTTTATTTTGCTTAACGCTTAACAAGCTTCCTTGGATTACTTTTCGTAAATTCCTCAATGACTTCGTTAGGTTGTAGACTACCTAAATAATAATATGACCTGTGCATAATCTGCGTGAAAAAACCGTTATTTTAAAGTGGTTCTGCTGGAGAGTATGCTCTGTCGCATGACCACTTTGAATTGATATTTTCCAAGAAACTAAGAATATGCAATTTTTGATATCAAGCTACGAAAATAAAGACATTATCTACATTTTATCCTGTAATTTTTACATAATATAGTCAAAGTGGTTCTGCTGCGGAGCATGACATCCTCAATAATCTAGTAGTCAGTAGAAATATAAATAAAATCATATCTTGTACACTTACAAATATTTTTATTCAGATATAAATTATTATAAAACATACACAAAAGTACAGTGAGGTAGTGAGTATTACATTCAGTCTTAATTTAGTGTTGATCAGTCAAAAAAGGTATTGAATTTAATTTATATACTAAAAATAAAACTAAAAATACAATAAGTACCCACCAGCTAAATTAATTTTATTATTTATTTATTTAAAACTTGATTTTGATTATTCAAAAAATACATTGTCACAAAGATAATACAAAATTCAAGATTATTTAAAATTAACTTAATCTACTTACAGATTATATAAAATGATTTGTTTTGGTCCTGGAAATTGTACCATGGTTCATTGTTTTAAAAACTATCAAGATCTTGTAAGATCTTGTAAACTTAACTTAGAATAGGTGGTAATTCACTTTGAGGTAGAAAATACATTATCAGACTTACATTGTAATAAATAGCAAACTAAAGTAGCACATTTAAAAAAAATAATTAAAAGAAAATAGAAAAATTAAAGGAATACAAGTTAAATTTTCAGTCTTCTTATTATTATGGTTAATACCTTGGATTTGTATAAAATTTTCTTGGTACAGTTCTTTATTTTATCAGTCAATATTGTCAGTTTCTTATAAACTATGCACCTATTATACAAAACAGACTTTACTATTAATTTGAGTATGGTATGTTAAACAACTTTAAATGATCCATCGTTACGACGGTAAAAGCCATGAGGTGGGTGATTATGATTGTTACGCACCCGTTGGATGACCTGTCCAAGTCGATGCACCACTGTTGTGATGTCCACGTTGCATCCAGTCTTTGTGCGTGATGTACAGTACCATTGTTTCTTTCCATAAGCCAGTTTATTCTTCAGACGAAATGCATAACCTTTATTAACGAGAAGTAAGCTCCCTTTTCGTGTTGGTATGAAGTTTGCCACTGAAATGTTTAGGTGATGTTAGTAAATGGTCATGAATAGTATTATTATTGTTATTGATGAAAAACTTAAAACTACATTTGGATGACAGGTAAGCCAACATAAATGAAACACTGTTTGTTATGGAACAGGTATTTTTATTTCATAAATTATTTTCTACTCAACGTAACATTTGTTTTGAACAGACACTTAAGACCCCCGATAAAGTGTTACAGTAGTTTCCAAGTTTTAGTTACTAACTTGTGATGCGACTATGTTTACGTTTTCTAAATCTACGTTAGTCGTTCCTAAATCTAAATTGTCCAACCACAATCACGTTTGAGTACTAGAAATATACCGTAATAATAACTTAATCATGAATACTGAAGCCATTCAAAACTTTAAACAACTACAAGAAGTTATTCGCGCGCATACAAAATAACCTATCCAAGTTTAACAAAGTCACAACTTTTGAATCACTTGTACACTTTCTTGAGTTTATTTTACGTTTTGTAAATGTGACATAAAATTATGGTTTACACACAAAACAAGACGTTAACATGTTAATTAATAACACAAAAACATAGCACGCCATTTGTACGCAACGCTAAAAAAAAATGACGCTGTCATTTTGTTTTCTTTTTACTTGTAAAAATGTTGCCAGCTTTTATATTGATTTTGGTTGCGTTTGCAAACTTGCAACACCGAGTTTCGGCTAATGAAATAAGATGATTTTATTAGATATTTTTGCATTTGATTTTTTGTTTATTTTAATATAATAACATATATAGTTACATAAATTATTATATATTGGCAAAATAATATCCGAATTTATCCGATCGTTGTAAATGTAAATAAGCGCCAACTAAAAAACAAAAAAAAAAACCAAACGTCATTGTCAGAAAGCGACAATTTGACAAACGTGTTTCGATTCGTAAAGCTTATCAAGGCAAGGAAAACATCGAATTAGCTCGCTAAGTTATTTGATTTTAGGTACGAATATCAAATTATGTTTAGTTTGCGGAATGTATCTCCCAATCCTTGTACGGTGTGCCATCATCCGATAATACTTGGTGCATTAAAAAAGTTATGAAGTTTGTGAACTTTAAAACAAAGTTTTGTGTCCAGTGATTGGTAATGAATAGTGCTCTTGTGTAGTTATAAAATGTGTTGTGTATGTAATAAGTTTGTATAACAAGTATTTTTCGCAATATTTGTTCAGAAATGTTGAATGTTGTTGTCGAACCATCATAATTTAAGGTCTTGATTTTGATAAGTTTTTACCTGGATTTCACTTGGATTGCTTAAATTTTGTTTATGTAAGATCAAATTGAGCACCTCTCAATTGCCCAACGATAGCAATTTAACTGGAACTCTTGAGTGGTTGAGTCTATCTCGGTAATAACCCAGAAAAAAAAATAAAAGTAATGTTATATTCAATCATTTTCCAGTAGGCATTACATAATGTAGTTATTTACTGATGTAAATGATTATGTAGATTTTCATAATTTAACTAGTTTTCTCTGAATCTTAAAACTAAGAATTATTATTAATTTAATAATGTTAACGACCAAGTGTATCATATCAAAAATAGTTTAATTGCAGGGTATAAAACAATAATATAATAATCCTAAAAACTGTAGTGTAGAAATATAAATAATTTAAATACTTTTGGATAAAACTTCCTTAATAATTTTACTTATCTAGGAAATGTCCTTGGCTTTTAGCCAATAATTAATGTGTGTATTAATGACTATTATCCCTCAGATTGTTGTCTAAGCATTAGATTTGCTTATCTGTTTTATATTACTTTGCTATCAATGATTTACCCATGTTCTGAAATACATAAAACAAAGATAAAATAAAATCAAATTTGTATACCATCTGTACATATTTTCAGTAAAAAGATGGTATCTATTAAAAAGTAATAATTGCATTGTCTTGTTTCATGTAATGTAAACTTTGAATGTTTTATAGAAAGTGCTACATTGAAAATGATAAAGTTTTCCTTAACAAACAAAATATTTACTATTTTGTTTTTTAAGGTAAACTTTATCATTTTCATTTATGGGAATTCTTTCCTGAATTTAATAGCTTTTTTGAGTCATAGAGGAAAAGCATTTCAATATTAAGGTACATAATTTATAATGTTAAATTTAAAAGACTTAGAAAAGTTCAGTAGCGGAATTTGTTCGAAAGAGTCACCGCCGCCCTGTAGTGCAGAAGGCATTTGGAGGCACTCCCTTCCGGCCTGCCCAGAGTGAAAGGAGTCTGTTGTATATGTTGCAGCCATCTAGCTGAATCAGCCGTTTCATTAAAAGTCTAGCCTTTTCATTGAACTGTGCCGTTTAATGAGCGACATAAGTGTCATGGGCAAGTCATTAAACAATATTGAACAAAAGATGTCACTGAAGTCGCTAAAAAATCGGCACATTTAAATGAAAAGGCTAGGCAACCAATTAAACGGCTGACTAAGCTAATTGGCTGCGACATATATAACGTGGGCACTTGTTAAATCTTATTGAGATAATAAGATTGAATAAGTAAGAGTTTTCTTCAGTTATGTTTTGTACTGTTTTTGCTACTTAGCACAATAAAAGTATTTACCAGAATACAGTGTTTTAATGGACATAAAAGAGTGATTTGATGATTTCCCATCCATAAAAAAAATAGCTCATAACAACATCTTTTTTGGGAAATTTTATTTGCAATAGGGGATTTCATACCAAATGGTCTATTTTATAGTAAAGTTTAATGGACAACATATATAAATACAACAATGTTAATATGAAATAATGCTATACAATGCTACATAATTAATAGACACTGTATTCTTTTATATGAAGGACACAGCAGAAATCTTTTCAATCTGGTTTTAACATAGAGTATTCTGTTTGCCATGAGTTCCTAGCTCAAACTACATTGGTGTACACCAAGGTCTTATTTTAGGGCCTGGCATTGTAATAGACAATAGTCACAATTTTTGCAGTTCAAATTTATCGGAAACAAAAGCCCAAAATAAATATTTCTGAGTTATTTGTTCTGTTAAATTGTAACAAATTATTTCTTTGGAAAAGTTGGTTTCTAAAAACCTTTCCATTGAAATAACTTCATTATCCTGAAAAGGGGTATATTATTTTACATGGGCGACTATTAGTCGATTCTAGAACAATTTATGATAACTTTAATTTAAATGCAGATAAATTTGATAGCCATATTAGTTAACTTAGTGGTAGGTTCCTCATAGCCTTTGGAGAAATAATTTTCCATTTTATTTCTCAGAAAATTTCCACAAATGTGATGTTTTTGTAAATTGCAATTATAATAATTAACAATATTGTTTGTTTCATTTACCTTCCTGTTAACATAAGTCTGGGAACACCTATATTTGTGTTACAATTTCATTTTTGTTTTCAGGCATATTCATAAACACCAGAGGGAACTCCAAGCTGTTCATATATCAGAATCACACGTTCCGGTTCATGTATAAGAAGGCATATGGCAGTCAACTGTGGTACTGTTGGTACTTCTTCAGTCGGTGTTGTCCTGCGAAGTTACGGATCAATAACGCTGGGAAGGTGACGGAAAGCATTGGCAGGCACAACCACGATCCTCCAACCTGTTGGATGACCCCCGACGGTAAATCCTACAGCCTCCCCCCATTACCAGATAAGACCCCTCCCAACACCCCAAACAATTTATAATTTATAATACAATAAAAGTATTTTGAAACAATTTGTTTTACTGCCTTTATTTTGTTGTGAAATGAACAAACTGCCTCTATTTCAAACAAGATGAGATTTTAATTTGTATTCTATGGAATGTTAAGTTTATGTCGCGAGTTTAGTTTGTAACTTAGTTTAAGTATTGAATATGTATACTAATGTTTTAGAGACTATGTACAAAAGTTGAGAGTTTATTGCAATGCAAACACATATTCTCTTCTAGAGTTTAATATATTTAATATACGAATTTGTTTCGTATTAATTTTTCATTTTTTTAAGGAGGCGTCCAGTTCTTTATGTTTTGATGAGCGTCATTTTGATAACACCGTTTTAGCCTACCAGCCTTGAAATTTCGCCACTGAATATCCGGTACTGATACGATAATGACATTTGATCTAAACTTTGAAAATTATAGAAGTTCGTTATAAGTTTGTACTTTCGATCACTACTGACTGGCTACAAGGATAATGTCGCTTATCAAAAGATATCGGCGGCCTAATTGTGTTACCTACGTGTTTCAGCAAAGGCGCTGCGCTGCGCTCCCTTTGTTAAAATAATGGCTCCCGAATTGTGTAGTGCGTCAAACGGCATTCACAATTTTTTGACACATTTACGTGCGTTACACAATTCGGAAGTAGTTTTTTTTAAGCGAATCGCAGGTAAATTGATCGTAAAGGAATGACAGTGCGTTTGCCGAAACACTTGACACAATTAGGTCGCAGGTCATACGCCGAAGCAATATTTAGATGCTAAATATTGCTAGGTACATTCTATAGGTACCTATTGTAGGTACATTATCAATGCATTTTCAGTCACCGCAAACAAGTGATGTTTTAATTGTTTAACTATGAATAAAATACTATGAAATACTGACACGTTTTAGTGTATTGTCTGTCTGTCTGTCCTTCATGGCCTACATTATAGTTCCGCCCATTAATATATCTATTGTTTGAGCTTACGTTGACTTATTTTACGTCGTTAAGTCAAGGTGAAGCGTAAATTTCGCTTTTGTGATGTGATGTCCAAACGTTAGTTTTAATTGTTCCTGTTTGTGGCAACCCTAGATACTAGATATTTGAAGGGTGATTAACTGATAACACTTAATTTACTCACGCCTACCTACCGAAGTAAGTCCGTTATTCTAGGTCGACCTTTCACCTTCATGACCGTGCGTAGTACCAAAAATTAACAAACGCACGTTTAAACTTACATCGAAGGAGACTCGATATCGATTTAGAGAAATTGTCAATTATCAAGACATGACGATGCCAAAATAATTAGCAATGTGTGAGAAATACCTACCATGATAATAATCGCGTGAACTCGTAATTACTGATTCAATTAATGACGAGTTCACGCGATTATTATCTTCACTGTGTTGAAATATGTTGTGAGACCCAGTATCTGGTATGAAAGTTATAGAAGAATAAATGTGACATGCTATTTTCCTACATGTACCAAAAGAAAAGAAAAAAAACTACAGTTAGTTTCCTACCTCAATACCTAAAAAAGTTGAGTGTGTTGACTGCACAACGCTGTTTGTTATTGACTTGACCCAATCGTCAAATACCTATCTATTTGCAGTGTTTTATTTAAATTGGGCTGTGTAGGGAAATCAAGACCAAAAGAGGTTAAATATGTTTTACCAGCTTGAAGATTTAATGAAAAACCGGGCAAGTGCGAGCCGGACTCGCGCACGAAGGGTTCCGTTGGTACCATCATCTATAAAAAACGGCAAAAAAAAACACGTTTGTTGTGTGGAAGCCCCACTTAAATATTGATTTTATTCTGTTTTTAGTATTTTTTGTTTTAGCGGCCACAGAAATACATCATCTGTGAAAATTTCAGCTGTGTAGCTATCACGGTTCATGAGATACAGCCTGGTGACAGACGGACGGACGGACAGCAGTGCCTTAGTAATAGGGTCCCGTTTTACCCTCTGGGTACGGAACCCTAAAAAATGATGGTCAATTTATACTAGCGCAGAGTCGAAGCGCATCGAAGTGTCAATCTGAAACTAAACATGCAAATTCACCCTTATCTCCACAACGTAATGCACATATTTCTTCCGAGATAAAATAATAGCGCCTATTACGCGAGCCATCGCGTCGTCACTCGTCATTCGGGATCGGAAACTGGGGGTCTACTCTCTAAGCCCAAAGTCCATAATTTCGCCCTTAGTGTCGGGCGTTTCCTACTCCGAATCACCTACGGACTTACGATTAGTCCCGAACCTGAACTAAGAACAACTTTCAAATCGTTTTGTCATTAATTCTTAGTTCGGGTTCGGGACAAATCTAAACTACGGACTTCGGACTTAGAGAGTAGATCCCCAGACCTGTCGCGTGAAAACCGTCGCGCATTCGTGCAACTTCGCTATAATGGTGAAGAATTTGACGCTACAACGCGCTTCGACTCGGTGGTATGGTAGTATGAATTGACCCTTAGGCACCTCGCGCACTAGACGGCCACGGCCACGACCAGTGGCCACAACGACCAGATTAACTAAAGAAACGTTGAACGTTCCTGGTCGTTGCGGCCACTGGTCGTGGCCGTCTCGTTTCTTTAGTTAATCTGATCGTTGCGGCAACTGTACACAAGCACTTCTGATGGATTTACTATCAAAAGTGCTTTTTGATTCAAATTACCGTCCCAGTAAAGTAAAACACTGCGTAGGAGCGCCACTCAACGACAAAGATCCTTGTAATAAAAATAAAATGTTAAGAAATTAGTTTATAAAGATCAAAGTTCCATTTTGTATTATAATAAATAATTAATGTGCCTTTATGAGTTTTATGTAAACCAAAAATAAAATATATTATTGTATACCTGTCTCTTGTTTTCGTTATTTCCACACCTCAGAATTTAGGAACATATGAATGTTAATGAATAATTATGTAGGTACCTAATGGTAAAATCGTCGCAAAGTTCAGGGCGGAAATTCATATTGCAACTGACACAGTCAAAATTAAAAAGTTGAAAAGATTAAAAATCAGTTTGGGCAGAAAACTGACTTGGTTCGACGCTATCGGATTACGGTTAATGCTAAAGGAAAAAAAACAATTTCATTGATTAAATTACCCACCTACGCATTGCAAACGGATTAGGGATTGCTCATTGATATACGGTTTGGTTAGCAGATAGTGACTAATGATATAGTAGCTTTATTAGGGTTATCAAATCATAGATCTAAATGACTGGCATTCGCAGTTCAAATGAAAAATTGTGTAGACAGACAACTGACTCATATACCAACCTATGCCTACGATAGGTACCCTGGGTCTAGTTACCTAATAGCCACTGACATTATAGGTAGTAGTAGGCGCATATCGAATCGTCTTTTTACGACTAAAACACGATTGCGCATATCTGTTGATCGAAATCTAGTAAAGATTTAAAAATGTCTTCCAATAAAACCAGACGATACAAACGATTGAATAATAAAAAGAGATCAATAGCAATTGATACTATATCGTCATGCTGCCGCAAATATAGCAACAATTAGTATGTTGAATCTTAACAAAGATCCAAGTTTAGGCCCTAATTCTCAGGAATAAAGTTCAATATTTAATGAAGAGCTGTCCAAAATGAACACGTTTCGGACGATATCGATGAGAACAACGTGTGATTCATGCAGATTTGTGCCTGATCGATAATTTTGTTCGTGGTATGAGTAATTTTTCGTGTCTCTCGGGTTAGTGATATCCTACTTGTGAGGATGGATGAATGTATGTTTGTTACTCTTTTACGTTAAAACTACTGAATAGATCTTGATGAAATTTGGTACAGAGGTAGATTATACTCTGGAATAACACATAGGATACTTTTTATTCCGGGAGTATGTTCCCTTGGGATCATTTTCGACATTCACGCGGTCGGAGCCGCTGGCGGCAGCTAGTCTTTTATGATCTGCCTGTAACTACAGGTTGTTCTAGAAGTGCGTGGTCATATTGAAGGGTGGTGTTTTGTCTGCTATACAGTAAAGAAACAATGTCAAAAAAAAAATCCTGACCTTTTTAAAAAAACTACCACAGGAAACGCCTAAAAAACACTTTTCAAGTAGTCTGACGCAGTTAGTGGCATCGAATCTGTGACTGAACTTAAATAAACGCTAACGACTGCATCAGACTGCTTGAAAAGTGTTTTTTTTTGGGTAGTATTTAAACGCAAATCAAAAAATATCCTTTTTCTATGCAATAAGATTCCGAATTCCCATCAAAATTACTGATTGCACAGCAAAATATTCAACTCAAAATATCACTAAACACACTACAATTTATTTTCGCAGCGTACAGCGATTTTTCCTAAAGCAAAAGCTTTTTCATCAATGCACAGCTAATAATCTTATATCTAATAGACCTATCCAAATCGAATAGACCTAGCCAAACCTTAAAATATTCTATGCATGGTGGGCTTGGTCGACGGAGCCCCTGTGTGGTTTATAAAAAAAATAACCACAAAGGGGATGGCGGGGTCTATTCGCTCGCTTCGCTCGCTCACACGACCCCGCCATCCCCTTCTAACCTAAGCTATCCGAGTCGGAGTGCCCTAATTGTGCCTAAAGTCCCGATTGCATCCAGTTTCTCCTGATATAACAACCGTTACATACCCAATGTCGAGTCAAAGTTAGTTATTTTGCTATGAAATATGGAAAATTTGCTGTGCAGTCAGTATTTATGCTATGTATGTAGTATTTTTGTACAAAAATAAATTGAACTGTATTGCATTATGAGGAAAAAAGTAATGTCATATTGATGTATGATTTCGAATTATCTGCAGTTTGAGTTTTGTTAAACATTTAGTTTATTTGTAGTGAAGTAAGTTATTTGATGTAAAAAAGAATATAAATGATGAGTATGTATTGATAGGCGATTATTTATTTGATATGCAATTTATAATGTCCCGTTTTTTTTTTACTTTTTATTCGTTTATTGATGTCGAGTTTTTTGAAGAAAGTAAAGATAAATATTTTGATATTGTTTCTGTACCTACTGTGTTGCAGATAGGTACGAGGCCTACCACAGCCTCTTAAAACAATATTATTTTAATATTACTTTGTAATTTCTGTTGTTGCATTTTCAACTCTCAGCGCTGATCCGAGCGTTGAAAATCCAACAGAGCGGAACGCAAAGTAATATTAAAGTAATATTGTTTTAAGAGGTTGTGGTAGGCCCCCTGAACACGCCCCTTGAATATTATGACCACACACTTCTGGAACACTGTAGATATAGCTGCCAATATATTGCAAGGTTAGCAACGACTAGTACATTTTTCGATAACACTTACCACTATAACATATATACCTACATTTAGGTAGGTTAAGTATTTGATAAGGTTACCTACCTACCTACATAGTTGTTATAGTGACGTTCACTTATCTGCACTGGGGGATCCCACATCCAAACAGTTGACCTTACAAATATTTGCTATAATAGCGGTATTTTTGTGAAGCTAGTTTAACTGGGTCTCTCTCTCTCTTCTTTTTAACCGACTTCAAAAAAGGAGGAGGTTCTCAATTCGACTGTTTTTTTTTCTTTCTATTTTTTTGTGTTTGTTACTTCATATGTCCGTCATTTATGAACCGATTTGAGAAATTCTTGTATTATGTGAAAGGATATACTTTTCGATTGGTCCCAATTAAATTTTATCAAAATCGGTTAAGCAGTTTGGTTTTTAAATTCAAATAGCTGGAAAAAATATGTGGAAAAATCATCGATGTTTACGAAATTGTGTATTTTTGCTTTCCTGTGACTTTCCAGTGGTGTTATTAGGTGTGGGGTACCACTAAAAAGTGAAAAATAAAAAACTTTTTCACAAAAAAAAACCGACTTCCAAAAAAAACACTACAAAGTACAAAATAACTTTGATTTCGGAAGCCGGTGTCAAATAACTAAGAAGCAACCAAACACCGACTACCGAAATCAAAGTTATTTTGTACTTTGTAGTGTTTTTTTTGGAAGTCGGTTTTTTTTGTGAAAAAGTTTTTTTAACCTACAAACAGGTTTCTCCACCAGTCAGTGAAAAAAATACAAGGAAATTACCATTTTTTTTTTCTTAATCGTATTTCGACATGCACTGTACTATACACATAATGGCTGTGCACGATCAGCCAAAACGTCCACTGCTGGACATAGGCCTCCCCCAAGTGTCACCACAACAACTGGTCCTGTGCGTCTCGCATCCATCGGCTACCCGCGACCCTCACCAGGTCATCCGTCCACTTTGTGGGAGGCCTTCCAACGCTGCGTCTTCTGGTATGCGGTCGCCACTCCAAAACTTTTCGGCCCCATCGACCATCTGTTCTGCGAGCAATGTGCCCTGCCCACTGCCACTTCAATTTGGCGATCCTTGATTAAAGAACATAATTGTTAAATAATTTCATTGTAAAAAGTACGTTACACAGTTGTCAATCCGCGTGACAGAAGTGTATTTCATACAAATCAGTGTCTCCTGCTACCTCGGCTTGCGTATAATCCATATTATTACGAAAAAATTAGATGACACAAAACGTAAAAATATATATAACTTCTAAACATATTATTTATAATAAATTTAGGTAGGTTCTTAGTTAATTGTATCCTGTTTTGATAGTGTCAAATATAGATGTACAAACGTGGACACATTCCTGACGTAATTTGGTTCCTGATCCTTCCTTAATCGAAGATTTCATCAGACAAGAGAAAGAAAAAGATTAAATGTTTTAGAAATACTCTCAAAAAGGAAACAAGAGAAGACTATGTGGCTAGAAGAAGACTGGCTAGTAAGATTTGCTCAAAGACGAAAATACACTGAAATTAAAAACAACTCAGAGTTGCTGTATTTAGAAAGGGAGAATAGAAAAAAAATTATCTAAAACGACAAGAGACACAAAGTGTCCACTCGTGAATCATTATCTGAAGGAACAAACAAAAAAATGGCGCGAAAATTCTAAAACGTAGGTTTTTTAGAATCGAAAACAATATTATAAATAAAAAGTAGAGAAATTCGAAAAATTGACTTTTTTATCGTTTTAAATTTTAAAGTGTTATCCGCATGTTTTAGTGAAATGTAAGTGTATTTTTAATTGCAACATCATTATTAATGTTTTAAATTAATAAATATTATTATTACAATCACACTGCCTGACCTAAAATCGAACCCAGAAGAGCCTGATTCCATAGCGCCTTTGTTTCCGTAGCAGTACCTAAGTATGGGAGACATTTGTTATTTTTGTGTTTTCTTCTTTAGGTTGAGGTGGAGCTTTAAGCAACGTTTAGCGAAGGCCGGGCTATTGATGGGTGACATTTAAACGAGATTCCTCCGTGCCTCGGAAACTACGTCAGGCCGTTGGTCCCGGCTGTTACCTATAGTTGCAGATCTTTATCAGTCGTTACGGTAGTCAGAAGCCAAGAAATCTCGGAAAAGTTTTCTCAAAAGGTATACCTATCTACATGTTACCCAGTTACTGGGTTGTGGAGGTCAGGTAGGCAGACGCTCCATGTAAAATACGGGTACTCAGCTGCATCCGGTTAGTCCGGAAGCCTACCCCAACAGTTAGGAAAAGGCTAGGCAGATTTATTGTCTTATCTCTTTGTAACATACTTACCTCGTGTGTTCATAAATCTTGAAACGAAGTAAAATATTTTAGTTAAGTCAGTAGGTACCTACATACATTATAACTACTAACGTCTAGACATAAATATAAAAATAAGTCATTCATAATGGCCATCCTTGTTTTGAATGCAGGCCTTCAAACGCGTGGGTCATTCACATTTGAGTAATGTCTACAGATATCGCCAAAATAAAAAAGAAGAGTTGTAGGAAAGTAGCATCTTAGACGTAGCAGAAGAGATTCTAAGATGGAACAAAGATAAAAAAGAAACTGCTTTGCAAGAAAAAACACTTCACTCGTATCCGGAGTGAAGTGTTTTTTTTTCCATTAAATGTATTACCTATATCGTTGTGAAGCTTTACAAAAGCTTTTCAAGGCATGGCTTTTTAAAACATTGGAAGAAAAAGTTTGATGATTACAAATGGTATTTAAAAGTTGTTTTTTTAGCAGAGGTAGAGAATGTAAGATGTTATGTTTTCAATGACCGTGTGCGAAGGACATAAAGTTTAACATTAATTGCTGTTGAAAAATAAATATTTGCCGTTAACTGATTGTGTTGTTTGAATCATTACCTGTACCTAGGCCTGGGTCGTATCGCTTTTTTTGAGAATCGTATCTGAATCAGATTTCGAGTTTCAATATCTGATTTCAAAACTATATATTTCAATATCTATATATTGTGCGTAGGTACCTACGCGTACAGACCTATATATTTGGATACCTAATCCGATACCCTGTTTTTTGGATGCGACGATATTCGAAGAAAATCGAGATTTACAAATCTACAATACCAATTTTCATCGAATATAAATTAAATATAGTTTTTGTACCGATGCGATATCGGATCAGAGATGCGGAGCGAGCGGTACGTCAATATATAGATTTTGTAATACATAGTTTTCGAACGTGCCAGTAAGCGGTTTTTAGATATTGTACCGATATATAGATTTCGTAACTATATACGGTTTGTATCGCCCACCACTACCTGTACCTACTATAGGAGCATCTGCTTGGATTGAAGTACTTACTCTACTAGTAGTGCTACCTCAGTTTTAACATGAAAAGGCTTGTAAATCAAATATTAATACAATATATAAAGCCATAATCATCAATGGTTTTCCCAAACCGTCAAATGTATGGAAGCAGTCTTCATAAGGTTTTATTCGGGTCCAGTCGAAATAAAAGACACAATTTTATTTGCATGGACCGTCGATGCGAAGCTTCACTCTGTTTAGAACAGAGCGATTAAATAATAGATCTCGTGCGAAGAAATTCAACGACAATAATTCCAACTAGCAGCTCTTCTGATGATCCAAAATCTAGGAAAAGGAAATACTTGCTGTGCATATTGTCCATCGAGGATACGTCGACAGAGCAAATTGATATGTATCCAATGCTGCAAAACGATTTATGGGGAACATAAAATTACAATGCTCCATATATGTTACGATCAATATATAAACATAATAAAACTATGAAACTAAATTAAAAGACGATCGTCCAAGCAATATTATTTTTTCTCCTTAACCCCATAGGTTTTAGTGCCAAGACGATACAACGGAAGCGCAGGGCACTACCTACCTTTTCTCGAAGCGTTTCGCCGTATTTATGTGCCCTTATATATTCGGTCTGGACAGACAGTAATAGAGTACTAAATAAACATACTTAGTTTCAAATGTAAATATAGCTATTATACTCCTACTTTATAATATCTAAAATACGCAAATTCCGTCACTCACTCACTGACTGACTGACTTTTAATGATCATTAGTCGATGATCATCAAAACTGTTCAGAGTTTTGATGATGAGGACTTCAGGAAATAAGTACCCGTTAGGGTAAGCAAGCACCCTAACGGGTACTTCCTGCAGTCATTGAAAGTTGAAATTTGGTGTGAAAGCTAGGATTAGAACACCGACAACATGAAAATTAAGAAATCTGTACAGATTTCTTAATTTTCCTTTTGCCCCCATCCCTTAAAATAGGGGATGAAAGTTTGTATGCATCTTTTGTCAATTTTCAAGCCCTGAACATAACAAATTGGTGTTCAGAATATTGATCATTACAGTTAAAAAAATACGTAAGTAGTACCCCAGCACATTTCAAAAATTACAAATTAGCTGGTTACTATTGAAATTAATATTATGTTGTGACGCGCTTGAAGCGTGAATGGATCGCGCCACGCACGATCTTGCCCCGCCCCCTGCCTCTGCCCCGCTACTCACACATAATAATAAAAACTACGACAAGTAATTATCTTACAAAAACAAATAATATCCCACCAAAAACATTTTCATGTAAAGTAACGCAAAGACGAGTAGGTAAGTACTTATTGCTTGCACTGTAAAAAAGTTATCAGATCTTATAGAGGGCAACTCTACACGCCATAACCTAACACTCTCTAACTCTGATAATAGCGTATAGCCACAGTATTAATATATATTTTTACCGCGCCTTCTGCGTGAATCCTAGTCTTAAGTTCTTTACGAACCCTTCACTTAAGTCAAAATGTGTGGCTTGGCCGTTATTTTAGGTACTCAAGGACCTATTGCCACAAAATTACCGCTTATTTAGTGAATTACTTTCTGTTCATTAGCCCATAGGAGCGTCTACGTCACTCTTACGAAATGGTCAACAGTCTTTGTTTCCTGATAGCTACAACCTGGGGGTCTTTAAGTAAACAGTGAATAGGTTACTTCTCTTCAACCGTGTTGCATCGCCGACCACATCATAGCTATCGCGAGCCTATATAAATAATAATTAAAAAAAAAAACAAACATCCGAAATGAGAACCTCCTCCTGTTTTAGAAGTCGGTTAAAAAAGGTTAAGTATTACGTCGAAGAGCTTTATGAAAAGCATTAGTCATACGGAAGTAAAGTACACTGGTAGGAACAGCGTCATTAATTTGTTACCCCTTATTATAAAATATTTTAATGTGTACGCTGACTGTATATGAAGGATTCACGATGATACAAATAAAACTATAAAGACTGAACATCTTAGACAAAAAAATATACAAACTTTGTTTTAAAGCTAGTGAGTAAAGTAAATGTTTCGGGGAAATCCCATGTTATCATTGTAATCATCAAAATATTCTGCCGAATAGGGTTTTTATATCCGTGCGTCATGTCACGGTTTCATGTTAAGCAAAACAACAAAATATTTCAAATCTAACAATAATAATATAACAACGATTTATGTATTCAATGTTACCAAGAAGATCGCAAAATGGATCACATGATTATTTTTAGTACTTAAAGTGCTTCTTCTTTTATTATATTTCAAGCACAGTTTTTTTATAACCTTGATCTTTTGAACTTCGATTCATTAATCAATCAATCTATCTAAGTAGGTATATAAAATTATCGTGTCACAGTGTTAGTTGCCATACTCCTCCGAAACGGCTTGACCGATTCTTATGAAATTTTATATGTATACCAGCTTCTACCAGCGGCTTCGCCCGCGTGAAAATCGGAAATAGGGAAGTTTCTTGATTTGTATTGTAACTACACCTACTCTACACCTACCTACACCTACCTACACCTACCCTACACCTACCCTACACCTACCCTACACCTACCCTACACCTACCCTACACCTACCCTACACCTACCCTACACCTACGCTACACCTACGCTACACCTACACTACACCTACCCTACACCTACCTTGCACCTACCCTACACCAAGTAGCATATGTCTCATACAAACATTCACATCCTACTAATATTATAAATGTGAATGTTTGTATGTTTGTGTTTCAATCAGGCAAAAACGGCTGAAGGGATTTGGATGAAATTTGGCACACATGTAGTTCATATCCTGGAATGAGACATATGCTACTTTTTATCCCGGTAAGTGGCATGGATCAATGAAGACTGAGGAGGAAGTGGAAATTTAGAGCCGCTGCTGCCTTAGTACTACAGATTTACAAGTACCAGGAGACCAAAAACATCAAGTACCAGGAAACAAGAAACATGTCACTGTATTTTTTGGGCTGGTTAGGATAGGTGTAGGGTAGGTGTAGGGTAGGTGCAGGGTAGGTGTAGGGTAGGTGTAGTGTAGGTGTAGCGTAGGTGTAGGGTAGGTGTAGGGTAGGTGTAGGGTAGGTGTAGGGTAGGTGTAGGTTAGGTGTAGAGTAGGTGTAGGTAGGTGTAGGGTAGGTGTAGGGTAGGTGCAGGGTAGGTGTAGTGTAGGTGTAGGGTAGGTGTAGGTAGGTGTAGGTAGGTGTAGGGTAGGTGTAGGGTAGGTGCAGGGTAGGTGTAGTGTAGGTGTAGGGTAGGTGTAGGGTAGGTGTAGGGTAGGTGTAGGGTAGGTGTTGGTAGGTGTAGAGTAGGTGTAGTTACAATACAAATCAAGAAACCTCCCTATTTCCGATTTTCACGCGGGCGAAGCCGCTGGTAGAAGCTAGTTTATAATATTAGTAGGATTCGGTAGATCTGAGAATCGGTCGTAATCTATTTTTCTTACCTCCCTTTTTTAAGTGTAGAGTAGGTGTAGGATAGGATAGGTAGTGAAAAACGTGACGCAGACGATGTTGCGCGGGTCAGCTGGTACTTACATATAAAATTCTTCCGTTACCTACTGATGGGTGACTGACAGACAACGCACAGCCGAAACAACTGGTCGTAGAAAGCTGAAATTAGGCATTTAGGTTCCTTGGGGAGTGTAGGGGACCACTAAGAGAGGATTTCTCGAAATTCTAACGGGAACGGGAAGAACGTTATAAGCGCGTAATTGCGTATTTTTATTATTTGTTGTAACAGCGGCAATAAACATACATACTGTGATTTCAACTCATTATGAGATACAGCCCGCTGACAGGCAAACGGACGGACAGCAGAGGTTTGACGTAGGTTACCCTTTGGGAACACTAAAAAAAAACTAAAAAGTACGAAATAATTTTAATTTCGGAAGTCGATGTTACGAAGAAACAAGCAAAAACACCGACTTCCGAAATTAAAGTTATTTTGTACTTTGTAGTGTTTTTTCTATTTGGAAGTGAGTTGTATTTTTTTGTAAGAGTTTTTTTATTTTTCACTTTTTAGTGGTAGGTACCCCATACCTAACAAAACAACTGGAAAGTCACAGGAAAGCAAAATACGCGATTTCGTTTAGACATATTTTTTCCAGCTGTTTGGATTTAAAACCAAACTACTGAAATACCTACCGATTTTGATGCAATTTCAATGGGACAAATCGGGAAGTCAAAGTTTTTTTTTCCAAATCCGTTCAAATAGGTATAACGGAGTTATGAGGTAACAAATATAAAAAAAATACAACTGAATTGGAAGTCGGTTAAAAAAGGGTAAAGTTACTTGAAAAAACAAATCGCTATCATCGAACATGTCTCGCACCTCGTAGGCACCGTGTTTGTTTTTGTACAAAGATCAAGGTGATCTGACGTAAACATGCAAACGACCTTGGACTTCCGTTGGCGTCCGAAGTTCACTGTTACGACGAAAGATTATATTTTTATCACTGTCAGCACGCAATGAATTGGTGTTAAAATACTTGATGACGATAATAATGTTTATTTACCGAATTGCTGCTGGTTCAAGAATCGTGAATTAGGAAATTGAGAGTAAGGGCTGGTTTCTGAATGGATATGAGTATTTGGTATTATAATCGTGTCAAACCCTATTTTAATGCAAAATTTTGACAGCTTTCAAATTCTTAATAAGCAAGTAAATCGGGGAAAAGACTTGCAGGCAATAATGATAATACTTAGGAGTAAAGATATTTTTTTTGACGTGACATCAACAAATTAGTTCTCCCGCTCTGGACTGAGGGAGTGTCACTCTATATTGACATTCCATCCATGTTCCTTCAAATACCTTTTGCGTCCCAGGGCCACGGTAACTCTTTCCGACAATTCCGCAACCGTGGCGCCTGCCCGGTATGAGGAATTATTCGAGGGCAGGGCTACTCTATTTTTCACGCTGTTCACTAGCGACATCCCAAAAAATAATAAGACGCAGCTAGCTCTATTTGCCGATGATACGGCCATCTATTGCTCCGGCAATAGTGAAAACGCAATAGCCAAAAATCTCCAAAAGGCGGCCAGCGACCTAGGCGCTTGGTTCCGTCTCTGAGGATTTGAGGTTAATCCCGAAAAAAGCCAAGCGGTTATGTTCTACAAACCGCGGGCAAAATTCATTCCCAATCCACCGAGTCCGATCACCATGTTTGGTAAGCAGATCCCTTGGGAAAAGCGAGCCAAATATCTAGGTGTGATATTAGACCATAGACTCACCTTTACTGAGCACATAAGTGCAGTACGTTCGCTCTAGGTAGACTCCACTCCATGCTGAATGCACGCAGCAAGCTATCCCTCAAATGTAAACTGCGCATCTACACTACGTGCATACAACCGATAATGACTTATGCGTGTGCTGTATTCGCACACGCAAAGCCAAAGCAAATCCACAGGATGCAAGTAATCCAAAACAGATTTCTCCGAAAAGCCACGGGCGCCCCGTGGTAGTACGGAACGAACGACTTCATGTTGACCTTAAAATCCCGACCCTAAAACAGTTTATGAAGCGCCTTACAAAGCGTTTCTTCGAATCCGCTGAAAAGCACCAAAACCCTTTGATTTCAAAGGCAACCCAGTACACTCCCTCTCGCATTAGTAAGATTCGCCGTCCTCGGCATACACTCGTCGAGTCCGACGACGAGATCACAAAGATTCAGGAAAGCTGTAGGGAAACCAGCACCCTTAGAATAAATAGATACAGACCGCGTTCCGTATACCAACCTCGCCGCCGAGGTTCGTCGCGACGACCCATTCAAAACCCTCCCCGACTTTTGCCAAACGAGCCAGCCCGCACCGCTGAGCCGTTAGCTTTAATAACCCCTAATTAATGAAACGACCCAGCCTGATTGTCCCTTGCTGTCCCTAACTGACGCCGCTAAGCCGAGGTCGTATTCCACAGGGAATACTCTTAGCGAGCGGTCAGTAGTTTTTAGCTTGTAGCTAGTTTTGTTGCCTTGGCTGGGTGCCTTAAATTCATTTGGCCACCACAGGTTAGTCCGGTTAGGCAGTTGATATCCCAAGTGTGTTAACTTGCTAGTGGTGATACCTAAAAAAAAAGGGCAGGGCTACTGGCCCTCGCGCTCGGTATCGTGACGAGCTTGACTTCTATCAAAAGGACAATAAGGAAGGAAAAGGAGGAATAGAATAGATAAAGCTAAAATTCTATGACTTAAAAAGACCAAATTACTTTAGGTCAGCGCATTATGTTTTCTTATTCCATAATTCTTATATTCTCTAGTCGCCATTTTAGTATAGCTTTATTATACTCTTACTTTTGTACTTTATGCATATATTATTCCATTATTTTATAATTCTACTACTAAAAATTGCCTCACATGCTTGCTGATTTTTGTGTGTGAATGATTAGTAATATCGTTAATATTATGCATAAATTTAATATCTAATTTAAATTATTCAAAGATTTATCAGCCAAACCAAGTTCGTGGGCGTTCACGTTGTTCCTACTTCCTCATAATCTCGTACGATGGAGATAACTGCGTCACTGATAACGGAGTTACAGACCAAAGTCCAACTAAATACGGCTGGGAGTAAACTGTAGACGTCAGCTGACATACTATTGTTACACACCAAATAAACACCTATATTATTTAATGGCCGATAGATACTATACTACTTTGTAAATCTCAGTGATTATGAGTCCGGGCATAAACGTTTATCATTTCTCAAGATCGTCACCAAGGTTAAATAAAACGTTTTGTTCTATAAATTAAAACACTAAGTAATAAAATTGAAGTTTGTTGGTACCTACATTCCATAGGCTGTTATTAAATGCTAACATATAACACGTGGTTTTTCTCACAGGTCCCGTTAAATTTGGTTCGAAACGCCCAGAACGTGAAAGAGTTGCCAAACATGTAGGAGGTGTAAAACGTGCTATGTGGACAGAAGAAGATTTACGATTTGCTATGGTTGCAGTAAGAAACGGACAGAAACTGCGCTCTGCAGGAGCTCGATATGGAATTCCTATTCAAACTCTCAGCGATCATTTGAGAAAAGGAAGCTTTGTGAAACGACGAGGACGATTCACAATAATGAACGAAGAACAAGAAAGAGAACTCGTGAAAAAGCTCTTCAACCTATCTGAAAGAGGGATGACTCTTACCACGAAGTTTATTCGACAACAAGGCTTTGAGTTTTGCGTAGAAAATAGCATAGAACATAATTTTGATATCACAACAGGCCTTGCTGGCAAATCTTGGGTTTTTAATTTTTAAAACGACACCCGGAGGTTAATCCAGCTGGACGAAAATATAATAAGAGATGATAAGTCACCAAGTTAATGTCGGTTTAATATAATTAGGTATACGTTTGGATTAATCAGCGTTACACTCCCCGGGACTGTAAAATGTCTAGAATAAAAATGCGAAAAATAATTGGATTATATTTAATTTATAACAATGAAAAAAAGTTTGTTTTTAATTTATATGTAGGTATGTGTACACCATATGATGCACGAAAAGGAAACTTAAAACTAAAGCACATTCAATGGGCGGCCTTATTATTAATCAATTTGGCTTGTTCTTAACGGATTAATATGAAAGGAGGCAATATTTTATTATAAGAAGGTGATAATTATGTAGCATAAAAGCGCTGAATCGTTTGCGCTGGGTGCACAAACGATTCATACGCTATGTAGGCCGCTGCAAGCACAACTTGGCGAAATGGGGTTTTATAGATCCGTCGGATACTCATTGCGAGTGCGGTGGCCCTGTTCAGAGCATGAGCCACATGCTAGAGTGCCCCAAGTGCCCATTCACCTGTACTTTGGAGGATCTAATGAATGCCACCGATGCTACAATTAACGTAGCCACCTACTGGGCCCAAACAATATAAAGAGTTAACCATCGAGTCGAAAAGAAGAAGACAACAATATAACATAACATCTCAACAGATGTTCCTTTGACAGGACAACTGCTGTCAAGAGAAAAGACGAATAAAGTCAAAGTCAAAGCATTTAGGCGTGCACCGTATGGTTTGTGGACAGGTGAAGACTTGATGCACTGATTGATGTTACCGGAGGACACATGTCTTAGGGAGCGGCTACGGACGAAATCTTTGCAACTAAATAAAAAAAAAATCTAAAAGAAAAAAGGTTAATAAATGCTTCAATAAGCTCGTGCGCGAGCAATTTAAAAAAAAATTGTAACCCTGGTTTTTGCTATGTCCCTCGACTTTGATCATTCATTATTTTGTTATGAATGACTTCAAGCAGAAAATAATTGGTGTAGTTTTATGTCTCAAGTGTCTACGCAACTTATATATATAAACAGACTTAATTTCGGTAAAGTGGAGCTGCGAATTTTATTGTACTATGACTACCACAGCGAAGCTTGCCGAGAAGGCTGACTGGATATATTTGCTGCCAAATACTCCAGCAAACATTGGAATGATTTCGACAATTTATCAGGCTACAACTACAATTCTGAAACAGACTAGATAGTATAGGACTTCATGATGCCTATAAGTTGTATATGTCTCTTGGTGCCTATTTGGCCTAGCTCTGTTCTGTCTCCTGCTTGATAAGGAAGGGAAGTGGAAATTATATTTTTTCCTACTCCACCGCTGTTATTTTCTGATTTATTTCGTTGAGGGATCCAAAACAGTTGAATCGTTTCTCCGGGACTCGTCGAGCTTCATTGACTCGGCGTTTTTCTGGTGGTCACCACTGTTGATTCTGGCTTTCAGGAGTTGCAGTGGTTTGGGAATGTGTAGCGGACTTGACCCAAGAAAAAAAATATGCCGCGAAGAAAACCGACAGAACCTGTAGTAATATTTAACACTTTTAGGTATTGCAAAGCCGCTTTCTGCCGCGGCGAAATGTAGAAGATACAGACAGAGATTAAAAAATGAACGCCCGGATGTTTATGCTGCCCAACGTAAAAGAAACTTAGATCGAATGAAATTAAAAAGAAAGAAAATTAAGGATATGTCATCAGAAGAAGCCGAACTACAAAGAAAAAAATGGCGGGAAGAAAAAAGCAAAAGTTGTGCTAAGAAAAAACAGAAAAAAAGTAAATAACTACTTATATAACCTAACCGTGTTAGGATAGGTTAGATTGCCTATGTTATAATTGAGTTTGAAGTTTCTTTTGTAATTTCACATTATACCTAGTACCTAATGTAAAAATATAAAAATATTTAAAGTTATTGTTTCATTTCTTACCTACTCTGTTCTTCGGTAAGTACTTGTTTTCTTTTAACTGAAAAAAATATAATACTAGTTCCTATTTGAGAACTGCCAACAATATTTATATTATAATTTGATGTCAAAATTTGTTAACTTAGTTTAATGTGAGTATTATTTAGTCAATTTATAAATCATGTTAGACCGCCTTATGATTTTAAGACTTCCATATTGTCACTGTCCCTTCAAATTGATGGAGTTAAATCAATGAAATCAGCTGAATTTTTACCTTTCATATCTGTGCGGCCACAATCTTTACAGTAAATGTATTACTTTCAAAAAAGCTATATTAAATAAAATAGATTTTTTAATTCTGAGTAAAATTAAAAAAATAACCGAGTAAAAACAATATTTTTGTGTTAATCCAGGTTAGGTTAGGCTATTTTCTTTGATTTATTAATTCATTACATGTATCATTCATTAGTTTAAAGCAGGGTACACTTTATTTTGAAGTAGGAATGCAGGGGTAAATCGGCACAAAACTTTGAAGGAGAGTTTTACCTTATTTAAATATTGCTTGCAGAATAATATAAAAATAAAATAAAGTCATTTTCTTTTCTTTTTTTTTGTGAAAAACCTTATCAAAGATTTGTTTCTATGCACCCATCCCATTTGACGGTAAGTATGTTTTAGTTTAGTCGCAGTATTTTTTAATAATCTTAAGAGTCTTCGATTTTATCCGAGATACGGTGATCAAGCAAATAATTTTCGACACAGCTCATGGAATAATCAAGCGGAAATGGGTATAGACGGAGGACCAATGACAGATGCAGTGGCTATTAGGTACTAAAATGAAAATTTAAAACGTAGTTTTTCTCACAGGTTCTTTTAAATGGGATTTGAAGCATGCCAGTGGTCCTAAGTGGACAGAAGAAGACTTACGGGCTGCTATGGCCGCTGTTACACGTGGAAATATGACACAGAGAGCTGCGGCAAAACGATATGGAGTTCCACAGGCAACCCTCTGGGGTCATTTGAAATCGGGAAGCTTAGTGAAACGAGTGGGACGAAAATCAGTATTCAGCAACGTACAAGAGAAACAACTCGTGGAAAGAATACAAGATCTTTCAAAGAAGGGGATGTCTTTGACCTCGAAATTAATTCGCAAACAAGCCTTTGAGTTTTGTCTACAAAACAATATTAAACATACTTTTAACATAACTAAGGGCCTTGCAGGCATCGATTGGTATCGAGGGTTTTTGCGACGACACCCAGAGATGAATCCTATTAGGCGAGGATTGAAAAATGGAAATAGTTCTGGTTCGGATTCTGAGTAAAGTTACGCTTATGGTATTCTGTTGTAATATATTTTGGCTAATTCAGAATCAAGAAGAAATTAAATGTAGGTATAAGTAAGCTCGTACGTGTGTTTTAGTTCTGTCGAAGTACTGAAGTCCTGTATATCGCTCGATGGTAGGCTCCAGAAGTCCAGATAAACTTGCAATAAAGTACATTGACCTTTCCATAATATTCTTTCGTAGACAGGATAGATATCCGAACAATAAATTATGAACCGCTTTTCATTACTAAAGAACGTAAAGGATCACGATAGAAGTCGATTCAGGACAGCATTATGACTATTTCTGTTTTTGATAATAAGAAAGTCAGTAAATGCATGTGGGTCAATGACCGTCATTGCTCATTTATCTGGTGTACCATAAGATGAAAAAAAAATTCATAAGAGTTACGGCACCTCAGTCTAAAGCTGTCTAATCCGAGATTAGGTGATCCAAGGAAGAATCATTGTCGACATAGACCATACAATATGCAAGCTGATTAAACCTAGTACCGATGGCAGTTGGAGTGAAGCTATGAGAACGACCTCAGGCTTGGTGAAGCGAAGATCTATACTGGTTGTCTGGTAGCAGGTAAAATAAGAATTGCCTAAGATCGAGTTTAATAGAATGCGTATGGGAGAAGCTTGTGTTCAGCAGTGAATTGCAATTTGACTTCCTTCCATATAAATGTTATATCCTACTAAGATCATAAATTTGAAAGTCAATTTAGATATTGGTTCATTACCTTGACGTTCCCTCGAGATAATTTCCAACTTTCATGTGCGCGAAGCCGCTGTCAAAACTTGTTGGGTTAATGATGATCGGTGTATGCAACTGAAAATCGATTTAAATTAAAGTGGGGTTATTTAGATTTAAAAAGAAAACAATTTTTCGATACAGAACCAAAACTAAACGGTAATTTTAAACGTAGTTTTTCTGACAGGTTCTATTAAATGGGATTCAAAGCATGCCAAAGGTCCTAAGTGGACAGAAGAAGACTTACGAGCTGCTATGACCGCTGTTACAGGAGGAAATATGACACAGAGAGCTGCGGCAAAACGATATGGAATTCCACATGTAACCCTCTGGAAACATTTGAAATCGGGAAGCTTAGTGAAAAGATTGGGACGAAAATCAGTATTCAGCAACGTACAAGAGAAACAACTCGTGGAAAGAATACAAAATCTTTCAAAGAAGGGGATGTCTTTTACGCCGAAATTAATTCGCAAACAAGCCTTTGAGTTTTGTCTACAAAACAATATTAAACATACTTTTAACATAACTAAGGGCCTTGCAGGCTTCGATTGGTATCAGGGTTTTTTAAAACGACACCCAGAGATGAAAGCTACTTATAAGGCGGCGAATCAAAAATGTAACTAATTGTGGTACGAATTCTGAGTACCTAAAGTTACTCATTGTCTTAATACATTGTGTCCAATTCAGAATCAAAAAGTAAATAAATGTGTAAGTGGGTAAGCTCGTACGTGTTTTATTTCCGTCAAAGTACTTAAATATCTCACTCAAAGATGAAAAAATATCGTAAGAGTCCTACTTAGATCATAAATGTGAAAGTCCGTTTAGATATCTGTTCGCTTCCTAGATGTTCCCTTGAGATAATATGCAACTTTTTTGCGCACGAATCCGAAGGCAAAATTTGTAGGCTTTATTTAAACTAAACGGTAATTTTAAACGTAGTTTTTCTCACAGGTTCTGTTAAATGGAGGTCGAAGCAAAGAAAAATTGCTCAGTGGTCTGAAGAAGACTTACAGGCTGCTATGGCCGCTGTTACACGTGGAAATATGACACAGAGAGCTGCAGCAAAACGATATGGTGTTCCGACTACTACTCTCTTCGAGCATTTGAAATCGGGAAGCTTAGTGAAACGAGTGGGACGAAAATCAGTATTCAGCAACGTACAAGAGAAACAACTCGTGAAAAGAATACAAGATCTTTCAAAGAAGGGGATGTCTTTGACCTCGAAATTAATTTGCAAACAAGCCTTTGAGTTTTGTCTACAAAACAATATTAAACATACTTTTAACATAACTAAGGGCCTTGCAGGCATCGATTGGTATCGAGGGTTTTTGCGACGACACCCAGAGATGAAACCCATTAAGCGAGGATTGAAAAATGGAAATAGTTCTGGTTCGGATTCTGAGTAAAGTTACTCATTGTCTTTATACATTGTGTCCAATTCAGAATCAAGAAGTCAATAAATGTGTAAGTGGGTAAGCTCGTACGTGTTTTACTTCCGTCGAAGTACTTAAATATCTCACTCAAAGATGAAAAAATATCGTAAGAGGCCTACTAAGATCATAAATATGAAAGTCCGTTTAGATATTTGTTCGCTTCCTAGATGTTCCCTTGAGATAATATAAAAAAAAAAATATTTATTTCGGACAACCGTGATCCATATTTTGTTAGAAAATATTATAAACAGCTTATATTTTAGTGTTAGTAGGTAACATTGATTTAAGTAAGTAGGTACATCATTACAAACGTGTCTTATAAGCGACACTATACGTAACTTGTCTGTCACAACAGTGTCACACATAAGGACAGTCCACCCTATTCGCTATCATTTAATATGTAACTTTTTTGCGCACGAAGCCAAAGGCAAAATTTTTAGGTTTTATTTAAACTAAACGGAAATTTTAAACGTAGTTTTTCTCACAGGTTCTGTTAAATGGAGGTCGAAGCAAAGAAAAATTGCTCAGTGGTCTGAAGAAGACTTACAGGCTGCTATGGCCGCTGTTACACGTGGAAATATGACACAGAGAGCTGCAGCAAAACGATATGGTGTTCCGACTACTACTCTCTTCGAGCATTTGAAATCGGGAAGCTCAGTGAAACGATTAGGACGAAACTTCATATTTAGCAACGTACAAGAGAAACAACTCGTGGAAAGAATACAATATCTTTCAAAGAAGGGGATGTCTTTGACCTCGAAATTAATTTGCAAACAAGCCTTTGAGTTTTGTCTACAAAACAATATTAAACATACTTTTAACATCTCTAAGGGCCTTGCAGGTTTCCATTGGTGTCAGGATTTTTTAAAGCGACACCCAGAGATTAATCCTGTTGGACGACGCAACAAAAACAAAAAGAATTCTGTGTAAAGCACGCTTATGGTTATATTACCACACCACGCTTGTGGGTATTGGTTTATTGGTTGGTGCAAGTGCAAAGAGTAATTGAAATACAACAGAATATATTGTTGTACAAACGTCACGTAGTGACAAATTCTTAAGGGCCCTGTAAATTATCAAATTTGCTTGACAAATTTGTTGTCAAACACGTTTTCATCAATCAATAGCTTAAACGATCAAACCGAACGTCAAACAAATTTTTTAATTTTCCCGTAGATTCGATTTTCTCTTCGTTACGTGAGGTCGTCGTGCCTAGCACTTACAATGAGTAATACAGATGACGCATTTTTGACGTTGACTCTAACACTGTGTATTAAGAATTTTACTTTCCTTATCATGGAAAATTATGATATAATTAAAATTATTATCTGTTGATGTCACGATAAACAGATATAAAATGCAACGTTAAATTTGACAAACACGTAGTAAAATTTGACAAACAATTTGATCGTTTACAGGGCCCATTAGAAGATTTAAAAAAATTAATTGATATATTATGCCTACCACAGTTAAGTCTTTTAACCCAAAAATTGACTGGTAGAGAATGCCTTGTTGCATTAAGTCCGCCCATGTGCCACTATTGTACAAAAAGTTTAAATAAATAAAACATTATGTGAGCTCGTTTTTCAGTCCTTTATTGTTGCGACAGCCCGTATTATTTTGAGTTCATCGATGATATCTTTTCGAGGCACATTCTACATAACCTAAAGTTTTACATCTTCTAAGAGTGCGTCCAACCTGTTATAACTTACTGAGTCCAGACGTGTCCGGTATGTCTGGTCATCGTTCGAGGTCGCTCAGTGGGCTATGAAGAGGACTCTGCTGGGAATCTCTCTGAGGGATCTAAGATGGGATCAGGTAATCCGTCATAGAACCAACGTTCACAGAATTAGCAAGCTGAAGCAGTAGCAGCGTAGTAACGATGGCAGTTGTAGAAAACGTGTAGGTACTTCAGTGCAAACATAAAGTAACTCTAGAGGGTTGAGGCTACGTTAAGTTCGCTTGGTGAAGCCGAGATCTACACATGAGTGGCTGGTAGTAGATAGACTAGAATTGCCAAAGATGAGTTTAATTGCATCCAGTCTGGGAGGCCTGTGTCTAGCTTTGGATTGCTATAGGCTAACAATAATTTTATTACTAATGTTAGCATCCGGATATTGATGTTGAGTTTGTTAGTCTATTGACTATTATTGAAAGCCAGATATGTTAAAATTTAAATTGGATTCTATTACTATACCTAGTCTCTAGTATCCTTAATTTTATTTATCACACTGCTGTAGACCAGCAGAGAACGTGTTCTTAGATGAAGTCAGCGTATGTGAAATAGCCAAGTAAAGTTAGAATGTTTTGAGCACGTGTAATTTTAAGTTAGGTATGTGTGTCTTTTAAGAGATCTAGTGTATTTTCACTGGATAAATAAAAAGGTTAGTCGTTTATACTGGCGTTAGAAGTTAGTTCAGACGTCATTGATCAATCTGGTGAAAAAATTGAGTTTCGTTGAAGTCGAGGAAGGACATCGTCATACGTCAGTCATAGGTAACGTGACCGTGATGGTGCTGTGACTGATGTGTTCTGAAACACAGAATTTTTTTACAGGTTCGAAACATGCAAAACTACCATTGTGGACAGAAAAAAATCTGCGTGATGTCAGCTGTTAAATCTAGGACTATGACTAACGGCCGCTTTCTATAATATATCTCAATCCCAATCTTGATCCCGATCCTTGTCTGTAACCAATCAAAGGTGAGGATTGTGTGGTGAAAGACACAAACTCGGCCGTTGATTGGTTACAGACAAGGATCGGGATCAAGATTGGGATTGAAATATATTATAGAAAGCGGCTGTAAGACAGCTGCATCATATATTTACGGAATCTCTATTCCAGCTCTCAACCGCATTTAAGAACAGGATGCACAGTTAAACGAACGGGACGAAATCGAATACTGAATGAAGACCAAGAGAAAGAACTTGTGAAGAGGATAAGTACTCAGCCTCTGTGAAGGAGGTAGTGGGGTTTCTCTGACCCCGAAATTTATACGCAGTCAAGCCTTCAAGTTTTGTAAAGAAAATGACATAAGACATAATTTTAATGCCAATACGGGTCTGGCAGGCGGCGATTGGTATAATGGGTTTATGAATCGGCACCCAGAGATACCGATTGTACGGCGCCGAAAGATTAAAGTAGGGGTTACCGGAGACGCGTCCGTGTCCGGAGGTGGATAAAGGATAAAGAAAGAGTTTTTTAAAAGTGCGAAACCAGGTCGAAGCATCTTGTACCCCGCGCACCTGGTATCCCACCCCCCCTAGCTTCGCACGGCTATGTTGGCTTGCATTCGCGAGAAACGCACGCATCGACATAGCGTCAAGACCTACAAAAAGGTGCCGAAAAAAAAATCTATGGGGTTTGTGAGGACAGTGATGCAGTTAATATTAAATCTAATCATAGATTGATTTATCAAAGACAGGTGAGTCATCACTACTATGTTTTTTATTTACCTACTTACGTTTCCCGTGGGTAGGCAGGGTTTTGTTCTCTGTTTTATTACAAAAAAGTAACATTTGGTGCGTATTTAAGTTTACAAAAACGGTCGAGTGCGAGTCGAACACGCGCATCGAGGGTTCCGTACTAACTAACCCTGTAAAGTTTACCGAATAGAGTCTTTGAGAACTTTTTCGTTTTTGCCGATTATGTTGTAAATGACAAACTTAACTTTGCAGTTTTCCCCAAACAGAATACGGTTTACCAACTGCAAATATTACTTTGTAATCGCAAAAATGTAATTGTTTTGTGATGTAACAAAAAAAAATATGGTTTTTAAATTTTCAGATACTATTTACCTATTCTTTTGTTAATTTTAGTATTATTGTTTTTTCTAGCAATCTAAAGAAAAGGATTACTGTTATCGCATTCGTGAGTACTTATTGTATAAATGTATAGTTGGAGCGGTATTTCCAATACTTGGCTGCAAAATATGTTCACTGGCGTTTTTTTTTTTTGTGTGTATAGCATATAAATCACGCATGAAACAGTGGAGTGATACTAGCTTTCAGGAAATGAAAACATATGTGGCAATTTTATTGGCAATGGGGATTGGATAAGGTTCCTCATATACACATGTAATGGAGCAAGAACAAATTATACAGAAACGAATTAATTAGTTCGGCAATGAGCAGAGACTGATTTTTACTACTACTAAAATTCTGGCATGTTAGTGATGTCTCGAATGATGATAAAACTGAGAAACTTCATAAAATCAGAGATATGTTTTCAAAGATCATTGAAAATTGTCGGCAAATATTAAAACCAGGTAAACATGTAGTCATTGATGAAACAATTTATACTTACCCTGAAGAGGACGATTGAGTTTCCGCCAATATATAAAAAATAAGTCTCATCGGTATGGCGTAAAACTTTATAAGCTTTGCACTCCCGGAGGTTATACGTACGAAATAGAAGTTTATACAGGTAAAAAAGGTCAGAAAACGAAGTTGATCACAGCCAAAATGTAGTGCTGCGTTTGATGAAAAATCTAACAGGTGAAGAAAGAATCGTAATAGTAGATAATTACTATACTTCGTTGAATCTAGCAGAAAAACTCCTATCACAAAAGACCTTCTTATGTGGAACTTTAAACGTAAGAAGAAAACATTTACCAAAGACAGTTACTCTATCAAAGATAAACAAGGGCGAGATTATAGGAAAAATGAAGAAAAACGGAGTTAAAGTACTGAAATGGGTTGATAATAGACAAGTTTTAATGCTGACCACCTGCAGAAATCACGACGATAAGCTAATAGATACAGGAAAAAAAACGAGGCTCTGATGAAACTATTTAGAAACCAGGATGTGTGCCAAATGTCCTCGTACTACACAACATTAAAAAAAGGATTGAAGTGGTGGAGGAAAGTAATAATGGAGTTTTTATTAGGCACAGCTCTTGTTAATGCCTGGATTGTCTATAATTCAATTAATGATGGGAATAAAATAACCAAGCTACAGTTTGTGGAGGAAATTATCAAAGCTTTTACAAAAAAGGACTTTGACAATGATACAGGTAATTTCAACACAGACGAAAACGCGAGCACACACACACATCCACATCCAATCCACGCACGCTTGCGCACACATATACACATACAAATAAATTAATAAATTTATCTTTTCTTGAGAAACACAATTTGATAAAAGGTGAGGAATTGTGTCGGATGCTATGAAAAACTCCGAACCTTTTTAACAAGCCGCCAAGCTGAAAAAATTAAAAATACAAGCTCAATGTGTTCAGTGTAAAAAAAATTTTTTTTATCCATGCTTTATTGAAAAACTTTATATTTAAACATAATTAAAACTATCGATGTTTTTTATTTCACATCCCTAACATACGCACCAGACTTCCCATATTCAGTGCGGCACAGGGTGCATAAACCCTGTGTTTTAAATATAGCTATAATTTTTAAACTAAACATGTTGTTAACGAACGGCTTCAGGTGTATGTCAATTAATTCTTTATTTTTAATATTCATTGCAAAAAATCAAACATATTTTTACATGAAGCCAAAAAAAGGATTTAAGTTTCTTAAAAGTTACAGGGTCTATAAGCCTTGTTCCGCCACAATGGAAGTTTTATTACCAGGTGTATAGATCTTGTACCGCAGGAATGGAAAGTATAGAAAAATCACTGCCGCAGCGAACGTGTTAAATACGAAATAAATTCAAGCATAAAGCAAAGTTGCGATAATGTGCCGTTTGAATATGTTGTTTATATACTTGTCTTTTATTTAGTCCTGGCCTGTCACGTCATATTGGTGCTGAGACGCACTTTACTACCGACTTTGGCAACGCCATGTCGTGAAAATTTCCGGTACAATATATCAACCGTGGTTCTCGTATTTGAAGGTATATTGTATCAGTTTCTTTCTAGAAGGAAGACTAATAGAATACAATACTATCCATATAAATTCTAACAAAGCATGCGATAGGACGTGGGTGTGTTTGGTGTGATCTGATACAGTCTTCATGAGTTCTAAATAAACTATGAGTACATTAAAAGCATGTAAGAGCTCTTGACCATGCACCAAATATAACTTTTATCGATTTAATCTCAAAAACAAGCGTGCCATCAAAGCTAGAAAAAGCTAAATTAAAGGCAGAATAAGAGAACAATTTTGTACATTTTACCTTGCAAATAATATCATTTTTAGTGTTCAAGAATTGGATTTAATTCTATTTATGCTGTTGGTTGTTTCATTAAGTCCACCTTTGTACAGTTTTTTGGTACTAGCGCATACAGTTTTAATAATTAAATAAATAAATTAAACCTAGTATATCTTAATCACAGGTTTGAGGCGTTCTACACGAGGAATGTGGACTGAAGAAGACTTACGATCCGCTATGGCAGATGTTACAAAAGGAATCTTGTCCCGACATGCTGCCGCACGAAGATATGGAATCCCTAGAACGACACTCAGAAACCATTTAAGTACAGGGGTAATAGTTAAGCGATTTGGACGAAGGACAAGAAAAACTATTCATAAAGTTTTCATTTAACGACGCACTAAAATTTATTTTTAATTAAGCAAAGAAGCATTTATTTTGATTTTTGTTAAAAAAAGTATCAAGCATAATATTAATATCACTACGAGTGTTGCATCCAATGGTTGTTAAATTTCTAAATTGAACCCTACGATTATTTACATTTGTATAAAATTCCTCTTAAAAACGGGTCCATTGTGTATTACTATTGTGTGTGATAATGAAATAAATATTTTAATACAGTTTCTATTTACTCTCTTTGGAAAACAAGCAGACACAACAAACTTTAGTGTACCTATAGTGAAAGAAGGTTCTGATACCTACAATTTCCTCAGAAATATATTGTGATGACAGTAAGTAACACCGTGAACAGATGTTTAAAGAAGTGTTATGGTGTATATTCTTCCGGTTGATAATCCTCTCCAGATACGGGTGCTTCGAGAAGTAGCTCTCCGTATATGCAGAAAGTGGTTGGTGGTAGCCGACAAGTTACCTGAAAAAACAACACCGCACATACTGAAGGATGCCTGGCTTGGGTAGTGAGCCGTTATCTCGTCACAGCTGTAGTTGCTGCGGATAGCCTCTGGCAGTGATTCCGAGATGCTCAGCAATCTATGGAGCTATTGTGTGACATAATTCTTGACATAAAACTAAGCGTCGGAAAATTTGAATTTTCATCGATTGTTTTATTAAATGCTACATAGTTTTAATCACAGGGTCTACTAAATTGGTTTCAAAACGTGCAAAACGAGCATTTTGGGCAGAAGAAGACTTACGTGCTGCTATGGCAGCCACTACAGGGAAGGTTATGACGCCGTGTGCTGCAGCAAAGCGTTATGGAATTCCGCAAAGAACTCTAAGAAATCATTTGAGGTCTGGAAGCGTAGTAAAACAACTGGGTCGAAAAACGGTATTTGACAAATTACAAGAGAAACAACTCATGAGAAGAATACTTAACCTATCAAGAACTGGGATGTCTCTCACTCCGAAATTTATTCGCAAACAGGCCTTCGATTTTTGTATAGAAAACAATATCAAACATAATTTTGATATCACTACTGGGCTTGCAGGCCGACACTGGTATAAATTGTTTTTGAAACGACACCCACAGATTTTACTTTGAGTAGCGATTACAACAGTGCTATTTATTTTATTTATTTATTATTTAATAATATGTATCTCTCGGAACGGGTTAATTCAGATTTAAGAAAAAGCAAGTGTTATGGGAGACATGTGTTAGCAGTTTTGAGATCGTCATCCAGAGTTATTTCCATTACTCAAAACAATCGATGTAGTTCTGCCAAAGGGAACACGTTTCTGTTTACAATGGAATTATTGTTTCAGTCACACAAATATTTTAAAGTTAAATTCAAGAGCAGGCAAATTAAATATGATTTACAAAATCGTTTATCTTTTTAGTTCAATCCTTAATTTATAATTTACTAGCGACCCGCCCCGGCTTCGCACGGGTGCAAATGTGCAATGCTGATACTAAATATACCTACTTACTACAGAATGTCCTTATAAACAACGTTTACAGCTTTTTTGCCATTAGACAATACAACGCACCGCCTGCCGGGCCGGTACCGCCGCACCGCTATGTCCCTGCATTTTAAATCTGTAATATCTTCGGAAATATTCATTTAACCGCTCCAGTCCTGACATGTGAAAATTCCCAAATTAAAAAATAAATCGTATGTACTTAATTGGTAAATAAACATTAAATTCGCGATTAATTTGGCGCACACTGGTGTGTCGCCGGTGCTTGAGCGGTAAATACTGTAAAGGGCCATACTGATCTATATTAAATGGACAATGTATTTAAGGTACTTAATTGGATAAGGATTAATGCTTTATTGCTTAAAATCACTTCGTAAATAAGCCATTTTTTATCCTTTACATTTTACGGAAAAAAAAATCCCGTAAAATGTAAAGGATAAAAAATGGTTATTGTGAGTTATCCTTAACAGATAGACATATACCATCGTGGACTTTTTTGTAGACCTTTTTAAGGTGTACAATACTGTAGTAGGTACATTATTTTGATTTATCTCGTGGGGTTCAGCCAGCGTTTGCAATGTAAGCGCAAAAAAATATGTTTGTTTACGACATCACATTAGAAACCTCTAAATTTATCAGTGGTTCTCTACAATATTATGCATGTATTATTATGTTACGGGCAACGTGATTAACTTGGCATTATTAATAAGGACCGGCCATTATTAATAATGCCCAAGAGCGATGGGCAAAGTGATTAATTTATCACTTTGACCGGCCATTATTAATAATGCCCGACGGTCCGTGGTCCATGTAATAAGTCAGTGTTTAAGATAGCTTGAATTTATCCTGTCCTTAATTATTAGATATTTCTGTTGATTTTTCTCAGTTTACTAATTTTTAAACTATTGTTCTTAAGTAATATTTTTATCAAAATAAAAGTAGGTAACTGCTGATGTTATTACATTTTTAACTGTTTATTTTTTAACTACTATGTTCAATAGTTTATTTTTTGTTAACTTTTCAAAAATAATTTGTAAATTTAATTTCATTTAATAAACAAAAACACTACAGTTCACCTATTTTATTACTTTGCCCAAGATAGGGTGAGCATTATTCATAATGGCCGGGAAAAGTGATTAATTATGCTATTTTAATCACATTGCCCAATTGAGTCGGGCATTATGAATACAGACCGGCCATTATTAATAGTGCCCGGACTTATCAAATTGCCCGTAACAATTATACATATAAGCCTTCCCATTGAATCACTCTATCTATTAAGAAAAACCGCTTCAAAATCCGTTGCGTAGTTTTAAAGATTTAAGCATACATATAGAAGGACAGACGGCGACAACGACTTTGTTATATACTATGTAGTGATAGTGATATGTTTATACTAATAGAATATTTAAGTTTCGAATTATAATTATTCAAACAAAATATCACGCAAGTACAACCGCCAAAGTTCTCCTGACGTACTTTTGCACTCGCTCAAATGCAAAAAATTTCAAGTCCAGAAAATTAACCGTTTTCCACAACATTTACTACTTAGTTTTGTCATCAATTGTTACTAATTGCCAAAGTTTTATTCACAGGTTCTACGAAGTTGGGATCAGCGCAAGCAAAAGGAGCTTCATGGAAAGACGAAGACCTAAAAGTGGCTATGGAAGCAGTTAAAAATGGAGAAACACCACAGATAGCTGCATCAAATCATGGAATTCCTCTGTGGATTCTCAGCCATCATTTGAAAATGGATTGCTTAGTGAAAAGAATCGGTCGAGTTTCAACGTTAAACAAGGAACAAGAAAAACAACTCGTGCAAAGAATACTTGACCTTACAAAAAGTGGGATGTCTCTTTCTCGGAATTTAATTTGTACACAGGCTTTTGATTTTTGTTTAGAAAATAATATTAAAAATAACTTTAATATTACTACGGGTCGTGCTGGGAATGACTGGTATAGAGGGTTTATAAATCGAAACCCAGAGGTTAAACCTGAAGGACGACGCCGTTGATCAAAATTGATTAAAATTCTTTTACGCCAGTCCTGGTAGACGCGTGCATCGCGTTAGGACGCAAAAATTGAACTGTACTGTTTTTTTTTTAATGTTACGATAATTAGTTACCAATAATGTAAGGTTTTCAGCTTCGAAAGGCCTTTACTAACCACGTGATGCGAGGGAAACGGTTTTTTCAGTAGTTTTTTAAGTTTTGTCTTCTAGCTTTTAAACGGTAGATTTTACGTTGGAATTAAAACTTTAACTAGAAAGCCAGACGGATTTGTTTGACACATTTTCTAGTTTGAGTTTAATACTCATTTTTTAATTGAGCCCATATAATTTTTTAAGAGATTTTGTTTTGTTACTAATTCTAGTTTAGTTTGAACTTTTCACATTTCAAATAAATAAAGATTTGTTTTGTTATTACTGTCTTCTTTCTCGTCATATTTATAAGCAATATTATTAATATCCCGCCTACCCCGGCAGTCGCCAAGATGTCAATCGGAGCTCTTAGTTATTGTGCCATTCGGCATTTGCTGGAACGGCTATTGGACAAAGATATTAAAAAACATTGCAGAAACTTTTACAACTTTTACAGTAACTCTTACATAGGGAAAAATGCATGTATAAGTTTTCAGAGTTAGCGTCCATAAAATTATTTATAATTTAATTTATTTAAATAAGCTTTGCCCTTCCCATTTCTCCCCATCAAGTTATATTTCCGCAAAAAAGTAGCCTATGACCGTCTTCAGGGTCCCATTTAACTAAGTACCTAAACTCATCGAAAGTTTATCGATTTAGGCGTGAATGCGCAACAAATAATTAAATTAATTTTCGCATTTATTATATATTAGTTAGGGTAGGATATCATTTGTCTCTTAGTTGTTATTATTGACAATAATTTAGAACAAACCTTAATTTTGGCGACGCGGTAGACCCAAAAGGAGATGGCGAGACGAACTTGACTCCTACCTAAAGGATTGGACTCAGATTGCTCAAGACAGATTGAGGTGGAAAGAAAGAAGGGGGCCTTTGCCCTGCAGTGGGACACTACGGGCTTATAATAATAATAATAATAACAAGGAAGCGTCGAACGCATGGCTTAAACGAGGCGAGCTCTTTCCTGAGACTGCTTCATTCTTGCAATACAGGACCAAATTATTGAAACAAAAAATTATAGGAAGCACATTATAAAAAACCTGAACACTGACACTTGCAGAAAATGTAATAGTTTACCAGAAACCATCCAGCATTTGTTTAGAAAATAATATTAAAAATAACTTTAATATTACTACGGGTCGTGCTGGGAATGACTGGTATAGAGGGTTTATAAATCGAAACCCAGAGGTTAAACCTGAAGGACGACGCCGTTGATCAAAATTGATTACAATTCTTTTACGCCAGTCCTGGTAGACGCGTGCATCGCGTTAGGACGCAAAAATTGAACTGTACTGTTTTTTTTTTAATGTTAGGATAATTAGTTACCAATAATGTAAGGTTTTCAGCTTCGAAAGGCCTTTACTAACCACGTGATGCGAGGGAAACGGTTTTTTCAGTAGTTTTTTAAGTTTTGTCTTCTAGCTTTTAAACGGTAGATTTTACGTTGGAATTAAAACTTTAACTAGAAAGCCAGACGGATTTGTTTGACACATTTTCTAGTTTGAGTTTAATACTCATTTTTTAATTGAGCCCATATAATTTTTTAAGAGATTTTGTTGCGTTACTAATTCTAGTTTAGTTTGAACTTTTCACATTTCAAATTAATAAAGATTTGTTTTGTTATTACTGTCTTCTTTCTCGTCATATTTATAAGCAATATTATTAATATCCCGCCTAACGGCAGTCGCCAAGATGTCAATCGGAGCTCTTAGTTATTGTGCCATTCGGCATTTGCTGGAACGGCTATTGGACAAAGATATTAAAAAACATTGCAGAAACTTTTACAACTTTTACAGTAACTCTTACATAGGGAAAAATGCATGTATAAGTTTTCAGAGTTAGCGTCCATAAAATTATTTATAATTTAATTTATTTAAATAAGCTTTGCCCTTCCCATTTCTCCCCATCAAGTTATATTTCCGCAAAAATATAGCCTATGACCGTCTTCAGGGTCCCATTTAAATAAGTACCTAAACTCATCTAAAGTTTATCGATTTAGGCGTGAATGCGCAACAAATAATTAAATTAATTTTCGCATTTATTATATATTAGTTAGGGTAGGATATCATTTGTCTCTTAGTTGTTATTATTGACAATAATTTAGAACAAACCTTAATTTTGGCGACGCGGTAGACCCAAAAGGAGATGGCGAGACGAACTTGACTCCTACCTAAAGGATTGGACTCAGATTGCTCAAGACAGATTGAGGTGGAAAGAAAGAAGGGGGCCTTTGCCCTGCAGTGGGACACTACGGGCTTATAATAATAATAATAATAACAAGGAAGCGTCGAACGCATGGCTTAAACGAGGCGAGCTCTTTCCTGAGACTGCTTCATTCTTGCAATACAGGACCAAATTATTGAAACAAAAAATTATAGGAAGCACATTATAAAAAACCTGAACACTGACACTTGCAGAAAATGTAATAGTTTACCAGAAACCATCCAGCATATTACGGGTGCATGTAAATCAATAGCCCAGACAGACTACAAACATAGACACGACCAAGTCGCTAAAATTATACACCAAAAACTAGCGCACCAATACAAATTAATAGACTCCATAGTGCCTTACTATAAATACATCCCCAACCCTGCGCTCGAAAACCTGTCAACAAAATTATATTTTGACCGAGGGATTTTCACTGACCGAACCGTTCATTTCAATAGACCAGACATCACATTAATTAACAAAACAAACAAAACTTGATACCTCATCGACATCGCCATACCAAATACACACAACTTACAAACTACTATTGCAGAAAAGTTATCTAAGTATACAGAGTTAAAAGACGAAATAACCCGACTCTGGCATCTGCAAAAAGTAACAATAGTCCCTATAGTATTATCCACAACAGGTGTAATACCAAAACAACTTCAGCAGTCCCTTGCATCCCTAAATTTGCCCTCTAACACCTTCCACCTACTGCAGAAGGCAGTGATATTAAACACGTGCAGACTGGTGAGGAAGTTCCTGCAATGTGAATCAGACAACACGCACCAATATACCCACTTAAATCCACCCTCAAATCAAGCTACATCACAAAATCGGGTTGTACCAAGTACTGCCTCTACAACCCTTAACCCAACTGGTAATCACTTGGCTTAGGCCCGTGGTATCAGTGTTGTCCGGCTACCCGGTTAGCCGAGAAAAACAAATGTTTAAATAAAAATAATAATAATAATTATTTTGTTTACAGAACCTAGGAAATCGAGTAAACGATATTTGTGGACAGAACAAGACTTAAGAACTGCTATAGCAGCTATTAAGGATGGAGAAATAACGCAGACAGCAGCATCAGTTCTTTATCGCATTCCTAGACGAACTATCGTCAATCATTTAAGAACGGGGAGCTTAGTGAAGCGTACGGGACGAGTTGCGACATTCGATAAAGTGCAAGAAAAAAAACTCGTGAAAAGAATTCAAAATCTCACAAAAAGTGGGATGCCATTAACTTCGAAGAATATACGAAAACAAGCCTTTGATTTTTGTTTAGAACATAAAATTAAAAATAATTTCAATATCACCACGGGCCTTGCTGGTAATGATTGGTGTAAGGCCTTCAGAAAACGTCATCCCCAACTTTGGAATACCTCAGGAGATGAGACACTATAAATGCATCATTCTGTCTGACATGATTTAAATGAAACTTGAAATTATATTCTGGTAACAATTTACCACGACATTTGAAATAAATCATTACATGTCTAAAATCTTCGTGTTTTTATCTCTTTCTGAATTCAGAATATCATTCAAGGCAAATTATTTTCGGGATGTTCAGTAAATACACGTCGAAGGGTCACTTTTGAACTGGCTTCGTGTACTGCTACCCCGAATCGACTTCCCATTACTTAAAAATTAATCATTTAAACTTTAGGAAGAGCAACGTGGACAGAAGACGATCTGCGTGGAGCAATGGCGGCAGTTGTTCAGGATCACATGACTCAGCGGTTTGCAGATCTGTTTGGCATTCCTAGACAGACATTAACTGATTTCCTGTTAAAAGGAAGTATCGTGAAACGAATGCGCCGACATTCTGTAATGAACGATGCCCAAGAAGAAATCTTCATGGGCATCGTTCATTAGAATGTCAAAATCAGCTGTTCAGTACATTTTTTCGAGATAGGCGTACATAAATGCATGGGACCCATAGTAAAAGTTGTTCATAATGATGAGTACAATGACCCCTGAAGAAAAATTGCTTTTAATCTGGTACACCTTGTATAAAGTCAAGAAACAGCAAAATTAAAAAAAAACAATATCGTACTAAACAAGCTACAAGAAAGTGGGCAGATGCACGACGTAAATGATGAATCTATCTGTACCTAATGGAAATTAATAACATTCTATATGTGTAAAATTAATAATCATCGACTCAAATCATTGACCATGGCTTGGTGTTAACTCTCAGTATTAGTCATTTGTAAGAATGAATGAAATAATTGTCTTCAACCATGAACTTAATCCGTCCCTTTTTCATTAAGCATTCATATGGGCCATTATTTTATTGGCAAATTTTTCTTCGCTGTTTTTTTCCACTCACCATAACAAACGACAAGCTGATCTTATGATGACAAGACTATATGGCTGCAGTACTACAAACTCCACTTACTGGTTCAAAGATGGCTCCGATCTTCAGTTTTTGTACGGCGTCTCTCCGCAGACCACGGACCACCTTTCATCTTGTGCCTCATGCTCTGTCACCGGTACATGTGGGACCTTATGGTTACTTCAATGAATGGTGTTACCGTAGCTGAATTCCGTAAATTCTTAGAGGGCATTGTAATATTTCATATTAAAAACTATATTTACCATCGCATACACCTACAAAAAATGGCTCATCTGTAAAATAATTGTGGGTAAGTACCTACATCTTTGATTCACATATAGGTAGGAGTAGTTAAGTCTATTTTCACAAACATTAAGATACATCTAAATTAACGCTAAATAATATTGCAATTTAAAAACTGTGCAAGTCTTAAAGTTACGAGATCATACTAATAGTCACAGCTTGTCAGCGTATGTAAAAAACTAACTTTAGGTACCTATCTTTTTACAATCTTGATATAAAATCACGACGGTGTTGTTTTTTGATCCAATGGTTCATAAGTAAAGAATGACCCACTACCTACTGTATCTACATAATGTTTAAATATATAAATAAAAAGTTTTCCCCAAAGCGTTAGGCAGTGGTCTCAAACACAACATATCCACATTTTGCCACGTTTAAATCCCATATAATTTCGGAAGAATCTTTTACCATCCACCGAGCACTTAAACAGACACCGTGCTAAGATATTCCAGATGGAAAAACCCAATAACACTGCTTGATCCGGGAATCGAACCCTCAGGACCTCACTGCGCGACCACTAGACCAATGACGAAGTTTTAACAGACTTCTGTTCCTTAATTTCTATAAAAAAACCCTAATGTTGTGATGGATCCTGCTGAAACATGGCCAGTTTGGTACCTTGGGATGTGCGAAGCATGTGCAAATAGGTATAAGATCATCGATAACAGAGAAATAAACTTTTCTGCCTAGCGATGAATCGGCATCGCGTCAATTTAGTAGTGTCAGCATTAATAACTGATGATAATGATAACTGATGATAATGATAACTGATGATAATGATATTTGATGATTTTTATTTTTGGATGATTTCCCATCCAAAAATAAAAATCGCGTCAACGTGAAGTTCTCAGCATTCTATGAAACTTCACACATTCCAGGATGAAAAAAAAAGGGTTTCAGTTGGGAGGAGCCCACAATAACCCTCCATTTTATCTATCTATAGTAAACTTTTTCAGATGATGATGTTGGAACCAGTGTCCTGAATCTCATGAAGACATGACAGTTGTAAGCTCGTTACAGAAAGTTGAATCTAATAGCGGTGGATTCACTTTTTAAAGATGTCTGTCTTCGTACGCCATTAAGTCGCTTACCATCAGGTGAGATAGTGGTCAAGCGCGTGCCTATTAATAATAATAAAAAAAGTAACTATAGCCATTTCATTTCTGAATTGTTCTTCTTAAACTTGTACATTTGATTTTTAAATATTATAGACTGGCTTTTGCCCGCGACTCCGCCGCTTGGAGATCGGTTATCGCGTAAAAAAATTAGCGTATGTCCATCTTCATATTCCAGGCTTACTTATATCTGCCAAATTTTATGTGAAAGCGTAAAAGACAGACAAAGTTACTTTCGCATTTATAATATTAGTAGGGAAGTAGGGATTGAGTGGCATGACTAAAATAGTTTTAGTGTTTTATAGACCTTCTAAACTAGTATTTAACTTTTGAAGAAAAATACTAGAAATTGGTGGTCTTGTTCAAATAGGTATTGTTTAGTTGACATGCGGTTTGGGGTGTTCCTCGTTGGTTGATAAAGTCGTGTGTAGGCACTGTATCAACAAGTGACGTACTTAAGTTTTTTTTTATTTCACGTATTCTTGTTGGTATTTAATTATTTTTTATTTATTATAATTGTTTCAGCTAATAAAAGGCATTTTACTAAAGTTACATTTCGAGAGAGTGTTAAAGGGGCATATGATGATTATAGTTCACATGAGTACATTCGTGGCGATAAAAGTAGAAGATGTACTGGATGTTATCAAAAAATTAGAAAGGTACTTTCAAGCAGAGAAGCGGACAAAAAAACTAAGAAAGTCAAAGGTTTCTGTAGAAAATGTAACAAAGCTCTATGTTTGGAATGTTTTAATTGGAAACATCATATTTCATTATAATAATAATCGATAACTATTTTTGTATTATTTACACCCCTATTTGTTTATTTATCGATATTTTGACATCTAAAGTGCGACATGCAGTCAAGCTTTTTATGCAGGTGAGAAACATAGAGTATGTATATTTTATGGGAATATTACCCATACCAATTGTAATTATAACATAGCGAAGACTACCCTGTTAATAAGTACAAGCAATAGAAAGTCATCAGCTCATTAGACATGGCCAGAAAACACCAAAACTGATTTGAATTCGACTCATAATAACATACGTCATATACGACATACGTCACAACACGTGTAGAATATGAACGTGTAAACATAGAATTCTTTGCAAGTGTAAGTACGAACGCCTGATTATCTGGTTCATAAGGGTAGGATATTATTTGTCTCTTAGTTGTTATAGATTTAAAATAATTTTGAAAAACCTTAGTTTTGCTTACAGAACCTAGGAAATCGAGTAAACGATATTTGTGGACAGAACAAGACTTAAGAACTGCTATAGCAGCTATTAAGGATGGAGAAATAACGCAGACAGCAGCATCAGTTCTTTATCGCATTCCTAGACGAACTATCGTCAATCATTTAAGAACGGGAAGCTTAGTGAAGCGTACGGGACGAGTTGCGACATTCGATAAAGTGCAAGAAAAAAAACTCGTGAAAAGAATACAAAATCTCACAAAAAGTGGGATGCCGTTAACTTCGAAGAATATACGAAAACAAGCCTTTGATTTTTGTTTAGAACATAAAATTAAAAATAATTTCAATATCACCACGGGCCTTGCTGGTAATGATTGGTGTAGAGCCTTCAGGAAACGTCATCCCCAACTTTAGAATACCTCAGGAGATGAGACACTATAAATGCATCATTCTGTCTGACATGATTTAAATGAAACTTGAAATTATATTCTGGTAACAATTTACCACGACATTTGAAATAAATCATTACATGTTTAAAATCTTCGTGTTTTTATCTCTTTCTGAATTCAGAATATCATTCAAGGCAAATTATTTTCGGGATAAGTATTCAGTAAATACACGTCGAAGGGTCACTTTTGAACTGGCTTCGTGTACTGCTACCCCGAATCGACTTCCCATTACTTAAAAATTAATCATTTAAACTTTAGGAAGAGCTACGTGGACAGAAGACGGTCTCCGTGGAGCAATGGCGGCAGTTGTTCAGGATCACATGACTCATTCCTAGACAGACATTAACTGGTTTCCTGTTAAAAGAAAGCATTGTGAAACGAATGCGCCGACATTCTATATATGAATGATGCCCATGAAGAAATCTTCACTTTCGTCTTGTGCCTCATGCTCTGTCACCGGTACATGTGGGACCTTATGGTTACTTCAATGAATGGTGTTACCGTAGCTGAATTCCGTAAATTCTTAGAGGGAATTATTATATTTCATATTAAAAACTATATTTACCATCGCATACACCTACAAAAAATGGCTCATCTGTAAAATAATTGTGGGTAAGTACCTACATCTTTGATTCACTTAAAGGTAGGAGTAGTTAAGTCTATTTTCACAAACATTAAGATACATCTAAATTAACGCTAAATAATATTGCAATTTTAAGACTGTGAGATCATACTTATACGCTGACAAGCTGTGACTACCTACTCGGTGATAACCGTTTTGTAAAAAACTAACTAACTAACTAATATTAGAAATACGTCACAACACGTGTAGAATATGAACGTGTAAACATAGAATTCTTTACAAGTAACCGTAAGTACGAACACGCCTGATTATCTGGTTCATAAATAGAAATCATGACATCGCTGACGTAGTGAGAAATTTCAAGACTACTAACGCCATCTTTTAGCGTGAGTTTGTAAACTAACAAACCAAATAGAATAATTTGTTGGAAAAATAAACTGTGACTGAATGTAATAGAGATGTGTTATAAAATTATAAGAAATAAAGATTATTAGACATTCTATGAAATTAGTAGTAGAAGATTAAAAATTGAAGACTTGTAGGAAAAATATAATTAAATGCTTCGTTTGATGATTTGATTGAAGGTGTCAAGATCAACACTGCATAAAAACAGAGGCTACATGTTTTGCAAGACAAATACCTATCAAAGAAGTCCCGCATATGAAAAGAACTTGCAATTTAAATTTCATTTTATGAGACTACTAGCGCCATCTATTGGAGGTGACTGTAAAATACATTCATGTTTAGCAGTTCGGTCAGAACATTTTTTTCGGTAGATATTATTCAAAATGATTCAATTATTAAATGAATGTTTCCGATAGAAATAATACGAGTTTTGATAATTTTAAGTATTACGTATTTATTTTTATCGTTAACTTTTTCGGTACCTACAGCGCCATCTTCTGGTCAAGTATCGTATCAGATCAAACGTGTATCCGACCGAACGTATTCTAACGAAACGAAGTAAATTAGAGCCTTGACTTGGTAATTTCCATGATATGATGAATTTTTCATGTATCAAAGACTATTTTTGCCGACAGCTGTTTTTTTATTTGTTTGTCTTCCTTTTGTTTTGATTTATGCTTCAGTGCTTGTAACGAATCGTATTCGTCAAGCTTTGTGTTGTCAAACTAAACGTCACAGACTTGACAGTTTTGTTGCGTCATTTCATTTATTTTTACTGTTTTCCCACGTTTATTCTTTTAGTTATTATTTTACTAACTATTGTAATACTTACTTTAAACTTTTGTTCAATTTCCCTTTTTCACAATGTCAAAAGCTTTATCCTTGTTGTTTTTTTTTGTAGTAGTTCCAGGTTGTAAAGTGCAGACGTGAAATAATATTCAGTTGTTTTGATTCTCATATAACCAGTATCTTTGTAAATAGAAGCGTTTTACCTGTTGATGCTATGATTAATAGTGCTAAAACATTGCAGGTGACGACTTTGTGCAGTGCGTGCCCACAAAAAAGGGACACCAAATCCTGTTTAAAGGTTACACTTACGTTTTTAAAAGTAGGTTGCAGTGTGGGGCTGAGCAGTGGATATGTTCATTCCGACAGAAAACTGGTTGCATATCTGTCATTAATATGCAAACGGACGGCGTCGAAGTGGTCAGGGATTTCCATAACCATAAGAAACCTATGTTCTCTGATTAGCTAACATTTACTTTGTGTACTTCAAAATAATGTCAACAGTGTGTGTATGTTTGTGTATTATGTTTATTATAACTTTAATATTTAGTTGTATTGCAAATTTACAAAACGTTTATCAAAATGCTGTAATGTATGTTTGAGTGCAGTAAAGCCTTGGATCATATATCTATTTTGTTTTATTTAACCTCTATTGTCCGGGGGAACCAGTTAAATAGAAAAAAAAACAAAATCAACTAAAAAACCAGAATTTTAAGTTAAAATCTTATTGTGGCTTACTGGAACCAATTGGTTCCACTGAGACGAGACCCGTTAATACTCAAATATAATTGATTCTATAATAGTAGAATGTAGACATAAGTTAGCTAAATGTAAAATAATTACAAAACAACAAATAAACAAGATCATTTCTACTGAAAAAATGTGGTATTTATTTTATTAACATCAAAACTTTTCTATTTATTTTACATTTTATTTTTTATCAATTAAAATGTTCAAGGTAATATTGTTTGTTTTATTCAGTTCAATGTTGTAACTGCATTAAAATTATTATTTACTTATTTATTGTGATAAAGTAGAATAAAAATCAGATTAATAAGAAAATATGTACAAAAATTGTAATTAACAAAATATCTTATTGATTACAGATGAGCAGAGTGAAGAGCAGCTGCCAGATTGGGCATCAATATATTTCATTAAAGTTTCAGACAACGAGTTGAAATGCAATCTTTGTGACATATCCTTAAAAACAGATGAAAAATCACTAGACCTCATATATCACTTGAAAAATGATCATAAAGATATTTACGACCTTCACAAAGACAACCCGGAAGCAACAGTGGGGTTTCGCATAGAGTTTCTGCATTTAAATATGTTGAAGGATGACGGAGACCCGAAGACACAACCTGTTATACTTGGTGAGGTTTGTGAAGCTATGACAGAAGCAATCACAGAGAAGGAAGAAGAAATAAATGTTAAATCTGATGAGGCTAACTTGCATTTTGTGCTCCTGGATGGAAAAGCAGTGAAAAAATCTAGGCGTGAGAGTGCTGGTTAGTATTTTATCTTCATTTAATAACCTATAAAAACAACACTATCCTCAGTACATGAGGCAGATTTTATTTCTTGAAATTGGCTGCTACACCCAAATCTAAAAGTCATAAAACTTCAAGAAGTTTATTACTATAAAGGTCTGGTTACAGCAACACACTGCAAAAGTAGTTTCAGGTTCAGTTTTAGTTCAGACAATCAGACTGCATTAGTCCAATTTCCAATACACCCAGAGCATTACTTGAAGTAACTGCTGTAATATGCCAATTCTTCCGCACTCACTAGTTACAATGTTACACCACATTCAAAATCACCTTTTCTCAAATTCCAGCACCACGCAAACGCAGCTGGGTATGGAAGTACTTTGACAAGCTCAGCAACATCATCTACCGCTGTAAGTTGTGCCACGTGGTGCTGTCCATAAAGGGCTGCAACTCCAACAACATGAACCGTCATGTCCGGTCCCGCCATCCAACAGTATTCAAGAGTGAGGTAGCGAAGAGAGACAAGGTGGACAATGTTCACATGTTAACGAGTGAGACGGACACACCGTATGCTATTAAAACTGAAGAGATTTATGCTAGTGATCGAGATTTTGAGGAAATCGCTGCATGTAAGGATTTATTATACTTATTTCTTTCTATCATGTAAAAGTAAGTAATCTGCGTATCATGTATGAGGCGTCCATACAGGATACACAGAATACTTTTAGAAACTACATTTTTGTTGTAGGTATTTAGGACCTATTGTTTTAGTAGTCCAATTTTGTATGCTTCAAAGCACATCGAACATGTAACGGCGAACATGTTGGCGATATTGAACCCAGCACAAACCTGATGACAGTGATGACATTTTCAAAAATTACCATAATTTAATTTAATAAGATTTTACCTTGCTTTTTCACTATGGCTGCAACCCAGATTACAAATACGACAGTAACTTTGTCCATTTGTCTTACACATGCATGACACTAAACAGATTTTTATAGATTTGATAAATAGGTAGCTGTCTAACCCAAAAAACCTCATAATTTCCAGCTGACACTCCAACCCAGAAGCTCCGCCGCAGCTGGATCTGGTCTTACTTCGACCGCGTGTCCAGCACGCAGGCGCGCTGCAAGCTGTGCGACCGCCACATCTGCCACGGCGGCAACGCCACCGGCAACATGAACCGCCATCTCAAGATGATACACCACAAGACTGCTGTCGATATGCCAGGTATGTTCACTTTTATTACTTGATAAATTTAATGAGAATCACACTACTGCCAGCGTCACCGTGTTCTGTGTTTGAAGATTCGTGTCACCTTACTCCGTTCTAGTACAAGGCTACATCGCGCGAATACGCGATCGCCGCGTTCATTTTCATGGCAAATCTGGTCACCTTGCCAGCTCAGGGCGCCTTCCGCTTTTACCAAAAAAATAACACGACGAACGCGTATTCTCGCGCTAACCGCGTTGTATTAGGAGTACACCAAACCATGGTGGCAGAACAACGTCGCTGTTAGTGTGTCGGCAACGCTTTTTACTCGGGCAAGATATCTAGAATAACTCACATCAAATGACTTCTTCCGGTCTAGGTGGGGGCGCGTCACACTCTGACTAACTAAAACCCGTCCGTGTTCCTCCTTTTGCCCCTTTGCGTTCTAGGCCGCTCACTGTAGTTTGTAGAATGTCTCAATGGTTTCGTTGGCGGAAGCACGACTACTAACTATTTGGTACCTACTTCTTGGGTTCGATCCCCAGGTCAAGCAAATATGATATTTCTCTGTAGCAGCCTGGAGTCTGTATTTGTGCCCACTTGTTGGCACTAGGCTCGTCCTACTATGTTGGGGCCAATCTACCTGGATGCACCTGACTACCAGTATTTAACATGAACCTTAAATGGAGTTAAATATAAACCTTAAATGGAGTTAAATATAATTGCTAATATGCGACTGTGAGAGGACTCTTGCATGCACAATCAACTTTTCTTGATGTACAGTCAGCGTCGTCCTTTGGTTACATTAAAATAACTTAGAATAAGGGATAACTAGTTAATGACGCTGTCCCTACCTATCCAGTAGTTGTTCTCAAATGTAACAATGATTGACACAGTTTTTTACAACTATTACAAAACAACACAAGTCTATCTTGATTAGGTGATTGCAGTATGTTGTTTTTGGCTCTTAGTTGGACAGATATTAAATCTCTTCCTATTTTATAGTACTTTCTGAAAAATGCTCCACTAAGCATGATACCCTGGGTTCGATTCCCTAATTAGATAGTCAGTTTTATTGGAATTTATTTCAGGAATATTGCTATGACAAACTGATGCTTGCATTTGTGCCTGGCTGATGGCGTATAGAAATTGGCTTGACCACTTACCTGGGGAACTGTGGGTCTACTGTTATTACATCTCTGTCATAAGCTTGTGGTTACGCAACCTTAACAATTTCTTTTCTCAATTCCAGGAGACATGAGCTGGGTATGGAAGGTCTTCGAGGCTGTCGACAACGACTTCTACAGCTGCAAGATTTGCCAGTACAAGTGTCTAAAGTGCAGTGACGTTGACAAAGACATGAACGGTATACTAAATCATCTAAAGTTAGAACATGGTGTGATTTCTGGTGATCAGATCATCACGGGGACTGATGTTGAGGGCGAAGAGACCTGTTAGTTGATGCTGTAGGTCGATCACAGGCTTTGAAGCTGGTGTAAGCACTGTATCTTATTACATTACCCTGATGAGACATTTTGCTTATAAGCAGCATTACTATGCTGCTGTTGGAAGGATATCAACCAGAGTTATTACAGTACAATCATTCCAACTTTGTCTCTGCCATAATGGTTTGCCTCTGGTTATAAATATGTTCATAGGCGACAGTGACAATTTACATTCAGGTGTGTAGTATGCCATCTAATGTCTATATGCGTTCCAGTTTATGTAGCTGCAATAATGCACTAGTATGATGTGACAATGTTTAGTAACTACCTTTTCAGTTATTGCTTGCCTCATTTCCCAAGGGCTTCACCCAGTTGTATATGTCCCTTGGTGCCTGAATCTGTTCTTTTTTCTTCATTGGAAATGATATGTTTTTTCCTACTCCTCTGCTGTTATTTTCTGATTAATTTCGTTGCGGGATCTATGACAGTTGAATCGTTTCTCCGGGACTCGTCGAGCTTCATTGACTCACCGGTTTTTCTGGTGGTCGCCAGAGGTGGCTTTCAGGAGTTGTAGTGGTTTAGGAATCTGTGGCGGGCTTAAAATTCCCAAGGGTAACGTAAAAGATATCCATTGTTAGCATTTGTACTATCAATAAAGCTCTCCAGTTAGTCTGTTAAAAATCCCAGTAAAAACTCGGGTGAAGCGAGTGCGAAGTGAACTATCATTCCAAAAAACTATGAATTGACAGCTACACACCTACGTTTTCATGTAGAGATGTTGACAGAATTGCTGGTGGCTATTTTCTGGGCTTACAAGCTATGAGTCATTGACACAAGAAGAAAAGGAAGTTTTTGTACGATGATCAAACGCTGCTTCTACTACAGTACACAGCATATCATTAATATTTTTTTGTATTTTCGATGCTTCACTCGCATTATGCCAAACCACAGCAACGGAAGCAGCCTTGTGTTCATTCGGTCACGGTACCACATTTCTTCACCACGTTTTACCAGTGGGCTTACCAAAATGTGGTTACCATTATCGCTTGATATGGCCCAGTGGTCAAGTTTGTGAATAATAAACTATTTTGTAACAGTTTTAAAGCAGAAAGTTGATGATGATAAGGTACAGTGCTTATGAATGCTTTTTCTTACAAAGGGAGCATTAGGAATTCATGTAAAAGGGTTGTGGTCGTATTGTATCCAAGTGTTTTCGATTTCACGCCTGAAATAAATAGATACAGCATTTATTTTTGGTTTTATCGAAGTTGGTTGATAAATTATGAGTGTAAGGCAATCAACACTATTTTATTGAACAATTGGGGTTCAAGCTACCTAAGTTTTAGCAACTAGTTAGCTTTTTTAAGGTTTTGGATATGATTGACGGAATACTGCACAAAATATGTAAAAATCTTAGTTTTTGGAGGTTCTAGACATACTGCCCATAAGTAAGTTAAAATTGAAAGGAGTTTTCTAAAGTGTCCTGTATAAATGCAAGAATAGGCTATTTATTCATGCGTATGTTATTTTAAATTGTGCTATGTGCTATCGAGTAAAGACCATTAGTAGGTAACAAGTTAAAAACAAGGTGCCTTATCATGTGAATGAGCCTTCCTACCTTTTTCCAACATACTGAGATAACTAACCAAGTCAGAAGTGGTGATTAGAACATTGATCCCTTGGCGCCACCTCCATGAGCCAGTGAATCGCCGCGGGTTGACGTTTCGCTCTATGAATCACCGTGATAATATCGCCGTGTGGATACTCGTTCATAGAGTTGTTACAGAATGAAATTGCTCGTGGAGATTGCACTCAAGTGATTCGTTGTTATTCTCCGTCTTCGATGAAACCAAATGGAAATAGTACACTGACACCCGGTTTCATATGGAGCTAATAAACTGCTAAAATCTTGTCAAGTGATTTGATTGGCGTTGTTCTGTCAGTTTGTTTTTCACAACAAATACGATTAATTAGTTGTTCCGAAACGAGGTATAGATAAATAGTTATTTTACTATCAGCGGCACTGTATGATGGCGGCTGCGACAGTTTACAGATTATACAAATACTAGCGACACGCCTCGGCTTGGAACAGGTTCAATTAATAACACCAATACTCATAGTTCAGCCGTTTTCTACAAATCGCTACTCTTCCTCGTGAATCGCTCTTTTTATTAATGAATCGTGTAGAAGTGAGCAGAGAAAATGTCAGAGCCAGACTTCGACTTTGTTTCATACTATTTCGAGATAGCTTAGCCATGAGATATTTTATACTTACTAATTTGTATTGTTTCGAAATTATTCCGGTAGTAAAAAATGGCATCTGTTGCCTTACATTTAGCAGTCATCATCATTATCATATCAGCGGAAAGAAGTCCACTGCTGGACATAGGCCTCCCCCAAGTGTCGCCACAACAACCGGCATCCAGCCAGCATTTAGCAGTAAAAGCATTTAGTCCAGTTGTAGATTTTTGGTAAAAGGTATCGTGTCACCAAGTAACTGGTTTGTCAGCTGGTTCCAGTTAGACTGGGAGCTGACTTCAATATAGTTGGAAAAAGCGAAGCATACGATGATTAACGGTAATTCATAAAATTATGAAAAAGAAACTCATCATTAGTCATCACATCATACAGTATCGCTGGTAATGATTTAAATATTTATATGCTAATTTTCTGTTCTATACTAATACTGGTATTCAGCTGAATCCGGTTTGACTGGAAGCCGACCCCAATATAGCTGGGAAAAGGTTAGGCAGATGATGATTTTTCTGTACTATAATTTTATCTTTTAAATACCGATTTAGTTTTAATATTAGTTAATAATGTAATTATAAGTGTTTATATGATAATGGTGTCTTATAATTCTGTTGGTTTTAGTGTGTACAAAGTTTTAAAGTATTGTATAGATATGGTTACTATTTGATCAGTTTGAAATCATATGTAAGTGTATTATAAATTATATTCAAATGTACCGCACCCCTACATCTATTTGTTGTGAAAATTATATGTTTACAATCAGATGTTGGATGGATAGTTACAGAATGCAAGACATTTGTATTTTAAACTAGTTTTTTTTAATAGTGAGAGTATCAATAAAATTAAGAGCGGCCAACCCGTCATACTTTTCATACAAACGCTCGTACGTGTTTATGCCGTTGTAACACATTTATCTTTGATTTTTTTTGAACTTAAAGGTATCTTATGCACTATATCTAGGTTTCAATGCAAGTAAAAAAATAAAATTTGGAGAAATAAATTCAGTACCTATAAGCCTCCAAAAATCTGCTGTTTTGTACAATTTTACCTGAACTTTGGCCATACATAACGTACTCATAAATTATAAAACTAAAGAAAACATCTTGACAGAAACCTTGCACATGTAATAAAGATTCTAAATGAAAAATATTTATTTCACAAACTTGTTAGGCTTATTCAAAATCACGTATTTCCTGGATCAAGTTATAAGAAATTTTTAAACACTATTCACGTTCAATGTTATCGCGTTCTCACTTGCTTGTGTCAACAACATTGCGCTGGATGAAACAACAAGCTTTTCGACCATGCTCGCGTTGGCGATAGACGGACCGGGAAGGGCCCTCTTAATGTATTAGTACGCATAGTATAACATGTGTTCAGCTAAATATTTAAAAATTTGTACTTATATGAGTATTTATCTTGTATCCCTAACACACACATTATCAAAATTGTAGTTATACTCATAAATTAATCAAGATTCTTGTTTCGGTCTTTGGCAGAGCATGCCAACCCAAGAACATAATGCAAAACATCTATTTATACTTAATTAACGAGTTGATTTTTATCTAATAATGCTTATATGGCACCCACTTTGTCAATGGCGAGTATAAATTATCAATTTTACTGATATTGGTGTTAGGGACATAAGCAGGGCGGGAAGTTTTGACATAATTACCGAATGCCTACCGACCGAATTCGGTCGATAAGTTTTAAGGCCGCCTGTACACAGTCAATCTCGAACATCAATGATCAGGGGGTCTACTCTCTAAGCCCGAAGTCCATAGTTTCGGGCGTTTTCTACTCCTTATCACCTAAGAGTAGACCCCTGATCCGTGGATCGCGATCGAAATTGACTGTGTTAGGGCCGCCTTAGGCGTTTTCGACAGGATTCGGTCGGTGATTGATGTCTGCGGACGGCGAACAATGGGTAGCTTGCTGTCCGATCAGAACAGGCCTGAGTCTACGGCGCGTTTTTTTCTAAGCGCGCCTGAAAGAGCAGTCAGCAAACCAAACAAAGCCTGCCAGGGTTGCGGAATATGTTCGAAAGAGTTACCGCGGCCCTGGGATAATCACGGATGGGTTTTAATCAGTAAGAGTGTGACACTCCCTCCCGCTCCACCCAGAGCGGAAGAAGTCATTTGACAAGGGGATCGGTAACTATGTCGACAATTCACGCCCTGATCTATTCTGTTAACTTTACACCATGAAAACAAATATGTTATTCTACCTTGATTAGACAGCTTACTTCATGTCCATTTCTCCTAAATTTCATGGTGAGATTTATACACAATAGACTGGCAGAACATTATGAAATAAAGGAGGTATTATGTAAACATTTGTTTGCCGCCAGAACGATTTCAGTAAAATAATCTTGCTGCAATATTAAAAATCAGTTGCATATCTGACTATTGCAGTAGCAAAAACTATCTCTGTCTTACAAGGCAAGTCTTTCATACATCATTTTGCCCATAACTCTGTAGAGATCAAAGTGAATATAGGTATATTTTTCTATACTAAAGCATTAATGGTTAAAATATTTTCTTTCTTGTGAATAAATGCAAAGCTACTTTATTTTTAAATAATTTATGAACTGGTTTAAATAAGCCGGTTGCGGACAAATAAGTAAGTTACATCAGTTTAAGCTATTCTCAAATCGTTGAGGGGATTATTCATACTTTTGTGACGGCCACAAACTGACCACAGTGTTGTGTAGGGATGAAACATTCAGTAAAGTGAGTAAGCTAAACATACCAAGGTCTGCAACCGGGGAAAAGTTTTTAGGAAACCTTAAATTGATTTAGTTAATATTTTCTGTTTAAGGCTTTAGGTAGCACAGGTTTTTCTAGGTTACATAATTAATGTATAGTTTGTGTAAATATCTTAAAGCTTATAAATAAATTTGGGCGAAAGAAATATTTGCGACTTGTAATTTTAGGATAAGTTTTTGTTACTTTTTGTTGTGATTTTTTTTTACCCGCCTGCTAGGGCAGAAGGAGAGTTGTGTTTTTGGCTTGGTAACCCTATTTTGTTGCTGTTATCATAGTTTTACTTTTGAAAAAGTTTCAGGTATTAACTGAAAAGTATATCGGCTGGTTTCTGAGGTATGTTTCTGTTTTATTTATTGTTGTTCTGGTATAGAGGACTGAGTCATATAACTGAACTGGTAAATGTACAAGGCAATGATACAGGTAAGGTAAAGGAAATCAAAGAAAATATATAACAGTTATGACTAGTTTTATTCTCTTATACAAACATCGAATTACATCCAATTTATTCTACACAATTTGGCAAGTATTCACTACCGGTATGTAACCCACACAACCACGCTTAGACGTTTATAATATACTTTACATAATTAATAAGAGGTAGCCAATTACATAGGCGATGGTTTTCAGGAATAAATTTACATGTGATCACTGTGTACTGATATTTTTAACCCTTTTACCGCCAAAGTAAAATCTCACGGTACAGAATAAACTAGTAGGCAAAAATTTTAATACCTTATCTTATTGTCGTTTCAAAATTGTTAAACATGAAATTAACATTTAATTTATATGAAAAAAAAATATTGTTACAAATAAAATTAGTGGTCCACTACATTATACAACGTATAACAGGATAAACGCAATACCTGAAAAGGGGTAAGTGTACTCATCATTATGAACAACTTCTACGATGGGACAAAACCCGAAATCGCGAAAAAAATCAGTTGTTCAGTACATTTTGTCGAGTTATGCGGACTTGTGTAGCATGCTCGCAGATAAAATTTGCTCAAGGCAAACCTCGAGATTGGACTTAGGATGAATATGTCAAAGACCAAACTCTTATATAAGTGCCTGGTGGAGCTTTTGGTCAATGATCTTCTCAAAGGAGAGCTCCCGCTATGCCTGAAACGGAGTATTATGGTCATGTGCATTCTCCCCATACACAAGGCGAGGTGGAGAGACGAACTCGCCTGTTTCCGGAAGGACTGGCCCGCAATGGCAGAGGACAGATGTGTGAGGTAAAGAGAGGAAATAACAGGCTAGATTAGATTAGATTCGGACAAACATGTATACGAACATAAATGTATGGGGAAGTCGGATTTTTCCGTAAACCAGGTATTGAGTTTATTCTGGTACTTACACGTTGTACATAATTTATAAACAAGCGGCAAAAGGGTTACAATTAGTATTTAAATTGTTAAATTAAAATTTCCTACAATTACAATTCTTAATTTTGATGTTACATCAATTTGCTGGCAAGTTCAGCGTAGCGTTTTTCACATTAAATAGAAAAACGCCAAGAAAATCCCAGTAATTTAGTATCTAATTTACAAACAGCTGCATAAAAATATATCTCCTAATAAATAACCTTAAAATCCATAAGGATTGCGATATTTACATATTTTTCTGTGACATTGATAATTGCTTAGACAACAAACCCTGTATTGTGATCCTACAGTAACATGCTCTTTAAACTAATCTTTTCTATCCTGTATAATTTGTCATGATTGATTTTTCTTACATTTTTAACACTTTAAAATACTATGAGTTAAGAAACTAACATTTTTCCTTAAGTTTCTACAATATTTTTGTCACTTATCATTTGGCTTATACAGAAATTTATGATAATTTTAAGTACTTTGTAGTTGATTAATAAATTCTGCACTTATTTAAATATATTGTTTCCATAAAATGGTAACTGATATCCAATTCATTGCTTATAGATATTTTTTTGATATTGTTTACTATCTGAGCACATTACATTAAGGGTGAAAATACTTGTGTGCCTTTTATGCACAGTTAAAAAGTGATGTGTTTTTTGCATTGTATATGTTTATAAAAGGCATAAGGACATGTACTGGCTCTTTCACCCTATTTAATATTTCGACGCTAATACTATGAGGTAAAATTTTCTTAATCATACATAACTAGATTAAAATACTTACTTACGAAATGATTCTTTCTTATTAAAACGTAACCCATTTTCTCCAAGGACGGTAACTATCATTTACTAATGTTAATGTGTAATAACAATTTCAAAATCGTTTAGTAAACTTCAATGAACACAATATAATTTTCATGTTTGAAGTTTGAGCTTTTATTTGGATTTTTTATTGTTTTGATTTATTCTTATATTTCGCCTTATGTTCTATTTTCTAAATATACATTATAATATACAATCATCCTAAATATACATCTGATATTTTAATGAGTTGTGTTTTAAAGTTTTCCTGATACGGGCTAATTTTGTACTTTATTTTCCGTTTTTAAATAAAAATATATTTTTAATTGCTAGGTTGGTTTTGTACAATCAACATTGCCAATGTTTCTAGTTACAGAAATACACTGAAAAATACGTTTCAAAATACACATCTGAAATTGTTTATAAATATTATTGTTTGTACATAGTTGAATATACATTGTATATTACGAAATTTTTGTAGCAATAAAACTTTAAAAATTGTTTGAATGTTTTATAAAATAAACCTGTCACATTAAAGTCTCGAATGTTAACAATAAACAATACATTACGAAAAATATTTTTTGTAAAGGTACATTTTTTTTTTGTGTATTTTTATACAGGCGGTTTTGGGCCACAGTTGTGTGTGCTCTGAATGTAGACGATCCTTCCCCTGTAGGTATGCAGGGCTGCCTTGCACCAGGGTCCGCGGGAGCACCGCCATCGGATCTTCCCGTTCCTTGCGCAGCCATTGAACCTGAACCTGTAGCCACCCACATTGATGCCCATCTTGCCTTGCTTACTGAGGCAGTAGGAAGCAAAGGAGTCGATACCAGTGCCGATCAAGCCAACTGCAACAAGTTGTGATATTATTATCTGGTACAAGAGGTTTTTATTTTCCTATGCCTACAGCTTTTTCTAGTCTTGTACAAATCTAATTCAATAAATATTTACCGTACGGGAAGTGTGGCAAAAAAAAGTACTAGTTTTTTAAATAGATGTTTTTTATAACTTTGTGAAGTATAAAACGATGTTATTTTTTTGCAAATAGGTAAATTTATTTTAACTGTCTACAACTACTATAAAACTACAAAATACCTTTTATCATAGTTTTATTTTGAACAACAAATGTGGAAAAAACATCTGCTTTAGTTTTCACCGGCTGCTTGGTACGTATAGATCTCCTTTTTCTTCTGCTGTACTTACTTTCTAGTCGTAGTGTTTCTTACCATGTGTATTCACGTTTTTTCACAACTCCACCTGCTTTAATTTTTTTTTCTCTACATATAATGTATAAAATATTGCCATGTTTGTACTAAACTTTTATTCCTTTTCCAGTTCGCTTCGGCCTGTCAAACCGTGGACATCTTGTGGTCCACGTGGGCGAGCACAAGTTCATCAAACACGAGTGCTATAGGAAGAAAATTAGGTGGACTTGCAGTAAGCGAATACAGTTTGGATGCCGAGCCAGTATCACCACGCATGACTCCATAATCGTCAGGTCGTTCCTAGAACATAATCATGGGCCCCCGAAATGATTGTAGGTGATGTTATAAGGCCTTTAAAGTCTAGAAGTCATATTGATGTCACTTCAACTTCAAAGAAATATCAACTTTATGCTGGTGTACATTCAAGTTGATTTTAGAATGTCCAGTAAATAATAACAAAAATGTCATAACATTCTAAAGGTGTAGCACAAACTGAACTTAGTGGTGTATACGTTAAAGTTATTTTTCCAAAATCTCGTATTTGTTTGCGACTATACCTACAAACCGTGGGTTGTGGCGATGATTGTGAAAGATGTTAAAATTCTGAAAAATCCAATACGTTTTGCGTACCTACGTTTGTACTAGTAATTCGCCATATTCATTAAGGTCCGTGTCGGACTTAGGTTAAGCTTAGTGTTATGTCAAAGGGTTTTTGTATCAACTCAAATAAGTTTTTGTTTTATCAAAATGTTTGAGGATTTTCCTCTTTATATTTTCTCGACTGTTTTAATAATTTTTAAGTGTCACATTTTGGATTATTATAATATATGTTACTGTCCTTTTTTCTTGTGATGCTGCTAAAGCGCACTGGACATTATTTCTTTTTAGCGTAGTCAAGTATTCTTAGGTATTTTTTAAATTAAGTATGTTGAAAATCTGCAATGTAGTATTAAGTTTGATCATAAGACTCTGAGTAATGAATTCCCAATCATTCCTGTATTTTTAATTTTCCTTTTTAAGTATTCGAATATTTATGTGATTTAAAGTTTGAAGATTTGATGTCATAAGTACATGTTGATTATAATTGATTTATAATTTTTATTTTTAGTACCTACTGATTTTTAAAGAAGGACAAACTGGTCTCTCGTTTTAATATATATTGAATAAGTGCCTTGAGATCTTGTCAATTATTTATGTGTCTTAAAGCGTCGTGCATTTGATGCATGCTTAAAAATAAGCTTTAAATACTAGTATTAGGTACAGTTTTAAAAATATATTTTTAGTTAATAAGTAGGTACACTTCTTTTATGTCATTATTTTTGTATAATGTTGACACTTTTTGTAATAAAGTAGTTAAATTTAATTTTATTTCATTTTACCTAATAAGTTTTCAGCTTTTTTTCGGGAATTATACGAGGGTCAATAAAAACACATTTTGTTCAGTAATAATATTAGTTTATTGAGAGACTTCATTCAGAATCAAAAGAGAAAAAATAACATTTTCTTCTAATCCAAAAATCACTTTCATGATTTACCTATAGGTAACGAAATAAAAATAGGGTAAAGCGAACAATTTTAACGAAGGGACTTGATCACTCTTTCTTCTCTTTGACTCTACATTTAAATAATAATGAAAAAATTAATATTTGCACATATAGCTCTAGTTCTACTTAAACAACATCTACAGTAATATTAAAACTACGTAAATAGACAATGAGACCAATATTTCCTAACACATGTTTTTCACAAAACATAATAAAACAATTACCTTAATAAATACCATAGGTAATAAAATATTCAGGTAAATCAATATTTTCGACTAGGATTATTGACACGTTGGTACTGTATTTGACTATCAATAAGCAGAGACTTAACTGCCATATTTTAATACTAAGCTAGATATAAACTTTACCTTAACGAGAGCCGTTTATTTAAGTGGCAGTTAAGTCTCTGCATCACAGATTTATTCTATTATATCCTGCGGAAGGTATTCGACATGTGTGTAGGGAGTTTTCACGGGCGCGAACTACGACCCCGTCGACTGTTCTTATCATCGCTCTGCATTGCCTGCCGTTCCTAAATCTGCAGTACCAGAGCTGCGTTCTGTTGTGCCGGTACGCGTTATGTGGCCTGTAGAAATAGCCTTGGTAGTACAGTTTCGGATGTCCATTCATGCTCCGTATAATTTCGGCTGACGGTAAAATATTTGAAAATGTTTAGGTATTGAAATTTATTTTTGGCAAACTAAAGATTAGTAAATAGTTTACTGTAAATTACCTTATTGTGGTAAAAAGACAAGATTTCGTCCAAATGAAGCTCGCTACACTACACTATACATAAAGTAACACATAACCCAGTGTTGGTGCACTCACTCAGGGCAGCGTTTGATCCAAATTCCATACAAACCTTCACAATTTCCATGTGATTACTGAAAACTTAAAAATAAAAATCAAAAGAACGTTAAAAGACAATCATGAATAGGAGACCCATTTATACAGGTATGGTTATTGAATCACATTACTAACTCTTGAAATTACACAGCGTAAGGGTTTAACCGCATTCCCATCTTTACCAACTTCATACTTCGGCTTTCACTATCGTTAACTTAAGTAAATTTTGATTTGAAACTACAACGGTTTGACGAGTACGATATTTCACTAAATACTTTTGGATACCTTATGGCAGATGCGTACAACCTTATTGTAAATCGTAAGAATGTAACGTAGAACAGTGGCATCGATGTGTAATCCCAAATGTTTACCGTTGAATCTGTATCGTACTGATCATCGCAGTGAGAATGGGGCCTAAGGATAGTTCGCGCTAACATGCAGACATAAAGGATTAGGAGAAGGGAAAAATCTGCTTGCACACTAGTAAAAACCACATAATTTACCAGTTCAATGGTTGTGCTCTTTATTAAACTTTAAAATAGAATTTTCAATAGTCCAAATAACAGCTTTACAGTTGTAGCGGTTTCTTTGACACCTCCATCGAGTCATGCCGTTTCTGTTGACCAGGTGTCGGAAATAGCAGTGTTCCTCAAATAACAACATTTGTCTGCCTTCATTTGATATCTTCACGTGGAATGCTGAAGTAAAAGCGAAATATTATGTTACATAGTTTTTCTGTTGATAGGTAAGCTCAGAGGTCAAAATTCATCACTGGTTAAACCGCGCAAAATGCACTTTTGAATTGTCAAGATCGGTCAGTCAAAACAGATAAAGCTGTTTACAAATTCCAATGCGTAGATCTCTATGGAGAAGAACGTGCAAGAAACTTCACGGACACTCTTTTAAATCATTTTTTATACAATATCTAGCCATTATTGTTACTTACAGCTAAAGGTTGAGTTCCCTGTCGGTGTCTGGGTTACCGGATAGCTATAATTTTGAGGTATTTAAGTCGAATAGATTACTTTTCGGCAAGCGATCTCTATCGTCGACACCATCGCCACACCGTTGGTACACTATCTGAAGGTTTCTTCCTAATTGTAACTTCACACCTCGCAGTAATGAATTTGTAAAAAATATTTAACAAATTAAATATTTCACTGTCACGTTAAAAAAACCTGTTGTTCCTTGTCTGAGCTGTGCTTCAACTGCATTCGGCAATGATACAAACAAATAAAGCAAACCAATTGAAAGAAAACTGATCCTCAAATTGGGATAACGGCAGGAGTCTTTATTCCATTTTTTTTGGGGTCAAAGCATCATGCCTTTTTCTTCAAAACATCTCTATTTGCTGTCTCTCAATAGGTCCTCCTTTCTAGCCATATCATCTTTCACACAACCCACCCAACATTCCTTTGATCTTCTTGGACTCTCATATTCCACAATCCACATTTACTCTTTAATGATGAAGTGATTTCATAAACAGGGTAAACAATATAAAACTTAAAAGTATCATAATATTCTTATTTATTAAACGCAGAACAAAAGTACCTACCTACTAACATTTACGTACAAAACTTTCTACATATTAATATTTTATACAATGTATACCGCTGCCGTTATGCACTAAATAGGGTTAAAATGTTAAAATCTATAAGCTGATTTTTATTTACAACTTAACATTACTTGCCACATGATGAGAACAATAATCATTTATATAACTAACCCTACTTATATTTTTTGTTTAATTACAATATCTACTAATTGTATAGATAGCCCAGGGAAGACTAAAAATTCGCAAGAGCTTCCTTCGGTCTACACAGGCGATCCCGAATATGTCACCTAGAGGAAGAAGAAAACTGGGAAGACAAGTACCTATCCACCACCTCACGACTTAGTAAAACCCAAAGAGCAGTTGCCCCTGGGTCGTGTATTGCAATGACCTTTTTGGAAAGCGTTGAATCTTTTGCGCAACCGGGTAGGCCGCTGCAAGCACAACTTATGCACTGACTATTGGGAGGGACTGAACAACAATGAGCATATAACATTGAGGCAATAGGAGTTTGTTTGCGCATCGAAAACCTAATGAAATTTGTCTTATCCGCATTTAGAGTTAGTGAATTAAGGTGAAGCCAATTATTTACAATATTGAATCCGTGTTGCGCAAGTTTGTACACTTCATATTCTGATTCAGCTGAAAAAAGTAGAGCAGTGTCGTCGGCGTAAGATATGATTGTACCATGCTCCAGCTTTAGATTACAAAGGTCATTTATGTATATTAAGAACATAGTAGGCCCTAAAATACTTCCTTGGGGAACACCAAAGGACGTATTTTTTTGATCAGCGCTGAGAACATTGCCAATCTTTACGCACTGGGTACTAAATAACTTTTGAAGTTTAAATATAAATAGTTAGCGACAGATTTGCTATGATAACCTAGTTATGTTTTGTAATTGTCACGTAAAACGAACAAAACCTTGATAAATTGACAGAAAACAATATTGATGTAGGAAAATCTATACAGTCGCATCAAAAGTTAAAATATACAAGTATCAAAATCATTTAAACATAATTATCAAAATGTTGATATTGATTGCTACAATCTGAACATATCTAAAACTAACAAGTATTATTTTTGTGCGCACGCAAAATACTGTTACATAAAACATTACATACCCATCAAATAGTTGTCTACTATAAATACTGTTGTGATGACAAAAACACAACGGTAAAAGTTATTCTTAAATGAGGAATTACTAATTAAGTTTTAATTTGCCAAGAATATTTTGATAATTGATTAAGTAAGTAAAACGGATTACCTTCAGTAATTTTACTGCAGTGAACGTAGGTACTAAAAACAGACCTTAATCATATTCGAGGAGCTACTGAGAAAATTAAGATAAAAGAGATCTAAAGATTACAGGACTAGAAAAGCTTACATTTCAGTATAGGTAGTATCAAAAATAAAATTATGTAAAAAAATAAAACTGAAGTATCGGATAAGTCCTTCTGTCTCCATTTTCTTGTTAGCCAAATAATTCATGTAATAAATATAAATCACAGAAACATATTATGTAAAATTAGGTAGGTATATTATTGCGATTTGTTAAAACTACCTACATATTTCAACAGATTGTATTTGTGACTGCAAAATCAATATATGTTGAATATATGTTTGATTTCCAAATATATGTATATCTATATAAAACATACGTACGTCATCTAACATCATTAAGGTACCTACTGCACTAAAATCTACTTATAAAGTCCGGTCGCGGAGCAGGAAGAAATTCGTACAACGACCTCTTATAACCTGTCTCACGCTCGCACGGACGGCCGTCATTGCATCTGTGTGAGCGTGACACATTATATTTACGTGGGAGTGAAGGAGACAGATAATAAGAGGTCATTGTACGAAATGCTTTTGCTCCGCGACCGGTCTTTAGACTAAGTACGTAGTTATATAATATATATTTTTTTGCTTACAACTTATACTTTTTTGTTGTTAAAATATCAATATTACTAAAAATCTTTATACCAATTATATCTATACTAAGGTAAGGTTATAGGCTATTTTCCTTAATATTCCTCTAAATTCTAAAATGTTAGTTTTTTCGAATATTTTATATTCATATTTACAAAAGGTGCAATAATGTCAGTGGTAATACTTAAATGTTATTATTTATAAACTTATATAATATAGACGAACAAAACATGGTTATAAAACTTTCTATCACACAATTAATCTTGATTAATAAAACACCTTTTATTGATCGTCAGTATGTTTGACTAAAATTCAGATACCTACTATGGCTAGGCCGACTTTCGGGAAAGAAAACTATAGTAACATAACATCAGATCCAGACATCTCATAACGATTATGTTGTTGACGTCAATTTATATAATGTTGGAAACATTGACGTCAACATCATACATTACGTTTTCAGAGTAGGTAGTATAAGTGGCGCCAACTGGTTGCGATAATTTTGGTATTATAGATTGAATCCTTATTATCTCTTGCGTTAAATTTGTGTCGCATAGATAAATATTTTTTCAGACAAATCACTATGTTAAATTATATATGGTTATGTTGATCATTAAGTTTCATGATATAGTTTCCGTCTGTGATGGCTATGGCCCTGCACTTATTGAAGGACTTGCAGCACCTCCATCGCGTTCTGCCTCGTCTGCTGATATAGTGCCGCATGAACCGGTTGTTCCCTATCATTAGGACATTCCTCCCGTTCATCTCCGTGAAGGTCGCGAGCCGGTAGCCAAACCGAATTCCTGGAAACAGTATTGTATGTTACAGTTTCGTGTCGATGTTGTGTTTTCGTAAGTTTTATCAATAAAACCAAAGTGGCTTTTTCCCTTATTGTCCTAAATAGTCCAATTGTTGGTTGTGGTAACAAAACCAAAGCCTTTATTGTCGCGAAGGGGAATACAGACATTTCGTCAGTCGTAAGTTTTATATAATACAGAACTGTAAAATAAAACAAAAATAATCAAAGTCAATGTTTTTTATATATTAAAAATACCCAATTTTATATGCCAATATAAAATTTTACTAAACTTAAGAAATCATATTAAATAAATAAACAATTTAATCTGTTACTTCAACAAATAAAGACAAGTAATAATAACATCTAGCGAATCTAAATAACAATAAAAGCACCGAAACAAAAAACAATCATAGGTAATTCATTTACTCAATATGTACATAGAAATTAAAAGAAATATGCTTTTCAACAAGGTACAAATAGTCGCTTAAGGATTACCACTTATTGCAGGTGTATTGTGGTCAGGGTAAATCTAAACATGAAAATGCTGAATAAAAAATTACACTGAAATTGTATTTCAGACTCATCGCATATTATACTCTAACTAGTATACACCAGTCTCAGCTTTTTTCATCCGAATCCACTTCCTCTTCATCATGAGTGTGCTCAGTAGCTTTCGTTAGCTTATTCCCCTTAGTTACAGCGCAACCTTTGCACCCATGGTGCCTTCGAATGCACCGCCAAGAAGTCCTGACTCCATGAGTGTAGTCTTGACGATATTTGAAGCCTTCATGTAGCAAAATAACCGCTCCCCGTCTACTTCTAGTCAATAAAAACGAACATTCTGTAACCAAAATGCAACAATCACAAAGAGAAATAAAATAATAGCTGTAAAAGGAGAGTAAAAGAAAGTAATGTTGCTCTTTAAGTACGATATATTCAGATAAACAGAAATTCCTAATTTCTAGCTAAATTTATAATAAGGTCGCACAACTGCGTCCGTTTTCGAGTAAACTTCGTACAACTTAGGTACATCACTAACAAGCATATAAAATTGGTGTTTTCTTTACTCTATTTGCACAATATTTGAATTTATCTTTATAAGTACTTCTGTGTTTAATTAGATATTTGTTTCAATCAACAATGTTTTAATCAACTGCACTACACTGATACATATAGGAATATATAAAACATTTGAGCAGTGTCTAGCTGTAAACATACAAATATTTAATGCACCCGGTCAGGAAGGGATTGTTTCACTTATTTCTAGAAATTAATCACCACACATTAACATAAATGAATGAATAAATACAAACAACGTCTGCTTGAACTCTTCATAATAAAACTGAAGCTTATAAAAGTACTACAATAAATTATACTATTGGATAACCACATTAATACAATAATAAATTGCTAAAAACTTAAGAATAATTATTATGTGCTTTCAGTAACTGTCTCACTAGGTTTGAGAGGCAAATCTCCAGGAACATCATTTAAGGTACAAACAGAATTTATGCTATTTTCAACAGGAGTTTGATTTTGTTCGACTTGATCATTCTGATCGAGAGGATCCATGGCAATTTCTGATTGCGTAGGTTCATTTGCATTGACATCATCAGTCACGTTAACGTAAACGTTTTCTTCATCATGATTATCATGGTTAGATTTGTCCTCCTTGACATTATCAGTCGTTGAGTCCAATGACATTAACATTGGATTTTCTAAAGGTGGGGGCATAGGTATACAATTTGGAATAATTTCACTAGTGGTCGTTTCAGTATTTGTTATTGGATCGATTATGTGATCTTCTTCACAGCGATTAATGTCGATTTCTATATTAGATTCATCAATATTGGGTTTTTCAATATTGGGTTTATCAATTTTAGGTTCGTTAATACTAGGTTCAGAGGGCGGAGCTGTAAAGTAGTTGTTTATCACATTTACATTATTCTGTGCTTGTTTCATCCTCTCTAGTTCCAACTCTTCACCGTCTGAAAGTATCTCTATTGGAGCGTCATCTCTTACCACCTCGATGACGTCATCGTCAGATTCATTGTCCGCCACTTTCGTCATTACGTTGCTTATAAGAAGATTATCGAGGCCTTTACTAGTAGAATAACCTGAAACAAATTTTACTGTAAATACCAATTCTATTCCATTGTAAATTAAAATAACTACCGACTATTACTGATGAAAGAATTCATGCCGTAAACTTTCTCAACTGAAAGCTTTGTCTGGACATGTTTAATAATTTGAGTGGCAATATTAGTTAAGGTGATAGCAATAAAATAAACTTTATTATTTGAAAAATACGATTTATTGATGAAAGAAAAACAAACTAAAATATCTTTAGCTAAGTATAACATTATTTGTGTCTTTTTAAGAATCACTTTGTTTTCTTAAACCTGAGAAAATAGTCAAAATAATTATAATTTTTTAGACTACATTATAAATTGGTTCAGTAGACGCAATTATTATGATTGATATTATAACTGATCCATTAGTAACTATGTAGGTATGTACTTATACAAAACTTAGTATTATGTAGTCTCAAAAAATAATTATGTCTATATTCATACATTACTATATCATGATCTTATTCTATAGCTTGTGAAGTAAGAGAAAAGGTAATGCATTGAGAAACCTAAACCACGCAAGGAGTAAGGGACTTGATATACAATGCGCTCCGGGCGCGCGGCCAGGGCGCTGTGTCGAAAATGTATGGCGTCTGGCTGCGCACCCGCGACGCTAAGTATATTTCGTTCCTTTGACGCCACACATTTTATCTTGTCAGCGCCCTGGCCGCGCATCCTGTCCTCTTTGTATATCATCAAGTTCCAAAGAAAACAAAAGCTGCCAGTTTGCAAAATGTTTTCGAGGGGTTTCCAGTCAAGGAAATAATCTAAAAATATATCCTAGTATGAAATAGGGGTTCTAATAAAGATAGTCTTTTATCTGAGCCGCTGGCAAACAGGTTGATTACCAAAAATCTCATAAAACTATATTCCTCTGATAGACATGGTTGTGTTCATTGGAAAGGAGGATCCTTTGGTTGATGATTCTAACTTTACATTTGCAACCAAGGGAGGCTCTCTTCGAACAGCGCCAGTAGCTTCGCGTTTCGTTCCCATATTCTCGATAGAATCTGTGGCCTTGGAGTATTAAGACTTGACCACCTTTCTCTGTGAGGTATATTCGACCTGTTGCGTCACCTGTAAAAATACGAAATATACATCAATACTTACATGGGACTTGAATATAACTGGTAAAATGTAGGTTTAATATAGGTAGGCACACTTTTGCACAATCCTTAGTGTTAAACAGGCGTGAATGTTCAATGTTTGTTCTTGCCGTCGATTAGTAGATTCATATTAAGAATTTTATTCAGAAAATAATGTTGTGTAGTCTTGAAATTCCTTTATGTTTACCATGGCAGGCGCCAGATAAACTTGCAATGCAATCCGAACAATAAATTATGAACCGTTTTTTCGTTACTAGAGAACGTAAAGGATTACGATAAAAATCTTTTCAGGACAGCTTTAAGTCTTTCTGTTTCTGATATTAAGAAAGTCTATAAATGTAAGTGGGTCAGTGACTGTTATTGCACATTTATCTGGCGCTTACCATATACGAGTATTATTGATTTTGGTAGTAGAAAAACGTCGAAGTATTTTTTTAAATATATTAGCGGTAGCATTTATTGTCTAAGCAAAGATTACTGAATACTGCTATTTAGTCGTCCTTACTAAGTCAATTATTGTTCTTAGTATCAAGACCTTTAAGGGTCAACAGAGACTGCGATATTATAAGAAATAACATTTATTTATTTAATATAAAAACAATATAAATCACATAATAATCTAAGAGATCTTCAACTAAAATAATCGATTCAAGAATATTTTTATACTGGAAAGAGGCTGCTTCAAGGGCCACATTAATGACTATGGTATCCGTAAACGGCTAAGACTGTGTTGCCAGAAGTGTGCACTTTGGCTTTACAAGGGGGATGTGCATTGTAGTACCCCGTGCAATACCACGTGTTCCTAACACCATTCGTGGACTTTTTATTGTAACTGTACTTCCCCATGTGCATTAAAATTCCGCCACGTTGTGAAATCGAAAACTGGATTGGCTCTGGAAAATTGACAGCTAGTTAGATACAAATACAAAATCCTTTATTTCAAATATACCAGTTACAGGCACTTTTGAATTGTCAAGGTCTGTCAGTCAAATAGATAAAGCTAGTTCTGCCGCGCTAGCGGCAGGAGCAGCAAGTTGTTCTGCAGCAAAACACACTCACTGACCCTATCTCCAGTGCGGCAGTTGCACGTTCCAAAAAGTAGATCCTATGGAGATGAACGTGCAAGAAACTCCATAGATTAGATAGATGAATATAATGCAAATGTAAAAATCATTTCATAGGGTAACGGTATGGCTGTTGGCGTTAGGATCTTTGTTTGTATTTAAAAGTTTTACTGACATAGTCAAGGCGTCGCATAACAATACAACGTTTACGATAAACAGAATTTTACTTATTCTATTTGGATAAACTACTGAACTGAAACTTCCGGTAAGGATATTCACTCACTTAAGCAGTACGTACCAAATTTTCTTAACTGCAGGTAATAAACTCGTCTTAATAAAAACAGTAGTATAAAAAAATAAGTATTTATATTTCTCAAATAAAATATATGCTACGATCGAAGTAGGTAAGATTGCAGATGGAGAAGATTCCATGTCTTAACGGTCGCGGGGTGGTTATGATTATTGCGCACGTTGATTATTTTATCTTCTACCGTGTGTACTTTAGCCGTACAACCGCTGTGTGTTGCACATTTCCATGTTTTCTTCACGTGTTGCAGACAATATGTCCGACAGATGAATGAGTACCCATTGACCATGAGATGTCGGGTCCCTCTAGCTGAAGTAGTGAAGTAAACTGTAAAGAAACGGTTATAATTTTCCTTTATAATGATTTGTATTGAATTTGTAAAGGCATTGTAGATGGGAAGTAAAAGTAATTCAAAGATGAATACTAAGTTTATTTTGGCATTTCATTAAGTACTTTTTTAATACCACACACGTTTAATATGACTAGAATAAATTGACTGTAACAAACATGTTAATAAAATTATGAAACAACTTTCACTGTGGGACCAACCTATGAAATCGATTACTCGACAAAATTAACAGCTGATTAGTTATCGATTTCAGGGCTGCTCCCATAGTAAAAGTAATTCATAATGATGAGTATAATGACCTCTTTGGAGGCTTTGTATATTTACGATACCTTTTTAGAATGTTTTAAACGTTCATCACACGAGAGAGTATACACACAATAAAAGAGCAATATATTTTTTGACAAAAGTTGCGCTCACTTATCCGAATATGTAAACGTTTGTACACTACAAAATTGGAGCAACATTTATCAATGACGCAGCAAAATCGATTGAGATCACTATTAAAAATGAGTATTATTTTTCATCGTCACTCTGATCCACTCGCCGTTGCTATTGACCACATAATGGGGCGGAGCGTGGTTGTGCTTATATTTCCCTGGACCAGGTCTAAAGCCTTCATTGCCGGTGTAGATCGTAGCCCTGCAACCTTTGCCCCGGTTCGAACATTTCCACAGTATTGTGCCTGTAATTCTGGACTCACAATACCTGTTGTACGTATAGCTATTATACATTAGAAGTGGATGTTTGCCTTTCGATGGTATATAGCGGGCTGTGAAAAAAATTAAGTAATTTATTATTGATAATTGTTTCATGGCTTGAAAGAACACTATTCTACTGAAGCATTCTTGAAATCTACTTATGGGTCAGTGTTTAGAAAGCTGAGTTAAACGAACCCGAATTCAGTAGGATCTATAGATGAACAAATAGAATATACTTTATTTTACACCAAAAATAGTAACACAATACTTATACACAAACTTAAATCTATGGATGCAATGGCGATGCAATTTAAACAAAGACAGCGATATGATTATCGCTGTCTTTGTTTAAGTTCTATTAACAAGCCGCAGCTTTATTCTCAAACATGAGTGGCATATTTCAAGAACTTCAGCATCTCTATCTTCATAATCGAGAAGTCCGTACTGGTGGAACTCAACGTCACCAAATGGCTATCGACCAGAAGCGTGCCCTGAGCCGCGTTAAAGAAAAACGCGCTCAAGGCAGAACACTGGTAAGATGGCTAGACGTAATAAAGAAAGCTGTTGGATTTGGAGCATGTACCGAGCGGTCCACACTGCAGTGAGGGAACGACGAAGACGAAAAAGAAGATCTTCGTCATTACATCTTTCTCATCAATGTTTGTCCCATTCACCGTTTTCGGACTTCAAATAATTCGGAGGGTCATGATCGTGTTCAAATACACCGGATAAATACCAGCCTGATCCACAGGATACTAGAGCTTTGCAGCCTTTTGTTTTGTTGGTGCACCTTTAAACGATCACTCCTGCTGTACCTAAGTGTAGTTTTTAAACAATAGGAGTCCATATTTGCCTTTTGAAGGTACAATTTCAGCTGTGAAAACCGTTATTATGAATAAAAAATATCATAGAAATCATCATCGTCAATCTACGTATAATGTAATTTATAAATAGTTGACATCAGGCCTTGGTATTTATTTAATATCAATATTAATGATATTTGTTGGAACTCTATTTGGTGTAATACTCTGAGCATTACTTGCTGTCCATTTTCATTACTATTGGTAACAATATTTATAGTCGTGACTGGTTATTTGGTACCTATATGTTTGTCTCGGAATTGAGTATTAAATCCCTATCGAAAAGCAAGTTTGTTTCAATTCCAACACAATATGAATAAAAAAATGCGGTGAAAAGGAGACACGACGCAAAAACAGTAAGTATAACATTTAATTTGGCATAAGAAGAAATAACATTAATTAATTTTTGGTTTATTGTCGATGATCCATCTTCCACCTCGCGTTTTGGTTTTAGGAGGGTCATGATTGTGGTCGTCCTTGAGCTCAATCTCCTCTTCATTGACGAGGCAACTTGCCTTGCATCCTCTGTGTGTCAGTACACATCGGTAAAATACCTTCCCTGAACGATTTTCCTTAACTCGTTTGTACACATGCTTTTTGAGAACCATCGCCGGGTATTTTTTGCCTGTAGATATGTATTTGATCCCTAAAAGAAGAAATTAGAAATATCGTTTTCTTTTAATGCTGGCACGTTGTTTATATAATTTGATTTTTAAATTGTGAAACGGTTTAACACACAATATCTTTCAGTTTTCTCCGTGGCGAGGGTATCCCTAAGGATTACCACCACATATACATACCTACTACTACTCAGTAGGTACTATGTACCTACTTCTACTACTTAAAAGAAAATACAAGTGCTTTAAGTAATTTAATTTTATTGTTTCCATGAGCATAAAAAAAACTTATAAAATATTTAATATTAGTGGAGTAAGTAATAGACTAACTCTAAATTTTAAAATAAATCTTCACTTCATAAAATGTTTTAATTTTATTAATATTATGTAGATTTTGTGCTTGTTTTAATTAAATAATCATTTTGACATTAGTGAAATTAAGTATCAACATTACAATATAATGAATAACAAACAAAAAATAATCCTAGTTGGCTAGGAGCATGGGAAGACATAGGATAAATAACAATATTAAAGATAATAAATCGAGAATATACGCTCCCGACAGACAAGCACGACTTTTTCCACGTACCTATTGTCACATCGCGATCGCACGTGTCTGCGAGAGCCTTGAAAAAATTGACTTCTAGGGATTCGTAGGTACAATATTTCAAAGTTATTAATAAAGTTGCACTTAGTTACATTGTCACAGCATAATGAAACTGTATTCATATTACATTTGTGCTAACTTTATGCTAGTTTACATTAAACTCTTTCCGTAAACAACTAAAATAACTTCGTATTTCTCTTCGCAAGCCAATTCATCCATCATAATTATTTTCCCATCCCTTGGGTATAAACTCCTTGTTCCTTGTCTACATCATAAAGAGAACCTCTGTGAAAAATTATGCTTTCGACGTCCAAGGGTTTGGGCTACGGGTTGATGAGTAGGTACGTCAGAGAGTGAATAAGTCATTTTTAAGACTTTTCATTTGTATAACAAAATGTAATCAACTTTTTATAGAGAAATAACGCAAGTACCAAACTAATTTTCTTATAAACTAACAAAACTATCTGATATTTTAATAGAATACCCATAAAAGAAAATAGCTGCCTTCTAGTGTTCCCTAAATTATTTTCTTGTTTTACCAGAATACCTCTGAACCGTGGCCACTCATAGAGGAGCGTGGCATTTGTATTATACATTCTGTGTAGTAAATTGCAAACGGAACAATGCAATCAAATTCAGTTTCAGATCTGAGTGTTTCAATCTGTCAAAAACCTAATTTTTCATAAATTTTTCACAAATTACGACTGAGATACGAATGCGAATGTTGCTTGAAAATTAGTAGAATTGGCCGTCTGATATCTTGCGTAGGTTTTTATATAAATCCAGTATAATTATATAAATAGCTGCACTTTTTGAAAAGCAACATTAGCTGTGCTAACATGCGGGAGCACAACAAATTTTATCGTTACAATATCTCTCGCTGGAATTAGGATCGGTCTTGACACGGAGCGAGAAAATGCGGCATCATTTTTTCATGCTGCTAAAATGGCGTATGTCTGCAGCTAAGGTCGTTTTATTTTCGGAGTCGTGACCACAACCCCCATCCTTGGCTGATGACAGTGATCATCATACGCTGCCATTATAAAATTTATTTTGTCTGGCGATGTCTTGACGAAGGCTTTGCATCCAGTCCTGGTTCGTCGCGAACAGTGCCACAGGACCCCTGAACCTGATAGCACTTTGAAAGTGTATGTGTGTTTGTTGAATAACAGTAGGGGGTGCTTCCCTTTACCTGAAGGGATGAGTTTTCCTGTAAATTCATATTTTGTTTAGAGGTAAAGATTTATAGAAAACATATCTAAGGTATAAGTTTGGATAATTTGATATTATCCTGTTATAAGACGCGTCCTAAAATCTTTCACGGAAAGGCGCGCGCGAGCTATTGTTTTTTTTAATATCGATTATAAAATTGAAAAAATTGTAAATTAAGTAAATAAATAACTTTATTTTGCAAACGTAACGTTATACTAAAACTTAGCGACTTAAAATGCAGTCTGAAGCGTAAATAAAAATGTTTCTAAACGTTAAATAAAAAATACAACGAAAATACGAAAGATTCATTCTTCCATGAGATCTTTAGAAGTATGACTCTCATCATAATGGCACATAAATGACACGTGCTCGGTGCAGAAAGACTTATTGCACTAAATACACTAATGTTTGTAAACACACTCACGACACAAGAGAAATTCCTAGTATGGATTAACGTTTTCTTAAAAAAAACAGTTCAAAATTGTTATTAGAAAAACAGTGCTATTTTGTAAATATCTCACCGTGAAACTTAGATCAAGTCACCACCACCTCCTAGTGAAATTACAGTTATTTCAAGCTAACTTCATATAAGTTTTCAGAAAACCTAGATATTATCTAGTTTCATTACAAAAATAGTTGAATTCCGCTAAAATATATTTAGCTGCATCGACTCAAAATAGGAACAGGGATATAAAATAAAATGACATTCACATCTTTTCAATCTTTTTATTAACTAGATATATGCGAAAATATAATATCCACGAACATAAAAAGATGTACAAATAATATGTAATAGGAACGAATACATTTAGGCAAATGATTGAAACTCACACCAATAAATGCTTAATACGATTTTAAATAGGCTACAAAGTAAAATACTAGGATACCTAATATTTAGTTTATTAATACTAATTTATTATATATTAATTAGGAAGTTTAGTATTATAATAGGAATTTCACGAGCTATATTTTGTTTGAAGTCTTATTATTGCGAGTAAAGCCCTACTTAATTATTATTTGAGGTCTGATCTCAGAAAAATAAATAATAATATAGTCTTTAGATGCCGAAACTTTTGCCTCCACCGCGTTTATTTTATTAGTATGTAGCAGCATTCGTGTTTTTCCAATGGCTGAGGGGTAAACAACGTAAGAAAATAAAAATATTTATTTAAAAAACACCAATTACAAAATTTTTCTTTCTTGCTACTTTCAATTTAGTAACTATGCTGTTTTATAATCCGTGCTTTATAAAGGACGGCAAAATTAAAGCCAAAAAATCACAATTTATCATAAAAATATAAATAAAAAATATACGTCATGGTACGCGCTCTGAGTCATTCAAGACATTAACTGATTTCAAGGGAGAAACTGATAGAAAAATTAAGTGACCTTGAAAGGGTCGCAAAAGGATCTATCTTGCAGGAGGAGACCCAGAACAGTTCCCTGTGGTACTCCTTAAATCTTTCTTTATTTAAAACATTTTACAGAATGTTTATCCGTCTCATGTTATAAACAGGTAAGTACATGTAATTTAATAGGCGAAGCAGTCTACTACAGTTAAACAAAAGTCATGATTTAAAAAGTAAAAAGTCTGGAAGAAAATGTTTGGTAGAAGAGAAATGTTTTAGAAAAATATTGTATCGCAATATGTAAACCTTTTATGTGCCTTGATGAATTGTGAAAAATTCATATAATATTATGTCTTTTATTACAAATATTGTCATGATCGGACTATACTGCATGCGAACCACAGTCGCATCTTTAAAACTTCTAATGCAGTGTTGGTTACTTATCATTCGAATTTTGTACTACACATTTGCAAAATACATCAACATTATTATTATTATTATTAGTAATTCAAGTAACGTTTGCATGTAGTGATTCGTTATTTCCAATTTAACTTATTATTCTTTATTAATTTAATTCTAATCAAATTATAACTGGCTTGGTGTCATTATTATTTTTAAATATAACCGGCTGTAGGTTCCTGCAAAATAATAATCAAAAACTATTCTACACAGCTAGTCTATCTAAATTTCCTCTACCATTATTTCATATGAATTTTTAAGCATTACTTATATTAAGCGTAGTAACATTATACTCGGGTCTTATACTACTATTAATAGCTTCTTTGAACGCCACGACTGGACAAATTATTCCATCGCTAATACTTCATTCGCGATACAATGAAAATACAAAAATATTGAGTTCATTTAAACATATTGTTGATTGTAAAAACTTTGTGACAACAAGAGCATTTTATGGCGTTCATTGCAAAATATTTTATTGTGTGGTTTTTAATCAGATGTTACTTTAAATATGATATACTTATATCTTCAGAAAGAAAGTTATTAGTTTTCTCGCTGACATGATCGGGAAGTTTCGGCGGGGGGTGATCGTGAGGCTTGTGTGCGAAAGCTCTGGTTCCGAAGCTGATGGCTGATGCTCTGCAGCCCTTCAGCCTTCGAGAGCAGTACCAGGAAATTCTCCCATCTGCATTCTGTTTCTGGTAGCTATATGTGTATCCTGACAGGACGAGGAGAGGGTGCTTACCACCTCTTTTCGTCCAAAGAAATGTGCCTGTTGAAGAAATTGTGCATCAGTATGCTTCAGTACTAATGTAATATAATTATGAATATACGTTAGGGTCTGGATAAATTACCAAGCATTATGAACAATGGCAAAATTTTCTTATACCGTTTAATAAACAATTTAGGTACAAACATTATAATAATATAACAATTTAACAAAATCTTTATACTTTTAGAATTAAAACAGTCAGTTCTGTGAATTTATATAACATTACTTTAGAATATGAAAATGCCTTACTTAAAAAAAAAACATAAATATAAATCATGAACTACAATATTTGAGTGGAGTGTCAAGGCACCATTCAGTCTGTTCGTCACTATAATATACAATACAAATATGAATAAAAACAATAATAATTAGATATTTACAAATATCTATTATTTGACATCTACTAACAACACAATCATGGACTAAAACTATTTATTCATTTTTGGACAAAAAATCCGATAAAGCCCCAAGTTCGTCATGAGTATAGGATGATTTTATTGTATTCATTTCAATTAATATATCCATACACATTCATAATGCTAACAAATCCCCAAATGCAAACAATTTTATCGACCTTGCACCAGCTTTGAATATAAACATCTCAATACGCTCTAACTAATACATTATTCCTCTTAACGAACTTTGGTTTGGTATGATTATGATTTCCGCTACAATCGAGGACAGCATACTGTATGCTCGTGAACAGTTTTGCAGTACACCGCTTGGCTGTCCCAGGCTGGACCATGGTACACCTCCACTGGGCAGTTTCGTTGCGAAATTTCTGCAAACTGTAGGAGTAGCCTTTGAAGATTAGTAGTTGCCCCCCTCTTTGGGAGCGGGCAAATGTTACTGAAAATTATTGGGATTTTTGATTGAAGCGCCTTTTTTTATGTTCGGTATGCTATTTACATATTTTGAGGTAGGACTAAAATAAAACTTCGTTTTTTTTTAACATTTTCATTTCTAGCTTTCGTTAAGTGTAGGACGTGTTTTCCTAAACCACAAACTTTGTCGTATCCATTTCGATTTATCTAAGTGGCAACTTCTCGATCAAAAAAAATATGTCAATTAAAAACTCGATTAAACAATAGCACGTCTGAACTATATTAATAAATTATTATTTATTTATATATTTTTAGTTGGCTTATTGTTTGTTTTATGTTCTTTAGCATAGCTGCAGCCCCTAGTGCGTCGTCGTTTTAACAAGTACATGATTGTTACCTGCGCATTAAGAGCGGCCAACCTGTCATACTTTTCATACAAACGCTCGTACGTGATTATGCCGTTGTAGCACATCTATCTATCTTTGATTTTTTTGAACTTAAAGGTATCTTATGCACTATATCTAGGTTTCAATGCAAGTAAAAAAAATTCAGTATCTTAATTTATTTCTCCAAATTCAGTATCTCCAAAAATCTGCTGTTTTGTACAATTTTACCTGAACTTTGGCCACACATAACGTACTCATAAATTATAAAAGTAAAGAAAACATCTTGATAGAAACCTTGTACATGTAATGAAGATTCTAAATGAATAATATTTATTTCACAAAACTTGTCAGGCTTATTCAAAATCACGTATTTCCTGGATCAAGTTTTAAGAATTTTTTAAACACTATTCACGTTCAATGTTATCGCGTTCTCACTTGCTTGTTAGTCAACAACATTGCGCTGGATGAAACAACAAGCTTTTCGACCATGCTCGCGTTGGCGATAGACGGACCAGGAAGGGCCCTCTTAAGCACATCATTTTGCTAAACTATAGATACATTCTAACATAAGCTCCATTAGTAGTTAAAAAATACTTAGGTTTTTTATGAGTATGCTCGTTCAGAAGTCTTTTGAATTTCCCGTCCATATCAAGATATAGTCGTGCTGTGCAACCTTGGGTGCAGTTATATCTTACTTCTTGACGAAGTGCCTTCGGATGGCTGTATGTGTATCCCTTATACATCTTGAATGACTTCCCGTTCAGCATTGTTATGTCCTGTACGCCTAGAAATATGGAGATAACGCTTGACTTGATTAAATTGTTTAAAGAGAACATTATCATTGATACTTGTAAGGTCAGCATGCCAAATTTAAGAGATGTTTTACGTAGGTAACATGTTTTCTGTCACAAAAATCTGCACTACATAGACTTAAAAAGAAGAATTTACATGAAATAAAATAGGTTATTGTACTCATCAAGAGAAAACTAGAAATATTAATGTAACAATGGAACCAAATAACATCGTGTAAGTTATTAAACCCAACTGTTCTATACATTTTGTATTAAAATTTGTTAATTGTATGATATAGAGGCAAAAAGCAGGCGGCCCACCTGTTATTGATCAACGTCAGATATCTGCAATATCAGAAAAACAGGTTCGATGCCGTTTTGAAAAGACTCTCATAATTTTTTGCTATAAGCGTTCAAATCGTAGCTCCGTAGATCTCAGAAGGAAGCCCATTCCAAATGATGTGTTGTTTTTGTGTCATCAATTCATCATTATTATCATCATAATGGTGATAATGACTGTCTCTTTTCTCGTGTTACATAGACTCTGCGCATGTTTCTTTGTTAGTGTGTATTGTGTCAACATAAAGAGTGTTTGATGGGTAGCTAAATCAATATTCGATTTAATCCCCTCTGATTGCTACGCGATTCAAAACCGTATTCAAACGAAATATGTTTTACACGTGTATAGACGCCGATGGTCTATCTATATTATGATACAGATGTTTTCACAAAGCTGTGTTGGTTTGAATCACGTGCAGACATATACATAACCATATCGATGTGTGTCGGACACACACAGAGACCCACCCTCCTTTTTGAGATGAAAGGTATTTTATACTATAGCTGTACTATTTGTACAAGGGATGGGATTATATCGATCAAACGCACACAGATGACGAGCGGCGTCCGGGAGTTCAGGTGCACTCCGTAATTTAATTGGTTACCTGGAAACTGATTGCCGAATAGGTAGGCTTTTTGTTATGTAGGATTCATAGAAATATAAAAAACAGTATATCTATGGTATCAGTACTTTGGCGGGTGGTCGAAATGTTTTTATTAGACTTATAGTTTCTCATAACTTGCTATATTCTGTAGGTAGTATTTTAATTTCAAAATACGCAGAACTTTGCTTGACCTATATAGAGGGAGGTCAGTACCCAGCGTACTGTCTCTATAAGTAATATGCATATCTATTTTTTTAAACTTTATGTACAGTAGTGGTATATATGTGGATTAAATGAAGTAAGGCTTCAGTAAATCTTTTGGTTAAGAGATATACGTCCTATTCCCTCGTTAGGCTGCGTTTCCACCGTTGGTGATAAGAACTAGGTAGTCAGATGAAAGCCCTCTTCCTCTCGCCTACTTTTTTTGTGCCCGACAGGGTTCACAATGATCATATTTTTTGTAAAAACCTACCACCTAAGTTCACATGTGGAAGCAATAAATATATTGAGTATTGAACCAATAGAATCGCTTCATTTACCTAGCCTCGCTCAGCGCAAGCGATTCTATTGGTTCTGACAAATATCCCTTGCTACACATCCTCGCACGTCTCTGGAGGAAACGCAGGCTTGCATCTGTAAAATTCATTCCATTCTTAGAATTATTATGTTTGTGTTATTTATTATCTCCGGGTTGATGCAGGTTAAATTTTTTGGGTAGTGATAAACAAAAAAAAGACTCGAAAGACTTTGTAAGTGCCTATTCAAGGCAAATTTTCGATGATTTCTTATTGTTAATTCTTTTCAATGTTAAGGAAATATTTGTACGCCGATACTTACAGCTAAACATGATTGGACTCCAAAGATGTAAGATCTTGCATTCTCTTGTATGTATACAATATTTAAACAAATCAAGAAATCTTATCTCATCTGCAAGTTCTCAGGAAAGTTACGAGTATAATGCTATAAAACAACAAATCTCTTTTTACAAGCTTAAATGAACTTGCTACAATTATACGTGTGTCCGGTTAGAAATTATTAATCTATTGTTTACGCACTATAGCTTCCGTTTAAGCTCAAACTTGGAATACTCATATAACTTTGGAGACAATGCAATATTATGGTACCCCAGGTCCGAGTGGCCACAGGAACTCTTTAACAAAACAAAATAGTACCATCCTATTTGGGATCATTGGATATACGTATTGAATAGTTATTTTAGTTTTAGTAAATAAAAGCATGTTTTGAAAAAAAAAAAATACTTGAGACAGTCTCCCATACATTTGATTTTCTTGTTTTATATAGTTTTTCTGAACCCTGTGAGTGTGTTGGGTGTGGCAAGACATGAAAAGGAGAATTAATGCTGTAAATTTTGTTTTTTGTTTGTGGCGTAACTTAACAAAGTTGTGGATAAAAATGATGATGATATATTTTAACATACCTACCTTTTGACAGGTTAATGAAATGCGACTAACAACAGTTTTTATAAGGCAGACGTGTTTGAAAATGCCGTACAGATAAGTCTATCTGTACGGCATTTTCAAACACGTCTGCCTTGTAATAACTTGGCCTTTCTGAAGAACATCACCATGAAGATCAGTCGATCTTCATGGTGATGTTCTTCAGAAAGGCCACGTTTATAGGAAAATGGACCTTTATCAAGTTGGCGTGAAGAATACGAGAGGAGAGAGAGAGGGAGAGAGAGAGAGAGAGAGAGAGAGAGAGAGAGAGAGAGAATAAACACAAGAGGACAGTAATTAGTAGTAAAGCAATCAATACCATACCATATCAAAATATTTTTATTGTTTATTTTTTAAATACATTAAAAACAAAATCATTATCATTATGAAAAGAGTAAACAAGAGCTACACGGTTCTTTAATTACTTACAAAAAAAAAAATGTTTTATAAAGTCAAGAATATTAAAAATACTGATATTCAGCTGAAACCGGTTTGACTGGGAGCCGACCTCAATAAAGTTGGAAAAAAAGGCTAGGTAGATGATGATAAAGTCAAGAATATTTTTGTCTATTTTTGTTTTTGATACAGCCGTTACCGTAGGTACACAACTTCATTGATGAACCATTTATTAGAAGAAAGTAGTAAAAAAGAACACGTGAAAAGCACTTTATTAAGAACTTGTCTATTGACCAGCATCGAAATCGCAAAAAAAATAGTATTTAATTTATATACCTAAATGGTTAAATCAAGCCGAGGACTATTATTTGAATACAATCTACTGCTTTAAGCGCGTGATTAGTTCATTTTTAATGATTTCCATTGTTCTTCAATAGCGACTTTACAACTTGGCAAAAAAAAAGTATGATGTGGTGACAAGTGGTCCTAATATTTTACTAAATGGAAACCTATGATGTCGACACTACTTGGCCGACAAGTGTTAGATTTTGAGTAACGTTTATTGTTCCACGTTTATTTTTAACGATTCGATTAAATTCTCTTACTGATTTCTCATATTATGGTGCGTTAAGTGAGATAGTGGCACCCTAATTTTTTCCAAACTCTTTTTTGTCAAGCTGTACCTCTAAATATCTCAGCAACGTGACATTTTGGGGCACCATGTTCCTAACATGTTTTGTTTGTTTAAGTGTCCTCTACCCATATATAAATGTCTCAACGTGCGCCGCAATCTTTAAAAAAAACAAAATGGCGGCTGGGGTATAGCCCCGTATGTTGTGTATGGAAACATTTAAAAAAAAAAATGTTCGAATCCCTTTTGTGACAAGAGAACAGTTAAAATTGAAACATTCACAGGCTACATTTTACGTTTTGTGAGCCGGTGAATAATCCCAGCACAACGGCAAGGAGTGAAAAAGAAATACCTACTCCTTGTATGGCACTCCAAAGTACTAGGCTACAGGGTCACACAGACAAGCTTGGCGGGCCACGAATAATCTTATACATCACATAAGATACAGAAAAGATAGATGAAGAACAGGAGTTTTGACATGATTTGTATGCCTTCGGGTAGAATGTAGCGATATAACAAAATTAATGATAAGGTGGTGTGACGATCTCATCATGTTTGCAGGGAAAGCTTGGCCAGAGGTCGCCCAAGACAGAGAGGTTTGGAAGGAGAAGGGGGAGGCCTTTGCTCAGCAGTGGGACACAAAAGTAGGCTAGGAAAAAAAAAAATGATAAGTACCTACATTTACAAAATAAATATTTTGATTTAAAGCCTAACATATTTCCCATCAGCCTTAGCATGGTATCTCGGTGGAAGATGGTTATGTTTTCCAGCGAGAGTCAAGAGCTCGTGGCGCTCATTCATCAAAATATACGCATTACACTTGGACGTACTTGTACATCGCCATTTATAGCCACTCTTAGTTTCATAAATGAAGGAGTATGTGTAGTTCTTGTACATGTAGTATGTTCTGCCGTTTGCCAACAGCATCTCCTTTGGATCTGAAAAATTATGTAATGAAAAGTTCAGCCATTCGTATGATGGGGGTAACTGTTTTTAACCGACTTCCCAAAAAGGAGGAGGTTCTCAATTCGACTGTATTTTTTTTTTTTTTTGTGTTTGTTACCTCATATCTTCGTCATTTATGAACCGATTTGAAAAATTCTTGTTTTATGTGAAAGGATATACTTCTCGATTGGTCCCATTTAAATTTTATCAAAATCGGTTCAGCAGTTTGGTTTTTAAATCCAAATAGCTGGAAAAAATATGTGCAAAAATCATACGAAATTGCATATTTTTGCTTTCCTGTGACTTTTCAGTGGTGTTTTTAGGTGTATGGTACCACTAAAAAGTGAAAAATAAAAAACTTTTTCACAAAAAAAAAACCGACTTCCAAAAAAAAACACTACAAAGTACAAAATAACTTTAATTTATTAATGAAAAAGTTTTTTAAAGGCCAAAAGGCCTCTTTCTTACTTTACCACATTTTTTATACCACTGGGAGTTTCTGTTTAAACAGAAAAAAAGGTTTCTTAACGAGCTTTCTTTCTCTTCTTCTTTTCGTAAGTTTTGCAGGAAAGTAATAAATAGGTCATTGCTAAAACGACAAACCTCTTTTTACAAGCTTTTTGAGTGTTTCTCAAAATAAATGTTACGTAACGAAAAAGTTGCTACGAAATATTACTACTTGTATTGTATTATGACCATTGTAAGGGATTTAAAATCAAAAAGTTAAAAATTACTTTTTTATTAAGTAGTTTTTTTTCTAACTTCTAGTAGTTTTAGCCTTCTTTTTTTTTAATTCAGCTCTTTGAGCGTTTATTTGTCTCCATTTACGTCGTAGCTGTTCTTTATCGTCTTCTGTCAGAATCATTTTTTTCTTTTTGTTGTTTTCTTTAATTTTTGTTAAATGTTTTATTCGGTGTTCCTCAAATTTATCTGGATTTTCCCTTTTTAATTTCTCGCGATAAGCTTTTTGCCTTTCCGCATTCGTTTTTGGGGGCATTCCTAGAACAAAATGGAAAAATTTAAACTGAATTGGTACCCAACGTTTCCAAATGACAATTTCAGTAGCAACCTTTTAATTTACGTTTTGGTGTAGGTACAATAAATAAATAAAATAATTTGTATTATTAAGAAGAAAGCAAACACCATCAGTCATATCAGTTTCGATCTTAAAAACAACTATAACAACTTTATATCTCGACTCTTGGTACTGTAGAAATATACGTCGAAGGAGTGAAGTAAAATCCTTGTTTATGTACAAACTAGTAGCGCCATCTAGTAGCGTTTGAGATACCTTAATCAAATAATCAAATCGATAACAGCTGTCATTGAGTCAGTAGTTCGAGTCAGGGTTGTTAATGATCTGTCGCGTCATCGCGTGTGGCGTTTGACATCTGTCAGATGCGACCTGTGTCAGGTGAGACCAGTGTGTTAGCGACACGACACATTTGACATCCAGAGCTCGACCGTGTCGGGTGTGCGCACTGATTCTGTTCAACCACGTGCAACATGGCGGACACCGATGATATTTCTGGTTTAAATTCCTCTGCATCTCCGACATAAATATCTATGATCGTCATGATATCGATCCGTCAGCCCATGCAACTCGTTGGCCTTGAATAGTTCGGTCTGCAGGGGTGGATCAACCTGCCAGGGTTGCGGATTTTGTTCGAAAGAGTCACCGCGGCCCTAGAATGCAAAGGGCACTAGGAGGAGCACGGATGGGTTTTAGTCAGTAAGAGTCTGACACTCCCTCCCGCTCCACCCAGAGCGGAAGGAGTCATTTGATGATTTCCCATCCAAAAAAAAGGGGCTGATCAACAGATACAGATACATATCGAGAGCGCCGGAAAATTGAAATTCAAAATCAAATTGAGTGAAGTTAATCAGATATTCTGCCATTATCATATTTTTTGTAATGTTTTCATTAGGTAAGTAATATATGAATATTTTCTACTCAGCATTTTTAAGGGGTCTACACTCGGCCAGATCGGGTTTCGTTCCTAATATTGTTATTTTAGCTCATCATAACACAATCTAGAACTACCTTAAGATACCTTAAGATTATCAAAATTGGTATGAATGAAAATTCACAGACAAGGTAAAAGAAAAACTCAATGACATATCAAAATGTTTTTATTATATACAGACAATTGAATTTGTAAATTAGAGTAAATAAAATAGGTTAGATGACTAAAAAACCAATAAGTCCGTCAGATAGATTTCCAAAATTATTAGACTTTTTTTTCATTTTTCACGTAAACAAAATATGAAAACGATACAGTGCGTTGAAAACTCGTGTGACGTCACTTGTAAGTACAGTTTTTACTTACGCATGACGTCTCATGCCCCACGCCCCCATTGATCTATAATGCGTTTTATCTTCGTCATTTTTTATTGATTTTATCTACACTCACAACGTAATGTTCCAAATATGAGTTCAAAAACGAATGCATAAACACATACTTTTTTTTCGCGGACAAATAAAATTTTAAAAAAATACCATTACAGTTCAACAGTTTCCTTCGATTTTTAAACAACTGCATCATAAAATAACTTTTTAATTTTTATAGCACACTTTTTCTTTTTAATTTTTGGCGCGGGCTCATTGACTTAAGTCAATGTGCCAGCTTTTATCTTTGTCTATGTTTGAGCGCGCTGCGCAGTCATTCGAATACGCAATGAGAATATCCGCCATATTGGAATTAACTATTTTTCCACTTATTTTATTTCAACTGTATGAGTGAAGATAAAATAGTGTATGCAACGGCATATAATTAGGTATTAAAACACTCGTGTGATGCCAAAACCACACTCGTATTTTAATAACCCTTTTTATATGGTCGTTGCATAAACTACTATAATAAAGCAAAAAATACGTGTCCTATATTCTTCGATAATCTAACTGACGGTCTAAATATAATATAATAGAATACTCTTTATTATGTACGCCATCGCCTATGTGAAAAATCATATTTTTTTTTACCAGGAATCATCTCTATCTTAAACCTTTCTCGATCCATATATCGGAAATGGTGTTGAAAGTTTAAGACACTACTAGGTTTTACAAACGACTTTGCTTGCGAAAAGGTAGGAAATGGTCCCACTGGAACGTACTACCGGGATCAAAAAATTGGATTTCCTGGCTTAAAGTAAGGTAACAGGAAAATTACATGATTTTTTGGCTATATTTTGAGATATCTCCCGTCGTCCATAATATGGTACCTCGGAGGGGCATGGGAGTGACCTCCAGATACCCTCAAAAGCTCATGTCTGTTACTCATCAAGATGAAGGCGTTGCATCCCGACGTGCTTGTACAGCGCCATTTGTGTCCTTCCTTAGTAACACATCGAAACGAGTACGTGTACTTGTTGAACATGTAGTATTTCTTACCGTTTGCTAACAGGATCTCTTTTGGAACTGGAAATTTATAAATTTTGTTTATTCAACAGTTTTGCGTACACACATGTTTATAAACACACGAAAGGAACAGTATAATACTTACGATGCCTTCTTCCAGAAAAATCTTTTAACATACGTAAGTATCTTTATTTGAGATACTTTTAGTAAAAAAGAAGAAGGTAGTAAGAGAGTAAGAAGTTTATACGATTATACGTACATAACATATTTCTATGAAACTTAAAATACTTGTTTTTTTTTCTCAACTTCTTACAATCGCAGACAAAGTTCTATCGGGTTAAAAAAATACATTGTGAAAAATGAAAATCTTCAAGCTTTTAGAGTCTCATTGTAGTGTTTTGACGTCAGTCTGAAAGCTAAATGTATATGAATTTAATAGAAGAAGGGTTGACTTGACTCCAAGTACCTTACTCGTCGAGTGTACTAAAGTTAGAACCAATAATGGTAACAGTGAGTGTCCTGAATCTCGTAGCTCGCTACGGCGCACGTTCTACGGCGTAGCACTTCAGAAGCTCGAGCTACGCCGTAACTCTACTGGGATTTGTTGATGCTGACCTAATGTTGTTAACGTGTCGATGGCAAATATATTGTTATTAAATTTTATGTTTGGCCCAGTACTCAGCAAAAGTAACACCATTCGCTGACGTAGCCATGGTCCCTCACATGTTCAGGACATGAAGCGCAAGACGTAAGGACTGCGGAGAGACGCCATAACAACACTGAAGATCGGAGACTTCCGAGAACCCCCACATGATGTAGTCTTCATTTAGTTTTCTAGGTCGGTCATGGTGACGTATACTAGTCTAATAAAATCGTGTCGTATCGTATCGTAAATGTTTTTCTCAAATACTAGGTTAAATTGAAAAATAATGTATAGCATGATATTTCAAACTGGAATGATTTAGGTACACATTTATTGGAATCAATTGAATACAGACACATCGTATACCTACTTTTACATTCAGATTTCGCAAAAATGTTATAGACGTACATATATGCTACACACACGCTCGCATGGCAATAGAGAAAGGTTCCGTATCTTTAGCAATCATACAGACCTACTAACACTGAAGTATTACAAGCAATAAAATAGAAATCGAGACATCTAAATGGATTACAAGTACTTATGAAATAAAACACAGTTACATTAAATACAGGATGAAGAATAACGAGTAGGTACACTTTCATGTAATAAAGGTATTATAAATTACGGAACCCTAAAATGGTTTTATAAGTAAATGAGATATTCCCGTTATTAACATATATCTAATATTCATTGTTCAGTTTCTTTCTTCGATTAACTTATTTTAAAACACACGAATGACACAAATATATTCATAGAAGCAACTCACGAAACTATCACTAATCATTGGGAAACTACCTTACAAATATGAGAATATTAGTTATTTTAAAAACACACAGAATCCTCAAATAGTAGTGAATAAATAGAGGATACACACGCACGCACACGCACTATTGGAAAACCATGCAAAATATTCCATAATTAAAATTAGTGCCTATTGCACGTCTAATGACTTAACTACTCGTATTTAAAACACTAAAAATGATTTTGGAATATATATTTAAGAGGATGCCCTCGTTGCTAACACTATTGGAAAAATACATCGAAAAACATTTATGAATTAAAATACATGTGCCTATTGCACGATTTAATTTAAGACAGTTATTCCTTAACTTTACTGAGAAACTTACATACGTACTCGTATATCTAAAAAATGTATTAATAAAAAGTGCCTATTACACATTCAATAATGACTTATTTATATTAAAACACACATTTTGCGGAACACGTAATCAGGATGATTGTCATGATTATAAATTATATTATTTATTAGGAAACTTGTCTTACAAGAAGTGGCTAATTCACTTGTAAATAATGTTTTATCTTTGGCTTACATTTGGGAGAATATTTTTAAAAGTCAAATTGTATAATAAGAATGTTGAAATATTTTTAAAATAACCATTCATTTTATGTATATTGTCTTTTTCAGAATAATAAAGACAAAACTTAGATGTAGTACCTACACATTTAAGAAAAAGATACATAGACATACATAGGTAAAGATGAATTGAAATCATCATCATTATTTTTGCCCAATTATTTTCCTATTTATTTTGAACCTTCCCAACATGTCTACACTTCTCTTTTAGTTGTATTTTCAGCAAAATAGTTTAGGCTTATAAATAATCTTTCACACAGACCACCCATCCAACCATCGTTTCTTTCGAAAACTTATAATTATCTTGAATATTTATTGAACTGTGCTCATTGCTCGTTCAATAGTAGTTTAATCACCTATTTTAAAACACATAGAATCCTTTAAACGTTTTCTTAATACATGTAGAGGATGTCCTCGTTGGTAAACTCGACTTATTAATTAATCATATAAGTGCCTAATGCACTATTAAATATGGTATTAATTATTATAAATCTTTGGCTTACATTTAGGAGAATATTGTTAAAAGTCAAATTCTACAACAGTGCCCCAGAACACTCAAGACAATTAAGTACCAAGTGCCAATACATTTTTTTAAAAAAAGGTATACAAGAGACTAAAATAGCTTATGGCGAAAAATAAATAAGAGTATAAATAAAAAAATAAAATAGCTTTTAACGTTAAAACACTAGAATACTTAGGCTTAATTTTTGTATGAATATTTAGGTATAAAGGAAAAAGTCAGGTACCCAAAATATACTCGATTTCAATCGTAGTAGTGACTAGTAAATTCATTACTTATCTTTTATTTCAGCCTCAATTTTTATTTACCCTTTTAACCGACATAAAGTTCTATCTTTCAAATCTTCTGAATTTTTATATTACATCACTACTGTTTAAATTTCATATAATATGTAGCAGTGATGCATATACTCACTGCTAAGATTTTTTAGCAATTTAGTAGCGGAAGGAATATATTCTGGAGCAGGAACTTAAAATTAGAATTTGGCTTTGGACATCATAGACTAGATATAATTTTATTAGTACAACTACACATCAAAATAATGACAAATGTTACATATCAGCGACAATAGTTACTAGTAATAAGTTTACAGTGAATCAGATCACACATTATTGATTAAATTATTGTTAATACACGTATATTAATGACATGCAACGACTACATCAAGTTGATAAATATAATTATAAAATATCAATCTAACTAATGACTAGTAAAATCCTGCGATTTTATCATCTGTTACCATTTTCTTTTTAAGATGCCAAGTACTCTTCTTGCTCTTGTTCCAGAATGTGCAGCACTTCAAAGCGAGACAGAGGGTGAATGCCGCATTTTTTGAAGCCCGCTATCAAATTTTCTTCAGTTGTTTCATTTTGCTCAATAGCCTTATTCACAAGGTCCCAGAATATGTCTTTTGGCAGTGCAATTCCTGCACTGCCTGCTGACTTTTTCTGCCAGCAAGACAACTGACCTGTGGGCGTCTCGCGCCACTCATCCAACACCGTGCGCCAGGAGGCCTGTAGATACTCATAGAACTCCACATCAAGGGGATGCAGATGACTCGAATTTCCAACAGGACTGATAAACTTAATGTCATGTTCTTCACACATCTGCAGTGCGTGGACACTTAAATGCGCACTCAAATTGTCGCAAATCAGAATTTTATTTCCTGGTTTATCTTTCACTATTGGCAGAAAATGGTTCTCCAGCCAGTGTTCAAAAACATTTATGTCTATCCAACCAGTTGTAGATGTAGCCTTGTTTGATTCCTCGCTAGGTTTGGCAGGCTTCTCTTTAAAAATGGCAAATGGAGGTAACATCTCTCCAATAGCATTGCTACAAAATACAACAGTGTACGTTGACTTCGTCGAATAGCCATCCAGATCTGGGTGCCGAGAAGAACGTCGGAACAAGAGACTTTTCTTCATCGGGTCATGTTCGAATCCGCACTCGTCTACATTATAGATATTATCGGGAGTCACATCACACATTATATCTCTTTGCAGGCGATCGAAAAAGTCGTTAACCGTTATTTTATCAACAGTAATTGTTTGTTTAGAAGGTTCTTCATTTAACATTATAATTTCTTTTACATCTGGATTCCTCTCCAAGAACTGTTTACACCAGAAGGTTCCTGGTATGTTGTTTCTGAAGCGCATGCCCCTTCTGTCCACGGCGTCTAGGTAAGATTTCACAATATCTGTGATATCTTGGAAAACTACTGGAATGCCCATTTCGAATAAAGCGATTAAGTGTTGCTTGAAGATACTCTCTTCTTCTTTGGTTACAGACATTCTTAGATTGGGCAGCGTTTTTCTTTCGGGTTTTTTTCTAAGTCTGAATCTTATGGTGGCGACGGGTATTTGGTACACCTTTGCAGCTTCTCTTACGGTGAATGCTTTGGATTTAATTTTAACAAGCGCATCCAGCAGTTTTTCTTCTGTGTATGTTTTTTCTCTCGGCTTATATCGTGATTTTCTGCCGGACGTGCGGGTAGGTTCTTCAGTATCTGAAAAAAAAAGAAAAATTCAATTGTAACAAAAATGTTTATTTTTACCTGAAAATAACCACTAATTTTAATGAGAATAGAAAGCTAGCGTTAAACTAAGTTAATTTATGAATATTCTAAAGACTACGGTAGGGATGTGAGGTTTCAATTCGCTATCGTGTACAGTGAGATGAAACGATTCTTAAGAACAGAATATTATAATTCAAAGAATAAAACACTTTCTAGTAATAAGATATTTTTAATGACAATATTAGAAAACAAACATCATAACGTATTATGCATATCAGAGCCTACACTTAATATGGCAAAAAAATGTGATTCTTTTTGGAGTCCTCCTTTGTAATAATAGGTTACAAAATCTACTTAGTTTTAATTTGTAAAAAATTTGACACGCATTTTTATTTATGTCTTATAACACTAAATCTTAATATTCCTAGTAACAATCATAAGTCAGTAGGGCTAGTTTGCAGAATCAGCTTAACGTGTTGAAATAGTTTTCCCCAAACAACAGAAAAGTAAAAAATATATCGTCGGCTTCAGTGACGGACTTTGCAAACGCAAAAAGTGAAATCTTACAGGAAACAATAAAACCATGGTAAGCAGAAATTAAAAAAAAATTAAACAAAAACTATTTACTTTAGTTGTAGTTCCCAAAAACCGGTAATAAAGTTAGTCAAATTTTTTTTTGCATTACAAGGTCCTGCATTGACACCGACGAAGTCAATTACAACCTACATTGTTATCTAAAACCAACTTTAGAACAGAAGCCCTAAATCTTGATGTAAGTTCCATCACTATAAACACGGTAGTTTGGAGCCCTATGAGGATGGTCACCAGTTGCTTTCAACAATTCTCCAGTCTTAGAAATCATTAAATAGGCCTTGCAGTCAGTAGTACTGGTACAACGCCATCTGATGCCGATTTTTGACGTAAATCCATATGAATACGTATAACCTTTATACATGTAGTACTTCTTTCCACTTATCAGTTTTATCTCCTTGTATGTTTCTGGAATTTAGAAAAGATATTGTGTAGATTATTGTTGTCGTGGCTTCTATACAAGTTCCTGGTTGGACATAGACGTCTTCAAAGACCACCATTTAACTCGTTCTTTTGCTAGCCCCTAAAACGACCCACTGACCCTCATCTCTGCCGTCATAAGAAAAAATGACGTATCGACACAAAACGAAGTAACCGATTTCCGACCTTAGGTTATTTTCTTAATGTCGGAAATCTGTGACTTCATTTTGTGTAGACATGTCCTTTTTTCTTATGACGGCAAATCTAGCTCCAACCAGCCACCCTAGGAAGATCGTCCATCTAGACCTAACATATCTTTGCTGATTTATTAAGATATATTATATATCACGTGGATCATCGACGACAACATCATCGGCCTTACCATTGGATGAGGTAGTGGCCATGTTTCTGTATTTGTTCTGGTGCAGACTTATAATAGGTCTTAACATATCTTTGCTGATTTATTAATATAATTATATCACGTGCATCATCGACGACAACATCATCGGCCTTACCATTGGATGAGGTAGTGGCCATGTTTCTGTATTTGTTCTGGTGCAGACTTATAATAGGTCTTAACATATCTTTGCTGATTTATTAATATAATTATATCACGTGCATCATCGACGACAACATCATCGGCCTTACCATTGGATGAGGTAGTGGCCATGTTTCTGTATTTGTTCTGGTGCAGACTTATAATAGGTCTTAACATATCTTTGCTGATTTATTAATATAATTATATCACGTGCATCATCGACGACAACATCATCGGCCTTACCATTGGATGAGGTAGTGGCCATGTTTCTGTATTTGTTCTGGTGCAGACTTATAATAGGTCTTAACATATCTTTGCTGATTTATTAATATAATTATATCACGTGCATCATCGACGACAACATCATCGGCCTTACCATTGGATGAGGTAGTGGCCATGTTTCTGTATTTGTTCTGGTGCAGACTTATAATAGGTCTTAACATATCTTTGCTGATTTATTAATATAATTATATCACGTGCATCATCGACGACAACATCATCGGCCTTACCATTGGATGAGGTAGTGGCCATGTTTCTGTATTTGTTCTGGTGCAGACTTATAATAGGTCTTAACATATCTTTGCTGATTTATTAATATAATTATATCACGTGCATCATCGACGACAACATCATCGGCCTTACCATTGGATGAGGTAGTGGACATGTTTATGGTGCAGTGGCGGTCTTTTTTTAAGTATTGTGCGATCTAGGTTTCATATTTGGAGTGTAAGATAGATGTAAGTATTGTATTCTGCCTCGTTTTTCTGGACATGTAGAGTTGCGATTTTATTTATTTATATATAATTTAGTCTGATATCGACTTAGTGCATGTGTTTCCACCAGATACTGACCACAAATAAGTGTTTATTTGATACCTCGTCTTAAGGTCCGTTTCTGAATTGTGTATCTGGAGTTAAGAACGTGTCAAACTTTAATGCCAAAGTTTCACAGATTTTCAAGCTATAGTATATATATTACATATATAAAATATAGCCTGAAAAACTGTCTAGTTTGCAATATATTTAACTTAAAATCATTTTAAATGCTACTAAAAGATTTTATTACAATAATTAGAATCTTACAGTTTAGAAATAGGTACGGAGTTACCAGACATTAATATTTTTTTGGCGGGAGAATGAAACATTAATGATTGCATAGCACTTTATTACAACGAAAACTAAAAATACAATTAAATAAACGAAGACTGCGTGACTGTGTTAAATTGCTAATATTATAATTATGCTAATTTTCACACAACTAGTAAGCCACTCTATCTAGTACCTACTTAATATTATGTTACGCGGCACATATTCATATACTAGTTGACAAAAAGATTTAATATTGCTTATATATGTCGCAGTCAATTAGCTGAATCCGCCGTTTCATTAAAAGTCTAGCCTTTTCATTGAACTGTGCCGTTTAATCAGCTACATAAGTGACATGGGCAAGTCATTAAACGATATTGAACAAAAGATGTCACATAGGTCGCCGAAAAATCCGCACATTTAAATGAAAAGGCTAGGCAACCAATTAAATAGCTGATTAAGCTAACTGGCTGCGACATATATATTGCTACAGCGAAGTAAGTAATTAGCCCTTTTAAAATTTTCATTAACAAATCTCGCAGCCTAAACATTAAATACTAATTTTGTTACAATTTGATTACCAACCGTTAAAATAAAGTTTACTGCAATTTTACAACGTCCATTGCTTGGTTATCATAATTTCTGATACAAGCAACCCTATTAATAAAAGTTGAACACTACATTGATTACTTTATTATTAAAATCAAGGAAACAGCTTTCGTGCAACTCGATTGTTAAGATTATTTTTATTTTCCTAAAAATATTATGGAAATGGTTTACATAAAAAACACGCTATGTCGCTATGTGATTTTGATAACACGATGACAAAAGAAAGAATATACTATAAATTTATAATACAAGTTACCTTTTTACTCAACAGATTTGAAAGTTAAAAACTTAAAATTACAGTAAAACCATTACACATATTAGTCAAAAAGTACCCTCTAATTTTCAAAAGTCGAAGAAAACTACAATCTAAATTAACTAATTACTATATGTATTATCTTTTGATTAATTCAATCATTATGTAATACAACTATAAGATTATGTTAATTCATGTTTTAATAACATAAAGGTATTCTTAGGTAATACAACGACAGAATTTCATATTATTATGTTATAGGAAAATTACGTGTGTCTATACGACGAATTATTTGCATTGTATGACGTTTTAACGCCATCATAATCCCACTACGAGAGAGAGATGGAACTTTACATTACCTATAGCCCCATACCTTTTGTGGGCTGAAATTTTGATGCCATTCGTGAAGCCAGTGGCGCCCACTTACTATGAGCTATATTATACTGGGACACCGTGGTGCGTGACCTCAGTTAATCGGACATATTATGCGTTCACCAAGGCATTATCTAGAAAGGCTTAAGATGCTGGACTGGTTGTGAGGAAACCGACTAAAGACTGCAGAAACGATAAAGAGGGTTGTTCGAGACATCACACACCAAGCGGTCCACACTGCAGAAGACTGCATGACTCGAAAAGCACGCCGTATGTGGTCGATCCTCAAAAGTTAGAGAACGATGAAGAATAAGAAGAAAACAATGACGTTCCAACCATGGTAGTAATGTCCACAAAAAGAATGTAGCTCTGTTGACTGAGCATCCAATTGGACACCAGGTTAGATTATCGAAATAATGCTGAACCTAAGGGCCTTGATATACAAAGCGATCAGGGCGCGCGGCCAGGGCGCTGTGTCGAAAATGTATGGCGTTTAGCCGCACATTTTATCTTGTCAGCGCCCTATCCGCTTTGTATTATCAAGTCCCTAACTATTCACTTTGTAAGCAGTAGAACAAAAAAAAAATACAATCGAATTGAGAACCTCCTCCTTTTTTGAAGTCGGTTAAAAAGTAGTTGTCACTGACCCCACAAGTGGCGGTAGCAGGTAGCGTTTATGCGAGAGTCTCAGTTTATAAGAGACTAGCACTTCGCCCGCGACTTCGTACGTGCATATCCTGTTTTTCCCGGTCCCGTAAGAATGTCTCGTTCCTGTTTAGCCTGATGTGGCTATCATATACAAAAATAAATTTCAAGATCGGTTCAGTAGATCCAGAGATTAACCCCTAACCTCACAAACTTTACCTCTTTATAAAATTAGCATAGATATATCTTCTCCGTCTTAGCATATTATATTACCATATTATCATCAATATATTTAAAATTCTTCCTTTACTGAGTGACTGACAGACAACGCACAGCCGAAACTGCTGGTCGTAGACAGCTGAAATTTGGCATGCTACATGCCAAATTTCAGCTTTCCCACGACCAGCAGTTTTTCAGTTTTTCTTGGGGAGTGTAGGGAAGTACTAAGAGAGGATTTCCCGAAATTCTTACGGGAACAGGAAAAAACGGGATATGCGTGTACGAAGTTGCGGGCAAAAGCTAGTTATTTATATTAGAGCTTATGTGGTTGTTCCATAATATGTTACAAGTATATTAGCCATAACCAGATATGTACCTATGTAGGTATATGCAGTGGCTGTTATGATTTCGGTATCAGGTTATATAAACTAAGTTATTTCCATAGACAAACAACGACACAATTTAACATCGGATACATTTCCCTACGATAACACTATGATTAACTAAATCAAAATATTGACACTATTTCTATGTTACTATCTTAATGATTGACTAATCTAAACACAGGATTTAGCAAAAGAAAAAAAATAGCTAAAGCAACCACTATTTAAAAATGTCCAAACTCATTACCAATTTTGTTATATCAGTTGAAGAAGTAGACGCTATTGAAGAAGTACACATTTGATTAATCTAATTAAGTTTATATTTACTTAGTTATATATATTGTGATTAGTAGCAGTCTAACGTTGCAATAATATTGATCATCGTCATTGAATTATCATCATCATCATCAAATACTTGATTGATATCAAGACAATTCTGCAGTAAAATGCATGGGTTTCATAAAGTGGTGCTATTATAGCGGTCGGTTCTACACGTACGTTGATGTTCGAAACTTCGAATCTTCTCGAATGAACGTAAAAGTCGAGCATGTACGCACGTGTGGACTAAGCATAACGGACTTCAATTGACAGTTTGAAAGTGACAGCAAATTTCGATTTTTACTGTCAAAAAATTAAGGTAAGTACTATTTTGCTTCTGTAATCTGACGGTGCCGTTCTTCGGAAACCCAATTTTATGTTTCTAATGATATCGATAAACGACAAAAAATCAATAATTGCAACAGAAAATTAGACTGCTTTAAAATATCAATATTCATATACAATATAGTCACATGATTTGCTAAGATCCTCTTTGATAAGTTTGTATTTTCCGTCTTCAGTTTCCACGAAGCATTTCGGGGCGTGACAGTGTTCACCTGGTTCCTTCTTTATGGAAAAGTCATCGTTAACAATGACGCCAACGTAACAATTGTTGGTGTTGATACAGCGCCATCTTTTCTTCAAGTAAGGAGTCTTGGAGTAGTAGTGTCCCTTGTATTTCAGCAGCAATCTGTCCTGGACCGTTGTTATTAGTTGTACTGAAAGAAACGATGCTGTTGTAGAGTTTGTTCCAAAAGGTTTTGTTACTAAAAATAACTTATTTGTTAAGTGATAATTTTTCTTAAAAATAGTTAAGTTATTTGTTAGATTTTAGTAAGAAGTTACTTACTTAGTTCAAATAAAAAAATGTAAGTTGAGTATATTTTATTTCCTTTTATCTACAAAGTTTTGGATTATTTTTTATACATTTTACGTTGACTCGGTAATAAATTATTTGGCTTATTTGGCACCTTCATGTTTATTGTTTAAAACTACTTACATAATAAATAATGGGAACTGTATTTAACATTGAAGTAAACAATTCACAATTTTGCATCTTCCGCATAAATTTACTATGTTCTGATTTATGGCTAAAATGATCATTTCTAATATTTGATGTAAGTATTATTCCTTTACTCACTTTTACACATATTAATCATATTTATAAATATTCCTACAAAAAAATAAAAAAACATTTAAAAATATAAAAAATAGTAGCTCACCGGTATCGGGAACAGGGTCCAAGCTACCGACGGTCAGGGCTCCAAAAAGAGGAACCTCTTAACGATACGAGCCGTGTCCAGAAGTACTGCTTTCTGAATCAAGCCCTTGATCCAGCTGCCTAACGAGAGCCTCCTGAGGTGTTGGTCGAGACTCTTGGCTATTAAGCCGTTGGCTGAGACGACTGTCGGTACAATGATTGCCGAATTCACATCTCACATGTCGACAACCTTGCGAGCCAAGTCAAGATATTTTTTTTGTTTATCGTTCTCGGCTTTCATGAGGTTCTCGTCATGCGGAACGGTTATATCTACAATCATTGCACGCCTCTCAATTCGGTCCACCACCACTATATCAGGCTTATTTGCAACAATAGTCCTGTCAGTGATGATGGACCGATCCCAGTACAATGTGACACTGCCATCATCGAGAACTGGGTCGGGCACATACCTGTAGTACGGCACCTCCGATTCCACCAGAGAGTATTTCAGAGCAAGTTGCTGATGGATAATCCTGGCTACAAGGTTGTGTCTATGCAAGTACTCTCCGTTAGCAAGACGAGAACAACCAAAGATAATGTGGCGAATTGATTCTCCCGGACGGTCACATGTCCAACATAATTATGGCAACCGTGCCGTCCTTCACAATAAATCGCCGGTAGTTTTTTGTCATGATAACTTCGTCCATAATTGCACAGACAAAACCTTCGGTTTCCCCAAAGAGGTCACCAAAACGTAGCCAGGCTACGGACGCTAACTGATCCACGTCGGGCCCGTGTAGGGCCCGGAAAAAGCGTCCGTGAAGTTCCTTGCTCTGCCATACCGCCCTGCGATCGTTAGTGTCCAGCACCGCAGGTTTGCGCCAGTTCTCATTTGCCAAGGAGAGCGGGGTTAGTCCCTTGTCCACCGCCACTACATCTCGATGCATACCCAGGTCGACAGCTAGGAAATATTCCCTGAGACTGCATATCTCGCGATTGTGGAGAGTCTTAGCAATTAAAAAGCCTCGACCTCCACACTTTCGCGGGATATAAATTCTCATTACCGACGATCGTGGGTGATGCATTCGATGTGCAGTCAGCAGTGTACGGACCCGCCTATCCAGGGCGTCAAGTTCCGTTTGAGTCCATTTGAGTACGCCGAAAGAGTACATCAATACCGGCATGACCCATCCGTTGAAAGCTTGCACCTTTTTTCCACCCGATAAAAGGCTGTTGAACACCTTCTTCAGGCGGCCAAAGAAGCGCTCCCTCAACGAATGCTTCATGTCAGTAACATTGATGCCTAACGCTTCCGACATACCCAAATACTTGTAAGTTTCAGTTGGAGAGAGAGAGGGATCTCAGGTTTATAGAATCCGAGAGTTAACATCTCACGGATTCTATAATCTCTCCACGCTTTACATGCATGACCGCACATTTGTACGTTTCTACACCAAACTCCATCCTGATAGCACTACTGAAAGTTTCAGTTACCTTCAGTAGCTCCATCAGTTGCAGATTACTGGGGGCAAAGAGTTTCAGATCATCTATGTAAAGGAGGTGAGATATAACCTGACCACCTTTCTTCAACCGATAGCCTAGTCCTGAATTCTCCAGCAGTGTGCTAAGAGGATTCAAGGCTAGGCAAAACCAAAGCGGACTCAAACTATCGCCCTGAAATATACCCTGCTCGATCCTTACCGGTTCGCTATTCTTCTGGATATTTCGACATCCTGGATAGCGAAGGACTGTCCTCCATTGCCCCATAAATGACGTCAGGAAGGTGCGCAGCGTTGCATCAATTTTATACAATTCTAGCACCCTCATGAGCCATGTATGAGGCACCGAGTCATAGGCCTTCTTATAGTCTATCCAACATGTCGACAGATCCCTACGGGAATGGCGGACCTGTTGGCTAATGGCAATGTCAATGAGGAGCAGCTCCTTAGTAGCGCGGGACCCGTTCCTCAATCCATTCATTATTATTATTACAATATACAATATAGTCACATGGTTTGCTAAGATTCTCTTTGATAAGCTTGTATTTTCCGTTTTTAGTTTTCACGAAGCATTTCGGGGCGTGACAGTGTTCACCTGGTTCCTTCTTTATGGAAAAGTCACCGTTGACAATGACGCCAACGTAACAATTGTTGGTGTTGATACAGCGCCATCTTTTCTTCAAGTAAGGAGTCTTAGAGTAGTAGTGTCCCTTGTATTTCAGCAGCAATTTGTCCTGGACCGTTTTTATTAGTTGCACTGAAAGAAACGATGCTGTTGTAGAGTTTGTTCCAAAAGGTTTTGTAACTAAAAATAACTTATTTGCTAAGTGATAATTTTTCTTAAAAATAGTCACGTTATTTGGTAGATTTAAGTAAGGAGTTACTTACTTAGTTCAAATAAAAAAATGTAAGTTGATTTTATTTTATTTCATTTTATCTACTAATTTTTGGATTATTTTTTACACATTTTACGTTGAGTCGGAAATAAATCATTTGGTTTATTTGGCACCTTCATGTTTATTGATTAGCTATTTAGGTACATAATAAATTATGGGAACTGTATTTAAAATTGAAGTTAACAATTAACAATTTTGCATCTTCCGCATAAATTTATTATGTTCTCATTTATGGCTAAAATGATCATTTCTAATATTTGATGTATTATTATTATTCTGTATTGTATGTAACTATGTATTTGTGATGTTTTTCTATATCTAATTAGATGCCCCTTCTGATTGCAACATGAACTATGCAAAAAAACAAGTATATGGGTACTTGATTTTTTTCTAATTTCATTTAATCAAAAGGTTTTCTAACAGCTTCTGTATATAGCTTTTCTTAGGATCATTTATAAAAGCCTCATCCTCACACAGTCGCCAATTACAAGTCAACCAACATTGACAAAGTAAGTTTTTATAACACATAATACTAAGACTCTAGCTAGCTCTAGCTGTTAAATAACTGATATTTAAAAGAATATAGAACAAGATAGGTTAAATATTCAAAACATCTAGGCCAAGCTACGTTTCGGTGTGATCTGACACTAGGACTTAAATATATAACAAAAACCCAATAAAAAATAATACGAAAAAAAGTTTTTTATTTTTCACTTTTTAGTGCTACCCCCCAAAAATTCCAACCAGTCCAATATGTATAACTTTCTATCTACGAAGTTCAACGGATCTTTACGATCCTACATAAAAAAATATAAACTTCCGATTTGATAACCTCCTCTTTTTGAAGTCGGTTAAAAATAATGAAAAAGAAGTAAGTAAGAAGTTTTGGACAAGAAAATGGAACAGCGTTATAACGTTCCCATTGGTGCGACACAGTCCTCCTCTCAATGAGAGAGAAGGGGGCACTAGCACGCGGGCCCAGTAACAAATATAATAGATGAATAAATATCTGCAATTCCTTTAATTCTTGGCTAAGATCATATATTTTATTCAATTAAGAATAATCAGATCTTAGAAAAAACTTAACAAGGCGAGTTTCTCGTTTCAGAGTTCCTAACAGTCTTACAAAACATTGTGACACCTGGTTCTTGATACAATGAAGTCACACATTTGTTACACTGTGCGACACAATTGATAAGTCAATCAAGGGTGTCGCACAGTGTGACAAAAACCTGTTTTTTCTTGTTGTGTTTCCTTGTCCTTACAAGGAAAACAGGGTTTGGAATTTGGGAGGGGGGTAGCACTAAAAAGTGAAAAACTTAAAAAAACAACCGACTTCTTTAATTTTGGAAGTCGGTGTTTCCGGTGTGGTTTTTTCGTGTTTTGACACTGACATCCAAAAAAAAAAGTGATTTGTGTTGACAAAATTTGTAGTGGTTTTCATTTGACATTTTCCGAAAATTGATATCCGATGGTAATTATTTAGGTAATTTTTGATAATTCTTCAAATTAAACATTAACATTAGGCGAGTTAAACTGATCGCTAACCTCTGCACCGTCTTCGTCATGTTTTTTTCAATGTTTTGGTTTTTTTTCTGATTGTGTACAATATTTTGGCCAATAAAATATATTTTTTGATTGCTACCTACTTCATAAATTGAAAGCTTAAAAGTATACATAATTATACACACAGGGTTTCAGTTACATATTATTATTGTATGTTACTTCATTGATACGTCGTAGTTGCCATTTGTATTGTTTTAGGACCAATACTGGGGGTCTACTCTCAAGCCCGAAGTCCTTAGTTTCGGCCTTAGTGTCGGGCGTTTTCTACTCCGTATCACCTACGGACTTTCGATTAGTCCCGAATCCGAACTAAAAACAACTGTCAAATCGTGTTGTCATTCATTCTTAGTTTGGGTTCGGGACTAATCGTAAGTCAGGGGGTCTACTCTCTAAGCCCGAAGTCCGCAGTTTTGGCCTTAGTGTAGGGCGTTTTCTACTCCGTATCACCTACGAACTTACGATTAGTCCCGAACCCGAACTAGGAATAACTGTCAAATCGTGTTGTCATTCATTTTTAGTTCGGGTTCGGGACTAATCGTAACCCTGTAAGTGATACGGAGTAAAAAACGCCCGACACAAAGGCCGAAATTACGGACTTCGGGCTTAGAGAGTAGACCCCCTAGGTTAAGTCAGGGTTTTCTTAGACTATGAATGTTAATGGTACTTGTTGCAGTCTATATCCATATCCATCTCACATCTTAATCTTGCTTTTGTATTAAATGTTCGTGGTATTCGCGTGCTGACGTATTTTCCATACCGGTTCTGCTTGTACTCTTTCGGAGGATGTAAATGTTCCTTAGGTTCTCTCAGTACGTTTAGTTCGTCATCTATTAGTAAATTAGAGTAACAATAATTTGTATTTATACAACGCCAGAGTTTTCCTTGACCTTTTCTCACATAACAATAACCTTTGTATCTGAATAGAGTTCTGTTTTCCACTGTCGTTATTATTTCTCCTGAAATTTTTGATATCCTATTACTATTATTAAATGAATTAACAAAAAAATCGTCAATTGCAAGTTACCACCTCCATTTTTGAAGTCGGTACAGATGCAGATAAAATGATCAATAATATCTTCCTTATTTAAACTAAACTACCCCCTATTCTTTAAATAAGACTTCTATACTTACTTATATTTGACTGCTTTTTAAGAATATTAAATGAAATTACGGTGCTTTTACGAATCAGCTTTAATATTTAATAATAATTTATATTTAAATATTTAGTCTGGTACCACATTATATTTATAAAATGATTATGAATTGATCTAAACTACTGTTAGCATTAACCAGCACTTGTACTAACAATATAATGTATAATTATTATTTAATAAATAAATAAAGAAAAAGTACCTAATCTATTCAAATTGATTTATCTAAATATAAATTATTTTGATTCACATACCTAACAAAATTAATGTAATAAGTATACTTTTTAAAATAAACTACCCCCTATTCTTTAAATAAAACATTTGACTGCTTTTTAAGAATATTAAATGAAATGACGGTGAATTTACGAATCAGCTTTACACCAATATTTAGTCTGGTACCACATTATATTTAAAAATGATTATGAATTGATCTAAAATACTGTTAGCATTAACCAGCACTTGTACTAACAATATAAATTATTTAAATAAATAAAGAAAATATTACCTATTCTATTCAAATGGATTTATCTAAATATGAATTATTTTGATTCACATACCTAACAAAATTAATTTGATAAGTAGTTATAGGTTGATTTAGTAACCGACGAACCAATTCGTTTTCTTACAAAAATGAGAAAATGAATTGGTTTACAGACATAAATAAAAAAATGTTCTCATATCGCTTTTACTCCTACCATACTTACTAAATATTTGAAATAAATATGTGAGCGAAGCCAAAAGAGCTCTCTATTCAGTGTAAACTACAAATAATAATAAATAAACAATATCAAATACCAGAGCTTAGTAATCGGGCCCGCTGTAAAGCTACGCATTCACTATGTAACAACAGATTACAGCTCACTAGGCAAAAATAAGAAGGAATAGTAAAAATAAGTTAAGACACAATTCTTACATAAAAAATAAATTAATAAATAAAAGCTTTAAAATAGGAACAACAAGCTTATAACGGGATGAGATCTACACATCTATATAACCTCACAGCGCTTGTGATTGGCCGAAGGCTCGCTAAAAGCTAGCTGGTCTATTTTCTCAGTATCTCACCATGATAAATGTAGTCAATTGATGATTTCCCAAGCATAAAAAAAATAAAAAAAAGACTTGTGTGAAGTGAGCATGAAGTGAACTGTTATTCCATCTTGTATGGATTAACAGCTCATTTCATGTGAAATGTTTACAGAATCGCTTTTATACATGAATTAGTATCGAGTTTTATAAAAAGAATAGGTACTCATTGGCTCGAGCCAAGGTCATGTTGAGCCAGTGAGGCAACGCATACGTTTGGACGCCCTTTATGCGCCCAAGAAAACTGAGCATAACTACTATAAGTCCCTGAAGAGTTCAGATAGAATTCCTTAGGAGGGTGATCGTGCTCCTTTGGCTGCCGGAATACTGTTAAGTGCTGGTCTACTGAAATTGTGGAGAAGCAGTGCCTGGTGTGAAGGCATCTCCAGCTCCATTTACTCCTCGGAGTCTTGGTGTAGCAGAAACCCTGGTAGCGAAGGAGACGGCCGCCATTCTCCGTGTGTATTATCTCCGCTACAAAGTTTAAGGTTGTGTTTATAAGTCGTTATAGGACTTAAACTTATACATATAAGTTTGAAATTATTATTATCCTAAAGATAGCAACAGAAAAAAAAACACCGTCAGAAGGAAGAAAGTTTTTACAATACTTTTTTAAAAGAGGCAAGCAGAAACCAAGCATTCACCTAAGTACTGTATCTATACCCGAAGTATCATTTTACGTAAGGGACATTTACCCAAAATGAACCTTACAGCGATTACTTCAAGTGCCTTTTATGAAATATTCTAAAATGTCGCTTACATCAATTGATACTTCTGGTAGTATCGGTATGTGTATGATCTATACGTGGTTGCCTCTTGACTTCCAAACGATTTTATATAACACACCCATCTATTCTCCAGAAAAAAAAAAATCTTTATTGTACACCTCATAACAATCACAGGAAAAACGTTTATAAAAATAAGTGTACAATGGGCGGTCTTATAGCACAGGGCAATCTCTTTCATCCTTTGGTTGGACTGAACGAAATAAATTAGATTTAGGTCGATAATGATCCCAGCTGTAATGTAGAGCGCATCATTGTATGTCATTACTAAAGAACGTAAAGGAAATCATTACTTAGTTATAATACTGTTTTAGAGATTCTGAATTCAAATTCTCCATAGAAAATTTTGAATAAAGAATCTGCTTATCAGTATTTTGGCTAAGTACTGGTTATATTTTTTATGAATACGGCTGTATGTTTAAAAACAAAATAAATACGTTTTCCTGATAAAGCAACAAAAAGCCTACAACTCAATGCGTTGTTTTTCTTCCTTGCAAGATGCAGAAGCCACAAACAAAATAACTTTCTTGACATTAGTCATTAAAACTACATAATTCGTGTAGACTTTTTATTGATTTTAAACTCGAATATATCCACCACGACTCTCAATATGTTGCTTCATCTTATGATTGTGTTCAGTATGACCGTCGTGGATCTTCAAATCACCGTCCAATACAAGGAAAGCCTTGCACCTTGGTTGGTTGGTGCACTGCCATCTGGCCAGAAGTCTCTTCGTTTGGTACCGCTGGTAGAATGTGTATCCCTGGTACAAGACTAGCTGCTTGCCGTTTACCATCGTTATGAGCTTGGCTGAAAATATGTCGTTGTTACACAAATTAATAATAATATTGATTTAACAATATTTCTAACAATATAGTTAAAATTATTTAATTGTTTGACACCGGTACGTGGAGATTGTCTTGCTGTCGAGCATATGCCTCTCCTAGAGTTCGCTATCGAATACGATTCTGAGCTTGTCTTTTCCAAGTATGTCCCGCTATTTTTTAAATCTTGTCTTCCCATCTATGACGCTGGCTCCCTTTCCTTCTTTTGTATTGTCTCTGGCACCACTCTGTTACGTCCTTAGATCATTTATTCTTATTACTCCTAATCATATGTCCTGCTCACCTCCAATTCATTTTTTTTTATGTATACAATTTATGTGTTTTGCAATGAGTATGTTGAACTGTTTGTGCTGTACCATCAATTTAGTGTTTTACTATAGTTTTTGTAGTTGCAAATATCGTAGCCATTAAAACCACAAAATAATAATATAACATTTACTTCGTAAAATCTATACCAATGTTAGTAAACAATTTTCTTAAAATCTAATTAAGTAACAAATTGAAATAGAATAGCATTTAAAACTATTATAAAACTATATATGACTACAGAAATTTGACAAATGGCGGTCGTCAAACCATGTCAGAGGCCCTTGAGGCGGTTAGAAACTCTGACACCAGGGTGTGTGGGGTCGACATTACTACCCACTCGAAGGAGAAGGAGAAGAAGAAGAAGAGAAGAAGAAGACTACAGAAAAACTGATTGACGATAAAAAATATCGATAGTGTTGACTATCGCTAAAATTTCTGTTTTCCTAACGTTTGGTAAATATGAATGTAAATACTTACATAGTATTTCTAACTCAGATTTGTCTCCTATTATTTGATATCCCACTTTTTAGAGGTAAAATCCGTCATATTGATTTCTTTTTTGTATATTATATAACAAATGCCAGACTTCATAACAAATCGATTGACAAAATAATTCGACTCAGTAATTTAAGTGCTAAGAAAGAACATTTTTATTTGCTACAATAATATGTAAAGTTCCTTTTGGTTTTGCCGTAGTCAGTTCAAAATACATTTATAAATAATTTTTCAAATATCGAAGTATGTAATACATTTCATTTTAGACTCTAATGTATCGACCGTTACTGCTTTCGATGAGTTGTTTTTTCTTGTGATTATGTTCAGTACTGCCTTCGTGAATGTTCAAGTCTTTGTCCGTTACTAGGTACGCCTTACATTTCGGCTGACTGGTACAGTGCCATTTATCGAGTTTTTTTCTATCATACTGCTTGTAGAATGTGTAACCTTCGTACACAACCAATTGCTTGTTATTCACCATCGTTATAAGCTTGGCTGAAAACGTAAAGTTATTACACAAAATAAGTGGTAAGTTATTTTCGTCATCTTACTATATATCTATGCTAATCTCGACATCAGAGCCATTTGGTCTGTTATCCATTTTCGCCATTTTACAGGAGAGCAAAAATAAACATACAAAATATATTTTGTTTTATTATTTTGTAGATTTAGGAGTACAAGGCCGTCACTATTTATGCTTGGTTATTTGAGAATTGTCGCTGCCGGTTTTCCTAATAAATCCGGAAGGAATCTAGTTTTTATAACCGAGGGTAGGTGCATCAGACCCATTTTTTAAAGACCATCTACAATGAAAGAGTTCCATATCAACAAAACATGCTTCTATGAATCTTAAAGAAAATAATCTATTATGTTGTTTTATATTTATCGCAGTCATCACATGTATCAGGTAATTTAAAAGACAGATTAAACTTTGTTTTGAAAATTTTCCTATAGAGCCATTCTTTGGCTTGTTCTTCGACGCCATTTCCTGCTTTCACCATTTTATTTTTGTACTGTTTATACATAAGAGCCATATTAAGTTCAGGGCCAAGGTAACGCCGCTTGCTCTTTTCCCTGGTATAATGGCTCTCATAACTGGGATATGATGAAATGTGGTCAACTATCGATTTAATAATTGCATCATTAGTTTTGTTTGACGGAATATGTCGTCCTCTCCTGTCGTTTTCTGTCACACCACTTTCGTTTTTTTTACTGACTGAAATCTTAACATATTTTTCGCCAATTGAAAGCGTATTCAGAAACATTACTTTGCAAACACTTATTACGTCGTCATTCAATTTTAGGCTGTAATTGTAATTGAATTTTCTTTTGTCAGCTTCAAGAGATCTGTTTAATCTTGTTCTCACCTTAACCGTCTTGTTGACTCTGTCAGCAACATACTGCCTTCTTTGCTCCCAACTATTACAGTCAGACCAAAAATTATCAAACATTTTTTGTCTGACCTCTTCGCTAAGGTTTTCATAGCATTTTGCTCTGCAATTACAAGGCGGTTTCAGACACCGGGCTTCAACTTCTTTTCTTTTTTTTGCAACTTTCGATTGATAGGCCTTTCCCAGCAATCTTGCTTTTTTTGCAACATTTTTCTGCCAATTTTCTTGATTTCTTATTCTCTTTTTGGGAGCTTTTTTTGTTGAAGATTCTACTGTTGCTCGAGTAGTAGAAATGGGGTAGGTAGTAACACTATATAAAGCCTGATTTTCATCTTCATGTGTTGTGTCGCCTAGATGACTATTTGAACTGGCAGGCAAAACATTTACAACATTTCCATGAACATCGATAAGATTTTGAAGAGTGATGAGATTGTTATCTTCCTTGAATAAAAAACGTTTCACTTTATCCCTTTTTTGCCCATATCTAATATCAGAATCCAAAGATGGAATGGGAATATAATCTTTGTCTCCCACACTGTCATCGCTGTCAAAATCACTGAGTCTTGCTGGTGACAATGAGCCTAAAAAATAAAACTTACTTAAAATACACTATCAAACAATCATTCGAGTAAAATTTAGTTCATATATTGTAGTAAAAAAATGAGCTGATCTATACATTTATGTTCGCATAACTCGACAAAATGTATGAAGCAGGTAACATTTTTTTTATTGAAATATTAAAAGCTAGAATAAAAGTTGTAGTTCTAGTCACATTCATTAAGTATATTATACTAGCTTAATGTCAGTTATCGCGGTTGCATACGCAGTCGAAGTCAGATAAAAAGTAGCCTATGTCCTTCCGTGGGGTTCAAGCTTCCTCCATACCTAATTTCATCAAAATCGTTCGGTGCTTTAGCCGTGAAAGCGTAACATACAGACAGATAGGCAGACATTCAGAGTTTATTTTCATGAGTCATCATAAAGCTAGACTAGAATATATTTTAGTCGCCTTCACTCACAGATTCAATTCGGGGTTATCCGACTCGTTTTAGTGACGGTCGCAACGACGTCGCTGCTTGGGTACCTACGCTTTCTCAAATTAATGTTTGAGTTTGACATTAGTCGGGCAACTCCGAACTAAACCTGTAGGTAAGTACCTACAGATTTAATTCTATCTACCCCGATACCTACGCAATATTATTACTTACATAAATAAATGACGAACACAGTGTAATACTAAACCAAACAATTATTTATCGTTCTAAGTAAATAGGCACATACCTTGTCTCAAACGGGGGACCGACGACGACGGTCTTCTGTCATTACAAATAAACACCGCATCTAAACGAAATCAAAAATAGTTCTATACCAATGAAACAAGGTAAATAATTTTGATAATACAAATGACATTTATTTTTCGACTGATATTTACATGAAACCTACCGCAAAAATAATATTCTTATAATTTAATTCACGACCATAGAATTTTAAACGAAGATGAGACTAATTGGTTTTAAAGTATTGTGGATTGGATATCCGACTATTGCTACGTAAACGAAAATGTTAGTAAAGAGACATACAAATATATTGCCTAAACAAAAAGAAAGAAAAAAAATATATTTATGATTCAGTTAAAATATGATTCAGCAAAAATGGGACATCCGACCTTATGGTACTGATGTCGCCGAGGTATTATAAATGCAAAAGTTTGGATGTATGTTTGTGACTCAATCACGTCAGAACCGCTGAACGGATGTGGATGAAATTTGGCACACAGGTAGATTATAGTCTGGACTAACACATAGGCTTTATCCCGGGAGTGTGCCCTTGGAATAATTTCCGACATTCACGCAGGCGAAGCTGCTATCAGGAGTTAGCTTATCGCCTTTTAAGCGTATTTTAAATGAGTTGCCCTATGGAGGCAAAAAAATATTTGTGTATTTAGATATATATATATCTGAGCACAAAAATATTTTTTTTTGAGGTTGTATTAAAACAAAATACATGATTTAGTCATAAATATTTCATCATATAATTATTCAAGACATAATTATTAACATTTATGAATTTATTATTTTAGCATAATTATAATATTTTAGTAGTATGTAACTAATTTATATTTTAAATATGATTAATTTGTTATAAACCTATTTTGTGTAGTATTTTTAACACAAAGGTTGACTGGTAGCTAATACCTTTCTGAATTAAGTCCGCCTCTGTATCACTACTGCACATAAACTTTAAATAAATAAATGTTTTGAGTAAGTATATCTATATTCTTCCAATACGTGAATATGTGCCGCTAGGGTTTTGAATAAGTTTTCTTCTCCCATGACTATGTGTCGACTTATTGCTGTCCTTTATGTTCAAATGCGTGTCAGTCACGACGTATGCTTGACACACGTTTGAGTTCGTGCAGTACCACCGGCTGAACGTCTTGCTATTGTACTTCTTGTAGTAGCAGTACCCTTCATATAAAATCAGCTGCTTGCCATTTGTCATAGTTATTAGTTTGGCTGTAACGAAATAAACGATTAATAAAAAATGTTTATATTTTTTAAACATTTTGTTTATTCCTCTCAGCAAACTCTTTTATTTGACACACCTATGATATGGATATCAAATGAAACCTTGCATTTGTCATCCACAACAAACATGAATGCATACCTCAATCGCTCAGAGTTAACTGTTTTAAAATTGTGTTGTGTATGTGACCCAAACGTATTAAGAAACATGTAATACAGTTAACAAAATAAACTAACTAATTATGGAAAAAAAAGAAAAGAAATCAGTGAAACGTCTGCTTAGCAGTAGGTTCGGTAGGTCGGTATGGTTAAGTAAGGAAACTATTGATGAAAGTAGGTACCTGTTCTGTTATTGAAAACTTTGAACTATTAAAAGATGTTTCTTTTGTACAACCGTTCATTTCAGTGAAAAAAATGCCGAATTCAATATCTAAGATGGTTTGACAATAAAGTTGCAAGTGAAAAATAAAATAGCAGAAGGATTTTTAAATCCATACACAAAGGCTGTTCGATTAAACGTCAATTTTAATAACATATAGTTTAAATCAGTTGGTATATTGGCGCTGAGCTTATAAGGTGTAGGCGTGGAATTTGCGCAGGTACCTCTAGTATATACAGCCAATTGAGAAATCTAGGTGCCGCGTTCGATTTCAAATTGTCGACACAAAAGTAGCTACCGATCCATATTTTAGGAAATATTTTTGTTCACATGTCAATTTTCAATGTTGCTGACAATAATGTTGAATTGTCATGTCGGAATCAGCATAATTATGTTAAAGCTGCAACTTGCAATCTTCGCAAATTGGAGTTGAACACTGCAGGCAAATAGCTTTATTACAAGCGCAGCATGAGAATCTTGTCATCCTTTTAAGTCGGCTCGGGCATATGCTGCATTTTATTCTTTTTCGTTCTGTTTCTGGCTGGGGAGGTGATAGAGTAGCAGGTGGCAGATCCTTACCTAAGACTCTTCTGATGGTCAATCGAAGTTCTCTAGGCAGTCTATCGTTATAAACACGCTTTTTTAAACTAGGAAGAACTAACTCTCTTGCCAAAGACAGCAAGAAGTCTGCCCGTTTTAATTTGGCATCTGGACAACCTTGGTACAAGACATACGCATTCACACCGGTTAGATCCAATATTCTGTAAAATACTGCCATGGACCATCTACGAGTCCTTCGGCCGCATGAATAGATAGAACATTGTCTCTCAATTTCTTCAAACCCAGACTTAGAGCGAGTGTAATCAACAATCATTGTCGGTTTGTTGGTCACCTCATCTATACTTGGTTCGTGATGAGAAGATGAAATCAAAATTACAGCTTTATTTATGTTCGGAACATGAGATAACATCGTATAGTCGTTGGTAAACCCATATAAAGTGCTTCCTAGTTCTCTTTTTTTATTCGGTTGGAACTCACGAGGAATCACGGGATTCTTCCTTTTTAAAGTTCCCAAGTAAGTCAAATTCTTAGCATGTAAAACCTCCATCAGTTGCATTGAACTAAACTGGCTGTCAGCCGTTACATTTCTGTTGGTATATTCAATAGGCCTCGTTAATCTTATAACCGCTTGTGTTGGAACCTCAAGCTTTCTTTCTGCATCCGAAAGAAATTCCCCATCAGAATTTCCACAGTCTATGTGTGCATTATAAGCATAAGGTTTATCCGCATCACTGAGAATCCTGATTTTGATTCCATACCTCGTCGGCTTTTTTGGCATGTATGTTGTGAATTTGCACCGACCCCTGAACGGCAAAAGCATCTCATTGATGCAAGTCTTTGGACCTAGAGTATAATTATTTTGAGAGTTAGTTACATACTTTTCAAAAATATAAGATACTGCTGCTAAGGGGTCAGCTTCCAAGCGCTCTTGACGATCGACCGCATTGTCAAATCGGAGATAGCTCAGCAACATAGAGAATCGCTGGTTAGACATCACCATACGAAAAATGTCATGTGAAGTGCCATCAGTAGCGAACAAATTGTTGGAATCTGTATAATTGCATTTAAATACTGCGCTGTAATAAAGAAGTCCAAGCAGACTCCGTATTTCTGAATCATCGGTATCTTTGAGCTCGGTTTTGTTTGTGTTCGGATACTTCCCTCGGTGTTCATGCATTTTTAAATTTGTGTTTGCCACTACTGTCGCTATCATGTTAGCGTCAAACAGTTTTGACCATATTTCTATACAGCTTTGAAATGTATTCGTTTCATTAGATCGAGATTCTTGTATTACGTTAAGAGCTGGAGATTTACATGATTTTTCAAATTCATATTTAGACCACAAAAACCCACTTTTTCCAATAAAGTAAATAGTATCGGTTCGGCTATATTCTTTAGTAGTAAATGAACTCAGTGGCTGGTCTCCGTCATCTTCATCGTCACTGTCATTTTCACTACCACATGATTCTTCTTCCAACACATTGGGACCTCTGTTTCGTTCGCACTGATCTTCACTGTCAGAACTGTTTACTCTTTTTTGTACATTTTTGACCTCATAGTCTTCAGAATCGTCTGAATCACTAAATTTCTTTTCTTCTTTGAACGTCAGCCAAACTGCAGTTTTAGGTGTTCGTTGAAACTTCGTTTTGCAAGGTCGAGATTTGTCATCTTAAACGAGAAATTAATTAAAATTTAATGAATAAAGGAAAAGTAACTTAGCAGCTAAATATAAACTCGCTGACGTATTCAGTACCATGATGTATCGACATTTGTGTGTATACTGGAGTCAAGTCTCCCGAGTATCTGAACTTCGAAAAATGCATGCAAAGCCGGATTTAAAGGCTGTACTCACACTGTCAGGTTTGATACTATTTGTGGGATTAAGGCGAAGATACGACTAAGAAGATATTGTGGGAGCGAGAGGGTCAGTTGTGCTATTAAAGCTAGCTAGCTATTGACAACTCTGATGTGTCACTAGTTCGTATGAAGAAACACATGAAACTAGGGCCAGAATGACACTTTTATTTTTTTTTTATTATTCATAACACACAGATTTTATTACAAAAACTGAAATTAGTTATCGAACTAACTAGTTTAAAATACAAACATAGTTGCTCGTTAACATGTACAAGCTATTTAACAAAACTAACTTATTTTATCTACACTGACTACGTAATGTTCTAATTAAGATTTCAATATCAATTGTATAAAACACGTACTTTTTTTCGTGGGTAACGTAAAATTAAAACCATTACAGTTCAACATTTTCCTTCGATTTTCAAACAACTGCATCATAAAATAACTTTTTGATTTTTATAGCACTCTTACTTTTTAATTAATTGGCGCGGGCTCATTGACTTAAGGTGGAAGCTCCCGGGTAGGCCGCGAAATTCAAATTTTCTTACGTTTTTTCGCAATTTGCAGGTCACTGTCAGGTTGTATCTAGGTCAAAATATGATTCGCGGCCGTAGCACAAGTATGTATTTATAGAATTATAATCATTAAAATCATCAATACAATTCTTTCAGAATTGATGACAAATGTAGTATTTCATGAAATCATATTATTTGTCAACCAATTTGAATTTGGCGGGTTACCCTGAACCTTTAACCTTAATCAATGAGCCAGCTTTCACCATAGTATCATTGTCTAAGGATGCGCGCGCTGCGCAGTCATACAAAATGAAAACATCCGCCATATCACATTTTTATTCCGTGGCTGTGAGTTTGGAATAAACTATTTTTTTCCACTTATTTTATTTCAACTGTATGAGTGAAGATAAAAATAGTGTATGCAACGGCATATAATTAGGTATTAAAACACTCGTGTGATAAACCCACACTCGTGTTTTAATGACCTCTTTTATATAACCGTTGCATAAACTACTATTATGGGAGCAAATAATCATGCTGATTTTGCTCATGTGGTATATTTGAGTTGCGGGCAGTGTATCAGCGCCTTTACTTACACTCGAATATACCTCCCATCTGCTGTTTTAAACAAATTTCTTCTCTCATGATTATGGTCCACTTTACCATCGTGTATGCTATACTGCTCATCGGTGACTAAGAAACATTTACATAAGCGAAAGCTGCTACAATGCCATTTTTCGAAACCTTTTCTCCCTTTCTTTCCTTTATACATTCTATTGAAAGTATAACCGTCGTATAGTAGGACAGCAGCACCATTTCCCATAGTTATCAGTTGAGCTGAAACCAAGATATTCATAGATGTAAAAGCTATCATTTGAATGCTAGATGATTACTTTAAAATAATATTTCAAAATAAGGTAACTTGGCTTAGGTAGTTGCGGTAACTGAAAAGAGCCATTCGAACGTATAATCAAATGCTAGGGTCATCATCATCATATCAGCCGAAAGACGTCCACAGCTGGACATGGGCCTCCCCCAGGTGGGGGGGGGGTTTGCCATAATCACCACGCTTGGCAGACGAGCGATCGCAGTGTAATTGTTGCAATGTACCTACAGAGAATGCTGCTGCCCATTTTCTGATGAGTCCCTTAGTCGCCTCTTACGACACCCACGGGAAGTGATGGGATGGTGCTATTCTTTTACGTCCGACACCATACGGAATGATAGGATACGATCTGAAAAAAGGTTTGAAATTAATGAAAAAAAAAAAACGTCACGAAACTAAGAAAGTTATTAATATTAATGTAACACAAAAAGTAATTAACTTACCACTAGAAACATATTCATTACATAATTAACAACAGAACACTAAAACTGAGGAAAGCATTGGCGTTAGCTTTCTTTTTTAACACTATAATGTCCTTTTTTATAATTAAAAAAATGAGTGAACGCCTGTGTATAAAACTCGCCACATGGAGAGGCCTCGGACAGCCGACCGGGTAAACCATCTGGAGTAAAGCCAATGTCACACGCTATACATTTATTTACATAAGCAAGCAAAAGTTCAAGCACATCCAAAGTAGACATTTATCTTAATTGCATTTTTAGTGCAGCCGTGAGACGCAAACTAGTTTGTGTCATACTATTTTTGTTGTCTCTGTGTACACACCATGCGTATGTGCTAAATATTTTTATTCTTTATTTCTTTCAAAAATTAAACATTCGGCGGTGGGGTTAATAGGGAATAGGATACAAATTTTCAATATTCATTATGTCACCTGTTTATTTCATCATCGAAAATGTTTCTCGACAAATTTGAAAGAAAATTATTGTTCCCATAACCCGAGACAATGTTCTTTCTGTTTTTATTGGTCGGTTGTTCTTGAATGGTGATACAATAGTCTTGTGTACCTAAGGTTTACACTCGAATATAAACCCCAGTCGGTGTTTTATGGAGCATTTTCTTTCTGTGATAATGCGCCATGAAGCTTTCAGTAACGAGAAGTTTTTCGTTGAATATAACGAAAGACTTGCAAGGGCAGCTAGTGCAGAACCATTTCTTCTCTTTTTTTCTCTTATAGAACGTATACCCGTCATACAAAAGAAGACTTTTACCATTTATCATAGTGATCATTTCAGCTGAAAATAATTTCAGAATTTAATTATCATATCAGTCAATTTCCGTAAACCGCTGAATGTAACTCTCCCAAAGAGCTAATTAACTCCCCAAATTATATGATAAGTATAAATTTAATAAAAGTATAATAATGAAAATTAAATTGTTGAGATCAAAAATAATACTTATTCTGTTTTATTATTCAAAATTACAATTAAAAAAATTAAATGTGAAAATATAACACGATTCAACTTTAAATTTAAAAATTGTATCTCCCATACAAAATGGTGTCAGTTAACAACAATTTTGTATGGGAAGTTAAAAATTTTTAATGGACTGAAATAATTACAAGCACATATACTGCGAAAAATAAAAAAAATGCGAGAAATTTTCAGTGGGTTACTAAAATGCATGGTTTGTATAAGAGATTTTATTAACAAGATAATCTGTAATATGTAATATCTTAAAAATCTAGTTGTAAAACTAATATACTTACAAATGAAAAACACCGTAAAAGATACGGCTATTCTATTCACATGTTTGAGGTCAACGCCCAACAAATAAATTGCGGTGTATAACATTCATAACCCTGAGAGCCTTTTTTATAAATTGGAAATCATTAAATGACTCTTTCCGTTCTGGGTGGTACAGAAGGGAGAATCAGACTCTTACTGACTAAAACCCATCCGTGCTCCTCCTAGTGCCCTTTGCGTTCCAGGGCCGCGGTGACTCTTTCGAACAAAATCCGCAACCCTGGCAAGCCTGAGGGCCTAGCACGAATTTTTGACGTATAGCAACGTTAACGTAAGTGAATTTTGAATATAAAGACTGCAACTCCATAGTCTTTTGTTTTAATCTAAGGGCCTGTGCACACCACGTTTTTTAAACGCGCCGTTGACGCGCGTTTGTAGCGATACAGACGCGATACGCACGCGAGTCAGACGAAGTCTGTAGAGATCTGTAGGATAGAAGCGCGCTGTCGACGCACGTTTCTAAAACGCGCGTCAACGGCGCGTTTAAAAAACGTGGTGTGCACAGGCCCTTAGGTGACATAGGTAAACAATTTGTGTCATACAATACAGAAACATTCGTGCTAGGCCCTCTCCTAACTACTTTAACAGACCCACTGAGATCGCGAAAAATCTGCCCCATACGTGTATGTTAATTTTCGCGATTTCTGGGTTGGTCCCATAATAAAACTTGTTCAAACGATGAATACAATGACCCCTTTTCCTACCTTTTGCGTTTATTCTGTTTAAGTTGTATACAAGCTAAATTTTCAAGTAATATTTCAGGCGGTAAAAGTAACTTTTACTATGAGATGAACCCTGAAATATGAAAAAATGCTGTTTATTTCATTTATGTTCGCTACTCGACCAAACGTAGGCAATTTCCCAGCTCCCAGTTCTTTTACCAGCACAATTAATTGTAGCCCTTTATATTGTCAGATTAATATAAAAATAAAAGAAACAAAGTTCTTCCAGTGTTTCCATACCACATTAACCCAAAAGCTACATTTTTAATTACAACTTACAAGGACGAAATATTATTTACTTACATCCTTCGATCAAGAATACACTAGATGTCTGATTAGCACTTGAAAAACGGCCAGAGAAATAAGACCACAAATAAAAGTGTGGTCTTATTTCAAATTAGGAACATCCAACCGTAGCCAAGAAGAAAATTGAACTTAATGTTCGAGCGTAAAGGTTTATAATAAAAGGTAGAAATTTTCCCGACGTAGTTTTGTTCCTGATATATTTAATCTAGTGAATTCTTGACCGAAGTTTACATTAAACAAAACGCACATTACTCAAAATTAAACACAATAGGACAAATTAAACACCTAGGATATCGGACAGGCCAAATTTTAACTAAGCGCTCCCTAATAAACAGGGTGACCATAATTTTTTTTGACAATCTTTCAGGGGGTGATGTGGATGCATAAAAAAATAATAGGAAGGTTCATAACGTGAAAATACGGTGAAAAGCTGATTTATTTTTTTCGCGACATCAGGGTTGGTCCCATAGTGAAAGTTGTTCATATTCATGAATAGGAAAAAAAAACATCTTTTACCCCAAAAATAATGCCAACGAATATGTCTGTATTGCTTATAGCGTAATCGATAATTATTATTATCAATAAATTTTATAAAACAATTTAAATGCATACAATGAATTATATTTCTTTCGCTTAAAACTGTCAATTCATCTTGTTTTATGTGTATTGTGCCAACGGTTCAACCTAAATATTGCTATTAAGGCACATACATAAAAGATTTGATCGCCATTGGATTAAAAAGCAGACTTTTTGAGTTAAGGATTCCGCAGAGGAGCGACGACACGATGCGACAATCATACTTATAAATTATCAACCAATATTACAACCATAAAATTCAAAAAATTCAAAAAAAATCAAAATTCAAATAATTTATTTCAAATAAACCATTCACAGGCACTTTTGAATTGTCAAGGTCGGTCAGTCAAAAAGATGAAGCTATTTGCACGTTCCAAAGCGTAGATCTCTATGGAGAATAACGTGCAAGAAACTCCACGGACACTCTTTTAAATTATTTTTCTTTACAATTTTATGGTTACATCATTCCTGTTGAAATTATACAAACATATATGTGAGAACGATGTAAAAAGAAATGCACGTTAAAGTATCCGGAGTAAAAAAATAAAAATCAACAACAATTTAAATAACAAATCATTAAAATAAGCCGTGGCAGCCGAGAGATGACCAGTCCAAACTGACGGCGTCCGTTCACGAACATGACGCACGCGTTAGCACCATTCGGCGCATAATCACTGAACTCATCATTATGAACAATTTTTACTATGGGACCAACACTGAACTCGCGAAAAGGAAATCGACTGCCCATACATTTATGTGCGCATATCTCAAATAAATGTACTGAACAGCTGATTTTTTTCGCGATTTCGGGGTTGGTCCCATAATAAAAGTTGTTCATAATAATGAGTAAATTGACCCCCTAAAAGGTTTTATATTTGACGTTTATTTTTTTACACGTTGTATATCCGTAAATCATTGTTTTGAAAAAAATGTTTTGCCGCATTATCGCTTCGTGTCCGTCGGCGGGGGCGGGTACAATTATCTCAAGCTATTGCAAAAAAAGCCTTATCCAATTGCGGTAGACATCAATATGTCTTAACATACTTTCCATCAGGACATCTGTGAATTGGTCGCATTTCATGAGGATGTTCTAGTAAACATTTGATGATATTGTTGTGATCGTCCAGAAATAAAAAAGACTTACACCTAGGGAAGTTGGTGCAGACCCATTTGTGTCCTATCTTCACTTTGTACCTGTAGAAGAATGTGTAGCCGCGGCAAAGGGCCCAGGTCTTGCCGTTCGCCATTTGAATTAGGCAAGCTGAAAAGGAGAAGCAGTATAGTAAAATTATCTACGTATTTAATATAATTTATAGATAAGATGCATCATTATATTAAACAGAAAATAAACCTTGTACCATTTTTTATTCAATTATTGAAGACCTTAGACTTTGTAAACTCATGAACACACCAGTAAGAACTACCATTTACCTTTACCATTCTTGAAGTTACCAAGCTTTAATAAAATTTTCATGTACATATACAAGGTATAACAGAATAAACGCAAGGGTTATTGTACTCATCATTATGAACAACTTTCACTATGGGACCAACACTGAAATCTTGAAAAAATAATTGACTGCCTGTAGTGTATGCACGATTGTGGTGGCGCCTCATTCATTCACTAGCCGTAGCCGGGAGCACACGTGTTCTGTATCTTGCATACCCTATATCCACCTGAGTGCTTATAAGTGTGTTTTATTGGCTCCTGAGACATTACACTGCCCCATACATTTATGTGCGCATAACTCGAAAATGTACTGAACAGCTGATTTTTTTTTCCATGATTTCGGGGTTGGTCTCATAGTAAAAGTTGTTCATAATGTTGAGTACAGTGACCCCTTAAGAGGTATTGCGTTTATTCTGTTACACCTTGTATAAACCCAGGAGTTTAAGCTAGGGCTTTTCCACGAGCAGGTCATTCCTTTCAATGACACTAGGTAGGAATCACCAAAATATTGTTGCACTGTTGGTTTCCCCCCTCACGGTGCTAAGTTAAACGTTGAAAAGCCAACAGGGCAATCATTTAGTTATTCTTTAAAAAACGTTGCCCCACACTAGGAATTTCTCCTGTATCGTGGGTGCGTTCACAAACATATAAACTCACATACACAAACAGCCAGACCCGGAACAACTATCTGTAGGCCATACAAATATTTGTTCCGTGCGGGAATCGAACCCGTGACACGCAGCGCAGCAGTCGACCGCTCAACGATTCAACTGTCTTGGATCCCGCCACGTGGACAACACCGGTTTCGGAGGCATTTCCTGTATTTATTTTAATATATGAGGCTACTATCACGCTTTGATTATTAAGTAAGACATCACTTTTAAATGCATACATTTAATTATAGATTATTGAAAATTACAGTTTCTTTAACTTTTACCTGTATTTCTTTGAATAAAAGAGACTACTAATATGCTTTGATGATTAACAAAGTAAGACATCACTTTCGAATTTACACATTTAAATACAAAATAATGATTGAAATTACAATTGCTTTAACTTCTAATTTTGATATATGTGCCATCCTCACACTTAAAATAATTAAGTCTGTCATGATTATGGTCTTCGAAAGACTGAAGTATTGTTCCTTCTTCTGATACAAAAAGGAACGCCCGACACTTGGATGTTCTCGAACAACGCCATCTAGCGCCATACTTAAGAACTGCATGCTTATAGTACGTGAAGCCGTTCTTCATCAAATATAGATTTTCTTTGCTGCCTGCTTTTACTATTATGAATTCCACTAAAATAAAATAAAGTATTAGGGATTGACGTTCTTGTGGGGCATTTGCTAGTTAAGAAAAAAAAACATTTTGAAGTACATTTGAGCATTACTTAAGAGTACAAGCAGGCCGTCCTGCCTGCCAGGGTTGCGGAAAGATATTGTATGATGGGAAATAAATAAATAATAAATAAATAAATGATTTCCCATCCTCAAAAAAAAAAGAAAAAAAACAGGCCGTCCTCGTGAAGGTATTTTGTGAGCAAGGCTTATACTAGGGATTGCCATCCCGTTTTAGACAGACCTCTTTGCAATTTTGGTTGAAGCAATCATATCAGTGTCGTATTATCGCTATCTTAACTTTATGGTGTGGTGCACATAAAACAAAGAAAGTAAGAAAACTAGTTTATTTGACACACACAGAAACACACTAAAATGAATGAAAACTGGACAGTAAAAGCTTGTCAATGAATGTATGTACCTACTTGTATTTGGTGAAATACAAGTAGGTACATACATTTACAAATATGTAGGTGCCTACAAAATTTTATAACTCTTGCTGAGTCTACTAGTAAAGTTTAATAAAAGTGCCATCAGCCGTTTTGTAATACTGCGTGCGTTCGTGGTTGTGATTTTCTGATGACTTGATGATTTCACCGGTTTCTGACATAACGACGTATGCGTGACACTTCGATGTTCTCGAGCAGCGCCATCTATCGCCGGCTTTAAGAGTTATATGCTTGTTATAAGTGTAGCCGTTTTTCATCATCTGCGGTTTGTTTGAACCGTGAACAGTTATTATTTGCACTGAAATGTATAAATGGAGACGTATTTTTTAATTCATATTCTCATAATGTGTCTGACGACATGCTCAAAATTTCATTTAATAGTTCTAAAAAAAATATGGCGAGTCTGGCTCCAAGCAATTTCGAATGATTAGGTACTTAGAATGCCAATCGATCATAGTTGTAGTGATAATTTTTCAACTTTTAACTTCACAACCCCCTATACTACCCGCTAGTGAAATAATAAACTGTTTAAGTATCAATAAAAATTGGATAGGTGTATTTAACTATAGTTTCACTAATTGCACACGATTCAAATGAACAAATTCCACACAAACCTTAATAATAACTTCTCAACAACATTAATTACATACACAAGTAGAATCTACGCTTACTATGAATAAAGAGCTTTACTTCTTATTCAGTGGGTGAACTAAACTCCACTTCCCGGAATTATGCCTGCAGTAGACAGGGGCCAGATGCCTATGGTTAAAATCTCCAGCGATGACAGTCATGCTGTAGTCCGCAATAACGAACGCGCGACAGTCATGCTTCATTCTTGAAGAACATTTGTAACGCGTCATGCCTTTTTTCGACACAGAATGGAAGCTATAGGTGAACCCGAGGTATTTAAACAGTTGAGCGCCACTGACTAGTTCTATAATTTCACCTGTAATTTTAATTAAGATTAATTTGATGCTTTCGAGGTTCAGGTTGGAATTTGTACCTGTTCCTTCAAACCTGTCTTTTGCGGCCTCTATCGATGCCGATGCGTACGGCACCCAATCAATCAATATGCCTAGCCTTTTCGCAACTGTGATGGGTTCCAGTCCAACCAGACGCAGCTGAGTACCATCGTCAAAAAATATTATTGCCCGACATTTTGAACAGCTTAAAAATTAGTAGAATTGGCCCTCTGATTGCTTTGAAATTCGATTAATTTCATGACCTAGCGCAGTAGTTTGTGTGCGGCGGTGACACAAACGGCCGTCTTCCAAAAGTTATTTCGTGACCACCGCTTATGCATAATAGGGGTACTGCAGGGACGTAGTCATCCCGTTTTAGATAGACCTAAATGAATGAGAAACGGACTGTAAATTTTATCAATGATATTTATTTGGTAAAAAATACAAGTATGCACATACAAATTTATAAATGCGTACCTACACAATTTTATAATTCGTGCTAAGTCTAATTTTTAACCCTAATATAAGTGCCATCAGCCATTTTGTAATAATGATGGCGTTCGTGGTTGTGATTTTCTGATGACTTTATGACTTCACCGGTTTCTGATACAACGACGTATGCGTGACACTTCGATGTTCTCGAGCAGCTCCATCTAACGCCGGCTTTGACAATCATATGCTTGTAATAAGTGTAGCCGTTTTTCATCAATTGCGGTTTGTTTGAACCGTGAACAGTTATTAGTTGCACTGTAATGTATAAATAGAGACGTATTTTTTATTTCATATCCTCATAATGTACAGTCTGACGACATGCTCAAAATTTCATTTAATAGTTCTAAAAAAAATATGGCGAGTCTGGCTCCAAGCACTGCAGCACTGCAACAACACAGTCTGCGAAAATTCTCAGCATTACATTTAACAGGTAAACTCCTCACAATCTAAGAAGCCCGATTTGACAGCAGGATAAAACATTGCTTTTCCAGTGAGTATGAAAGAGACATGAAATACATACATGAAATCGATCTTCTATCCCTCTCTACTCGGCTGTCAAATCGGGCTTCTTAATTGTGAGGAGTTTAATTCTAAAAAAATATGGCTCCATGCAATTTCGGAAGACTAGTACTTGGATGCCCATCAATCATACATAACATAACATAGTGATTATTTTTTCTCAAACATGCTTGGAAATTTGAGCATTATTTTGACAACCTACTTCGAGATAAAACCGAAATTGCTGTACAGGGGCGGATTTTTATAAATTTATACCTAAATAAAAAATTGATTTTTTTTAATTAAAATATATTATTGTGGGTTTAATGATTTTTAGAAAGAAATGTAAAGTTCATTAAAATCCAAAATACATGAATTTATTAAAATAAATCTTGATTTATTGGTATTTTAATACTGATATTGAGATTCAAATGTTCCACTGAGTTACAAAATTGGCTTCTAGTTAAATAAAAGACGTATAATTGTAAAGGCATTTTAATTAAATAATATTTAAAATCACAGTACAATAATCAGTGATTACCTATTCTTTGAAGTTTTTAGAGAAATATTAAATATTTCAACAATATCTGACTAAATTCGCCATAGTCAATGTTTCTTAAGAACTTCGATCCTGTTAAAAATTAAATTACACTTATTACTATTTAAAAATTATATCACTAGGGAACACAAAAGTTTGATATAAAGCAGTGGGATAAATATTTAAAATACGATTTCCAAAATATTATTAGAGAGGACCATCAGTCATGGAACACCGATGTAAGTCAGGGGAAAAGTAAGGTTTGTGTTACAATGATATGATATTCTGACATTTTTACAACAGTAGAAGTGAGCGTTTTTTATTTGTCAGACATAATATATTACATTTGCATTGTGCTTGAATAGGAGTAACTGACGATCCTTTAGAAGATTGACACAAAAGTCCACATTTTTACTTAAACCTAAGATATCAAGAGATCCGGTGTCTTTTAGAAAGAAAACTTGAAAAAAAAAAAAAATACCTTACTGACATATTAGTAATAACATTTTTGGTAATAAAAATAACAATCACATACCTCGTCTGGAAATAAACACTAGCGATGCTGAAAGGGATATAAGTATGAATGAAATTAAATGAGATCATTGAGAAATGTGATTGGCGTGAAATTGAATGCAAATAAATGATTAATTATGAATGATAGAATTAGGAACAGTGTAGTGTAGTAAGGGAACAATGTGGTGTGAAAGAAGATGTATGACTAAAATTGAGAAAGGAATGCTAGTGGTTTAGTCACGTGGAGAGGGAGTAGTTTATAATAATCAATAATAATAACAATTTTGATTCCACATGACGAGAACCTCGTGAAAGCTGAGAAAGAGAAACAAATCAAGTATCTTGACTTAGCACACGAGGTTGTCGACATGTGGAATGTGGACTCGTCTGTCATTGTGCCAATTGTCGTTACGGCCAATGGCTTAATAGTCAAAAGCTTCGACAACCACCTGTCGAAGCTGGCGTTACGCAGTTGGGTAAAGGGCCTGATACAGAAGGCAGTACTCCTCGACACGGCTCGTATATTGAGGAGGTTTTACGGTTATATATATAAATCACATCAATGACGTATTGGAAAAAAACTAGGTTATATCACAAATATAGTTAAAATGCTTGCAGTTGTCACTGCAATCTTACAACTTACAATTATTTTGAACTTTTTCTCTTCTTTTTTCACCTTTTTAAGTATGAGTTACGAAAGTTTTCAGCGATTTGGTTGCTCATATCACATCATGTTTCATTTCAACATTAGGTATGTCTTTTTTTTTTGTTTACGTTTTTGCTCCCTCCATTTTTTTCGTTTGTTTTCTTTTTCTTGTTCCGTTAATTCGCCAATTTTTTTTGTTTTGGATTTAACTAGGGCCGCATGCTTTTTCTTGTGTTCTTTAAACTTCTCTGGATCTTTTTTAAGTTTCTCTCTATATCTTTTTGCTCGTTCTGCAGTTGTAAGAGCTACTGTGATTCCTATAAAGTAATGCAGGTGTTAAATTGTTCAGATTATACAGTATTAGCGACCCACCCTCACTTTGATTCCTTTTCAACAAAATAAAATAATTATAGGTTTCTTGCATGGATGTCGGTTGTCACAGTAAAAAGTATCCCATGTCGTCCTTGTCCAGGATTCAAGCTATCTCCATATCAAAAATTAAAATCGATTCAACGGTTTAGCCGTTAAAACGTAACAGACCGACAGATAGAGTTATTTTAGCTGTTAATAATATTAAAAGGGATATTAGTTAGCTGTAGTATAGATTCCAGAGATTACCTCCGACATATAAACAAACACACTAACCGACTTTTCTTCCATAATACAGCATAATGCCCGTCATTTACATTAAAAAGTAGAATATTAATAATGATTCTACTATTTCAAAAGCGGCTCAACATTAGCTAGGAACCATTCCGACAGTACTAGCTTTCTGTTTAATGCATAATAAGAAATCAGTCCATCTGTTTGAGAGCAACCATGTTATAGGCAAAGCCTTCAAACTTTTATCATCCCTATTTATATCGTCACAAGTAAAAAAAAAAATACAAAATTTAGCGTTCAACTGACTAACAACGTGTTCGACTGACTAACGTTTTTCGCAAAGTTGGTCAGCGGAGCATAACGAAACCGTGGCAAAGACAATATTAACTTTTCTGTGGACATAATAAACTTAATTTTTGGGGGACTGCTATATATTTCATGCAAATGGAAGATTAAGTAATCATTGAGAACTAATAATATACCAAAAAGCTGATTGTTACCTTAAAAAACGCAGGAAATCTGTTAGCACTTCACCTTAGCTTCACACTTCACTGACTCACGAAACAGGCTGAATAATTCAAAATGGCGGGCGGTGCGCCTGTCAGAATGCTAGCAAGACTACCAGTTTATTGTAAAAATATGCATGTTGCTCAAATAGTCAGTGGAATATTCCACCAATGTAAAATTTGGACTAAGATTTCTTACTAATTAGTTATTACCTACTTAATTAGCTTACAAAGCGTTTACTGTTTAATATTCGAAAAACAATGAATATAGCATGAGAATCAGAACTATTGAGTTGTAATGAAAAGATGAAAGTTGCAAACTGAAGAGAGGACATTGTAAAAATGCAATAAAGGATTATTAATTTCGCATTATTTTAATTAAAATAATATACGGGTAGTATTATATGTATAATTTTAATTATATATCTTTACGTTGGAATTTTTAAGTTGACTAAGTATTAATTTTTCCGAAAAACACCATATAAATACTACAAATCTATATTAGAATGGAAGTTGTTGGACACACTGAAAAGTCACCACACATCAGCCACATACATGTGAGTAGCGGCCGGCAAAAGTTGTATAAAAATCCATATCTGTCGTGGTTTAGCGGCCAAATAAATTACATAGTAAACACACAGTAAATAATGATAACGATGGATTGGCTATCCAATGCATCGTATTCATTATTTTCTCGAGATAGATAGATCTATGGTAGGTAGTATGTTCTTTAGAACTCGTTCTGTAAAAGCTCGTTTACTTCTTGTACGAAAGAACTACAAAAACAAAGTGCTAAAGAACTTCCACTCCACACAAGAAACAAACGAGATTTTTTCAATTTTAAGTTCATGTATTCCGCAAAATATTGGAATAACACAATTGCCATAATTTGCTTTACACCAGCTATAGTACCTATACCACGATAAAATCACTCTACATATCAGTTTGTAAAATGTTGGTGAAAGGTAAGTAACAAAAACCTTGTCGTTTCTTAAAGGACTGTTATGTAATACATAATTGGCTTACCATTATAATGAAGTTACAATAAAAAATATATCATTGTCCAAAATATTGAACACAATGAGAGTGCCAATTCTATTGAGAGTACATTTTTAATTAACATTCGCATTCAGTTTCAAAAAATCTAACAAACTCTCGAGTTACACCTAACCTAACATTTATATCCACATTTTTAAAATAAGTTTGTAGAAAAAAAAAAAAAATGTGACACCACTCGAGCACTGACATGTGAGAATTCCAAAATAAAAAATAAATCTTACGTAATAGTAATAATAAACATTAAATTCGCGATAAACTCCCGGCACACCGGTCTGCCGGCAGAACTAGGTATTACATAAATCAAAAACAAAATTAGCCTACTTTTAAGGGTTGTATCCCTTTCACGATAGATGGTACAATATCATTTGCTACTTGGTTTAGTTCAGTATTATGTACTCTGTGGTTTAGTTGGAGTTGAATGGGAAAATGTGTTCCAGAGTAACATTACATTGGGCCGAAGTTTCGTTTGAACATTGTAACTGACAACAAGACCAAAAATAAATACTATGGAATCCTAAAAATTATGGAATAAAGGGCAGCTTTAAAACACATTAAGCAATATTTATAACGATAAATCTAGTGAAATGGAAATATCATACAGGGTGACTTTAAATTTATAGGCAACTTTCTGCGGGTGGATCTGCTTTCATTTTGATTTTTAATTTATTTTTTGACCACACCGCAGTTTCTCCATGGTTATGGACCTCATGACCCTTTATCATATGCTGCGATCTATTTATAAGTAAGTAAGCAGTACAGTTTGGACTACTGCAGTTCCACTTGACTACATCTTCAGTTAGATCGATATTTTCTTCTTCGTAGACAAACTTCTTATACACTAATACCCTCTTGTTTCGGTTGACCAGGAATACTCCACCGACTACTTTTTTACCTGTAAAAATATAAATCACCCTGAACGTTCTGTAAAGTTGCTCTTTACTGCACTTTGCTAAAACGAATGGCGACATCTAAACTGCGATACAGGAAGTTTAATATGGATGTATTTATGTATCCATTTTAGTGTTACTTTATTTCTGTGCAACAAATACCAAAGACACGGTTGGCGCAGTGGTTGAGCGATTGACTGCTGCGCTGTGACGCGGTTTCGATTCCCGCACGGAACAAATATTTGTATGGCCTACAGATAGTTGTTCCGGGTCTGGCTGTTTGTGTATGTGACTTTAAATGTTTGTAAACGCACCCACGACACAGGAGAAATTCCTAGTGTGGGGCAACGTTTAAAAAAATAAATAGCATAACTTCACCAGGCTATTTTTATCCATTTCAGGTTGCCTGGAAAAGATCGCGGAATGCGATAAGGCCGCCAAATTGTATGTTTTTTAGTTTAAGGTTTCCTTTATGTATTTTTAATTTGGTGTACAATAAAGTATATTTATATAAATAAATAAATAAATAAATAAGAGACTTCGACCTCTGACTTTGTTTCGGTGTTTTTTCTCAGATTGGTCAGTTAGGAAACACCGGTCTCATCTAGATTAATTTGACAAAAAAGATTGACGTGTACAAGTTTTATTTAGTGATCGATGTATTTGCCAAATAAATATAATTTATCATAGCTTTAGGCATTACAATTTGCACCAAGGGTCAGTCCTTACCTTCTAATGGCGATTGTGACTTTGGCGTCCGACATCCCGAAAGTCCCCTGGTGGTCTCTGAATGTTGATTATTTTGTGCTCTGGGCAACCGCCCAGAGCTGACTTTGGAGATCTGGAGAGATCCATTGCGGCCTAGAGATGGAGATTGTTTGCCTAGAAATGAGCAGAATCAAAACTGAGTACTTGTTCAGTGAATTTGACGGTCTGTCTAGTTCTGTTCCTTATTATCTATTTATAAAGTTCCTCTGCGAAGTAAATCTAAATGGATTCTTACATTCCAAAGAAAAAAAATAGTTTTCTAACGTTTTACTTAAACAATGTAAAATAAAACCTGAATACGAATATTTTCCATAAAAACATTCAATAATTACATTGTTAAAATTATAAACAAACTTGGTGAGACGATGTCCTGGGAGAAACGAACACGTGAATTAGATTTATACAAAATATAAACATAGTTAAAAAATCTCAACATTAACGAATACAAATTTTAACAGCCTTTGTAATCGCGGAGTGTTACAACCAGTATAAAAATCTGATTTTTTATACATTTTAGGTTGAAGTAAGGCATCGCTTGATTCTGCGGTATAAGATACTGGGGCAACGTCAAAAGGTTTATGCACGTTATGTTAGACTACCACCACAACAATCGTCGATCGATGATACAGATCGACGTCGGTCGATTGTTATAGTAGCTTTTGGTGTAGTTTACTGTCGATCAACGTCGACTAATCAATTTCACCATCGATCGAACGATCGGTTGTAGTATAGCATCCTTGCTGAACCACTTTGCCCCCTTGAGGGGGTAACCTAACCTAACCTAACACAGAAAAGACGTAAGACGAGGACGGGGCACAGACGGGGCGCCGTCGCGACTTTTTAAAACATATAGAAAAGACGAGGCACGGACGTGACGTGGTTATTTATGGTGGTGTAATTGTGTGTGACAGCGAGTCCTGCCATCCGCGCCTACCCGCCCGCACCTCCGTTCCCGCCTGTCCCTCGTCCGTTCGCGCCCGTGCCCCGTCTTTTCTGTATGTTTTACAATAGGGCGCAGACGAGTAAGCGTCGTGTCCGCGCCTTGTCCTTATATGTTTTGCGTCGCGACCCTCCTATACATTTTGTATGAAAAGTATGTGGAAACGACATACCTACCTATGTCCGCACCCCGTCCAAGTCTTACGTCTTTTCTGTGAGTCTGGACACACAGAAAAGACGTAAGACGAGGACGGGGCGCAATGCAATGCAATTTTAAAAGCGCCAGCGCTTAACAATACAAAAATTTGCATATCATAAGTCAAGGCTTGCCTGATTAAATTTAGAATACATTCCATTAGCTACCTGTTGAATGTTAGGTCGTTTGTGGCCATTGTGTTGTAACTTCGTCCTAAGAATGACCGTCTCATCATCACTAAGTACCACGATCGCTTTACACCTCTTGTGGTGCGAAGAACAACGCCATCTGTTATGTGTTACCGTCTTGAGTCCTGTTGCCTTGTGAAACGTATAAGCGTCAACTATTAGAAGAACTTTCCCTGATATTAAGGTGATTGAATTTGGTATCTGAAGATTTTTTTTCAAGAATTATTAGGTTATGGATAAGATTTATAAATTGTTTCAGATTTTTATGAAGACTTCTTTATTCATTTAATTAATCTTACAGATCAAGAAATTGATAAAATTAATGTGTACATACACTACACACATATAAGGTATAAGTTAATACAAATATTTATCAAGAGATTTTTTTTTTCTTCACTTACATGAACATTTAGAACATACATGCCCTTCTCCCTTTGTTTAATGCATGCCGTGGCAGCCTTTAATTAAGGCTACACTATAAAATACTAGTATTTATTACCATGTATTTTTGTGTACCTATGCTTTGATGGTTGTCCTTAAATAAATAAATAAGAGTTTTACTCCTCGCTTACAACTCAAGCTTGCAACCTCACGTTTTACTGGATATTATTTTGCCTGATTGTAAGCCCGATACTATAGAGAAACATCTACCGCTGCCCTAGAAACCATCAATTTATGAACGATTTCAAGATTTGAAACTATCAGAGCATCTTTGTTGGTGAACCTCTTGGGTCTTAGACCGTTTTTCTTATAACAAGAGGAATATTGACTGATTCAGGTCGGTGCGCGAGCGGCGAACATGTTCGAAAAAAAGTTCATGAGTACCTACTTAATCAGTTTTTTATTCGATTGAATTATAAAGATCAGCAAAAGTGCTACAGATATCTACAATAAATGACGTCTATGTAACAGTACAAAAGCGTCAGCTAGAAAACACTGGCCTCATCTAGTTAAAAAACGACTAAAAACATTAACGTGTAAAAGTGTTATTTACAACTTATTTACAAAATAAATATCATTTATCAAAACGAAAACCTACCTATTTCTTATAATATGAGGAAATAAAAACCATTTTTAAAATGTAAAAAGTACGTGTTCAGCCAACTTTAGTGGCTGACCGTTTCCTCAGCTAACACCAAAAAAATCTTAACGTGAAACTTACACACATGCATATAATAATGTACCTACTAACACTTCGCCCGCGACTTCGTCCGCGCAGATTTAGTACTTTCCTCTGCAAACTTCGACACCCCCATCCCGACCCCCTTTAAAGGGTAAAGGGTAATCTTGCAATATTAATCGTTGCGATCTTTACTCTTTAAAAAAATCAAGCCCTGATTACGAAAAAATAGATAGATTCGTTTTAAATATTTCAGGCCCCAACCAGGGCTAAAAAGCTAGCTAAAACCTCGTCGGCGAGGCCGGAAAACGGAACGCGGTCTGTTTTGTTTTTACAAACCGTGCTGGTTTTCCTACTGCTATCTTGAATCAGAGGATGGGGTCGTCAGGCTCGACGAGGGTATGCCGAGGACGGCGAATCTTACCTATCTGGGCGGGAGCGTATCGGATAAACGATGCGATTAAGGGGTTCTGGTGCTTTTCTGCAGATTCGATGAAGCGCGTTTCATGAACTGCTTAATAGTCGGGATTTTGAGGTCGGTATGGAGTCGTTCATTCCTTACGAACCACGGGGCGCCTGTGGCCTTTCGGAGAAACGGGTTTGGACAACTTGCATCCTATGGATCTGCTTTGACTTTGTGACCTAACCTACCATACCATACTATGTATATGGATTCAGAGAAAGTCATTAATTAAAAAGTATCTACTGTGTGTAGTATCTACGTTCTATGATAAGAATACATATTTAAAGAGTAGCATATCGTCCATTTCCATGAAACTGTACGAATGGTTTAACGTGCCCATTATGGTTGAGGTTGGACCTCAATAAGTAAGTTTCATCCTCGCTTAAAACCACAAAAGCACGGCACCCTTGTTCGCGGTCAGCCAAACAGCGCCATCTATCGGGGAGCACACTTGCATATGGCGCCTTATAAAATGTATAGCCGTTCACCATCAGAAGGACTTCACCAGATAGCAAAGTGATGAATCTGCGTTCTGAAAAATTGAAATATTTATTATCTAGCCTTGGGATATGGAGAAAATGTCTAATCGAATGATTAAGGGGCCGTACTATAACTTATCCATGACATTAAGATTCCGCTGTGGAAAAGGGATGGTGCTATTCGTGCTGTATAGTTCCGTCTCTTTCTCACACTGGGACAATGATAGCTTTAACAAGTCGTAGTACAGGTTACATTATATGGCATATTTGTACTCAACCTTAAACGAAGAAATTTTCTGTTTTTCATAATAATATTAGGCTGTCCAGGCAAACTATGCTGAAAATGAGGCTACCTTTGCAATTATTCTTATCTCTGATTTTTTGCCGTTGACGTGTAGAGGCTGGGAAGTGTGTTAAAAAAAATTAGGGATAACTTGATTTTCCTAGCTTTTATTACAATAACCGCCATTTAAAAAAAAAAATATTATTTATATTTCAAAAAATTTTTTTTTAATTATTATAAGAACTAAGATCAAATAGGTACACTAATCAAGTAAAAAAACAGAGTTAAGATTTTTAGCAATATTCAAAAATAATTTGACTGGCCTATTTGTCCTGGGTCTATTATTTTCGTTTGGTCTGAACTTTTTAACCATCATAAAAACTCAGAATTAAAATTTAATTATAAACTTTATTGCAAAAACGTATAAAATGTTACATAAAAACTAGTGCGCTTTGGTACTGGTCCCTCCTCCCTGACCCTCTCATTTATTAGCAATCTTAATTTTAAATAAAAAATAACAATACAAGTTAAACATGGTCTTGTTTGCCGACGATATTTTTTCGATTTTTAAAATAAATAGACGCAGTAATAATCTTGATGACGTTAATAACGCCCTTATGCAGGTCCAAAATTGGTTAGGTTCTAATAATTTGGTTTTAAATTAAAAAAAAAACGAAGTGCATAAGTTTTGCCTTACCAAATGTCAAAAGTAGTGATTGTGACATAGTGTTGAAAAGGGAGAAACAAGTATTCGTCGATAGAACGGTTTCCCTAGGGATTACTCTAATAAAATTCTTATCATATAAGCAACATTTTTTTAAAAGACTAACGATACACGGTTGGGTTAGGTTCCTGGTTGGAGGTAAGTGACTACTTTAAAACGAAACAACTATTAGTACTTTTAACATTAACAAAAAATATCCCCCATCTGGGGGAGGCCTATGTCCAATAGTGGACGTCTCTCGGCTGAGATGATGATGGTATACAGAACCAATGTTTGTGTTTCCAATAAGAGATATAACTCAAGCAAGTGCCCGCGTTTACCGTGCTAATACGCAAGAACTATACAAGCAACTTGTAATAACTAGTTGAAAGGTCAATGGTCGCTATTACCATACTAAAACAAAATAACTATAAGTACAAAAAAAACTCCTGCCGATACACCAAGTTTTAGTTAATAAATTGTCCACTACATTTAAATGTAAATGCTGGTAGAGTATGAGTGTGGATCCTATTGTACTTTATCAGTTCATTGTCTTTTGACATATGCACGCAGGCAGGACATTGCTTCGACTGTCGGTTTCCACAGACATATTTGCGGCCGCCATCACGGATTTTCGCTTTCTTCCAGAAGATGAAGCCATCGATGAGAAGATATTCGGTCCTCTTGTTAATTTTTTCTAATTTCACTGGAATATAAAACGTTAAAAATAAAAATAACAATCGGGGTCAGAGACCATAAACTCTGACACTTGCCTTGCCAAAGGGTACCTACTGTGTTACCCAGTTACTGGGTTGTGTAGTTAGGCTGGAGACCAACCCCAACATAGTTGGGAAAAGGCTAGGCAGATTGATTGATGGTTTTACACCCTGACCAGGCGACTCGCAAGCTTGCCAGTGCATTTCAGACCTTAATGAAATTAACCTCTATCATTCGGGGGACCCAATTTAATGAAAACAAAAACAAATTAAAATAAACTGTAAAAAATCATAGAACTAAAGTTAAAATCAATTCGCATTTTACTGGAACCAATTTATATTCATTGCGAGTTTTTCATTGTCAAGCACACGAATTTTCAAACGTATGTAGCAATGGATTAGGGGGATTTTATTCGGTTGTAATTAAAACTCTGTTGTAGTGTGTTACGAAAGTAGGGTGTAGGATTCTTCTTTTATGAAAAAAAAAATATAATACAGTAGATATTATGATATTTATGATCAACTTTACAAAGTCAAGTTCTTAAATATACAAAATTTCATCAATCATCAATGGACCAGTAATTTTGTACCAATATTAAAATCTACATAAATAGGTACTGTTTGCCATAAAAATCTACTTTTTATCCGTCAATTATCAGATTAAATTCTAACATAAAATCGACATAAACACGGCACATGAGCAATCTATTATTAATTACCTAATATCTAAATGAAAATTTAATACTTACTTAAAATCAACATGAATACGACACATATTGAGCATTGTGCATAGGTACAATTCGTCATCCACCCACACAAAACAAACGAATAGTATAATGATAAAGAAAAACAAAATGTTTTCCAAAAGATCTTTGAATTATAAAATTAAATACCAATTTTCGATAAAATAACATAAATGTTTTCCAAAAGATCTAATTGTGTTTACCGAAACATTTTACAATCGAACCTAGAGTTGTCCTTTGACACAAATTGAGTAGGTACTCTATCCTAAAGTAGCGATCGTTGTTGACCAAACGCTTATATTTAATGCTGGCACCTCACTTGGCGTGTTTGTTAAAATATTCGCGTTACATCGTCAATACAAAATAAACCTTATTCCGAACGTTAAAAGGTTTTATTTCGTATTACACAAATGACGCTAATATTTTAACAAATACCTACGCAAAGTAAAATGCCACCTTATCATCAGGTTCGTGACACTGACAGGCTTCTTGCTTGATGAAATAACAAGATAGTTTCCAAAAAGTCTTTCAATTGCAAAAGAACTATAAACTTATTGGCCTCGTCCCGGTTCCGCCATTTTAAAATTTAAGTTATCCGATAGGCTGTTTGACTGTAAATTACTCTAATTATATCGGTAATGTACCTAACAAATTACGACATTTTGTCCCAGGAAATTTTCTGTTCGTCTTTACGTCCCCTAGTAATTTATATAGGTAAGTAAGTACTTATTATCGTGCGACGCCATTTTGAAAAAAAAAAACAAAATATCGAAACCAGGACGAAACCAACTTCCATACAAACAAGTTCGAACCCCTTTATCAACTGTAATGTATTGACATACAATAAAAAAACATTTTCGAATCGATCCTAGGATCCTATGATACCAATTGAGTACCTATTCTGAAGAAGCGACCGTTGGCCAACCGCTTATATTTAACCGGCTCGTGACAATGATAGGCTTCTTGCTTGATGATGATGTCATCAGGAGTGACATGGACGTAAGCTTTGCATCGTTTACCCTTACTAGAACACACGTATCTTGTTATACCGCGTTTGGTTGTCATAGATTTGGAGAAACTGTAGCCGTTGACCATAAGAAGCTTTATTCCTTTGTCCAAAAATATATAGTGTGCTGCAAATTTTAAATACATGCTTTAATAGTGAGTCGTATTTGGGTTAGTAAAGAAAATGTTTTGAACAGATGAGACGAGACAATTCAAGGATGATGACATTTCAAGGATAACATCATTGCTCAACGAAGTTGATCGTGAGATACACCTGATATGGCCTCGTCTGACTCATACAACTATGAATAATAATTTAAAGCTTTTTATTACGTGTAACAAAATTTTCTTGAATATTACAATCAATCATCAAACATAATAAGTAACAACATTAAAAGCATATTTATATAGGTAACCACGACAAATTATTCACATTCCAATTAATACAATTTTTACAGAATTAACGCGAAACGCCTCTGTACTCCTCATTATGTACAACTTTTACTACGGAACAAATCCTATAAATGTACATAACTCGACAAAATGTAGGCACTGAATAGCTGATTCTGTTCATCATGTTGTGTGTACAATGACCCATTTTCAGGTTTTTTACCCGAGTGCGCGACGCAAGGGAGGGTAATGTGTTCATCAGCCTATGTATGTATGTTTGTTCCTTTGCGGCACTATAGAGACCAAAACGCGTGAGCCGATTTTGATCATCCTACGTCAATTGATTAGTCTTAATCTTGCGAGTGCTACTAAAGACATGACAGTAATAAAAATACAATATGGCGACAAACAGACGCCATATTGTGAAATAGAAAAAAAATTAAGTCGACGAGCTATATTAAGTGGGGTATCAAAATAAAGGGTTCGAAGAGGCGATTCCAAAAATATAACTCACTAAAATGTCGAAAAATAAAAAAATTGAATATTTTCATGAAATCTACTGCCACCAACTGCATCAGACTACTTGAACAGTGACTTGTTTGGAACTTTTTAGTTGTTATTTTTTTGTTTACTCTGTTCTTGTTATCTTTAGAAACTTAATGTAGTTAGCTGAAAATGGCATTATCGCACATGAATCCTCACATAAGCGGTTTAAATCTGAAGTAGCGACCGTTATTCAACCGCGTATATCTGAGAGGTTCATGATCATGGTTAGAGTCACCCTTGATGATGACGTCATCGCTGTCAACGTGTACGTTCGCTCTGCATTTCTTGGTGGCAGCACAGGAACAAGCGTACCTGGTAACACCAAGAGTGTTGGTGCTACCTTTCGAAAAAGTGTAGCCGTTGAATACTAGCAGCTTACTTCCACGGTCCAATATAATGTATTGGGCTGTAATTTTATAGAAAGCTTATTAAAAAATCGCGGTTAAATCCAGTGAAACCAATGACTTATGTCACTTTATGTTATGATGCACCTTCGCACAAGACCATCATTGCTTACCAAATGTTATCGACCAAACAGTGCAGGGTACCTACTTATCTACCTATTCAGTTTATATGGCCTCGTCTTCATATCCAGATTGTCAATGGGACTCTTTTCAAAACCGATACACCTGCCTTTATACCACATGTCTGTTATATTAGAACCGTAATAGCTAGCAAAGACAAAATAAATTCTATTTCATAAAAATAAAATCTTTATTTCAGACATGAACAGTCCATAGGTTGTGACGGGTGAGTAACAGAAAGTACTTATACTCTATATTAGTATTGTTAGTAAGGACACAAACACAGTTAAAATGCCTAAGTCCGAGGCTCAGTGTGGTAGCACCATAGGTACATGCAGCCATGCTACGCCTCTGCCCAACTCTTCGGGAATCACAGGCATGAAATTATTTATCTACTGTGTACCTATAGCTACTTTCACCCAGTGCCATTGTAAAGGACAGTCTGGCCTATTAATTAACAATCAGGATGCCGTTCAGAGTGTTACGAAAGCGCTGTAGCAAGGTAGCCGCTTTTTTACGCATGATAGCGTGAAAGCCATATGTATGGTTAATTCATAAAGACGCAGCTTGAATACTCGATTGAGATATGGGGAGTGGCTTCGAAAACTAATCTAAGACAGCAAACCACACAAAACAGAATTATAAAAACATTATTCACAAAAAAAAGAGCTACCTACACACACTAAAACTAAATTATTTAACATAACACAGTTAAGTAGGTATATATGTTCCGGCTAAAGGTGGGTGTGAACATAAACCTAAGTTTAGCCGGTCATTGGGTACCCCGACTCGGTTATTTTTTTTAAACCACACAGAAATAGGAAGTGTTTTGAGATTAGCTTAGAACTAGTTGTAGCCGGATAAACCTAAGGTTAGCTGGCTAATCTTAAGTTTATGTTCACACCCACCTTTAGCCGTAACATAATACAATTAACGCTTGCACTGTCGTTAAAAAAATAGCCACAGGCAATATCCAGTCAAGCATTACTCAAAGAACACACAAACATTACTTAAGAAACAGACACAAACTAGAGTTTAGTAGAAGTTTAGGTTAAGTTTCCATATTTATTTATTTAAACTTTATGTACAATAGTGGTACATGGGCGGACTTAATGCAACAACCAAGGCATTCTCTACCAGTCAACCGAAATATCAAATCCGATATACATAACAAGCCTTGCATCCATTGCTCTCAGTACCCTGCACCTCAGTGACACGTCCTGCACCTCAAATGCTTACGTAACACTCACCATCAGCTAGTATCGACCAGAACAAAGGTCCGGCCGGGTGTCACAACATATAGTCAATCAGTTACGCTCTTAGCATCGGGGTAGGGTATAGCCATGTGGGCAAAGGCGGCAAGATAATCAAAGAGTAGGTACTGCCGCCCCCGTTACAATTAACTCACTCAACCACGCACACTGACTTACGGCAAAAAAAACATACTGTTTGAGGGAGTAGAACTCAAAAACAGCCTTCCTAACGACATAAAAGTATGTGACAAATAAAATATTCATAAAAAAACTAAAGTCGCATATTTACAGTCACTATTTAATTTTTTTTAAATTTTTACCTTTTATGATTTTACAATTAATGCTGCTGAAAAGATTTTAAAAAAAGGCAAATTATTTTTGAGGCAAATAACAACTTATTAGGCGACTAACTAATTGGTTACAAAAAATACTGACTTGGCGGCTAATATTCACAGTGGGAGGTCATACGTATATGTGTTTTAATTGGTGTAAGAGCGAGCGAAGCGAGCTCGGGACTTGGGGCACCCCGACTCGGACAGGTTAGGTTATTTTTTTTAAACCACCCAAAAATATTTATTTATTTATACTAGAATCACTGCCAATTTAAATTTAAACAGAGCTCACAACTCTATATAAAGCTGCTACTTTATACTTAAAATGCTACTTCACTGTAGCTGCCAACCTATTATTTTTGCTACCCATCTTAATTATTTTTAAAACACTATAACAGGTTAGTTTGTCGCCGCGTTAAATACATGCCAAAAAAAAATATCTTTAGAATAATAATATGAAACTTGTCACACTAAGCTAAAGCTGTATTTATATTTAGTACCTACTTAGATATTTTGTTAATCTAATTTTAAGTGAAGAAATAGTTCTTTAAACCTATGTTTTACTTAATACCTTTATTTTTCAATTACATATTTTATAAACTGTCTATGATTATTTTATTAATAAAATTATATTATAAATGTGAAAGTAATTCTGTCTGCCTATTTATTTCCTTTTCACGTCTCGACGGCTGACGGGATTAGGATGAAACTTGGGACACGGGTCGACTATATCCCCGAATAGGACAGAGGATACTTTTCATCCCGTTAGTATTTTTCTAACTTCAAACAAGCATTATCCCACAGGAATTGTCAAAACAGCGGTTAAATTTTAAAGTAGCGACCGCTATCAACCCGCGTATACCTCAGAGGTTCGTGATTATGGTGCGAGTCATATTTGACGATGACGTCATCCCAGTTGACGTGGACAAACGCTCTGCATTTTTTAGTTGCCGCGCAGGAACAAGCGTACCTGGTGACTCCCAGGGTATTAGTGTTGCCTTTCGAGAAACTGTAGTCTCTGAACATTAGCAGCTTAGTTCCACGATCCAGGATTATATATTGGGCTGTAATATATAAACACACAGGTTATAAAAGCATCGTGGTTAGCTTTAGTGGTCAAGGAGTTTGCAGCACTATGATGCACCATCGCCAAAACCGTTTAGTCTCCCTCAGATTGTGATCAACCAAGCAGTCTAAGTACACAACTACTTACATTATATGGCCTCGTCTTCGTTTTCCAAAGATTGTCAATACGACTCTGACAATCCAGCTGCCTGTCTTGGCAAATATTTGTTTAACAACCATAATAGCTAGCACGGAGAAAAATACATCTTATTTATATTTAAGCAACTTTATTTTTCAATAACATTTTTTTATGAACTGTCTATAATATTTTTAACATGGTAAATCCATTGTTTTTACTAAATATTCTTTGTGTTATTAAAATTAAACAAAAGCTTTACATTAGTAACCCTAATATATTAACTAACTATTAATATCTAATGCACTTTGACTTAACTACATATAATTTTTTTTTGGCTAAAACAGCTTCAATTTAGTCTTGAATCATCTCCTCAATTATTAAAAAATATAGCTTTTTAATCTTTCCTACACTTCTACAAAAAGAATTTAAAGAACTTATGCACCTATCTACTTATAGAATTAAAAATAATTAAAATTTAACCGTAATTGACCATTTGTTACTTTGGTAGCTATCAACAAAAACAAAACTTAATTAAGTAAGTACCCTTATTTACTCCGATGTATTTTTGATGTCATCTATGGTATTACTATTTCCTTGTTAATTTGATAGGATTTCTTAAAATAATTACATTTCTAGAGTTAATTCGTAAAAAAAAATTGACACAAAAATACATTCGCCAAGCTTCAAGTACTCTAGTAAAATATTGTTACTTCTTTAAAATTACTGTCGTTTAGTCGCTGGACAAACAGACAAGACGTAAGACGAGGACGGGGCGCGGACTGGACACAGACGGGGCATCGTCGCGACTTTTTAAAACATATAGAAAAGACGAGGCACGGACGTGACGCTGGGTGCCCCTAGAGCTGAAGATGAAGATGAAGATGTGGTTAATTGTGGTAGTGTAATTGTGTGACAGCGACGCGCGAGTTCCGGTGCCCGCACCCGGGGGTGTTCTCGCCCGTCCCTCTTCCGCTCGCACCCGTGCCCCGTCCTTTCTGTATGTTTCAACAATAGGGCGCAGACGAGTAAGCGTCGTTCCCGTGCCCTGTCCTTCCTATATGTTTTCGTCGCGACGGTCCTATACATTTTGTATGAAAAGAATGCAGAAGAGTCATACGTCCGCGCCCCGTTCTCGTCTGACGTCTTTTCTGTGTGTCCAGCGCCTTAGCTAGAAAAACAATAAAGTAGATACGTTGACACATACAATGTATTAAAAATTATACAAGGTGGACCGATTCCCTAGTGATAACCCGTGAAGACCGTAGGAACTCGCTGCATACGAGACGCATTGAATCAGTCGATATGGCAACGCTACGGGGAGGCCTGTGTAGGAACAGTAATGAACGTCTTTCTGCTAAAATGATTATGATTTTTTATTTATAGCATGCAAGGGGACCTCAGTATCTTTCGGTATCTTGTAATATCGACCGTTACCCAACGGCGCATACTGAAGAGCTTTGTGGTTATGCGTGGTATCGAACTTGACAATTTGGTCGTCGGCCGCAACATAGACGTATGCCTTGCATTTCTGTGTGAAGGCAAAGGAACACTTGTATCTGGCAACACCGTGCTTGGACGTGACGGCTTTTGAGAAACTGTGGCCTTTGAAGAGAAGCAGCTTATATCCCCGGTCCAGAGTTATGTAGTTTGCTGTAACTATAAGAAATAGAGAGCGTTATATTACATAGAGGAAGGAAAACACATTTTTGATGACTTCTTCTCTTCGGGTCGATTTGACTCCATTTTATTTGTAATATTTCACCATATACCAATGCATTAAATTCGCTCGGGAGACATTGTTATTTTTTTTAGGGTTCCTACTCAAAGGGTAAAAACGGGACCCTAATAGTAAGACCGTCCGTCTGTCTGTCTGTCATCAGGCTGTATCTCATGAACCGTGATAGCTAGACAGATGAAATTTTCACAGATGATGTATTTCTGTTGCCACTGTAACTGTAACTATAACAAATACTAAAAACAGAACAAAATAAATATTAAGTGCGAGTCCGACTCGTACTTGGCCGGTTTTTTAAATCTGTCATCGACCTACTTATCGAAACTGTCACATGATGAAGATTTTTACAAAAAATATTACAAATGACATCTAGTTTGTTCTGTCAAGAACTTCATTATTTCTTAAAATAAAACGCTGTCGCGCATTATTTATTTTATTTATCCACATTGCAACACCATGGAATGTAATAAATGAATAGGTAGGTACCCTATTTTGTAGAATGTAGACTATTATAAGCAGAGGTCGGAATTAGGTAGAGTTATATATGTACTTACACTGATTTCATACAGCGAAAGAATAAAGTGGACATGCCTTAAATCCCGCGATAAATTTTAAAGAGCAGACAGATCCCGTGATTTATTAAATAAAAAAGTAACTTACTTTTACACAATTTAAACCACTGCAAACCACTGCGCGACGTTGCCAAATTTACATCAACGACATCGGATGTCCGGGGTTGCAAAATTCCATTGCGCACCCGCGCAATGTTGCCACATTTGTGGTTCGAACAACATAGCCTGTAAGAACAAAATTTGTAACATTGTTGGCCACACGGGATTGTTTATTAGAAATCCCGGGAAGATCCATATTAATATCAACATTTCGATGCAAGTACAGAAATAACTATACCTAATTCCGACCTCTGATTATAAGTTAAGTAGATAGGTAGATAACATTTTTCATAATGTAAATTTCCACATCAATTTCATAGCTTGTTCGAACTCCGAATGTAATAAATATTTAAATGTATAAATATTATAATATTAATCTTAGGTATAGGTACATTAAATGTTTTCCTAATGATGCCTGACTAGTAGAGACTTAGAGAGTAGTCACTAGGACTACGGAAATAAATAAATCACATTATTATTACATTATTGCGATAAGATTTGGAATAAGACTAGTTTTATATATTGCTTATTACAACTAGTGTAACGGTGGAAAAGTTAAACTGTGAAAAAACTGCTCAAGTGCTGAAAAGTATTCTTGTGTAATGTCCTTGTTGAAAAAGTGCTTTTCTACTTCTGAAGAGGAAATTCAAGATTATGTGACGACTATTTTTCTGCGGATTATACCCTAAGAGCAATTTCAGACGCATTGACTCGTTGCGCCTAGGCGGCGAACTGCCTCCGTGGTCGAGTGGATTAGGAGTTTGATTTGTGACCTGGTGGTGGTGGGTTCGATTCCCACGGGAAGCATACTTTGTAAAGTTGTTTCCAGTTTGGCTAGGACACTGCAGGCTTGAATCACCTGATTTTCTGATAAAAGATCATTCCATGCTTCGGAAGGTACGTATAAGCCGGTGGTCCCGGCCGCCAAATGGCGGTCGTCAAACCATGTCAGAGGCCCTTGAGGCGGTTTAGAAACTGACACTAAGATGTGTGGGGTCGTTTAGACCTTACTGCCCATACGAAGAAAAAGAAGTCGTCCTAATACAAAGCGATAATCGTGTGAATACGCGAGCGTCGCGTTCATTTGTATGGCAAACAGGATCGCGTCGTCGAGTTGTCAGAGGGCGCCTACCGGTATTGCTGATCAAACGATCGCGTCGATCGCGTATACGCGCGATGATCGCTTTATATTAGAATAACGCCTGTACACCATGCGAGCTCGAAGATTACATTTTTACATCTTCTGCCACCGGCCATTATGCAATTGCGAATATTTAAGAGGTTCGTGATTATGTTTGGTGTCATATTTGATGATGAAGCCATTGGGTGTGATATGAGCGTATGCCTTACATCTCTTGGAACTGGCACAAGAACACTTGAACCTGGTGACTCCAATAGAGTTAGTATTGTTTTTCGAGAAAGTGTAACCGTTGAACATTAGCAATTTATTCCTCCAGTAATTTCCTCGGTCCAAAGTTATAAATTTTGCTGAAATAAACACACATATTAGTAAAGACACTTCAAAACCAGTTTTATTTTTATAACTGGGTTGTAATATATTTTTAATAATAAAGCCGTTTGCAGATCAACAGCTTAGCTAAGTTAGTTTAAGCTTATCTGGCATGGCTGATACTCTCAGCCATTTTCACATGTGTGTGCAGATCGCAAAGTACGTAAGCAAACGCTGTGTAAATGCGAAAAATTACCTTAAATTGACAACAAGCCTAGCTCTTGATCTGCAACCGATTCAAGGCCCAGAAACACTTAGGCGCCACCTCCGCGAGTGAGTGAATCGACGCGAGTGTGCCCAGCGATCGGTAATCTCCACTAGATGATTATTCTTCTGCCAGCAGCGTTTCGTCGAGGCTCGCGAGAGCGCCAGACGTCAACAGATTACAAAGTCATGTAAGATTTCCGCACATCCACAATAAATAGATGCCTATTTGTTTTCATGAAAAAGTTTTTAGGCGAGTGCGTTGCGAGAAAATCACTTGTCGAATCCATCGAGATAATATTATGTCGCAGCCAATTAGCTGAATCAGCCGTTTAATTGGTGGCCTAGTCTTTTCATTTAAATGTGTCATTTTTCAGCGACTTTAAGTGACATCTTTTGTTCAATATCGTTTAATGACTTGCCCATGTCACATATGTCGCTGATTAAACGACACAGTTCAATGAAAAGGCTAGACTTTTAATGACACGGCGGATTCAGCTAGTTGGTTGCGAAATATATATCGCCGTGTGGAGTAACATTCATAGAGTTGTTATAAAGTCGCGAATAAAGTAGCAGGATCAGGGGGTCTACTCTCTAACCCCGAAGTTATTAGTGTCGGGCCTTTTCTACTCCGTATCACATACGGACTTACCATTAGTCTCGACCCCGAGCCCGAACAAATTCAAATTCAAATTATTTATTCCAAATAAACCATTCACAGGCACTTTTGAACTGTCAAGGTTGGTCAGTCAAAAAGATGAAGCTATATGTACGTTCCAAAGCGTAGATCTCTATGGAGAAGAACGTGCAAGAAACACCACGGACACTCTCTTAAATAATTTTTCTTTACAATTTTATGGTTACATCATTCCTGTTGAAATTATACAAACATATAATGTGAGAACGATGTAGAAAGAAATGCACGTTAAAGTATCCGGAGTAAAAAAAATAAAAATAAACAACAATTTAAATAACAAATCATTAAAATAAACCGTGGCAGCCGAGAGATGACCAGTCCAAACTGACGGCGTCCGTTCACGAACATGACGCACGCGCTAGCACCATTCGGCTCAACCATATTTAAAGGAGCCAAATGACCCAACACATGCGCCACCATCAGGTAGACTTTTGAGTGAGCATGACACTCCCAACCGCCAGGGCAGTCAAGTCAATTAAAAAATAAATAAAAGTAGTATAAGATTCACAGTACTCACACATGTGCCGTTAATTAATGAATTTATACAATGCTAATTACATTGAGTCTATACAATGAAAACATATTTTTTTACAGTCTTCAACGGGTCCAACAATGTTTGTAAATGCCAAAAGATTAGTTTGTGCGACCTAGTAACTCTGGAGCTGGACCGGCATTGAACTAAGAACAACTGTCAAATTGTGGTGTCATTCATTCTTAGTTCGGGTTCGGGACTAATCGTAAGTCCGTAGGTGATACGGAGTACAAAACGCCCGTTACTAAGGCCGAAATTAAGGACTTCGGGCTTAGAGAGGAGACTCCCTGCCGTGAGACAGTCGCTCGTGGAGGTGGCGCCTTGGCAACCTTCAGCAATATTTTCAGTCTGGTCCTGTACTGCAGCAAAGTATTCATGTACTTAATATTTTTCGGAAATAATTTCGTGACGAAAAAGATAAAACGATTAAAATTTTCTAGACTTTATTAATAAAATATAACACAAACTTATTAGGTATTAACATTTATTGTTTTAACTATTCATAGATTATAATGTAAAAAAACTGAGGTACTTATACATTAGGGCGGAGCGTAACAAGTAAAAAAATAAATATTTTTTTTAACATCTCCTGTACCTACTTATCATTAATCGATGACCCGATATGAAAGCTTAGTCATTACAGAAACCGGTCAAGTGCGAGTCGGTCTCGCGCACGAAGGGTTCCGTACCATTATCTATTAAAAAAACGGCTAGTTTTTTTTTATAGATAATGCGAGTCCGACTCGCACTCGGCCGATTTCTTAAGGTAAAAAAGTTAAAAATAACACAAATTATATATGCCGCTCTGTTTGCTTTGATACTGTGTATCTCAGTAAATTGCTCTTTTGGGTCTCACAAAACGGGATATCTTTTATACGTTTCGATGTATCGCTTTTAATAGTTCGAGGCAAACTTTTTACCACAGATGCACATTTTGTCTTGTTTACCCTAGAAAGCGGTACCCTTAATCTGAGAAGTAACCAAATTTCGTCGATACTTGTACCGTTATTTAATAAGGCTTGTTCGCTCTCTACTTTAAACATGACAAAATTTGGATCCGTATACCTAGTTAGTCAGGCTGTTGATCAAAAACATTATTCTTTTTTCTCCAGGCATTAAGTCTCATGTACGTTCCATCATGCATCTTAAAAAATTGTGGAGGTTCATGGTTGTGTTCCAGGCTGCTCTTGATAATGACGTCATCGATTGTGACATGGGCGTACGCCTTGCATAGCGTAGAAAAATAGCTGGAGCAAGCATATCGACTACCACCTTTGGCCGTCCGACTGTTCTTTGAAAAACTGTAGCCATTGATCAGTAAGAGCTTAGATTTTCCATGTCTTATGTATTTTGCTGTGAATTGAATAAACATTTTTTTTTTGTTATTTGTATTAACAAATCTATAGGTAGGTAGTAGACCTACCTAATAGAAAAACAACTATCATGTACAGTTGTATACGGTAAGGTGTATTAAAAAAAAATACCCCGGTCTTCTTTTTCGTGTCGCTGGCACGACAGTTATTTAGATTTGAGTGGCCCAAATCATTGCCATTTCCACGGCATCATTGGTGGCAGCGCATTGGTCACTGGCTGCATGTTTCAAGGCATAGAGGGCAGGATAGGAAGTGGATTACCCCGGTTACAGAGCGAGAGAAAAGCTAGTGTCTATACTGGATAACTTTTTTTCCAGTGCGCAAACTTTGAGAACCACTTCTGCCCATGTAAATGAACAACTTGCCCCAAGAAAGCCATAGTCAATTCCTAAAAAAAAATTTGAACTTCCCATACAAAATTGTCATCAACCGACCACAATTTGTATGGGAGACTCAATTTTTTTTTTAGGAATCAGTAACACCAAGAAGCTCAAGTTGTGTAGTTATGTTTAAATATATTGTTCTTTAGTATTAAATTCTAACATTCATTTTTATTTGCTTACCTATACTTGCTATAAAATGAATTATTTTTATCAATCATAAAATTTATTTAATTTGAACAGGGTAGAACGAAATTAAAAAAGGGGCGCCAGCTTTTAATAATAAAAATAAAAATCTTTAAAAACGTAACTCTATATTTCAAAAACAGGGAATTTGATATGTTTGTCATTTCACCAATGTCACATTAAAATTCGTAGCATTTTCGGTCGCGGGCAGCCGATGGATGCGAGACGCACATGAGACCTAGACAAAAAACTTTTCACTTAATGTCATTCCCATACATTTTTTCGTGAGCGTCTGACGTTAACGCTACAGAAAAGTTTTTTATCTAGGCCTGCAGGACCGGTTGTTGTGGCGACACTTGAGGGAGGCCTATGTTCAGCAGTGGACGTCTTTCGGCTGATATGATGATGATCATGTTGAACTAGACAACAGGACTTGTAAACGTCCCTGTGTCCCTATTGGCCTCAGTTTCGACCACTGCTTGATGAGGAGGCAAGTGGAAACCGTTCTCTTATTCCTCCGTTGTTATTTTCTGTTTCATTTCGTTGCGTGATCCAAAACAGTTGAATCGATTCTCTGGGACTCGTCAAGCTTCATTGATATGGCGCTATTTGATTCTGGCTCTCAGGAGTTGCAGTGGTTGGGCTTGTCTCTACTTTAAGCATCACTAGCGAAATGTGGATGCAGTCAAAATACCTTTTTATCATAAATATTATTTTTCCACTTTCAAGCATCACCAGCGAAATGTGGATGCAGTCAAAATACCTTTTTATCATAAATATTATTTTTCCTCCTACCAGGGCTAAGTCTTAGGTACGTTCCATCGTTCATCTTATAAAAGTGTGGAGGTTCATGGTTGTGCTCCGTTTGACTCTTGATGATGAAATCATCAGCGGTGACATGCGCATACGCCTTGCAATTCGTTGATAGCAAGCTGGAGCAAGTGTATCGACTCCCACCTTTGGACATCCGACTGTTCTTCGAGAAGCTGTATCCATTGAGCATTAACAGCTTAGACTTTCCTTTCTCTAAAGTTATGTATTTTGCTGTAAATTGAATAAACGCAATTAATTTAATATTTTATATTCTTAGTATTAACAAATCTTTTTTTATTTAATTTACCTATTAGTTAAAAATACCATCACCACGCACATATTTGCATAGGTAAAATATGTTTCCTGATAGCTACAACCTGAGGGTGTTTGAATCAAGAGTCAATAGGTTACTTGTAGGCTAGCGTGCTCCACCGTCGACCACATCATCCCTAACCATCAGGCAGTAACAGTCTAGTTAATAGTTTAATGGTGGTAGGAATCGATTTTTTTATTTTTAATTTTTAAGTAAGTTCAGTAAAAATGAGAAATACATATACAAAGTTTCACAGTCGAATAGACTACTCTAAAATAAGTTACAAAATCCACTGTTATTTTTATTAAAAAAGATTTATTGTTCCAGGTTTAAAACTGAATGGCGTAACTTAAATTAAATATAGATCTATCGATTCTAATGCTTAAACAATATTTAGTTTACAGTGTCGTGTCAGCTGTCAAACCACGAAAATGCCGCTTACGGCTTTTTTGCGTTACATTTAAGTAGAAGTCATTTCTAAATTTCATTTTACAAGAGCGATATTTTCGCGGCAAAACCAAACATTTTGGTTTCATTATTTTGTAACTACAGTCGATTGCACGTCAGCGCGAATATCAGGATTTTCAATGGAAAACGGCTTGTTGAGACTAGATAAAATTAATTAATTTTAATTATTTATATTCGGTTACCGGACGTGCAGCCTCCTGTACAACAAAATAATGTTTTTTTTTATATTTAATCTATCGATCTGCGAATATCTAATTAATCTATCACTTACAAAGCCTATGCTATACCTATACTACTGTTAGCTACCTCGTGTGATCCCTATTGAAAAGATTAGTGCCACCAGAGGTGAATAGCCCACGCGTTTGAAGGCCTGCATTAAAAACAAGGGTGGCCATTATGGTTGAATTATTTTTATTTAATATCTAGACGACAGTATAGTTACAAGTCATGTTAACAAAAAAATAATATTTATCATCGCGAACAAAATATTTTTGTTTTACTTTTCGAATCTTGAGTCGAAGTAAAACTAAAATATTTAAGAAAACTGTTGTCTTCTGTTCAGCGACAGCGTAGCTATTTATAAGTCAGACATTTTCATAATCAATACTTCTAGAGCTGTTAAGCAAAAAAAAACCTTATCCTCTTAGTTTTACATTTAATATTAAACTTTAACATATTTTCCATCTCCAACCGCCACATAGTTCGTAGGTGTGTGATGGTGCTCCAAACTGGATTTAATGATGTTGTCATCTGCTGAGATGTGTACGTAAGCCTTACAGTTTTTTGTAATGGATGAAGAACAGCTGTACCGGGACCCTCCATTACGGATGCTGCCACTTCTAAAGAAGGAGAAACCTCCTACCAGCAGAAGTTTCGAGCCACGGTCCAGGGTAATGTATACTGCTGCGGATCATACCAGACCATATTTTTTAACAATAATATTTTTTGGTATTTGATTTTACAATTAATTATTTAAATAAATAAGGTTATTTTTATCATCAGGATCATAACGGTATGTGCGAATTATAATTCGGTTGTGAGAGAGAGATTGAGCTATACAAGATGAATTGTAATTTCTCTGTTTCACAACGGATTCAAGATTGTATGGCGGTTTCATGTCAAAGTGCCTGTAAGCCGCAGGCCTATGGTAGCTTTAAATTGATTACACTCAGCTTAGAACAAAGTTAAAAAGAGGCCAGCTTATACTTGATTTGCTACCACTGACATACGACTTATTGTACCAAAATAGTTTATTGTGAGGAAAATACACTAAAATTCTGATATTTAGGTACCTACTGTAATAAAAACAAAGATCTTTAACAAAAATGTAACTTTATATTTAAAAAATGAGATCATCATAATTACATTGCAACAATGTCAAATTAAAATTCGTAGCATTTTGCACTATCTCAATTAAATACATAGTATTAAAATACTCAATTTACATCCATTGTATTGTTTTTTTTTAACATATATCTTTAAAATTAAGAATTAAAAAAAGCTAGCATTTGCTTAAACAACTCTATCGAATTAAACCAATATTTTGTCTCACCTTCAGTTTTAGCTATCAGATTTATTATTCTGATACATTTGCTTCTACAATCGAAAGTAATAATTCATGTGTTGCTTTCTGTTATGAGTTAACATTATTATTTAGCACCAGAGATCGTAGCGGGTAAGAAAACCTATGCTTTACAACCTTTATTTTAACAGATATGTTCAAGAAAAGTTTTGTAATTACGTAAGCACAGCACAGCTGGTAATATAACTGTTACCGAAATTAAATCGCATCTAAATATGTTAACACTACCTGTCCGTATAATTCAAAGGGCAGAGCTAGTTAGTTGATATACAAAGCGCTCCGGGCGCGCGTTAGGGCGCTGTGACGAAAATGCCTGCGCCCGCGACGCTAAGGAAATCTCAGTCTCTCAGTCTTAGAAGAAACGAAAATATGTGTGATAGGTACTTGTACCTACCGCAATTTATTGCTGTTTTCGGTTCCTGATTAGCATAGGTACTATTAATTATTTATACTTTTACTAAATTGGCAAAGCCAATTAAGTAGAAGATAATTGAAATGAAAAATTAAAGATTTTATTGACGCTGTAAAACACTAACGTTTAAAAAGAAGCGTAAGTGAGAGGGCAGTTATTACGGTGCAGAAATGATAAGTATTATTTGCTTTTTAAATATCTATTATTATTATTATCCTATATTTATTAACGGACTAGTATGTTATTGACTAGGCTTTTCTACAACTTTTTTTTTTATATCATGAATGGGCTAGCTCTTGACCTCGATCACGCCTGACTGAAAGCGATAGATGAGGTCCATGATGAAGCGAGCGTGCCCAGAAGATGCCTTGAGGCACTGGTACTCCCACGCGTCGACGAAACACAGCAGGCTGCTTGACGCCGAACTCCGGTGGGAGGGTGGTCGCGAACCAGGCGGGTGTTAGCCCTACCACCGCAAGGGAAGGATTGGCCAGTCTTATAAGGTGTTAGGTGAGACTGTCCAGGATGCGCCGAGCGCTCGGTTCAGTGGAGTGTCTGATGGAACGAATTGCGCTACACGAGGAGGCTCCTTCATGCATCTTCATACAACTTACAAAAAACGAGATCTTTAATGAAACAGTTGCACTCAAACTTTGCTTGGGAGAGACACATGTAAATAACAGACGTCATATATAACAGCAGGCCTATTTATCCTTCAGGGTTACAAAAGAGATCAAATTAATATTATCTATCTAGTTCAGGGGGCCTACCACAACCTCTTAAAACAATATTATTTTAATATTACTTTGTAATTTCTGTTGTTGCATTTTCAACTCTCGGCGCTGATCCGAGCGTTGAAAATCCAACAGAGCGGAACGCAAAGTAATATTAAAGTAATATTGTTTTAAGAGGTTGTGGTAGGCCCCCTGTAGCGCTTTACAAAACAGCTAGTGCGTAATACCTCTATCTGAATAAGCTTATCATAAAACACTTAAATAAAGACTTTTACATAATAATAAGCTCTATTATGTACGTATGCCGTAGAATACTAGTATTTGCCAACGTTTGTGGCAATCACGGGCATATTACAGCGCTTGAGTTGGATCACTTCAGACGCAGATTCACGGATCCGGATCGGAAGCAGTGCATAACCGCTCTTATGCTGTATGACCGCGACTGTCATCATAAGTCTTGGCGTTTAGGCGTCTCTCAAACACAAAGTGATCGTCGCGCGAATACGCGATCGTTGCTTTCATTTGAATGTCAAACTCGACTTCGTCGTCGCACCAGCAGATGGTGCCTTCTGGGTTTCCCGAACAAATGTTCGCGTCGATCGCGCATTCACGTGATGATTGCTTTCAATTATGACGACGCCGTAGTATTAGTGTATCTGTATAATAATTTCTTTTATTTTAAAAATCACTCATTTTATAGCTTCATTACTTAATCGGACGACAATATTAAGAAGATTTAAAGTTATCAACAGTTAAAAGCAGTACTTAAATCTTATTTTTGAGGCAGAAATAAGAGATAAGACGTTAAAACAGATAAATATGAATTATATCTAGGATTTGATATGAACACTGAACAGTTTTTTTACTGCTAACATAATCAAAAACATACCTACATTTGAAGTATGCCCATGTTTATCTGCTTAAAAATTATTATCTAAATTTTGAGAACTAAAGTGGAAGACATTTTTAGGAAGAACATATATGACAAGGTCATAAAACAAAAAATAAAATCTTTTACAAACTAAATAAAAAGCGGCCTATTTCGGGGGACAAAAATAACAATATTTAGGGCCAATGCAGCCGGTCTGAATTTGGATGGCAAGATAACTTCAAAATAAAAGAGCAAATTGGGTTTAGAGCTAAATGAAGTGACGATCTGGACAGGGTCACTCCATTTAGCTATAGGATGCTAGATAAGAGCCAAGGCTAAAAAGTCAAATGGCGTGGTATTCATGGTGGAATGCCACACTTCTACAGTAGATTTCTTCAATAGACAGATGATAAATGATGCCATAAATGCAACAGAACGTCGACGACGTGTCTGCTTACATTCGGCTGAAGTTCAAACAAAACTACGCTTTTGTTACACAATAATTCCGAGGCAGTTATATCAATTGTACGTCATCCGCTTTCAAATGGTAATTAAGTAGATATCTTGCAATCTTAACTCAGACCGTCTATATTATTTATAACTCTAAATTCTCTTATAAGAACCATTAGTTTATTACTTTAACACTAGAACTTAAGATGACTTTAATTTTATTCATCAAGCTCAACTTTTCGCTGTCTTTTCCTCAAAGGAGTACTAAAAGGACTGTGTGTGTGCTGCATGTTACTTCTAACAATTGTCATATCATCAGCCAAGTGAAGGTATGCCTTGCATTTGTGCCACCGGTTCTTGGTACAGCCCCATCGGAAGCCACTCTTCGTTCTTGACTGCTTGTAATACGTGTAGTCGTGGTAGATTAGCCTCTCCTTTCCTCTTGTCGTCATGAATATGTTAACTGAAATTGTACCACATTAGCTAGACGCCATTTTAAACTAAGTTATTTCAAAATTAGCACAGCTGCAGCGTCTACTTCTAATATTTTATTGTAAATGATTGTGTTAGAAATAAAATTCAGGAATAATAACACTTGAGTTTACTGTTGGTTTTAAGTTTTACACAAGATTTAATAGAGCTTGACTTTTTACGTTTTACAATCTAACATATAAACATATATGATTAATTTTATAGAAACTCATTAAACTTATAATGTACATCTTAAGTACTACTGAAATTGATGAAATAAATAAGCCTTAACATAAAGATCTTTGGTATTTTAGATCTGGTATTTAATAATAAATTAAGGTGAAAAAAGCCACTTCAAACTCTGAAATAAAGTCCCTGTGAATTCCTGTGAAGTGGTCTAGTAGGATGTAGATGTTCATGCTTAGACATATAAATAACGTTCATTTCACAATCTACGTGGATGTATGCCCTGCATTTTGAAGAGTTAGTGCAGGACCACCTGCTGTTCAGTCCATGGCCGACAGCCCATCTTCTGTAGTAAGTGAAGCCATTGAGGATGAATAGCTCCTTGCCGTCAACGAGTTTTACCAGTTCACCTGTAGGATTTAAAGCTGTATTAGTTTTGATGTTACCGATAGTGTTGGTGTTTGATGCAAGTTGCACTAGCATAGTGTCATAGCTGTTGCTCTTAATCTTGATACATCATTTGAAATTCTTGCGTTAGTGTAAAAGGGTGTTCCAGGTGTAGTCAGGGTTTTTTTAGGGATTGTACTAGATTTGTGTTGGGCATGTAATTGACTATATTGTATCTCATTTATTAGGGAAACATCAAAGACAACACTTATAATCAATTCATTTATACTCTATCATCCAGACATTCGACATTCAAACCAGTAACTAACCTGTTGTCTCAAACTTCATTTTACGATTTAACAAAAAAATACACACTGACGATACAGGAATTAAATCATTTTTCAACAAAAACTCAAAACAAAATTATACTTGATAACTCAAAGAAGGCTTTAAAGTTTAACATATTTCCCGCAAGCTGATTTAAAGAACTGCGTTGGAGGATGGTCATGTTGATGGTTTCTGTACAGAATTCTGAAGTCATCACTGACTCGCAAAAAGGCTTTGCAATAAGACTTGTTGCAGCACCAGCGGTCTCCACCTTTGGCAGCTTGCTTCTTGTAGAATGGGTAACCGTTTACAATAAGTAAGGTTTTACCATTCATTAGTTCTATTAACTGAACTTCTGCGTGCTGATCTGAAACAACAGATCCGTAGAAAAATATTACTAAAGAAGCTGATTAAAAGGAATTAGATATAACACAAACTGCCTTTATAACTTTACCTTTATGATTCTTTCGCCCAATGGTCAGCCGACATTTTTTAAATAATTATTATTGTTAGGCACGCGCTTGACCACTATCTCTCCTGATGGTAAGCGATGATGTGGTCGAAGATGGAGCACGCTTGCCTAGAAGTAACCTATTCACTCTTGACTTAAGAGCGTGTACGCCGTATGTCATTTCATTCAAACTTTCAAGTCCTTATTCTTCAAAATGAATGAACCGATTTTAACGAAACTTCGTATGCATACGCTAAATATCTATACAAAATATTTGTGAAAAAGAGTTCAGGGGGAAGGATATAGTGATTTTTCACTTTCTATAGAAAACTTAAAATCGCTCTCTGAAATCATTTTCAATAATGTTTTCTGATAACTATTTAGACCTGGATATCTAGCGTTTGCATACCAAGTTTCGTTAAAATCGGTTCATTCATTTTGAAGAATTATGATTTGAAATTTTGTATGAAAAGCCGTACCGCGTAAACGCTCTTAAATACTATTATTTGGCGATGAGACTACTGTTAGCATTGTTAAGATTATAAATTCTGCTACTTCCTTTTCAGCTTACAGTCATTTGTACTGACCTTCAAATACCATTATTTCTCATTTTTTTATTGTTTTAAGGTAAAGGTGTCCTAGAAAGATCAATGACGGAATGAACACAAGTAATCTGTACGGTTCCAAAGCAATGACGAATAAATTGTTAAAAGTTTTAATGAAATTAATCAATAAATTATACAATAGTAGACTGTTGTAAAAGTACATAGTAATTATTGTATTGTAGGAATATAGGTTGGCAATACAATTGCGGCTATATTGCTATGTCGGTTACATGTAAAATGTTAAGATATAGTTTAAAAATCACAATATAATTGGAATTTCCAGTTTCAGTTAGGGCTCAACAAAAGACACGATTTTCTTTACTTATTCTACAGAAGAAATTTAAATGTTTTCAAAATCAGATATTATAAATCAATTACTTAAACTAACTTCGTATACAATAATGTTTAATTTGGTTACAGTCTTGAAATTAACGAATTTCCCAAAAAAATAAACATGAGATCCAAATAAAATGCCACTTTATCACAAAAATCAAGTTTGCAGTCTTATGAATAGTAGGTATGATGATTCTTTTCATCCCTAGTATACATGACCCGAATATTTAATTACCAACTAGTTTCACTATAAAAATAAACTATTATAGATTCAAATTTGTTAATGTGCAATGTGCATGCATTTCGGATACCTTTAAAGCGTTCGATTGTAACACAGGCTATGATTGTGCCGTTTACCACGGTTATCGAGAAATTTCTAATGGTTTACAAAAATATAAGATCAAGTTTACTACGTTACATTAGTAAGCATGAAAATAACTCTCTACTGGAACTAGTAACCACAACAGCAATGGCAGTTCCACAGGGTTGAATTTTAGGACTACGTTTATTTTATTTTTGTGTGGAAAAGAAAACGAGCCCATCAGTAGACCAAAATAGGCTAGGCAACTATGGACGAGATGTTGACATCCTCATGAACATTATGTACTATTCGATATGTTATTCATGAAACTCAAATACAGCTGTCTAAAGTAGTAACTTCTTGATTAACTAACTAACAGTTGCATCGTGATACATAGCCTCTAAACCTACATCATATGATATAAGCATACGTGTTCATAGAATATTGGGAGAATGTTAAACGTAGCACTGTATGTATTTGTTTCATATTGGAAAAATACGTTTTGTATATCATTCATGCAACATGGCTTATCAAAATTACGGATATGTTTATAAAAAATAGACAAAATTGTTATACGTGTTTTCAGTAGTGTACATTCTTAGTGCTAAATGAAAGAATATACCCTAATTCTAGACTACGAACTATAAAATGCTTGTTCGATCACAATAATTATAATACTGGATGCGTTATCGAAAGGCAAACGAAAATATCACACGACTTACTACAAAATATTAACTTAAACATTGGTGTTATTTCTAATTTTAAAGACACGTTTAGTAAAAAGGCACTTATTGATCAATGATAAGTTAACTATCCTAATTTCTACAGCGTCACCTGTAATTACATACAAAAACATGTAAATTTCCTTCGATAAATTAATACTAGAATAGCTAAAAACTACGAATGATGCAAGTAATAAAAATACATATAATGTGTTTTTTATTTATCACAATTAAGAATATATACAACGTGTAATAGAATAAACGCAATACCTCTTAAGGGGTCATTGTACAACTTTTACTATAGGACCAACCGTGAAATCGCGAAAAAAAATCAGCTGTTCAGTAGATTTTGTCGAGTTATGCGCACAGAAATGTATGGGGCAGTCGATTTTTTTTTTCGCGATTTCAGTGTTGGTCCCATAGTAAAAGTTTTTCATAATGTTGAGCACAATGACCCCTTAAGAGGTATTGCGTTTATTCTGTTACACGTTTTACAGCGTTTCTTGCTCTCCCACGGAACATTTAAAACCAGAAAAAGCATTCGCAACGAACATAAAGCGAAGGAATATCTATCAGTTTTGTAGTACAATAATGGCAAACTCTATGTAAGCTAAAGCTACGCTATCCAGAGCATATAATTTAATTCGGAACAAAAATAATAAAATTTGATAAATGTAGTGAAGATGAGATATAAATTAAGAACAAAAAATTCATTAATGAAAAAGTCAGTCCAAATATGGCTTCCCTGATAAAATCGAGCTTATTTTTACTTTCTATGGTGTAAAGACGCATAATAAATGTGGTCAAGGCAGCGAATACACATCAGCTAAGCATTAGTAATGTCAAAGAATGTGATATAACGTCAAATTCTACTGAATCATCTATACTAAACTAAACTAGGATTGATCGCTCTACTTGGTACATTAATCTTGGTTTTGGAGTCACATAAACGTCGACTTAAACAGTTATCAAAAGCATGGTACAACGTTTTAAATGCCCGTTACAATGATCCTTTGGCGATTGAAAGACGTTATTAGGACTCCCTGTTAGATCATACTCTTGCTCTTTGAAATTTTCTGTAGAAATTGTATTGAAAAAACAAAATGGCGGCATTAGATCCAGCTATGGTCTCCCGCCAAAATATCCTCAACGCTCCAGCTATAGTAGAATATTGAAAGAAATGAAAGCGTCAATTGAGTTTGGCACTTTACACTAGGAGTCTAATAACTGCCAAACACGCTATGAGCTGCCAAATAATTATGAAACGGAGTCAAAGTACGGTAATGGTCATTCATATCGGAGTTACTGTTATGTGCCACTTTCGGGGTCTCTTGTTTAGCTGCATCTTTCTTCACTAGCTTCGGGACGGGTATCTTCATTTCTTTCTTCAAGCTTGGCGGATGGCTGTGGAAGATATTGGCTTTCAAGACTTCAAGCCTGTCAGTAATGATGAGATGGGCCTTGCATTTCCATTTGGAACCGTAGGCAGTGCAACTCCAGCGATGTGCGTTGGTCCTGGCTTTGAGATGCTTGTAGAAAGTAAAGTTGTTCAGACGAAGATTGATTCTACCGCTGGGACGGAGATAGAACTCGACTGTAGAAAAAACATTTTGGTCAGTACCATGGAATTTTGTATACAATAGTGGGACACGGTATTTTTATTGCTAGTAATTTGCGACTGAATGACTACGGAGCGATTTTTAGAAGATCGTAGACGCTCTCTTGTTACCTAAAGATTGAACATAATAAAGGATAGTTTCAAAGTAATATAACGTTATTTTTTCACATAAGTATAATATAATTTAGGTATAGATCTTGATAAAGATCATTAAGTAAGCTAAAAAGATAAAACGAAGAAAAGTAACTTTGATTTGATTTTAATAAGCCATAATTTAAATATAAAATAGTATTTAATTTTAATACATTTCTCTATAGTCTAAATTAGTATAATCACATAAAGGCATATTTAGTAACGTGTTGTGTTCCTACATTTTATTTAAGGTTGACCTAGACTTGTACGCATTGAATCGCGAAGTCAAGTACCTTTGAGCTTTGAGTTTGGTTTTTAGCGAACACAGATGGAAGAGAGCACTTGACCTATATAATATGAACTTGTAGAACGGACGTATAAAAAACTGGGTTCAGGATTCAATGAGTGCAAGTGTAGTACACCCCTAACACAACATGAAATAGATTTATTATTACTTATAAACATGATTTCGTACATTTATCTAATGCTAAAAGTTATTACAATCACTACTTCATCACCTACATGTCTTAAAACGAATAATTTAATATCTTAATACTATTTTCCGTTGATGAAATGAATAACTTGATATTTGAGGTATTTGTAAAATTGTCTTTAAAAAAACCTTGATTATTATTGTCTGGGCTGGATATATCTGCCGCATGCCATCGAGCGGTGGGCTCACAAAACACAAAAAGGGTGACCTGAAATCATGAGATAGGGCCGCGGCAGACCACGAAGGAGATGGCGGGTTGACTTGGATGTCTTCCTTGGGAATTGGCAAGAAGAGGCACAGAACCGGGAACGATGGAAAAATGGAGGGGGGCCTTTGCCCAGCAGTGAGACAGTTTGGGCTAGATATAATATAATTGTATGTCTTATGTCAAATGCTTACTGTTGATGGTGTTTTATTTTGCTCTGTACACACAACGACATAATTATATCAAGCTAAATCCACTTCCAGTTTAAGATAGCCTCATATTGTTGGATTGGTTGTTCCACCAGCACAATCCTCTAGGAATCACATTTAAGTCAGCATCGAAATGAACACGTTATATCACTTTTTCACAAGTTATTCACTCACATCTACGGCTATTATTTATCACCTAACATCCATCTTAATCATTTTTATTAGATAAGCTGCTGTACTATTCTCACGAAACCTTGCACCGTGATAGTATTGAGATCTTCCCAGGGTATAAAGCTGCGTGACAAAATTTTGCCATGTCATTATGTCACACCCCGGTACAAGAATTGACAATGTTAAACATAGTCTGGCGCGAAATATTGCGACGGCAAAATTTTTTCGTGCAGCTTAAACTTGCTAGTGCTTTACACGATAAAAGACGTATTTCAAACTATAGTTAGAAATCTGGCAAGATATTCATTGAGCGCTCAATACAATAGCGGAGCGAGATTGAAGCTCCCAATTTCACTGAAGCTGAAAACGGTTTGATGTTCTTATTCATTTATTCAGTATACAAACCAATATCCTAATTTTGCTTACTTATCTCATTCTAGTACCTACTTAACAATATAATTTCATGTAATACTTTGTGCATTGTTTTTCTTCTATAAACTTGCATTTTCTGTCTGAACTAGATCTAAGCAGAGTATTGAGATCGAGTCAATGTTTAATATCTTGATGTATTGCATATACACGTAAAACAGAAAAGGAGTAAATAAAGATATAATCTAAACTAAGAATAAAATGTGTTAACAGTAAATAATATTAGTTACACGCTTATTATGATTGAATTCGAGACATCTGTTGATACAAAACAGGCTAACAACACTTCTATGCTATAAAATATTTTTATATCTACTTAAACAACATCGAATGTTGAACACGTATTTGTGCTGCTTAAAAACCACTTCAAAAAGGAACCCCGTGGACCCTAAGATAGTCTAAAGTTTAGACTAAGTCTAATAGATGCACTATCAAGACTATCTATCCTTTTTGGACAAGATGACCACTTGAGATTACCTAGACACCATACCGGTTGTAAAACTAAAGTCAAAAATTCACTTGATTTGTAAATGATCGTCAAAACATTCCATTGACGTTGGAGTTACACTGGCGTTATAATCAATGGCACAGTAATCACCTGGAGAAAGGAAGCACAGAACCGAGAAGCACGGAAGACACGAGAGGAGGCCCGACAGTGGATCTGGGATCTGGTTGACGACGATAATGAAAGAAGTACTTACACTTCTTAAACAGTCATCTTATTCAAAAGATTATTCAGATTAGCTGACGCAAATCAAGTCCCTTAAATAAAGAACGTTTACGCCGTACGGTATTTCATACAAACTTTCAAGTCCTTATTTTTCGAAATGAATGAACCGATTTACATGAAACTTCCTACGCATAAGCACTTTAGGTCTTAATTAAAAGTTATCAGAGAACATTTTCGAAATGTCTTTTTTTAAAAAGATAATTAAAACCTCTGTTTCTATGTAAAATTCAAGGTCGGTCGATTTATCTGTAACACTACTTTTCGAAAATGTTCTCTTATTTTTTTTTAAACCGATATATCCTGCCTTGTCCTTATTTCGAAAAATAAGGACTTGAAAGTTTGTATGAAATGCCGCACGTCGTAAACGCTCAAGTCGGAAGTATTTTTCATTATATTTCTATCAACATGATAATAATCCTATCTTAAACCACGATTTATTCATAAGGACTTACAATTCGGTTTAACTATAAGGCCGAGATAAATACGCTACTTAGCACATCCTTTGGCTAAGCAGTGTCCTTGTCCCTGTCGCGCAAATTTCAAACTACGAGAGAAAGACAAAGACGGAAACATTCTCTTAGACGAAGCACATGTTAAGTGATCTCGGCCAAGTTTCTAACAATGTCTTTGTCGTATTTACAGGCATTCGGAAATCAGAAACCAGCACGACCTTTGATGCTGGCAATTTTTAGGGCCAGCGGGTTTAGAGCGTCTTTAGCCGAGTTTTGTCTTTTATTCTGAAACAAAAAGAAATCGTTTTACATTTTATTTCTGATAATGTAATATAATATCTTAAATGCAATGAGCTTCACATAAGTCTAGTCTTGATGTTATCCTGCGTTGCATTCACATTTGCACTTACAGACAAATCTGCAGAATGTTACTCTGTGTTGTATTCATTGACAAAGAGAATGGACTTAGCTATACCCTCACAAAATTGAGCACTGTAGACAGAGACAAAGCGACTGGGCGGCCAATACTTGTTCTTTTCTGTAGGTCGTAGTGTCAAAGGAGTGCCAGTCTTTGACATGGACCAATCAGAATTCTACAAAAAAGCAACCACTGGCCGCTCGTCCACTTTATCTCTCTCTCATTTTTCTGTCTGCACTTCATATTTAAACAGGGAACGCTCAGTTACTTTTTTATATGTCATGTACGTTAACATTCAAGAACCTAATTCAGCGAAACAAACAAAAAAGTGATAATAATTGCCGTGGACATAGAAATTACTTACGTCATTGGTCTTCTTTTGATTCTTCGTGCTTTTCCAAGAGTACGTCGACGGCGGATGAGTGTGTTGCGTGAAGGCCCTCACTACGAACATATCATTGGTGACATGCAAGAATCCGCGGCAAGACCTCGACCCCATCTGAGTGCAGCTCCAACGGAAGCCATCCCTCAAGATCTTGTGCTGGTAGTAAGTGTAGCCTTCCAGCATCAGCAGGTCCTTGCCGTTCCGGCCTTTTACTAGAAGTACTGTAAATAAACCATGTGTCAACTGCTATAGGGAAACTGTTCGAGCTCTTGGGCTTGTTCTTTATATTCTAATATATTGGTACGGCGAACTGTATGTGACCAATAGGTAGGTCTGAAATATCATGACTAGTTTGAAATCGAGTCTGTTTTGCTTCGAATATTTTTGGCTGTTAATAATTTTAGGAAAGGTCCGGGTATCGTACACGGGATTCTATAGCCAAATTAGGAACAAAAACTTACCTGTATTACCATGTTAGTCAGAAAAATAAATAAAATGTTTTGCCTTTTTTTTCTCTTTTATTTATCATTTTTGACTAAGACATTAATCACACTTCTTTATAATGTAGACACTTATAATACTAAATCTGTATGGCTACACTATTTAAAAAAAAAAGTATATTTGAGATTACATAAACACGATAATACGTTAGGTTTAAGATTATACTTTGGAAATATTTTTGGTTAGGTATATTTACATAATACAATCAACAAAATAAAAATAAGATGTTTTTCCTTTTTTTCTCTTTTATTTTTCATTATTTTATCATTTTACGATTAAGACATCGATCACACTTCTTTATAATGTAGACACCTATAAGTACCTAAATTCAATATTGAAAAAAGTATATTTGAGATTACTTATACACGTTAATACGTTAGGTTTAAGATTAAACTTTGGCATTATTTTTGGTTATATTTACATATTACCTAATTAAAGAGTAAAATTCAATAAAAAATAAAAGAATATTTTTTTTCAAGTTTTTGTTTCTGATATGAATTCTTTCACGAAGTCTTTTTCTGTTGGCATCTTTTGTTTGCCCTACTTTTCGACAGTCTACTGAAGAGTACAGGCGCTATTTTTTAATTTCAATTGAACATGATCAATCCTATACATTTTGCCATTTCGACAACCACTTTCGCCAATAGAAAGTCACTTTGTTTAAAGCCCCAGGTAGCCATTAAGATCAGCTTCAATCTGACGTGTCAATCATAGAACAGACTACTATAAGGGACTTGATATAGGTACAAAACGCGCGCGCGGGCGAGCGACCAGGCGCTGGCTGTGACTAAAATGTTTTATCGTCTGGCCGCGCGCCCGCGACTTTTAGTATGTATATTTCGTTAGTTTGCCGGATACACTGACTTGATATTGTCAGCGCCCTGACCGCTTCGTATATCAAGTCCCTGATACCCTCCATTCATTTAACATTCCTATCTATGTAACCTGACATAATGTCCACTTTTGCTTGTAATGTACTTAGTTGGTTCGTGAGTATGATTTTCGTATATTTCCATGACATTCCCTCTTTCATCCAGGAGTAGATAGGCTCCACATTTCCTGGAAAAGTGCTTGTTACACTGCCACCGCGCACAGCCCGACTTGAGAACATAATGTTTAAAGTACGTGAAATCGTTGAACATAGCAAACGTTTTATTCAGTTCTGTTACGATGAATTTTGCTGCAAAAATTATTCAAGAGTCAATTATCATGGTTTTATTAAAGTATTACGATTATATGTGATAAGAGAAATCATTGTAGGTCACCAAGTCGTCACACTTTTGCCGGTCTTCCAGCGGGTTGTTTCCAGAAACTGTGTATTTCTATAACAGACCACAAATTTATATTGTCGCTTTTAAATAATAAAACCAAATTAAGGTGTGAAACGTGTTTTTTTTTTTCGTTTATTGTAGGGAACCCTTCGTGAGCGAGTCCAAAACGAGCTTGTCCGGTTTTTTTTTCCAGTTGTACATTCCCCCTGTTCCTCATGATCAAACAAAACCAAAAAGTAAGCTTGTTTAGCGTTTATATCGCAGAATTTAAAACTGCGCGCCTCTACACACCTTGGTTCGTCAGTACGAACACACACAGACACAACAAATAACAATATGTGTCAGTACACATATTTTTATTTGTTCTGTGTCTGTGGATGGGTCATCTTAACATATCGAGTTTCCTCCGTACCTCGGAAAGCACGTTAAGCCGTTGGTCCCGGCTGTCATTTGTAGATCTTTGGCAGTCGTTACGGATCATCAGAAGCCAGAAAATCTGACTCCAGTCTTGCCTAGAAGTACCGTGTTAGTTGTTATTCAGTTGTGGAGGTATTGTAGGCAGCCGCTCTACGTAAAATACTGGTATTCAACTGAATCCAGTTTGACTGGAAGCTGACCACAATAAAGTTGGGAAAGGCTAGGCAGAACTAAATCCTATTGTGGAGAAAACCCAGGCCAGTGGCACAACGCCGGTAGTCAGTTAAATCAACATGCAAAATTGCAAATGCATTGGGCCCAGAACTTTTTATTAGGATTTTTTTTTCCGTTTTCGTGGTTGTTGGATCCAGTGTGAAAGGTGTTCATTATGAACCTTTGTGTTGTTACACATTTTTTTTTGTATGGTATTCTGTTGTTATCTGGATTCTTTAGCGACTTACATTTTATAATAAGTTCGTTATTTATTAAGAAACGACTTTTTGTTAATGCTATGTAGACCTACATAGCATTAACAAAAAATCGTTAATCTGTGGAAATAACTCGAAATGGTAGGTACCTGTACCTACCATTTCGAGTTATTTCCTAACCATCACAGATAAAAAAAATAGGTACACATTTTTCTACTACTACAGCTTTATATTATTACTAGATTTCCCGGAATAGTGCCAAGATAGAAACCAAATCAATCGAAATGTCCTTTATTATTTTGTTGTTCTACTTATTGATGATTTGAGATTATACAAATACAAATATTTTTTTTATAAAGTACTTACTTAAAGAGGCATGACTAGACAACAATACTCCATACAAGCTAAATTTGATGAAATTGGCCAATAGGCTATTTTACTGAAACCATTTTACGTGTACAACTATTTTACGTGTCCAATATTTTTTTAAATCTACCTGACGAACTAATTAGATTATTTCAGTAAAATACCCTATGGCTATTAATAACGTAAATTTTATTATTAATAAATATTGAATACATTGAAAAAGTTATTATTATATATTTTACAGCATAAACACTACTTCACATTTATAATTGGAAATGATTATACAGGGGCAGATTGGAATTCTAACAGTTTTTTTTTTAATTCTCTTATGAACGATATTAGAGCTTATTTTCCGAAGAAATCTCGAATTGACTCTTTTATGGTATCTTCTGTAAGAGTAGATAGACTTACCGAAACTTCTTTTCCTAATAAAACTATTAAGTATGTAAAGATGATTAGTTTCTGTAGAGCATAAGATGATGACCTCTCAGAATATTTTTTAATAAGTTGAATGGAATGTTACGACATAAACAGTACTTCACATTTAGAATTCGAAAATATTATCAACAGAGGGTTAATTCTACTATTTTTAAGCAAGGTTCACACATTCGCATCTCAATCGCAATCTGTCAAAATCAACTAAGTATAAAAATTAAATTACGTTGTGACAGAATGTGACTGAGATGCTAATACGAACATTGCCTAAAAATTAGAAAGAATTGGCCATCGGGGAGATTTTTGTGTAGACGGTGATCCTTCACCCTAATGAGTTATTATTATCTGATTAATTACATAAAACTCCTCCACGCTCTTTTCTCTTTATTATTATGACGTATCAAGTATGTATGTGTAACAAAGGCTATTCTATTCTATTCTACAGTGCCTAGTGCCTATGGCAGGCGCCAGATAAATGTGCAATAACGGTCACTGACCTACAGGCCACATACATTTATTGACTACTAGCTTTTGCCCGCGGCATGTCGGTTATCGGGTAAAAAAGTAGCATTTGTCCTGCTCCAAATCCCAGGCTACACATCTGTCAAATTTCATGACGATCTGTTCAGCCGTTTTAGAGTGAGAGCGTAACAGACAGACAGAGTTACTTTCACATTTATAATATTTTAACGGAAATAAAGACAAAGCTGTCCTGAATCGACTTCTATCGTGATCTTTTACGTTCTCTAGTAATAAAACACGGTTAATAATTTATTGTTCAGGTATTTACGAAGGGATATTAGAGAAAGGTCAATGTACTTTATTGCAAGTTTATGTGGCGCCTACCATATCTTCCGTAAGTGTAGGTAGTACCGAATGTTTTCTCCTAAAAGTGTTAATAGAGTCTTCAAGATTAAAATGAAAGGGCATTTCCCTTCTCAATGACATACAAATCTACTGATATTATGGCCACTGTGTCTTTTTTATTCATTAGCGAATAATACATTACGTAGAGCTTGCTCTTTTTCACTTCTCCCTTTTTTTCTAACCTGGCATTTTGGAATAAATCCTGCGGGTGGGTGTGTGGGTAAAATTCTGACAACCCTCTGAGGAGTACGTTTCACTTCAGCAACGTTTTGAATTTCCTTTACCAACGTAGTACGGCGTTTTGTACGAACACCTCGTAGCCTTTCCGCCACAGTCATTGGTTTTCTTTTACCACCAGTTGATGTACCTTTAATGAGTAAAATAGTTTATAACCATCCATTACTTATGACGGCTGATAAATAACAAATATCTACACTTATTACATACTATGAAACAGTTATACTAACACCGAAATCGCGAAAAAAAAATCAGATATTCAGTACATTTTGTCAATTTATGCGCACAGAAATATATGAGACAGTCGATTTTTTTCCACAATTTCCAAAATTTTTAATGCATTTTAGTACTTTGTCATTTCTCGTAATGTGTTACACTGGAAAGTCACAGGAAAGCAAAATACGCAATTTCGTTTACTTAGATGACATATTTTTATCAGCTATTTTTATTTAAAAACCACACTACGGAACCGATTTTGATGAAATGGGACCCGGAAAGTATCATGTAGGAATATCCTTTCATAAAAAAAGAACCGATTTGAAATATTTTTTCAAATCGGTTCATAAATGTCGGAGTTTTGTGAGGTAACAAACAAATAAAAATACTGAATTGAAAATCTCTTTCATTTTTGAAGTCGGTTAAAAATATGAAAACTGCCTCCGATGATTAAATGGTTTATTAGGCATATTTAGACTAGAACTGTACACTGATTGATAGCTAGTTCAAGTTTATAAACAATTTCTCGCGACAAGAAAATATTCTACAAGGTCGATACCTTGCATTATAATTCGATAATTATAATGCTTATTATTGTAGAAGAAATTTTCTGTTCACAATTCATCCAGACTTCGAGAGTTTATTAACGGTTTGCAACGATCGGGTGACAAACATACATAATACATGAGTTTTCCTTTATTCTTTTGTTGTTCTACTTATTGATGATTTGAGATTATACAAATACAAATATTTTTTTAATTAAGTACTTACCTACTTAAAGAGGCATGACTAGACAACAATACTCTCTACAAGCTAAATTTGATGAAATTGGCCAATAGGCTATTTTACTGAAACCGATGTCGTAAGATGGTACATTTTTACCAGTGAAGTGACGTCACGTGTGTTTTCAACGCACTGTATCATCTTCATATTTGTTTACGTTAATACGTGTCCAAAATTTTTTGAAATCTACCTGACGGACAAATTAGATTATTTCAGTAAAATACCCTATGGCTATTAATAACGTATATTATTAATAAATATTGAATACATTGAAAAAGTTATTAGTATATATTTTACAGCATAAACACTACTTCACATTTAATTGGAAATGATTATACAGGGGCAGATTAGAATTCTAACAGTTTTTTTTTTAATTCTCTTATTAACGATATTAGAGCTTATCTTCCGAAGAAATCTCGAATCGACTCTTTTATGGTATCTTCTGTAAGAGTAGATAGACTAAACGAAACTTCTTTTCCTAATAAAACTATTAAGTATGTAAAGATGATTAGTTTCTGTAGAGCATAAGATGATGACCTCTCAGAATATTTTTTATGCGTTGAATGGAATGTTACGACATAAACAGTACTTCACATTTAGAATTCGAAAACATTATCAACAGAGGGTTAATTCTACTATTTTTAAGCAAGGTTCACACATTCGCATCTCAATCGCAATCTGTCAAAATCAACTAAGTATAAAAATTAAATTACGTTGTGACAGAATGTGACTGAGATGCTAATACGAACATTGCCTAAAAATTAGAAAGAATTGGCCATCGGGGAGATTTTTGTGTAGACGGTGATCCTTCACCCTAATGACTTATTATTATCTGATTAATTACATAAAACACCTCCACGCTCTTTTCTCTTTATTATTATGACGTATCAAGTATGTATGTGTAACAAAGGCTATTCTATTCTATTCTACAGTGCCTAGTGCCTATGGTAGGCGCCAGATAAATGTGCAATAACGGTCACTGACCTACAGGCCACATACATTTATTGACTACCAGCTTTTGCCCGCGGCATGTCGGTTATCGGGTAAAAAAGTAGCATTTGTCCTGCTCCAAATCCCAGGCTACACATCTGTCAAATTTCATGACGATCTGTTCAGCCGTTTTAGAATGAGAGCGTAACAGACAGACAGAGTTACTTTCACATTTATAATATTTTAACGGAAATAAAGACAAAGCTGTCCTGAATCGACTTCTATCGTGATCTTTTACGTTCTCTAGTAATAAAACACGGTTAATTATTTATCGTTCAGGTATTTACGAAGGGATATTAGAGAAAGGTCAATGTACTTTATTGCAAGTTTATGTGGCGCCTACCATATCTTCCGTAAGTGTAGGTAGTACCGAATGTTTTCTCCTAAAAGTGTTAATAGAGTCTTCAAGATTAAAATGAAAGGGCATTTCCCTTCTCAATGACATACAAATCTACTGATATTATGGCCACTGTGTCTTTTTTATTCATTAGCGAATAATACATTACGTAGAGCTTGCTCTTTTTCACTTCTCCCTTTTTTTCTAACCTGGCATTTTGGAATAAATCCTGTGGGTGGGTGTGTGGGTAAAATTCTGACAACCCTCTGAGGATTACGTTTCACTTCAGCAACGTTTTGAATTTCCTTTACCAACGTAGTACGGCGTTTTGTACGAACACGTCGTAGCCTTTCCGCCACAGTCATTGGTTTTCTTTTACCACCAGTTGATGTACCTTTAATGAGTAAAATAGTTTATAACCATCCATTACTTATGACGGCTGATAAATAACAAATATCTACACTTATTACATACTATGGAACAGTTATACTAACACCGAAATCGCGAAAAAAAAATCAGATATTCAGTACATTTTGTCAATTTATGCGCACAGAAATATATGAGACAGTCGATTTTTTTCCACAATTTCCAAAATTTTTAATTTTATGCATTTTAGTACTTTATCATTTCTCGTAATATGTTGTACTTAGATGACATATTTTTTTCAGCTATTTTTATTTAAAAACCACACTACGGAACCGATTTTGATGAAATGGGACCCGGAAAGTATCATGTAGGAATATCTTTTCATAAAAAAGAACCGATTTGAAATATTTTTTCAAATCGGTTCATAAATGTCGGAGTTTTGTGAGGTAACAAACAAATAAAAATACTGAAGTGAAAATCTCCTTCTTTTTTGAAGTCGGTTAAAAATATGAAAACTGCCTCCGATGATTAAATGGTTTATTAGGCATATTTAGACTAGAACTGTACACTGATTTATAGCTAGTTCAAGTTTATAAACAATTTCTCGCGACAAGATAACATTCTACAAGGTATCGAATTATAATGCGTATTATTGTAGAAGAAATTTTCTGTTCACAATTCATTCAGACTTCGAGAGTTTACTAACGGTTTGCAACGATCGGGTGACAAACATACATAATACATGAATTTTAAAATGTTACACAAATTATTTGAAACATCTATATTAATTATGACAGTCTATATTTCTTAAGATTCCTTTTTAAATGACAATAAAAGTTTAGTAAAATAGTATTACATATATTATACTTATAATAAATGCCACAATAACGAGGAATGGAATGACCTAAATAGTATTCAGTAAATTCGTAAAAGTATATTCTTAGTTTCTAACAGTTTGATTATAATATTTATTGGATTATCTTTTTGACAACAAATTATGACATGATTATATTATTTTTATTAAACCTAATTTCCTACTGTTTCAAGGATTACTTTGATTTACCTGTGAGCACTGACAATCACTATCATCTAATCTTTGGTTAATCAAATAAGTTAAAACGAATTGTTGAAGCTCATTTTTTAGCTTTTATAATACTATCAGTACCCGTAGACTTTACCTCCACTAACAAAGGCATTCAGCAGACATAGCAACTTTGAACACCAAGTTGCGGCAACAGGCAACTCGTAATTAGTTCTTAACAACGATTTTCATTTAATTTTGAGAAACTGTGCAGACATAGCAACTAAAGCTGCGAGTTTCAGTCATCGAAAACATTTTCCTGCGGCACTTGGTGATAAAATCTATTCCAAATTTCAGCAACAAGCAATACGGATGTTTCCTGATTAAAATCTGCTTAATTAGTTCGTCAGATAGATTTCTAAAAAAATATTGGACACATACTTTTTCTTCTTTTACGTAAACAAAAAATTAAAACGACTCAGTGCATTGAAAACTCGCGTGACGTCAGATCGATACACTTTTTACCGGAGAGTGACGTCACAAGTCACAAGCCCCTACTGATCTTTGATCTTTTATCTTCTTTTTGATCTTTTATCTTCGTCAATTTTTATTAGTTTGTTAAAACAAAAAATACGTATCCAATATTTTTTGATAATCTAACTGACGGACTAAATAGAATCATTTTTTTTACTCAAGATTCATCCCTATTGAAAATTTTACCACATGTGTCACGCGTCGAGCGACTTTACTCTCACCCCGTTCCCCACAGTGCCGATCTTGCTCAACGCCAAACCCGTTATTTGTAACTGGTAATCATTACCGGCCACTTGTCAAGAGTTTGTAGTTTCGTCAACACATGTTGCTCTGTCTGCGGAGCACCTTAAGACAAGATACGGCTGTCTTATAAATAATTTTAAATATGACTAGAATATTTGAGTAACTAAGCAACCAGAGGGGCGGTCTCGTATTTTTAACAAACAATGAAATTCGTATCGCAGTTACAAACTGTTAAAAACACCACTCAGTTCCCTGCATTTTGACAAGTTTTCCTTTGCTTTGCAAAGCTTGAATTTTAATGCTTTTTTAGTACGAGAATCAGCCCTCAGGTTTCAAATCTCGTTACGAATATATACTACAGCTTACATTACATACACAAGTAGGTAAACAGACATAAAGAGCATCGAAAAATATAAACGGAATATTTTCTTAAACCTTAACATATATCCCATTCTTCTTGCGAAGATACAAGGGGGGCGGATGATGATGAACATCACCTGCTTTCATGATATTCAGGGAATCATCCACCACTACATAGGCTGAGCAGCCATTTTGAAAGTACTGGTTGCATCTCCAGCGATCGCCTCGCTTCAGCCTGCAATGGCTAAGGTAGACGTAGTGCTTGTATTTAATCAGGGACTTACTCCTACTTCCCGCCAAATGCATCCAGGTGGCTGGAAACGGAAGAAGTCAGGGTCAAAGAGTTTTGTTTAATATGAACGATTGGCAGAGGCCGAAGACGACGTGACATTCCGTGTAGCCGTTTTGTGCGAAGGTGACGCTATTTTCCCTATTACTGTAACTTTTTCTTCAAATATTTTTTATGGTTTGCATCATAATCGGCGAACATAAATTAGTTTTCCTTTTCTATCAGTGGAAACGATTGTTGAAAGTCTAGGATGTCACTTTAACTAGAATGGTACTCGTATAATGGAGTGTGCTAGCTAACATATTGTAAATAATATTTAATTTTACGATTTCCATGTTGTTGGATACATATTTATTTTTGTTCCTGTGTTTTTAAATACTTTGCGTACTATTGTTTAATTGAAGTTCTTAAAACGTAACAGACAGATGTGTTGCTGGGGAGTTTGTTCCGCCACTTCTTCTTCCCAGCTAAAACACTAGGAAGTGGTGACGGGTGGGCGTTTTGGGGGACTGTCTTTTTTTTAAATTTGACGTTCAAAAAGTGCTGGTTCTCAGCCTAATTTGAATAAATGACTTTTGATTTTGATTTTAGAGCCACATTTAAGTTGTGTCACATAATTGTGTCATTTAGTCAGCACCTAATTGCCCAATACCCGCTTTAAAACGTAGATTCCTAATGGAGAAGAACAGAAACAAAGTCCATGAAGGCAGGGATCCTGATCGCAATTTTGTTCAGGAGCCCTACTATGACATCTCCATCATCGAACCATCATGATTCTGATGTGGCCATACAGGATGTATGGCACTATTGACACTTCGTTGTAGGTACAGCCCCTGATGGGAAATAGTGTGAATAAGAGGAGTTTTTCATCCTGTTTAGCCGGAACCATCAGAACCCTGATGGCTTTACATTGCTCGCAGAACAGATGGTCTATGGGGCCGAAAAATTTTCGACCTGGTGAGGGTCGCGGTTAGCCGATGGTTGCGGGACGCACAGGACCGGTTGTTGTGGCGACACTTGGGGGAGGCCTATGTCCAGCAGAGGACATCTTTCGGGTGATATGATGGTGATGGTTTTAACACGTAGTTAAACCCTCAACTCGCCAGGAAACACCGGGCGCGGCCCATCCGAGTCTGGGGGTCTACTCTCTAAGCCCGAAGTCCGTAGTTCTTAGTGTCGGGCGTTTTCTACTCCGTATCACCAACGGACTTACGATTAGTCCCGAACCCGAACTAAGAACCACCACAGAACCACTATTGTACGTAGAGTTTAAATAAATAAATAAATAAACAACTGTCAAATCGTGTTGTCATTTATTCGCCCATTCAAATATTTGTAACGTGCGAGAATAGAACCCGCAACATGCAGCGCAGCAGCCAATCGCTCTACCACTGCGCTAACCGTATCGTCATTAATGTAGAAGGGCAGGGTGACATCTACGCCACATTCACACCGTACCGCTGCCGCGGCAGTAAACAGGGCTTAGCAAGAAACAAGGAGCAATAAGTGTCATGTTCGGCAGAACTGTGTTTAATATTTTTGGAAAATCATGAAACTCGGTGCTGCTTGTAACTCTTGATTTTAAGTCGATATCAAGAGACCAAAAGTTAAAAAAAATAAAAACTTGTAAAAAAAAGAAATGCTACTTACATTCAATGTCACGCAAATCTCCAATTTTTCCTCGAAATGAAAAGACCAATTTAGTGTAGGTTAACTAGGAAATAAAGAATTAAGTAAGTATTAAACAGGGTAGGTTTACAATAATAATAATGCTAACAATATCAAAATGCAACGACTATAATTGTTTATTATTTTTTCAAATACAAAAATTAAGAAATCCCGTGACATCGGAAAAATAATTAAGCTTTTCTTTGGTAACACAAAAATAATACTGATCTGACAAATCATCCAATATTTATTTAAACATTATGTACAGACAGACGGCAGCACATCAACATACCTACCCGAAACTTCCAAATTTTCCCGATCAACCTTGAAATTAATGCTTTAGACATAAAGTTGATTATCCATTGAAGAAATTTGACAATTGTTGTAGATGTGCTTGCGTCTGTACAATACTGCTACATGGGCGGACCAGCCAAACATATTCAGACTAGAACAGACTGTGCAGTGATTGATAGCTAGTTCAAGTTTATAAACTATTTCTCGCGACAAGAAAATATTCAACAAGGTATCGAATTTTAATGCGTATTATTGTAGAGGAAATTTTCTGTTCACAATTCATTCAGACTTCGAGAGTTTATAATTAGGTACCTACTCCTAGATATTTTATGAACTAACGGTTTGCGATCGGGTGACAAACATACATAACACATGAGTTTTAAAATGCTACACAATTATTAGAAACATCTATAATAATTATGACAGTCTATATTTCTTGGGATTCCTATTAAATGACAATAAAAGTTAAGTAAAATAGTTTTACATATATTATACCTACAATAAATGCCACAATAACGTGGAATGACCCAAAGAGTATTCAGTAAATTCGTAAAAATATATTCTTAGCTTCTAAACCTAAGTTTGATTATAATATGTATTGGATTATATTTTTGACAACATATTATGATATTATTTTTATTAAACCTAATTTCCTACTGTTTCAAGGATTACTTTGATTTACCTGTGAGCACTGACAATCACTATTATCTAATCTTTGGTTAGTCAAATAAGTTAAATCGAATTATTGAAGCTCAGTTTTTAGCTTTTATAATGCTATCAGTACCCGTAGACTTTACCTCCACTAACAAAGGCATTCAGCAGACATAGCAACTTTGAATACAAAGTTGCAGCAACAGGCAACTCGTAATTAGCTCTTAACAACGATTTTCATTTAATTTTGAGAAACTGTGCAGACATAGCAACTTAAGCTGCGAGTTTCAGTCATCGAAAAAACATTTTCCTGCGGCACTTGGTGATAAAATCTATTCCAAATTTTAGCAACAAGCTGCAACAACATCCCTATAGAAAATTTGACCACATGTATCACGCGTCGAGCGACTTTACTCCCACATTGTTCCCCACAGCGCCGATCTTGCTCAACTCCAAACCCGTTATTTACAACTGGCTAATCATTACCGGCCACTTAGTTTCGTCAACAAAAGTATCTTCGTCTGCGGAGCACCTTAATACAAGATACGGCTGTCTTTTAAACAATTTTAAATATGACTAGAATATTTGAGTAGCTAAGCAACCAGAGGGGCAGTTCTCGTATTTTTAACAAACAATGAAATTCGCATCGCAGTTGCAAACTGTTAAAAACACCACTCATTTCCCTGCATTTTTGACGATGAAGTTTTTGCCATTGATTGACGTTGAGATGATATGGCGACTTGAATTTTAATGCTTCTTTAGTACGAGAATCAGCCCTCAGGTTTCAAATCTCGCTACGAATATATACTACAGCTTACATTACATACACAAGTAAACACACTATTATCCTGTTATCTGTAACGACGTCTCCTGGAGACGATGCGCCATTGTTTTACTATTGTGTCTGCTATTATGGCGGCTGAAGATCTACAGAGCATCGAAAAATATAAAGGGAATATTTTCTTAAACCTTAACATACATCCCATTCTGCTTACGAAGGTACAAGGGGGGCGGATGATGATGAACATCACTTGCTTTCATGATATTCAGGGAATCATCCACCACCACATAGGCTAAGCAGCCATTTTGAATGTACTGGTTGCATCTCCAGCGATCGCCTCGCTTCAGCCTGCAATGGCTGTAGTAGACGTAGTGCTTGTATTTAATCAGGGACTTGCCTCTCGCCAGTTTCATCCTGGTGACTGGAAACGGAAGAAGTCAGGGTTAAAGAGTTTTGTTTTTATATGAACCATTGGCAGAGGCCGAGACGCTTATTTTCCCCATTACTGTAACTTTTTCTTCAAATATTGTGTGTGGTTTGCATCATAATCGGCGAACATAAATTAGTTTTCCTTTTCTATCAGTGGAAACGATTGTTGAAAGTCTAGGATGGCACTTTATCTAGAGCCACATTTAAGATGTGTCACATAATCGTCAGTCATTTATTCAGGAACCTAATTGCCCAATACCCGCTTTAAAACGTAGATTCCTCATGGAGAAGAACAGAAACGAAGTCCATGAAGGCAGGGATCCTGATCGCAATTTTGTTCAGGAGCCCTACTATGACATCTCCATCATCGAACCATCATGATTCTGATGTGGCCATGGATGTATGGCACTATTGACACTTCGTTGTAGGTACGGCCACTGATAGGAATTAGTGTGTAATAAGAGGAGGAGATTTTCGTCCTGTTTAGCCGGAACCATTATGGCTTTAACACGTAGTTAAACCCTCAACTCGCCACGAAACACCGGGCGCGGCGCATCCGAGTCTGGTCTACTCTGCAAGCCCGAATTCCGTAGTTTCGGCTTTAGTGTCGGGTGTTTCTACTCCGTATCACCTACGGACTGATTTTAAGTCGATATCAAGATACCAAAAGTAAAAAAAACATAACGTTGCCCAAAAAAAACAAAAAAATTTGCTACTTAAATTCAATATCATGCAAATCTCCAATTTTTCCTCGAAATGAAGAGAGCGATTTAGTGTAGGATAACTAAGAAATAAAGAATTAAGTATTAAAACAGGGTAGGTTTATCAAAATGCTACGACTATAATTGTTTTTTATTTTTTCAAATACAAAAATTAAGAAATCCCGTGACATCGGAAAAAAAAATTAAGCTTTTCTTTGGAAACACAAAAATAATACTGATCTGACAAAACATCCAAGATTTATTTAAACATTAAAGATACAGACAGCAGCACATCAAGGTACTCGAAACTTTCAAATTTTCCCGATCAACCTTGAACTTAATGCTTTAGACATTAAGTTGATTATCTATTGAAGAAATTTGACAATTGTTGTAGCTTGATGTGCTGGCGACTGTACAATACTTCCATGGACCAGCCAAACAAGTCAAATCAAAATTTAATCTTCAATTAATTTTTGTATGAAAGCGACCACAAAATATACATATAGTAAAAACCTTGAAATCACGAAATAAATCAACTGCCCCATTCTATTCTATTCCGGGTATGGTACGTGAGGCATGACGGACGTCATTCCAACCAGTCAACCTCGCTCCAGAAGCAGATCAGTCCGAAATTCGGTGTCCCTTTTGTTTGCCTTCGTTTTTCGGCGACGCCTGTGCACTCAAAGAGCACGTGCGATACCGTTTCCTCCTCCTCCATGTTTGCTTTGCACAGAGGAATCAACTGCCCCATACAGCATTTATTTCGCGATTTCTATGTTGGTAGCTACCTTAGTAAAACTTGTTCATAATGATGATGACAATAAAACCACTATTAGGTTTTGCGTTATACCTTGTATTTAATAAGCAGCAACACACAGCACACTCAAACGAAATAAAAACAAAAATATGGTCACTTTTGTAGATACGCAATACAAAAAACTCCAGCACACCATATACCTAAACCCTATAAAAAATTCCGTTACTAAAATAATACTTCCCAGGTTCATGATTGTGATCCTCTTTGAGTCTTAAAATAACTCCATCCTTGATTATAACGAAAGCACGACACCTGATAGCTCTTCTTTTTGTGCATCTCCACCGTTCTTCACCTCTTGAGCTCTTATAGTTTTCAATGGCAAAAGTGTGCTCATTGAGCATAAGCAACTTCGCGCCCAAATTTGTAGTGATGAACTTCACTGAAAGTGGTTTTTACATTGTGATTTATGTTTAGCACCTTAAGCTAGATAGAACTGCAACCGTTAATAGAAAGCTGGGAAGACAGTGAGGCGAAGAATCAGTTGACTGCAACTGATTCTTCGCCTGACTGTTTTGTCTGTTATCTTGTTTTTGTGTTGTCTGTCTTCTGTGTTGTCTTGTTGTTTTTTTTTGTCTAGTCGTGCGTTTGTTTCTTGCCTTGTGTCGTTTGTGTTTGTGACTGTCTTCTGTGTGTTGTGTTGTCTGGTTGTGTTTGTGTTTCACTGCCTTTTTTTGCCTTTTTTCTGTTTTTTGTTTTTGTGTTCGTTTGTCTGTTTTTACTAGCTATGTTATTCCACAACTGGACATATTCTTTTGAGATAAGCTGATTTTTTTTATTGATGTGTCATATAACATAAAAAGAGATCGTCCATGAAGACAATTCTCTGCACGTAGATTTTACATGCTGTTGAAATATTAAAAACAGTAAGTTAAGGACATTCTTACAGCCATAATGTTTTTTTTCTTCTAATTATTACAAGATAAAAAGACATTTATTAAAACAAATAGACGGTGCATTAAGTTCATCAGCGTATGTATTTATTATATCAATTAAATTAAATAATTTTATAAATATTGTGGTACACGTACAAAAGCTACGTCAAATAAAAAATATCAAAATTTATAAAATAAAAAGAATTAAAAGTATCATCACATTGGAATGATTGCTGTCTTTTGAGTACTTTACCAGGGTCCATTTAGAAAATACAAATGACTAACACACATAGTTCGACATAAATAATTGGCTTAAAACATTTTGGAATAAATAACTAAGAATATAATTAAGTACTAGATAAATCGCAACCACGCAAGTGTTTGGAAACTGTACCAACATAATAAAAAGAAAATTTAAAAAATCACAATTCAATCGATTAACGTATAGATTTTTAAATAACGATTTGGCACACAAGTTCACAATTGAGAAAGAAAACACATTTATGACTAGTTAAGTTTAAGTAATATTTAGTTTTCAAGTAGGTACTAGCTACTTACGTACATGGATATAATATGTATATAATATTTCTTCACCTGAAATTGTTTGTCATCAGCTATATAATACAGCGTAAAATTTAAAGACCAAGCTCAGTTGAGCATTTACCTTTTACGCACAACTACCGCCATCTCTTGTTGCATAAACTAAACTAACAAATTACTTACTTTATTGCGACTGTTGGCCACTAGGTGGCGTCATTTACAAAAAAAATATCAATAATTTATAAATGTTTATAAACTATACCTAATAATAATTAAAATCTATAAAAATGAGTTCTCACACCGTGCTAGACTACAATATATATTTATTTCAGTACGATAAATACAGCAATGTTACCTTGAAATTCTATTTAAGTACCTAGGTAGTAAGTTCGCTGAATCAATTTCTCCATAGTTACGAATACAATTCTAGCGATATTACATATTAATGAACAATTTCTTAAATAAATATTTTCTAAATATGTACGATAAATGCAAAATGACATGTGCAACTACTGAGGCCAGTCAAAAATGGCGCCGGTCAAGTTACATTTGCGCGGCAAAATCCCTACAAGCGTTTAGCCATTAGCCGCGTCCACACCGACCGAGCACGGCTTGCGCAGCAGCCTCGCGAGCCAATGCTTCGGCCGGTGTGGAGTTGTGGGCGCTGCTATTGGAAAAATTCTGCGCACGATTCGGGTGTAATACAAACTTTCGCTACCAAAACGTAACTTTTATTCAATGGCCATCTTTAAGAGGGTAAAAAACTCATGAATTTGAATCCAGTTTACTACGGAAGCAAACCTGAATCTATATATATATATATGTCGCAGCCAACTAGCTTAATCAGCCGTTTCATTAAAAGTCTAGTCTTTTCATTGAACTGTGCCATTTAATCAGCGACATTAAAGTCACATGGGCAAGTCATTAAACAATATTGAATAAAAGATGTCACTTATGTAGCTGAAAAATCGGCGCATTTAAATGAAAAGGCTAGGCCATCAATTAAGCGGCTGATTAAGCTAGATGGCTGCGACTTATTTAAAAAACAAAGTCGGGTTTGTTCGAACTCGAGAACGGCTGGACCGATTTTCATGGTTTTTTATTTGTTGTATTTGTCTCCGTCCTTAAAAGCAGAGTAACTATTTAAAACATTGGAAAATTTACGAAAAAAATAAATATAAGAAAAATCATTAGGTAGGGTAGGTAGGTTGGTTATGTTACATAACCAACCTACCTACCCTACCTAATGATTTTTTTTGACTGGCTACCTACATAACTTATGTAGGTAGCCAGTTGACGGGAGCGATGCCGCGGGGGACAGCTAGTTTAAAATAAAAACATGATCATGAAACATGATCGATAACACGACAAAATGTAGAGAACAGCTGATTTTCTTTTGTGATGTCAGGTTTGAACATAGAGCAACAGTTGTTTTATTTCATGAATACTTTCGGTTTTCATCCCCTAACAGATTGAAATTGAATAAAAAGTTACCCCGGTGTACTTTCGCTTCGTGGAGTAGCAAATCTTTGAATAACTTACTGTTTAAATCGTTGAAAGATAGATCTGCATTGTGGAACTGCAGAACTATCTTTCTTTCAACGAAAATATAGAAGAAAATATGTCTTTAAAACGTTCTTGAAAATCATTTACAAAGGAGGCACTTGCGTTACAATGAGATTTTCATCGCAACTCCATGTTACATGTTCAATTAGGCGACCAACGGCCTTCAACAGTAGTAATAACTGGCCAAAGTAGTTCTTGACATCAATCGTTAAAGTTATACTTAGTATAGTTGTCCTCGTGGTTATGGAACCCTTTGTGCTTGACATACCTTCCTTCAATGGTCGTCTGCACGCAACTATTGCAGCCCAGTCGCTTCCGATCCCTACACGTCCAATTGATCGTGTTCTGGTATCTATTATTGATCCAATATTTGTTGTCGTTGTAGATCAATACCATGCTGCCACTCCTGTGTGATGGGAGGTAGTATATACCTGGAAAATACTTTTACACTTATTACCATTACAGAAATTGTTTTGTTTTCTAGAATGCTTGGCTAGGGGTGGGGTTTTTTAATGACCATTGTTTGGAGGGCTTGCAAGCAAGCTTTTTGTATAGCAATGGGCATTAAAATGGGTCTAGTCTCTCCTAAGTGGAGAGCTGCGATTATTGATATATATTGAGATTCAGAATATTATATAATATCGCATTTCTGTGCGGGGCCTTAGAGAAGGGAAAAGTATAAACTACTTAATTAAAAACAGACTTAAAATTAGCATTATCTCTATATTTACAAATTTTCTACAACAGATTCTAAAACACGAAATAAAAACTATTGCTTGAGTTTCTTTACATTAGTATTTTTTGTTTCAATAGTTTTACTGTTATTTTTTAATATCATTTTCTTCGATTTATTAATATTTCCTTTATAATTTTACAATACTTATCAGTTTATTGGCAATTCGTCGGGTAAATATTTTTCTAAACTAGTCACATACACAGATATAAGGCGGGTCAATAAAACCAACACATATTTACCAGAATACTGTATTTCCTAAAATAGTCACAAACAACTGTCCATCTAGTAGCTAGCAGGTCCCTAAATTAGAAACATGCGTTAGAAGAACACGTTATTATAATAAGTACATCACAATTTTTATAAAACAATAAAAAATTAACGTAAAAAAATAAAAATTATAATAAAGATCACTGTAGTGATTGTTTACTAATGAAATATTTTTCTCTTATATATCTACCGTCGTGGCATTGACGCAAACGGGGAGGATCGTGGATATGTCTGCCACGGAATATCGATATGTAATCTCTTCCGTCTACGCCTTTGTATGTGATGACGTCAGCTCGGCAGCCGTGGACGTCTCTGGAGGAGCAGTACCATTGCTTCTTCCCATGTGCTTGGTGGTTCTTCATGTAGAAGGTGAAGCCGTTGAGGATCAGCAGCCCAGCGCCTGTCCTCCCAGGAATGAACTGAGCCGGCACTGTGAGCAAAACCATAACCTTTTAATTTACCTTGTACACACAAATAAAACTACAGGTTTAGTTTTTAAAAGTATTTTAATCTGTGTTTGTGTGTTACCTTGTAGAAATATTAAAACTAAATGACTAGGGTAGGAAGGGGAAGGGGGCTAGGTAAATAACTAAACCAACACTTCACAACAGCTTTATTTGTCAACATTTTTTTCTTTCCATTTTATTTTTTTCATTTTTTTTTTGTTTTCTTTATTTATTAATAAAAAACCAGTTTACAAACATTTGCTTACATACTAAGTTAATAAAAACAAAAATTAAACAAAAAAGTATTCGATAATTCGCGGTAAATTTTAAAACTTCAATTTAAAGTTTAAAAAAACTTTAAACATAATGGCACCATGGTTATTAAAATAATCAAATTATTTGTAGAAGTTCAAAAAGATGAAGGATATCTAAACGTTAATGCAGATGACTACACAGTATGCACATGAAAATGGCTAGTTTATTTTGTTTGTCTTTATAATAATATCTAAATACCCATAAAGAAGATTTTGCAGACCTGTAAATAATAAAGCTTAGCAAGTCTGGTTGTTCTGGTAACAGCAGGGAATCGAACCCATAGAAATAAAATTGTTTATTTCGTAGAAATCTGACACAGAATTAAACTTGTATCAAATTTTTATTCAGTACCACATTTTTTTTATGCCAACAAAAACACAACATAGTTTTCTGGCTGGCTTTTACCTCGGACAAAGGATAAGCATTGCCATACAACGTGGCAATGCTGCCAGCCTTTTGGGTACATTACCAGTGGCCTGTGATGCGGAGGAATTTTTCGACGCCATGTTTTAGATTAGTTTTAGTTGAGTCTTTTTTTAAGTGTGTGTATATAGTTATAGTTGCAATAAACGTTTATATACAAAAAAAAAAAAAAAAAAACATAGTTTTCCACATCTGTTTTAGTAACCTTTTATTCGGGCCCAAAGTATGTCTTGCAACCAAAACGACAATTAAAAAGAAATAGGATTTGAACCCATTATAAAGTTTCTAGGTTACTGGCTTTTCATATACTGTCATTTATTACAAACAGGAAGACAGATCAATTTGATGATGGGAGTCTAACCCATATTAATAAACCTGGAAATAAAATTATTTGTGTGGGAGTTGAACCCAGAAATCAAAGAAGTCAGTGTTATTATTATTAAATAAACCACTATTGGTATGGGATTCTAACCCATTAGCCTTAGTCACACTGCTGAGACTTATTTGTCATTTTCTGAAATCTTGTATGGGACTTGAACCCGTAATAAAAAAACTGGCAATATCATTTATGGGACTCAAACCCATTAAAAAACTGTCAATACCATTTACGGGACTAAAACCCATTGTTAAACTGGCCATATCATTTATGGGACTTGAACCCATTAATTAACAGGCAATACCTTTTATGAGACTTGAACCCATTGATAAATTTGAAATACCATTTATGGGAGTTGAACCCATTGATAAACTGGCAATACCATATAGGGAACTTGAACCCATTGAAAAACTGGCAATACCATTTATGGGACATGAACCCATTATTAAACTATCAATACAATTTATGGGACTTGAACCCATTGATAAATTGGAAATACCATTTATGGGAGTTGAACATATTGATAAACTGGCAATACCATTTATGGGACTTGGACCCGTTGATAAACTGGCAATACCATTTATGGGACTTGGACCCGTTGATAAACTGGCAATACCATTTATGGGACTTGAACCCATTGGTAAACTGGCAATATCATTTATAGGACTTGAACCCATTGATAAACTGACACCATTTATGGGATTTGAACCCATTGGTAAACCGGCAGTACCATTTAAGGGAGTTGAACCCATTGGTAAACTGGCAATATCATTTATGGGACTTGAACCCACAGACTTAAAACCACTTGTTTTTATAAGTTCATAACTGCGATATGTAAAGTCATATAAAGAACACCAATACTTTGGGATTTTAACCCAAGTAGTATATCACTGTGTATTAGCATGGGAATTGAACCCAAGAATGTAGAAATATTTAGTATTAAATCCAAAATTTGAGGAATTTAATCTAAATTTTTTCCAGATATCAATAAGAGAAGATGGGATTGAACCCAAGTTAATCTTGTTTAAAAACAAACATGTACATACTTACTGTTCAGCGTTCGCTTATTAGCAAAACAACAGAAAATAATAGTTTGTAGTATCATAACCATCCTGATAAACCATAATGTGAGGTTTGAACCCAACAATTATACCACATTTTCCCGCTCAAACTTTTTCAATACAGTAAGTAACCATACTGGTGTACCGTGCACATGTTACTCTTTATGGGACTTGAACCCATACAACATCTTAATCTGCAACACATCCCTTGGATGATACTTTCCATAACTAATAATTTCTCATGGGAATCTAACCCAAGTTGTTCTGTCATTTTATAGTGCCGTAAAATATTCAATAGGATTTGAACCCATTCTTGCTTGTAATACCACAGACCACATTCGCTACCACAAAGAATGCAAGTGATTCTAAAAACAAGCAGATATTATGAGGACATTTAACTCATAATACTAATTCTTTATTAATAAGTTAACTTTACTTACCATAATTATATGTTCAGAATCCCTAATTAAAAGATTTCATAACAATTTCCATATTTCCGTTACTTACAAAACAACCAAACTTTCACTAAATTCTTGATTTGTGTTAAAAACCTCTTTAATTTCTCGATATATGCATTAAGTGACTTTATGAGTATTTCTGAACTGGTAAAGAATATTGATAAATCTCATATTTATATGTTTCCGATGACCTGACTGACAAAACATGAAACGTAAAATGGTATCATAATGACAGAATAACTACTAAAACAGATTGTAATAATGTTTGTGATAGTAAACTTCAATCTTTAGTGTATTTATTAGCCATTTCCATGCACATAAGTCTAAATGAGACTAAGTTATAGTGATCTGCTATTATTTTATAATACACAATAAACTTCACTTAATTTTGTAACTTAAAAGATGCCTCCGTTCGAATTCAACCAGAAATTCCTTTAGAAGTCCTTCCATAGAAAACTTACTCGCTATTACTCACCGAGCCGCAGCCAGGATTTGAGAACAGGGACCTCATAATAGCGGGAAGAAAAACTAACCTCACCAACACACTTCACATCGCGATATTTTTACATTAACACCACATTTAACACCATTTTCAAATTGATTATGAACACAGCACTTATTCACACTAATATGCAATAATTTAGAACGCGTCTTGAAACACAAATACAGGCAAAACACTAAAAAACAATTTGACATTTTCAAGAGTTCGGATTAACTATCACAAACGCGTATGGAAAGCAGGTTGCATTTTATTTCACGGGTCGGAGTAATATAAACGCGAACGCGGATCACTCAATCTCGATGCATTTCAAGAAAATAAACGGAATAACATTGTAAAAACAACAATAATCATTTTGGCATCAAGAGAGTTATTTTGACATTTATGTACGAAATACCGTCACAGTTGCTACTATTTCGTATCTAAAGCTTGGTTTCTCGATTCGACATCAGTTCTTTCTGTCTCTTGTATCATAGATGACTCGTAAATGTTAGAGTAAGACAAAATCACTGTGATCCAAACACGATTCGAAGTCAAATAGGTGTTAAAACCAGATCAAGTTTTTGTCTTTGGCTAATAAGCAGAGGATCTTACATGGATTCAGCCTAAAATGGAAACTACTGTTATATTATCTATATTTAAATTTATATCCTGTCAGTTTGTACTTTGAAGATTTACGCACCTATGCTAACTTCAAATGTTTTTTTTTTGTGTAAAATGATAAGATGATAATAATAATTATGGACAAGATTGGTCAAGGTCAGGCCACAAAAAACACGGTTGTCGATTTCGTCTCAGTCACGGAGCGCCTGGAACTGAGAAGTGAAAAGACTATGGCAGAAGAAGAATAGACTTCCTTCCTCTTCTGCGATACTAGCTGAGCAGTGGGGTGGTGATTCCCGGCTGAAATGATGACTACACAACTAATCTACTAAATAACTTTAATTTCGGAAGTCGGTGTTTTTGGTTGCTTCTTCGTTATTTGACACCGACTTCCAAAATTAAAGTTATTTTGAACTTTGTAGTGTTTTTTGGAAGTCGGTTTCTTTTTTTTGTGAAAAAGTTTTTTATTTTTCACTTTTTAGTGGTACCCCACACCTAACAACACCACTGGAAAGTCACAGGAAAGCAATTTCGTATACATGGATGATTTTTCCACATATTTTTTCCAGCTATTTGGATTTAATAACCAAACTACTGAACCGATTCTGATAAAATTTAAATGGGACCATTTGGGAAGTATACCCTTTCCAACAAAGAATTTTTAAAATCGGTTGGGAAGCGACGGAGTTACGCCCGAACAAACATAAAAAAAAACAAACATCCGAATTGAGAACCTCCTCCTTTTTTAGAAGTCGGTTAAAAACACGTATTTTCCTGGATCAAGTTTCCGAGAACGAATCCAAGATGGCGCCGTCGAAATTTGATCGGCACCTGGGGTCTGTAGTCTGCTTTTAAAAGTAATTGTTCAAGTTTACACTTCTGTCCGCACTCCCGGAGTGCCACTGTATTTTTTAAACCGGGTTAGTTTCATCGAACAAGCAAACATCTAACACGTTTTTCTAGCGAATAGCAATGATGCCGATTCTTTTGTTCACCACCTAAACTAAAATAAGAATTTTGCTATCTCTTACTGCAGACCAATAAAGAATCAGACAAGTGATATGACACCATAATCGATTTTAGTGACCACAGAAACCATAGAAATGACACCCATGAAGAAAAGTTAGCAAATTTTGTCGCCGCCATCTTTGATTTCGATTTTGACCCCGTTATCGATTTTAGCGACCCCAGAAACCATGGAAATGACACCCATAACGAAAAGTTAGTAAATTTCGTCGCCGCCATCTTGGATTTCGATTTTGACCCCATAATCGATTTTAGCGACCCCAAAAACCATAAAAATGACACCCATGACGAAAAGTTAGCAAATTTCGTCGCCGCCATCTTGGATTTCGATTTTGACCCCATAATCGATTTTAGCGACCCCAAAAACCATAAAAATGACACCCATGACGAAAAGTTAGCAAATTCCGTCGCCGTTTTTTTATATTGATCTATGATTAGTCCCAAGTACATTTACATTTTTCCCGATTTTAGGGAAAGTGTTTATTCCTAGCAACATTTTTTTACGTCTGTGTGCGTATCTGTGGCTGTAATTACATACCGCTCATGACACATAAGTACTAAAGTTGCTTAATTTTTTAGTAGGGAGCGTGTATGAGACTTTCCTTCTAGGCGTTATTATTCTAAGTTTCCAGCATTCAAATAATCATTTGACGTCTCTTACTTATTTCGGAAGGTATTATTTACGATTTTATTGTAAAATAAATCAAATCGTTAGTCAATAAATCTGCTTAACTATCTTTTTTTATATATTCTTTTTTATTCCAGTCTAACTCGATGCAGTTGAACACCAGTAAGTATTTATGTTACAGCTAATAGCCGAAGTGCGGTTTGCCTGTTATGTTATGTCCTCCGTCGGTCGCCGCGCCGGTCGCAAAAAATTACCTGTCTGTCTATAAAACGGAAGCCACGAGCTTCCGTTTTTTCTTAAAATTTGATTTACAACACAGCACAAGTTATGAAACAATCAAAATTTTAACCTATAGCAGTTTTTACCTGCTACCTACAGACAATTCACATTTTTCCGATTATTTTGCAAATTCCATGCCATTCAAAATTTGTTTTAACGGCATGGAATTAGTAAGTATTTAATTTACGTTGGAGCACAAACCCAGCCACTATTGTTACTGTCATCTATCATCACAATCACTAACTAACCGATTAACATTGAGGTTTTAGTTTCGCAATACTTTGATAGATGTCGCTGAGTTTAATTTTATTTGAGGTTTTTTCCGCATGAAAAATTTACTTAGAATGCACACTTCCTCCTGCCCACTTCGCTGGGTGTCAAACTTTTTACAGGCATATTTAAAAAAAATATCTATATTTATAAAAATGAATCCCTATTTCCCTTGGTAACGCGTTGACTTGAGAACATAGATAATTTGTTAAACAAGAAAATAGATAAAATATTTAATAAACAACTGTTTTTTTATATTTCTATGCTTGAGAACGACTTTGTTACCGATTTTATTCCTCTTTTTGCATTTGATAGCCCAGTTCACCGACCAAAGTTCTTGAGGAAGGTTTTAGGGTATTTAACATCACGCTACGACCCGGTCGGGTAAAACCGCAGGGCCAGCTAGTTATTCAATGAATTAAAATTTAATCCAAAATAGCCTATGTCACTCAAGAATAATGTAGCTTTCTACTGGTAAAAGAATTTTCATAATCGGTTCAGTAGTTCCATAGATTACCTTTGAACATCGCAGACGCGCCGCCATCTATTATCTTACTATCTAACTGAAACACTTTGTGCCTTTAGTTTGGCAATACTTTAATAGATTTCACTAGTTTAAATTTTGTTGAAGTTTATTTTTTCCGCAAAAAATATTTACCTACTTATAACGGAAAAAATGTGATTGGAAGTGATCGGAAAATTAAAAAATGTGATGTGCTGCATTCCAACTTCTAGTTTTCTTCATAACATAGATACTTCATGATAGATGGCAGTGCGTCTGCAATCTTCAATGAGAATGCGTCACGATACCAACCCTATAATATAAAAATGCTTATATAATAAATCTATGTACGGAACAATGGTGCAATGGTTTCTTTCGAAATTGTAGGTAAGAAGTTTTCAGGAAGTCCAATAAATTATTCCATAATAGTATAGAACCTTTCAAATTCAACATGATAAATGCGGGAAGGTCGGCAACACATTTTAGCTCCTTTTGACTTAATCTAGGTAGATACCTAGACCTGTGCTTCTGATTGACTGGTGTGTCCGGCTTTACTGCACCTCCCTAAAAAGCGGGCTAGGTACACAACACAATCCAAAAAACATAAAACGAATAGTTTGAACCAAATAAAATAAAATAGTGCACTCTCAGTTTACGGCTAACTACAAAAAAGAATATCCGTGACTCCCAGTGGAAACTAGTGCCAGAGTTTAGCCGGACGGACACAGTTATTGGATTTTAATCGGATGAAAAAGATAAAAGAATAAAAGTAAACTAGAGCGATGCTCGCGGCCCCTGGCGAGCGGTACCGGAACGCCAAATATCCGCTTCAATCAAATTCACTGCGCCCGTGTTTGTCTGTTTCGGAAATAAAGATGTTGTGCTAGATAAGGTATTTTTTTGTATTGGTGATTTTCTTGTCGGATATTTTTGATTAAAAAATTATAAAATTATTCCGACATGAATGAATAGTGGAATAGTGTGAAAATAAAACGAGTTTTTTTTTCAATAATATGGTATGTTTGGTTGGCAACATAATTGAATACGAGTAATATTGGGGTAAGAAACATTACCCATAGGTAGGTATAACCTACCAGAGTTTTTTCATTAGAGCCCCAAGGTAAAAAAGGAAATCAAAGTGAATTTATTTACTTGATTAGGTACCAAACCACGGTACAAAAGGCTCAAGTAAGTGTTTAACAAGGAACAAGATTAGGATTCTTTCGTGTGTGAAAATAAAAATGTCGTTCAAGCGTGAAAGTGGAACACACATGTCGAACTTTTTAATTTTAATTAAATATTAAATTTTTTGCCCATCTAGGTAAATGGTCTCTTCCAGTAATTATATTAAGTTGTTGATATAGGTACCTAAAATGAAATTGTGTGAATTCAATATATACAAAAACCTGAAGTCTGCAAAATATTTACCCACGCTGCAAGTGCAGTTTTCGTTCTTCCGGTTGATATTGAAAATTGTAAAACGATACAAATGAATGTTGTGTGCAAAATATTTATTGGAATTTATTTCCTACTCAGTGAAATTGCTACTTGTTTATTAAATAGTGTAGGTAGTGAATAATAATTTGACTGACCTACTGAATGTAGGTAGGTCGTTCGGTACCTGACGTAAACATAACGTATCATCACGTCTTTTTTCCCTGAAACACTAGGCAGAGGGAGAGGGTTTTCCTATTCAAACATGTTTTACTGAGTGAGTTTACAATTCAAAATGATACAAATCTTTACTGTAGTTTCGGACTGCTATTGAGAAATTTCTGGCGGAAAAACCAATTACTCTTAACTCGATTCACGAATCAGGACCCCGTATTTAGCTGCGAAGAAGCGTGATATAATAATAGCTAGGAGATAGACTTTGAATAACGCAAGGTTAAAGAAATCAAACCAGGGGTCCGTAGTTTCGGCCTTAGTGTCGGGCGTTTTCTACTCCGTATCACCTACGGACTTACGATTAGTCCCGAACCCGAACTAAGAACAATGTCATTCATTCTTAGTTCAGGCCGAAACTATTGACTTCGGGCTTAGAAAGTAGACCCCTAGAAATTCTGCTACTTTTTGTGGTTTTACCTACTTGTAACTTTCAATCTACCTAGTTTTACGGTTTCCGTTATAGTCAAATGCATGACGTATTTGACTTTGACGGCTGGCGACGACGGATAAGGCTACAAAAGGCTGACCAGTCGTAGATTTTATACTAAAACAGTAGTGTGTCATGTCATGCGCATCGGAACGCCTGCACCTATTGCTATTCTGTTACAATATCTTCGTGATAACTTATGAGAATTGCGAGCTTGAATTGCGTTCTCATTCCCTATAGCATCAATTGGAATGGCAGCCCACTTCATACTCACAAACTTATCACGGTGAGTTTTGTCGAGAACCGACCGGTTGGATTCAGAGCAGCAGACCTACGTGACGCGAACTGTAGGCCCAACTCATTCAGGGACCTAAACCAACTCAAACTTCGTTACAAACCAATAAATAAGTAATTTTAGCCTTCTAACTGCCTAAGGTACACATCAGAGACTAAAACAGTGTCCAACTTTCAGATCTACAGTGTCTAACGCAATTTCGTTTTCCAGATGGCAAAGTTACAGCTCTGAATTCGAGGTAACAACAGAAAATTCAATAAATATCTCCGAATCAATACGAACATATGAAATATAAAATAAAGTCGTCGAATGAACGTGGGTAGATACTCCGTATTCTGAAAGGAATTCAATACAATTTTCAGAGCTGAATTTTTGATCTCCCTGTATCGGATTTGTATCTCGCGTTTCAGCCTTTCAGCTTCGCATGATATTATCGCTTCAAAAGGTACGGACGGCACTATTCGATCCTTTTAAACCTCAGTCTGGATACCACACTAGATAGTTTTTTTTATTGAATTTTCATGAAGGGCGTCCCCTATTGTTGCGAAAAAGCGAAGAATTTTTATTAATTTTGCATTGGATAAAAAATGTTCTACCAAAGGTTTTTCTATAATTAGTTTTGTGACTATGCATTTCCAACCAAAGATTATTAAAAGCAGTCAGGTGTTCTGCTTTTCCAGCTACGTACTGTACTTAGGTACCAATTATACAAGACCCACAGATTCTTACGGACAAACGGTAGGTATTAAGGGTAATGAGTGTGGTCTGCCGTCTGTGGAACAATGTGTGCATTTTAAAGCATAGTCAGGATATAACTACCTAAGACCACTCCTGTGTCCCCCGAAGGGTACCTTAGCAGAGATGTGTCTATAGAAGGTAGTTGTTATAATTATAAATTATGCAAGCTGCAACGAACCTTGAAACATGCAAGATGGATGGATGGTAGATAATGCTTCTGGCTGCGATCATTTCATCATGCGAGTTTGGAATACATTTCAAGTAGGCGGATTACCAATCTATTGAATAATATGTATTTGATTTTTTTAATGATGAATTGAGAATGAATCTTTACGCACTGATGATTGCATAACGACTTCTTGCAAATGCGAATGACTACCAACTGGTTGTCGTCCTGATGTTCAGAGGGAGCACATTCCAAAGGAAGATCGTCTGGACAAAGAAAGAGGAGTGGACAAACCAAGAGCGGTGTTAGGGACGTCGTAGAAGAAGATTACTGGTAGGGCGAAGATTTTCACTGAGGGCAAAGCAAAGGCATTGAATTTGTGAAGTTAGATAGGAGGAAGAAGAAAGATTATCAATAAATGGAAACATTGAAGTAAAGGCCCTCAGCTCTCCTGCCAGAGTTGTGGATTATGTTCGAAAGAGTTACCGCGGCCCTGGAAAGCAAAGAGCACTAAGAGGAGCACGGATGGGTTTTGTTTAGTTAGTAAGAGTCTGACACTATTCCGCCCAGAGCGGGAGAAAGTCATTTGATTATTTCCCATCCATAAAAAAAAGGCCCTCAGCGCTCTGAGCTGACGAATCGGTAACCATTTTAATAGTGATCGATGCGCGGATAATTGATCATACTTACGAAGGTTGAAGACAAATCGAAGGCAGTTATTTAGAAGGCGGTCAAGTTTATTGAAGAGACCTGCATTCAGGTCGTAGAAGCACACATCACCATAGTCAATTATGGGGAAAAATTAGAGACTGTACAAGCATTGCCTTTTGTAAGCTAGGAGAAGATTTTTCAGTCGATACAGCGGCCGCAACGTTCCGGTAACTTTTCGACTGACACTCGTGACCTGCTTTCGCCAGTCAAGACAGGTGTTGACATGCAGACCAAGATACCACGAACCTCGGAACCAAACGAAATGACCGTATTGTCAAAGACTACGGGTGGTACAGCTAAGCCATTTACCTAGCCTTCTCAAGCTATGAGGACTCCCACCCAACTATGATAGCCTGACACGTTAAAGTTTAAAAGGAATAATTCCTAGATATATGTACAATCGCATATACAATATTTAGGGACGTAATATATTATTTGCTCCGATCCCTTACAGTAGAAGGTACACCTACTTTTCTAGTCAACTACTTAAGTATATACCTACAGAAACTTATTATGTCATAAAATTTCTCCCAGAACAAATAATTAGTCCATGTAGTATCAAGTATTCTCGATCTTTGTAATTAGTTAGTCCCGGTATTTGGGCGGTCGATACGCCGGAGCGGTACCGGGACCGACTCGGGATTTCACGACTTTGATTAAATATGCCGCCGTTGTTTTAACTAACCAGTACTGTTGTGATTGAATCAAGCCAAACCGAGTCGGAATAATGAAACGAACAAGTTTTGGGAGCGAGGAAACAGGGAATTACAAATGAAGGATGGTTTTGAAAAAATAATTGGACAGAGTATTGAAGAATTTGGTTGTCTTTTCTTTCAATTGTTTGATTTATTATTATTATTCCTTTATTTCAGGCATCTGTGGCCCATACAAAATACAATACATAAATATTAAAAAACTATACTAACAACCCAGTAACTGGGTAACACGGTACTTCTTGGCAAGACTGGAGTCAGATTTTCTGGCTTCTGACAATCTGTAACGACTGCTAAAGATCTATAAATGACAACCGGGACCATCGGCTTAACGTGCTTTCCGAGGCACGGAGGAGTCTAGGTATGCTAAGATGGTCACCCATCCACAGACCGAACTCGGCAAGCGTTACTTAACCTTGAATATCGACCCGTGCGGCTGTTATTATTTAGCCACGAGTTCGCTTAGAACACTTAAACACAGTCTCCCTAAAATATTTTTCGAAAAATTTCGGTACTGACATATTTATGACATACGCATGATAACTAGTAGGTATTATACTCCACTTATCATAAACAACAGACTTCAAGGAGTCCTTAATTTACTCAAGCGTCATCTAATTAATCTTAGCTGATAATAGAGGACTTTATTGAGGGACATCGCACCAGACGGGTCTTGCAAAAACATTGTCAAACTTAGGTAAGCAGACAAAAAATGTCTCGACGTTCCCTGTCGCCTACAAAACCCAATAGAATTGGCCATAAAAACTTAGGGTCTATAAGGTACTATCTGAAGAAAGTTTCCGAGCAAGAAATGTCTGCGTTTCATATTAAAACATTAGCCTTATATTTCTGGCATTCTGCCTAGATTTTTGGCATTTACTGCCGAAGTATTTCAATTTGATTTCGACCTAGATTTTTTTGTACCTTCTTGTCTGCAGTTATGTCGTGAAAGTAATATTATTAGCTTCTGAAATATCGCGAGCGCTCAGAGTTTCTATTTTTATTTTTATGAAGTTCAAAGAAGTTTTTCCATTAGATAAAAAGCTTTTCAAATTAAATAAAAACATGTTTTTGGAATGAAAATGTGATAAGCGGGCTTTTGAACTTTTGCGCTAAAATGAAACAAATTGAAAAAAAAATAGAACAGTACGAAAGAGTATTATATTAAAGTGCTTCTCCTACACATTTATTATGCGGACAGCCAAAGTGTGGAACTCTGTGCCAGCGTCTGTGTTACTTCCAGATATAACCCGTCTGCCTTCAAAGGAAGAGTAAACAGGCATCTTCTGGGCACGCGCGCTTCATAAAGACTCATCTATCGCTTTCCATTAGGCGTGATCGATGTCAAGAGCAAGCCCATCCCACTATAAATACTAATAAAAAATATCTCCTGTATTTTAACCGCTCAAGCCCAACATGTGAAAATTCCCTAATATAAAGTAAATCTTATGTAATAGGTAAATAAACATTAAATTCGCGATTAATTCGCGACACACCGGTGTGTCGCCGGGGCCGGACAGGTCACACCTTTTTGACGAGACTATTATTATAGTCTCGACCTCTGGGCTACCAGTTTCTTCATAACATGGTATGATTTTGTCGCAAAACCGACAGCTGTCTCAACTGGTATTTCACCCTTTGAGTTTCGTCCCGACCTAAGGGGACGTGGAACACAGATTTACGGTTTATATTTGCGGAAATGGAGGGGAAATCTTTAACTTAAACCTCTAGGAAACACAAACATTTGATGAATTCTTTGCGTTATTAGGGTGGCTTTAATAAAATGATATTTCAGTAAAAGCGGTCTTTCTGTCAAAGGCATGAGCTTTGTAAAATGACAGGTTTGAATCATTTTTGAATACTCAACTTAAAACCCTTTGGGCTGGTTCCTCAATTGAGTATTTTGAGTTAAGGAAGTGTCAAATCCTGGTTTAATGCCAAATTTTGACAGGGTTGTAGGCTAGGGTGGTATGGCTAACTTTGAGATAGAGGTCGACCGTCGAATCCAACTCGGTTGGGCAGGCGTTCGGGAAGTTGCGTGGTATCTTCTCGTCTCACTTACCACAGTGTCTCAAGACGAAAGTCTATGACCAGTGCGTGTTGCCAGTGATGACTTATGGAACCGAAACGTGATCGCTCACAATGGGTCTCATCAGAAGGCTTAAAGTCACCCAAAGGGCAATGGAGTGGGCAATGCTCGGTGTTTCCTTGCGTGATCGAATCAGGAATTTACAGGTTTGCCAAAGGATCGAAGGATCGCCAAACCTAAGTGGTAGTGGGCAGGGCACATTGCTCGCAGAACAGATGGTCGATAGGGTCGAAAAGTTCTGGAGTGGCCACCACGTAACGGAAGACGTAGCGTTGGAAGACCTCCCACTAAAAGGGACGATGACCTGGTGAGGGTCGCGGTTAGCCGAAAGATGCGAGACGCACAGAAGTGGTTGTTGTGACACTTGGGGTAGGCCTATATCCAGCAGTGGACTTCTATAGGCTGATGTGATAATGATGATGTAGGTGAAAGTAGAGATTGACAAATCTGTTATCATCAAGGACCACGGCAAAATCTGGAAGTCAAAATGGGGGAATTTTAAACAAAAAAAAAAAATATTAGGTAGGTACAGCCCGTACACTCATGAATTAGAATAAGCAGGTCTGTACCCGTACCTCCCATATTTTAACAAGTTCAGCGATAGCAAACTTCATGTGGTTTACAGGCGTCCGCATTCGAGACCGAAATCGTAAGTCAAACGTTTTTACGACAATCCTCCCTTCTGTTGTTGCTAATAAAATTCGTTGAGATTGAGTTTATTTCGTAAATCGGCGATAAGGGCCGTTTGACTCGATTTCGAATTGAAAGTTCGTTCTTTATTGCCATTAACCTGAATATTTTTTATTATGTTAAGAGAGGCCTGTAAGTACCTTATAGAGAGGTTCTCTATAAGGTTAATAGAAAATACCTACCATTCAATTGAAATAAAACCGTTTTTCCGTGTTCGAAAAGTTTGATACCCAGGCTTTTGAGTAAGTATCGGCATTTTGCTGTAGGTTTTTTTTTTTTAAGTTTAAACAAAAACCATATTTTTTAGGTAGGCTCAGTATTTGGGCCGCTCTCGTCAGTCCTTACAAAACCGGCTATGGTTAGTTTTTACGGTTTATTCCATACGAATCGGACCGTAAAACGACGAAAAGCTTGAAATGAACTGTCATTTCACTTTGATTGTAGGCTGCCAGCACACTTTTTGTTCGTTCACAAATTTTAAACTGTTAGATTCTATAGCTGGGTACTGACCGGTGTTACGGGGTGTAACGTAAGAAGTTACAAAGCAAGCATTCGTATAGTCAGTACGTGGAAACGAGCACGAATACGCGCATGCTACTCGGATTTTAGGACACGGCGTATCGTAACATGCTCGCTGCGAATGGTACATTAATTAAATGATATTCCAACCTTAGGCCAGGACCTCTAAAGGTGAAAGTATGTACGTACTAACTAAAATTCAACCATAATTGGACATACCTACACAACAGACTCAAACACAGCAAAGATGCAGGAACAGAATAATATAATCATACCTGCTCTATAAGGATAACAAATACTCGAGATATTTGCTGCTAGATACAAATTTTATTTAGTCCAGAATCCCACCCCATCTTCTACCTTTAAATCCCTTTAGAGATAGGCACATCAGATAGGCACCCTATTACATCGTGACGCGCGTCGCGACCGCTGTGATAAAATTCACGCGATGGAACATTCAAGTTAATTGGGCATCTGAACACTGATAACCTCACTGATCAGTGATATACAAGCGACGGTAAAGCCGAATTACTTTAAAGTCAGAATGTGTTGAGATTAGTCCTTTTGGGGACAAATTAATGACAATAGATTGTGTTCCGCGTTTTTTATTGGTACTAAGATAAGCGACAATGACTTCTGATTTATTTAAAATGACAAATTATATTTATTAGTAGGTTGTAAATGGGTCGTGGGGTCCGAGTGCTCATTACTTGTTCAAAGATCTGTCAATTTAAGACGTTTAGTTGACACTTCGCGTGATCCAAGGGCTGGCTTTTACCTCGGACAAAGGCATTTGCAAAATAAGCACGACGTGGCAATGCTGCCAGCCTTTTGGGTACATTACCAGTGGCCTGCGATGCGGAGGAATTTTTCGACGCCATGTTTTAGATTATTTTTAGTTTTAGTTTGTTAACAGTTTTTTTATGTGTATATATTATATAGGTCATCCTTTTTGGTCGCTTTAATCTAGAACAGCCGGCCGATTCTGTCGACATCTCACGGTGTACACCTAGGCGGAGTGAATGACAAGTGAGCTGTCATTCCATCTTATTTGTATGGTTGGACAACTCACCTGTCGCGCACCTCGCCCAAGTGTTCACTTCGACATGTTTACAGAATTGCACTGCTGGCCGGTTTCGATGCGGAATCCAAGACTGTTGAATTATTTTCAGGGTTCGTCGAGCTTCATTAACTCGACGTTTCTGGTGGTCGCCACTGTGGATTCTGGCTCTCAGGAGTTGCCCTGGTTAGGAGCAACTAGTGTGGCGGCCTCGTCCCAAAAACTAAAAATAGTAAATGTATGCGAATTTAGTTTTACTGTTACGATGAGGTGTCCAGTACTGATTGACCACAGGCTAGATTGATAGAACTCTCCAAAATAAGTCAGAACTACCACTACTTGATGTTAGTAGCGGTGTTCAATTTTATAACGATCGTTTCAGTGGATTCTGACAGTCAGACTTAGCAGTTGTCCAGAGAGTCACAACAATGATTATTCTTCATACACAGTTGTAGAAAATATAGGGATTTTTTGATAGGCATGAAATATACTACTTACTTAATTAAACATGATATTTTGTTAAAGTACAAGAAAAAAACTTTAATTTTTTTTGTCGACTAGAATTAAGTTACATAATATATGTTTAATACTTAACTTACCTACTTCCAGTCGATTTTGACGCCATATTTTTAGGTTTACATAGTTAGGAATATTTATTTTATGTAAAATAAGCTCTTTTTCTTTACAAACATGTCTTATATTCCTATAATAGAACAATAATGACACTGAAAACCATTATCTCCCGGGAAATTGTTCAGAAGATGAGTATAAATAAGATTATAACTTTATATCGAAAGCTTCTCGGCGGGAAAACCGATCCTGTGGACTTAATTGCGTCTACGCTTTCATTTATTAACTGCCTGCAATATTGTATATTGATGTCGTATCTTTTAATAGAATCCCACGAGTGGGGATACTAAAGTCGCAATTTTACCTACGTTCGTCGCACCCTACCCCAGTCAGCCTCCATTAACTTTCACAGATTGGTTTAAATTATCAGGGTTTTTTTATTAAAAAAAAAATAAGCATTTTAAATACTTACCTACTTATTCTAAATTCAAATTCTCTGGAGAATAGGGTTTCGTTGGGTCAGCGGTAGCGTGGCGGGTGCAGGCGATTGTCAATACGTCAAAAATGTATGGGATTGACAGATGCTATCGAAATGTCACGTGACCAAATTCCTACATTTTGGCATTTCGACAGTCGCATTCGCTAATTGAATGGCACGTTGTCTAGGGCCTGTTGTACGAGCTGCTTTCGCTACGTCAGTCTACAGATGATTTGTATAGTTTCATCAACACATTGGGCCTTAGCTTATGACCTTTTTTGATGAATGATGATGAGGCATTTTCATTGAAATTGTTAGAAAATTGCTCTACTGATAGAGCGATTTCTTTTAAAAATCGTAGGTTTTCGCATTGTCGCACCGCACCTGTTCGTGGGAGCTTTTTTCCCTACATGTCATGTCGTCACAAAATAAAAAAGCCTGAGTCTGTTTACATAATTTTTGTCTGATTTGTGCGAGTCTCTAATGAACACATTTTCTTTCTTGTTTTTTCAAAACAACAACATTTCGTCGTTGCGACTTTAAGACCTCTTATGTGCCACTTTTGGCAAAATCACTTTTTTACGCCAGCCTTTTTCACATTTTGAAGCTATATCGAATGCTAAAACTCTCATGTGTATACGACGATTTAATATCGTCATTTGTTTACCAATTTCAAGATTCTTTTTTTTTCTTTCTTTCTTTTTCAAAACAACAACATTTTCGAAACGCCCTCTTACTACAAACCGCCTCTAAGATTAAATAAAACCCGTTTCAATAAGAAACGTCTTCTGCATTATTAAAAAGTAAACGAACTAATGGAACATTGCAGTCTTATTAAAAACGAAAAACAATGCGATTGCCAGTTTAAAATCTTTATACAATTCTTGCCATCCAATACAGATTTTCTTTTATCGAGGACGGAGCTTATATTCTATTTTGTTTGTCCGATTTCTTTGTGAGCCCTCTGCGTCGCGTTCTCTTCGTAAATTGTATTTTAAATGGCTCTATAAGGAGTAATATTGCTTCTGCTCTAGATATCGTTGAGAATTTCAGTTAATGATAATCTATAAACTGTACTTCTATCTATAATATCTAGATGCGAAAGTTTTCTTTTTTTTACTATGATAGGCACGCGTTTGAACACTATCTCAGCTGATGGTAAGCTAATGATGTGGTCGAAGATGGAGCACGTTTGCCTAGAAGTAACCTTATCACTCTTGACTTAAAGACTCCCAGGTAGTAGCTATCAGGAAACACAGTATGGGTGTTTGTTATTCAATAACGTCAGAACGGTTGAACGGATCTTGATAAATATGGTACAAAGGTAGATTATAACAGAGGGATAATTTTCGACATTTACGCTGGCGGAGCCGAGGGCGGCAGCTAGTGATGAATAGTTTTGTGAGATTTTTCCGCTTAGCTGTCATTTACCTAGCGTGTTAGATATATTATTATTAGCCCAGTAAAACGGTCTTAAGCCGCTGATGTTAAAACATAAAATAAACCACAAATGACGTGTCGACCATCTCATAAATAGGAGCCGTTATTAATGATTGGGGTCAACGCATAAGCGTTTTTAGGGTTCCGTAGTCAACAAGGAACCTGTATAGTTTCGTGACCATTGACATTGACGTTCCATGACCGTTTGTCTATTTATCTATCCTCGGTTTAGCTCAGAAACGCTTAGCACTAGAGAGTTGGAATTTGGTATGGGTATTGGTACTTAGGTACATAATATTAATCACGCCGACAAAGTGGTAAAATAAAATTTGAGGGCAAGGTGAAAGGCGTTGGGCGATGATTTTTTTTCGATGATGGTTTTTTGTCGTTTTTGTCGATGTCCTTGGAAACTACCTATGTTTAAAAATATTGAAGGTTTGCAAAAAAACATTTTTCCATCCGAGAATCCGTTTGCGAAATATAAAGCTTTAAGTGCTAATTTTTGTTGGAATCAAGTGCCCGTTAACGGTTGTTTTTGGAGACGTGTAAAAGTTCATGGTAGTAGCGTAGAGCGGAAGGGGTCATTTGATGATTTTCAATCCTCAAAAAAAAAAAAGGTGTAATGTATTACGAATTCAAAAGGAAAACTATCACAGCTAAGTAGGTTTTACAAGTTAACGAGTACCTAATAGCTAGTCGACCAACTTGAAGAAGGAAAATATCGTACAAAACAATTGTTAGGTAGTTACGTAAAAAAGATAGTAAGTAAATATAAATTTACGAACCATGTGAAAATATGGAAAAATAAAATTTTATATTTATAAAAATGAATCCTTATTATATAGAGAACGACTTTACCGATTTCATTAATTTTTTTTTTGCATTTGTTAGCCCAGTTCTTCAGGAAAGTTTTAGGCGTTAAGATTTTTAGAAGCCGAGCAGCGGGTAAAACCGCAGGGCAGAGCTAGTAATAGGTAATAATAATTCCTAAACTATTTAATAACAATGTTTTTACGGGTTCGTTTCGGCTCATTCTAGTCGGCAATTGTGACCGTGCATCTACGGAACCCTACACTGCGCGTGGCCCGACAAGCAATTGGCCGATTTTTTTAATGTCTAATCCACATAATTAACATGGGTTTTAGGTACATTGTTCTAAGTATACGAGTATTTTAATATGATTTGATTGCAACCGATTCTGAAGTTTTATAAGTGTCCATGTACTACTGCTTACCTCATTATCATATCATCCGAAAGACGTCCACTGTTGGACATAGGCCTCCTCCAAAAGGGGGGCTTTGCCATAATCGCCACGCTTGGCAGGCGGGTTGGCGATCGCAGTGTAGCTGCAATGTACCTACAGAAAATGCTGCTGCCCATTCTCTGGCGAGACCCTTAGTCGCCTCTTACGACACCCACGGGAAGTGGTGGGATGGTGCTATTCTTTTACGTCCGACACCCTATGGAACTACTTACCTATGTAAAATAAAATATTGCATGTGTTGAGAATTTAATAAACATTTCTATATTATAATTGGTTGCACATTTTGTAAATAAACATTCTTCACAGTTCATGATTCCTAACCAGTCAACCAAACCATTTTCAAACCTTCGCGCCTCACTTTCAAACCTTCACGCCTTCAGCAATTTTCTCTAAAACTGCCATAATAATGCCATATTATTTATACGTTCGGAAATAAATCCACATTTACGGCGATAGTGACCTAATAGAGATTGATCGTCCAATACGTTCACACGTCAGTGCTCGCCTCAAATAAAGATGGAAGACTTATTTATCAACGTGAGGACGCGTTTTTTATAGAAGGTAAACTGATAATAAGCGTTCTAGAAAAGGGTTGAATTGGATGGTTAAGGCTGTTACCACGCCAATCGATCGAACGTCGATTGATGCCATCGATCGATGGTAGAATGAATTAGTCGACGTTGATCGTTAGTTTCTACTTCTTTCTTCGATCAGCCAAAGCTACCACACCAATCGATCTCGAATGCCGGTCCTGCTCCACAGCCTCAGCCGCTTGGTTCCACTAGTTAGGATTTTATATATGGAGGAGATGCTCACTCTTTTATTTTACTTTTTACGTTTAATAATAATAATATTCCACATTTCTATAATGTTTGGAATACACTTTTATTTTTCTGTTCTTACCAATTGATATTTATAGTTTTATATAAAGTAGAAGCATTTTTTATTTTGGAATCCTGTAAATGTGAGGACCATGGAGCCTTTTATGTTAATAGATGGTTTCCTTGTTTGACATGAATGAGCAGGGGCAGTTGAGGGTTTGTCATGCTCACTCGAATGTTTCGCTGATGGTGGCGCGTGTATCGGATCATTCGGTTCCCTTCAAAATGGTTGAGCTGAATGGTGCTGATGCACGCGTCATGTTCGTGAACGGGCGCCATCAGTGGAGACTGGTCATCTCTTAGCTGTCGCTGGCTTATTTCAATAGTTTATTTGATACTTAGAATTCTTTTTTTTTCTCTTTCTTTACATTGTTCTCACATATATAGAAGCAACAAAGATAATGTAACCAGGATTATTGTAAATCATAAAATGGTGTAAAAGAGTGTCCGTGGAGATTCTTGCACGTTCTTCTCCATAGAGATCTACGCTTCGGAACGTGCAAATAGCTTCATGTTTTTGACTGACTGACTCTGACAATTCAAAAGTACCTGTAAATGGTTTATTTGAAACCCGAGCCGCCGCAGCAGAATTAGACGCCCCGGGAGTTGGGAGTCGTCGGGCCATTCCTGTTCGAAACTGGAACGCAAAGGGTATTTGAAGGAACACGGGTGGGTTTTAGTCAGTAAAAGTCTGACACTCCCTTCCGCTTCATTTGATGATGTTCTATCCAAAAATAAAGGTAAAAAAAAACATTTAAAAAAAAAAAAGGAGAAAAAAAACACTTTATGCCATTTTATGAAGACATTCTATTTCTCATCAAAATACAATTGAAAAAATCATTTTTCTCTTATGAAAAACGTTAAAGTTTTATCTAAATACAGTCTTATTCATAAACATTGTTAAACTGCCAAGCTACTATTTTTGAAGCTCTTATTAGGGTTTTCATAAAAATAATTAGACCACCATATTAATGGCTATTCATAAAGCATCCATTAATTTAAAAAAAAATGGATTCTTCATTGCTGCAAACAATATTAAAATGACATGAAAATTCCAATAAAAGTTTCGTTTTTATTCACCCCTGCTTCTATCCACCCCGTTCTACCCGGGTATCTAATCTATCCGCTGTCTACAGCCCCTGGAATAATCCACAGTTGGGATTAAAAGCCATGCTCAGCAGTAGTTTGGCTAGTGAGTTGTGATAGTCCAATACTAGACCACACCACAAACATGGCGGTGTCCAATAACATGGGAGATGAGGTTGGCACATGTCAGAGATATCTAATTATCGTTAAATTGTTGTGTTTACAAGCTTTTGATTAACTTGCTTTTTTCAAGCACTTACTGAGGCGCTAGAAAAAAAGTGAAATTCTATTAGCGAATGCGATTGTCGCAACACCAAAATATATGGGATTGATCCGTTGAGATATCTACAACGTTGCTATCTGAAAACGTGCCCGAAGACTGGCAGCATTGCCAACTTGTTCTGAAAAAAATCTTGTCATCAATCAATCTCATGGCAAGCAGTAGCTGCCTTTTCCGAAGAGGTGATGGCAACGAAAGAGGCTGCGTTAAGGGAGAGGGAGATTTCCTCCACTTTCCGACCTCTCACCGCCGGGGGAGAGCTAAAAATGCCCTCTTCGGTCCCCTGTTAAGTGGCTGGCGGGTGACGTACTTAGGAAAGTCCGTCGTCCAAGCACGCAGGCCCGACATGGTGTCGCGTGGTGTTTCCGCGCGGCTTTCACAGATGAAAGGATCAGGAGAAGCTCACTTCGCCCCTTACCCGAGATGGGGTTAGCAAGCGAACTGAGTGACAATTTGCACTTGCAAAGCCGGGGTGATTGTGGAAAGTGCGGCCGTGTGCCTGCACCGCAGCCAAAAGTGACAAGGAGGAACACCGTCTGGTTTTAGTCAGTAGTAGTCTAATAGACCCTTCCGTCTGCCCCAAGACGGCGGAAGACATCCATGAGGATTCGTCATCTTTATCATATCAGCCGAAAGACGTCTACTGCTGCACATAGGCCTCCCCCAAATGTGTGGGGGTTGTCATAATCGCCACACTTGGCAGGCGGGTTGGCGATCGCAGTGTAGCTGTAGTAATGTACCTACAGATAATGCTGCTGCCCATCCTTTCGTGAGTCCCTTAATCGCCTCTTACGGGAAGTGATGGGATGGTGCTATTCTTTGACGTTCGACACCATGAAGATTACAACACGTAAAAATAAGTTGTGATTGGCTTACTGGCCTTCCAACGCCATGTTGTCCGATACGCGGTCGCTACGCCGGAAACTTTCGGCCCCATCGACTATCCGTTCTGCGAGCTATGTGCCCTGTCCATTACCAGTAAAGTTTGGGATTTCGGGCTATGTCGGTTACCTTAGGTATTTCCTGCTGTTTTCGACATTATCTGCGTAAGATTAGTAGCAGTAAGTATTATTGCAATAACACAAGAAACATTTTTAACTACAAGAGGCAATCTTTATAAATCGTCTCTGTTATTATGAATGAACATAAAACGATGATAGCACTAAAGTGAATGGTCCTATCAATTTGTAGAACGTGCTTCTTCAAAGTTAAGAAGTGAATTAAAGAACAGTGTTTATATACTTTAGGTATAAGCATCGGTGGTTGATCAGTGGTAGAATGCTCGCCTGCCACGCGGGCGGCCCGGGTTCGATTCCCGGCCGATGCATGAAATGTTTTTGTAATTTGTATATAAAATTAAAAAAGAAGTCGATTTTTTTTCGCGATGTCGGGTCTGTTAAAAAATGACGAGAAGAATTACTCCTTTTCAGTTATTGCGTTTATTCTGTACACGTTGTATATGTTGCAGGCAACTAGCTTAATCAGCCGTTTTATTAAAAGCCTAGCCTTTTCATTGAACTACTCCGTTTAATCAGTGACATAAACGATATTAAAACAAAGATGGCACTTAGGTGGCTGGAAAATAGGCGCAGCCAAATGAAAAAGCTAGGCTGCGACATATGTACATTTTAATGGTCAATTTAATCGATTTTTAGGGTTCCGAACGCCCGTATGAAAAAATGAACCCTTCTAGGATCACTCGTTACGTAGGTATATCTGTTCGACCGTCGCGCGTCGTCGGCCACACACAGCCATTTTGTTGCTGAGTATCCTAAGGGGTTTGAACTTTTTTAATCGGAAACTGGCCTAGTCATTTCGAAAGTTGGAAAATATCGGTAACGCGGTACATTTTTGTTTATTTATGTGTCCTTCTATTCATAGGACAGTATCATTGTGTACCGCAACATTGAATAAATCAAAATGGCGACGAGTGACCAGGCCAGTCTGGTTAAAACCCCTATATTATTATTTGACCATGACAGTCTCACTGTAAAGGGCATTGCACTGCCCAGACCAGTAACTGGGTGGTGGTGGTGATATGAAGACACTCCATCTAAAGTACCTACTGGTAGAATAATCAGCTGTTAATTAGACTGGAAATTGACCTAAGCTAAGCGGCTGATGAGAGTTTCACTGTGAGATATTTTCCTAATTCCGCAGCATAATAGATTTAGATCGTACCTTCTGGCCACTTCTGGACAAAGTCCTCTGCCTCAAAAAAGATTTTTAAAAATATTTAATGAACTTTTATGCAAGAAATATAAACAATTCCAAGAACCATACCTACCTACCTGTATAATAAATATAATTTATTTAATGGACCCTGTAAGTGTCCCAAATTACCATATTTCAGTCCAAATAAGAAATTGTGCTGGGAGAAATTAATTAAAATTATAATTTTAATGGCCGCCACTGTCATTTACATTTTTTGGCTGTCTTCCTGTAGCTCTTAGACAAGAAAGACATTTTGAAATTGTAAATTAAAATGTTTCTAATTCTACTATAATAAGTTGAAAGGGAAATTATTTTAAGGAGGCTTCATATTTTTGGTTAATTTTAGATGAATGTTTCTACTTTGACTTTTAAGATCCTTAAAAACTGTCGCATATTTGCCACAAACTGGTCGTTTATAGTTTTTTAAATAACTAAACGAAATCTCGAAATGAAGTTAGTCCAAAAAAAGATTTGATGCATCGGCCGGGAATCGAACCCGGGCCGCCCGCGTGGCAGGCGAGCATTCTACCACTGAACCACCGATGCTTAGTACAGTAATGCTAACATACAAATCGGTTCAGATATTTGTATTAAAAAAGTAAAAGTAGAGATGAGCTCAAGAACACCTTTCACCTCAACTCGACCTCGCTACAACCAACATAATATCACGTTTTAGTATTGCACACATTATGAAAGATGATTGGGCACGTAATGATTTTGCTGACTGTACATTGAAAGTGGTTGCAACTTTCGACTACTTTAAATGAGCATCGGTGGTTCAGTGGTAGAATGCTCGCCTGCCACGCGGGCGGCCCGGGTTCGATTCCCGGCCGATGCATCATACCTTTTGCATTTTTGGGCAAAATCAACAACAAAATACACGTTAGTAAACGTAAAAAAGTAGTTTTTTCATAAACTTTTCTTATTATGGCAATTTTTCATCTGCAAATTACTTTTTTTAAGTCCAAAACATAGACTAAAGTAATGTTTTGAGCCAAGAGTAATTTTTCCCTACAAAATAACCTGTTAATTTCCTCGACAGGAGTAGATTGTTGTCAGTATTCATAGCCCGGGCTATTTATATCTCCAGGCAGACGCTTACAAATAGTCGCTGGTGAAACTCATTACATTTTGCTAGGACCACGATTTATACCAACTAGTATATCAATACCTACTATAACAATTAGTTCCTTCACAGTCTAATATCACCGGCAAAAATTTGTTTGACAATTCTTTTATAATATTATACGATACTGGTTTATGTTCGTAGCTAAATTATAACAGCCGCACAGGCCGCTTCAAGGTTAAGCAGCGCTTGCCGAGGTTGCTCTGTGGATGGGTGACCATCTTAACATATCGAAACTCCTCCGTCCGTTAAGCCGATGGTCCCGGCTGTCATTTGGAGATCTTTGGCAGTCGTTACGCATTGTCAGAAACCAGAAAAATCTGACACCAGTCTTGCCAAGATACTTCTTGGCAAGACTGGTGTCAGATTTTTCTGAAACAGACCTCTACAACCCAATAAATGGGTAACACGGTACTCCGTGTTACCCATTTATTGGGTTGTAGAGGTCTGTTTCGCTGCCGCTGCACATAAAATACTGGTATTCAGCTGAATCCGGTTTGACTGGGAGCCAACCCCAATAAAGTTGGCAAAAAAGGCTAGGCAGGCAGATACTGGTTTATGTTCGTGCCTTCGTTCTCGTAACTGCTACTAATATTGCCAGTTTATTGAAAGTGAAATTGTTTATTTAAAAAAAAATATATTCAAATGAATAAATATTATAATAAATGAATTAGGCTTATACTCCAAGCCAATTTAAGAACGTTGGAATTAAGCTTTCTTGACACCCATTGTCTAAGTCGCTACACTTTGTTTTTTAACAAACTCTTTTGTATTGCTGTTTCTGTGTTTATAAGTAGATATCGCGCGTGTTTCATGAACTTACAAGTAATGCATGTGCTAAATAAATTTTATTTCATAACAACGTAAAAGATCCCTCCGTTAATGTCAATAAAAGATCAATATGAGTTTAAAGATTACTGTGCTATGCGCAAGTGGGCCATTAGGCCAAAAGGCGCAAAGCGCGGGCCATACACGTTCAAGTAATGTTATCAAACAGGCTGGTTCAAACAGTTTTATCAAATTGACATGAATATCTGTGGGAAAATTTGATCTAAAGTGAGTTGTCAAAGGATCGCCAAATTGAAGTGGAAGTGGGCAGAACAGATGGTCGATGGGGCCGAAAAGTTTTGGCGACCGCGTACCGGAAGACGCAGCGTTGGAAGGCCTCCTACAAGGTGGACCGATGACTTGGTGAGGGTCGCGGGTAGCCGATGGATGCGAGACGCACAGGACCGGTTGTTGTGGCGACACTTGGGGGAGGCCTATGTCCAGCAGTGGACGTCTTTCAGCTTATATTATTATGATGATGATGAGTTGTCAAATGGCATGAAGAATTACGAAATTTCGTATTTAAATTTGATCAAACAGTTTGAATGATGGCCCGCATTAGTGTGTAAACTTCTTCGCCACGACTAGATACTTGTCAGTGGAATTATCTCTTATCAAATAAATAATAACAACAGCCCCCAAGACATACATCTGCCAGCAACAAAGGCGACATAAAGTCCAGTAGAAATAAATTTAAACAGAGCCCCGGGCTACAAATACAGCGGGCGTATTGATCCCTTTAATAAATAAGACTGTCCGCCAAGGCACGTTCCAGACTGTTGAATTATATACAAATAATTATCTACATCTATTGGTACTCTTTAGTTAACAGTCATATCTATGGTATAAATTGTTTATGGTGTACAATGAAAAAGGAAATATAATTCTGTTCTGTTCGAATCTCATAACCGGCGTTTTCATTATAGGTTATGGCCCAGTAATGTGATTATTCTCGCAGAAAAAGACTTGCTAGTTTGTGCCGATTAGTCTTCGCAGATTGAGAATACACTGTGCTAATGAACTGTGAACTGTGATAGTTATCATTTAAAAAAATGGCGACCAACTATCTTGTGAGCGTGCCCAAGTTGAAAGGTCGAGAAAATTATATTGAGTGGGCTTTCGCCGCGGAGAATTTTCTCATATTGGAAGGAACCTTTGATTACATCAAAGCTACTAAACCAGATGAAGCCGCAGCCGACGCGAAAACCAAAGCAAAATTGATTCTAACGATTGACCCGTCACTTTACGTTCATATCAAAGACTTGAAGAATACTAAAGAATTATGGGAGAAACTCAAGCATTTGTTCGATGACTCTGGCTTCACGAGGAGAATCAGCCTATTGAGAACTCTAATTTCAATTCGTCTCGAAAATTGTACGTCCATGACTTCGTATGTTACACAAATTATTGAAACAAGTCAGAAATTAAATGGATCGGGTTTTAACATCAATGATGAGTGGGTAGGATCGCTACTTTTAGCAGGATTATCAGAAAAATATTCGCCCATGATAATGGCCATTGAACATTGTGGAATTGCAATAACGGCGGACGCCATTAAAACAAAGTTAATGGATTTGGAGGAAGACAGTGGCGACTCAAGCGGAGCATTTGCGAGTTTCCGTAAACATTCTAAGAGTGGCAACACTGGCGGAACTAGAGACAAAGGACATATATGTCAAACTCGAATGTGTCAAAGTCAAAATTGAAGGTTATAAAATGTTACAAGTGTAAACAAACAGGACACTATCGTAATCAGTGCACCAGTTCTGACAAAGATTCAGAGAATAACAAGTTTTGTGAACGTAAACAAACACACGCGTTCAGTGCCGTGTTCCTAAATGGCAGTTTCTCGAAGAATGACTGGTATATCGACTCTGGTGCAAGCACACATTTAACCGCCAATGAACATTGGATTAAAAATGTTTCTACTGAGCATCCGATCAAAGAGATTGTGGTGGCGAATAAAGAGAAGGTGCCGGTTAAATGTTCTGGTGATGTGTCGATAACAACTTTGACAGATAACTGCGAGTATGATATAGTTGTCGAGGGAATATTGTGTATTCCGAGTTTGACCACTAATCTCATTTCAGTGAGTCAATTGATCGCCAAAGGCAACAGAGTACAATTCACCAACAGTGGCTGTGATATTTACAATAAAACTGGTGAATTAGTTGGTACAGCTTCATTGTTGAATGGTGTCTACAAGCTGAGACTGTCTGAAGCATTGATGGCTGCAGCGATAGACTCAAGTGAGATTTGGCATCGCAGACTTGGCCATGTCAATAGCAACTACCTGAACAGGATGCAGGATGCCGTGGAAGGACTCACACTAGACAGAAAGGCAGATATTTCAAAGTCCTCGTGTAAAGTGTGCTGTGAAGGCAAACAGAGCCGTTTACCTTTTCCACAGAATGGTAATAGAAGTATAGAACTTCTGCATACTGTACATACAGATGTATGTGGTCCATTCAACATTGCTTCGATTGGTGGTTCCAAATATTTCATATTATTTGTGGACGATTTCAGCCGTATGATTTACATTTATTTTATGAAGAACAAAAGTGAAGCTTTTAGTCATTTCAAAAGATACAGAGCACTAGTAGAAAACCAGCTTAACAAGAAAATAAAGATTTTGCGAAGTGATAATGGGAAGGAATTCTCTAACAAAGAATTTGATGATTATCTTAGGAGTTCAGGGATAATTCATCAGAAGAGCAACCCATACACACCAGAACAGAATGGTTTAGTAGAGCGCTTTAATCGTACTGTGGTTGAAAAGGCTAGATGCTTGTTATTTGATGCTGATCTTGAAAAACAGTTTTGGGCTGAAGCGACTAACACTGCTGTCTATTTACAAAATAGGACTGTAGCGTCAGCTCTTAATGGAAAGACTCCTTTCGAGATGTGGACAGGTGTTAAGCCAGACATCAGTCATTTGAGAGTTTTTGGGAGTGTAGTGATGATACATGTACCCAAAGAGAAGAGGCTCAAATGGGACAAAAAGGCTCAGAGAGGCATCCTAGTTGGTTATCCAGATGGTGTAAAAGGGTACCGAGTCTATAACCCCAAAACCAAAGACATTACAACCAGCCGTGATGTGATCATAATTGAAAAAGCACCAGCAGCGGAAAATGTTGTTCACATTGAAGAAAAACCAACAAATTCTACTGAGGTGAATGAGGATTCAGTGGGGAACATGTCAGATGATTCTGGGAGTGAAGATATCCATGATGACGACGAGACATATGTACCAGATGAAGACTCTTCTACCAGCAGCATGGAAAGTATTGTGAGTGTACGTGAGAGGGAGGGTTCCCATAGGCAGAGACGACAGCCTGACAGGTATGGTTTTTCAAATGCTTGTATCAGTGGTAGTGTAGAAGATACTAGTGAACTTTCTCTTGAAGAAGCTCTGAAAGGGCCTGAAAAAGAACAATGGTTAGAGGCAGTGCGTGATGAGTTACGGTGCTTTGACAGTAATAATGCGTGGGAAGTTGTTGATGTACCTAAAGATAAAACCATAGTGCAATGTAAATGGGTTTTACGCAAGAAGTATGACAGTGAAAACAAAGTAAGGTATCGTGCCAGACTAGTTGCTAAGGGGTTTTCACAGAAATATGGTGTAGACTATACAGAAACATTCTCGCCTGTTGTTAGACACACAACCCTACGACTATTGTTTTCATTGTCAGTACAACTGGGACTTGATGTTACACATCTAGATGTCAAAACCGCATTTCTTAATGGTGACTTAGACGAAACCATCCACATGCAGAAGCCAGATTGTTATGATGTTCCTGGTGGCTCTGCCAAAGTTTTAAAACTTAAGAAGGCCATTTATGGTCTTAAGCAGGCCTCGAGAGCCTGGAATAAGAAAGTTGATAGTTGTTTAATTACAAATGGTTATTGTAAATCTAAGTTGGAACCTTGTATGTATACAAAAAATGTTGGCAATTTCAAGACTATTGTGGCAGTATATGTTGATGATTTTTTCATATTCTCTAATTGTAAAAATGAAAGTGAACATCTTAAGAAAGTATTGTCAAGTCAATTTGAAATCAAAGATTTAGGTGAAGCAAAACAGTGTTTGGGAATGAATGTTAAGTTTGACAAATTAAAGAGGTCTGTAACCTTGAGTCAAGAGACTTACATTAATAATTTGTTAAGAAAGTTTCACATGACAGATTGTAAAACTGTTGATACCCCAATGGAGGCCAAATTGAATATTAAAATTGATAAAAATGTAAATGATCAATTACCTTACCAACAGCTCATAGGAAGCTTAATGTACCTATCTGTTTTGACCAGGCCAGATATAACATTTGCTGTAAGTTACCTTAGCCAATTTAATAATTGTCACACAAATGAACACTGGGGATATGCTAAGAGGGTTTTGAAATATTTAAAAAGGACTATAAACTTTGGTATAAAATATTGTGTGAATGGAAATTCAGAAATAAAAGGTTTTGTTGATGCCGATTGGGCAAACAATATAGATAGACGGTCTTATACTGGATTTTGTTTTGTACTTGCTAATGGTATAATATCTTGGGAATGCAAGAAGCAAAAAACTGTTGCTCTATCAAGCTGTGAAGCTGAATATATGGCTATATCAGAAGCCTGCAAAGAAGCTATTTATTTGAGAGCTTTACAATTTGAAATCACAAATAAAATGTATACTTTGAGTTTGTATAATGACAATCAGAGTGCACAGAGGCTGTCGACAAATCCTGTGTTTCACAAGAGATCTAAACACATTGATATAAAATATCATTTTGCTAGAGAGTGTGTCTCGAATAGTATTGTAGAATTAAAATATTTGCCAACAGCTGATATGCCTGCTGACATGCTCACAAAAAGTTTATGTTCCAAAAGGCATTATACCTTTATGGATATGTTAGGTGTAGTCATAATATAAATTTTAATTTTAAGATTCATTATGATTATTTGATATAGTGGGGATGTTGAATTATATACAAATAATTATCTACATCTATTGGTACTCTTTAGTTAACAGTCATATCTATGGTATAAATTGTTTATGGTGTACAATGAAAAAGGAAATATAATTCTGTTCTGTTCGAATCTCATAACCGGCGTTTTCATTATACAGACGGCTTCAATATTGTCCTCTGTTACGTCATTCGTGCTTTTATTAACTTGTGTATACTGACATGATGTTATGAAGTTATTGAGGGAATGTGGCGTATAACAGGAGCTCGAGATAACAGCCACACGGGTCGATCTTGTTGCGGATTTTGTTCGAAAGAGTTACCGTAGCCTTGGAATACAAAGGGCAGTACGAGGAACACGGATGGGTTTTAGTCAGTAAGAGTCTGATGACTCCCTTCCGCTCAATTGATCTTTAAAAAAACCCTCAAATCATTGACTCAAACCGAGCATAATTTAATGCAACAAGCAAGCAAGACGAGTATCTTCCCTTTGTGACTATGACAAGATCGGAGAACCCTAAATGACCCTCTGAAGACCCCATTTGTGAACTTAGAGTGACGTAATAAATCTTGTACAAAGGGACTCGGGCAGCGTATTGCCAAACTGTATACTGACCCAGACACCCGTAGTCTGTACTGAACTACATTGTGCCCATTAAAATCACAACTAAATTGGAGCAAAGTACATACGAGCTCAGAGTAATCTGAGAATCATTTTACTCCAATTTGTTGCGAGCGATTTGTTGCGGGACTTGGGGCACCCCGATTCGGGATTTTTTTTAAACCACCCAGAAATATGGTTCTGTTATGGAAAGTATGGATGTCTGGACTTGTATGTATTTTGCTCTAGTATTTTAAAGCAAAATGTATATTGATTCAGACACTCTCTGAATAGGTATACAGTTTGCTCTTCAACTACAAAGGCGAACTGCGATCGAACTCAGAGCAACCCCGGTCTGGGTCAGTATACAGTTTGGCAATACGTACTCGCAGCTGGCCTCCATTTTGTTGTGTTAAGTCGTTGCATTTAATAATGTTGGGATTTAGGTCAGGGATGAGTTTATAAATCGAATTATGTGTATATCTCTGTTTCTGAAGAAAATTTACAGGATTCGTTCGTGCTGACTTAAGTTGTGTATGTCTTAATGAGCGTTTACGTCGTACGGCATTTCATAAAAACTTTCAAGTCCTTATTTTTCGAAATTAAGGAACCGATTTTAATTAAACTTCCTACGCATTAGCAGGATAGAGGATGGTTCTCCGATTTAGACCTATGTATCACTTATGCGTAGGAAGTTTTATTAAAATCTACTACTAGTGTAGGTACATAATACTGCACACTGTATAATATAAAAGAGATAATTATATACACACACACATCCATGTGTGGTTGCAGTGTGGCAATTTTTGAAATATTGGATCCTGTATGCATGAAGACAAGAAATGGCTGAAAAGTTATATCTATAGGCGACAATATAATTTTAATATTGTTGCTTAGTTCTACAATCTTCCGAAAACAAAATCCCGTAGTAAAAAGAGTCTTGCATCGGCCGGGAATCGAACCCGGGCCGCCCGCGTGGCAGGCGAGCATTCTACCACTGAACCACCGATGCTTGTATTAGTTTGTCGAAAGTTGCAAGCACTTTCAATGTACAGTCAGCAAAATCATTACGTGCCCAATCATCTTTTATGATGTGTGCAATACTCAAACGTGTTATTAAGATTGTAGCGAGGTCGAATTCAGGTGAAAGGTGGTGTAAAGCGCATCTATACTTTTACATTTTTTAAAGAAATATTTGAACGGGTTTTTATGTTGGCTGTACAGTAATAAGCATCGGTGGTTCAGTGGTAGAATGCTCGCCTGCCACGCGGGCGGCCCGGGTTCGATTCCCGGCCGATGCAATAACCTTTTTTTTGCGGACGAGCCAGCCGACCCTTGCGAGATTTGTTTAAAAAAACTATGCGCAACTCAGTTTAAAAAATCACCGAGTAGGATAAATTTAGGCCCGATTCCACAAACCTAACTAAATAGTTAGTAGAGAACATTTTCGGAAAAGAGTTCAGGAAGAAAGATAGAGTGATTTTTCACTACTTACCTATAGAAAACTTAAAATCGCTCTCTTTCTCCCTTTTAACTCATTTTCGAAAATATTCTTTTCTAACTATTTAGACCTGGATATCTAGCGTAAGCATACCAAGTTTCATTAAAATCGGTTCATTCATTGCGAAAAATAAGGACTTGAAAGTTTGTACGAAATGCAGTAGAACCTAAACGCTTAAGTACCTACTCGTGTATGTTAGGTAAATAAATAGATGATGTTACTATTATAATGGTAAGTCAGCACAATGCGTGATTAATGAATACCTCATATTCATGTAGAAATACATGTTCAACATAATCATTCAGTTCTTGTACTTCACATACCCGACCGTAATTATCCCTCAGAAGGGCAAAAAAGGCATTTCTGAGTAACAAACATTAATCACCACGCTTGCTCAATGCGTGTTGTAATTTCAGGCCATTAAAATTAAATTCGGATTTATTCGCAATTTTTTTAATAGTCAGAGCCAGAAAACCAGACACTAGTCTTGCCAAAAAGTTGTGGAGGTCAGTTTAGTAGCTCCATGTAAAATTCTGGTATTCAGCTGAATCTGGTTTGAATAAAAGACGATCCCAATGTAACAACAAACAGAACAAATGCAATATCTTTTAGGGACTATTTCAGTGTTGGTCCCAAAGTAAAAGTTCATAATGATGAGTGCAATGACCCCTTAAAAGGTATTGCGTTTACTCTGTTACTCGTTGTATAGTGAGGAAAAGGCTTGGCACATGACATTATTTTGTAAATAAGTTTCAGTCCCTATTTACTTACCTTGACAACCCATTTACGTTATCTTCACAAAGAATATTGGGTACATAACCCATATACAAGCTTACGAACGACAACTTAACAGCGGAGCTGAAGAAACCGCTTCGGTCGAAGTCGAGCGGATCCAAAGTGAAAAAAAAAAATAAAGAAAAATAGTTCATTTGCGCCAAGCATGACGCATATATAAAAAAAAATAAACAAATAGGTAAGTTAGACAAGTTGGTAAGATATGCGCCACATCCGCGCAAAACGGCCATCTCTCAGCATAATGCTGGGACTCGTGTATGAGACAGAGCCAGCAGCCCTGGTTTTCAACGACAGCCGGCGTTGACAGAAATGACGTCGTCCGGAGCAGCATAAAAAGTAATTAAATTGAAGTAAATAAATAAATAGAAAATAAATATGCATGAGATCAATAAAATGTTTAGAATATTGCAACAGACAGACAGAAATATTCTCTATGGTCGGATCACACACACATCAAAATCATTATCTATCATGTTGTCATTTGCTTTTTTCTCACCTTGGGCTTTTGCATTTTCCTTCACACCTTTTGAACACCCGTAACGAACTATCAAGGATCCGGGACCAGCTGCTTATCAAACTGTTGGGGAGAGGGGTCATCAGCCTTCGTAAAGGAAAATGGTCCAGGATAGGAATGGAACATGCCTTGCATGCCTTGTTGCATTAAGTCCGCCCATGTACCACTATTGTACATAAAGTTTAAATAAATACATAAATAAACATGACTCTCCTAAATTCCTTTATGCCAATTCTAATAATTTTTAAGCAACGTTCGCATTAAGCATCTCAATCGCAATCTGTCAAAAAAAAACATACATTTTGACAGATTACGACTGAGAAAAATTAGTAGAATTGGCTAGCTGAACACAAAGTGCAAAAAGAATCATGCATCGGCCGGGAATCGAACCCGGGCCGCCCGCGTGGCAGGCGAGCATTCTACCACTGAACCACCGATGCTTATACCTACTCATCCAAAATACCTATCGCAAAGTATGTGGGTTTGAAAGTAACAGTGAAGATGTGCGCAAGAGCACCTTTCACCTTGATTTGACGTCACTCCTAATATAATGGTAATAATGGTTTTAAGATGTTTTGCTTGTTCGATGGCTTCTTGAACTAAATTATAAATTTGTAGAACGAGGTTTTTTTATCCGCTCGCGTTCATATGGATTATCGTAAAAAATAGCCTTTAACCGTCTCCAGGATCCCATCTATTTTTGAACCAAAAATCATCAAAATTGGTCCAGTAATTTAGTCGTAAAAGTGTAACAAAATCACTATCGTATTATAATGTTAGGTAGTTTGTATAGGATTAAAAATAACTGCTATGAATATGTATACCTATGCTAAAATCTTGCTACATACCTACCTACTTATCTTATCGGTATGTGTGTCAGACAGGGTAAACCGGGCGATTTATACCTAGCTAGGTTTTATAAATAATTTGTTGGAAAGGTAAAGTTTAGGTTAGGTATGTATAATACATAGTAATATTGGCCATAATCATCATAATTATTTAAGCCGAGTGATAATATCCTAATGCAAAAGATAACTTCTTAAATAATAGGTACCTATTGGACATGTAAAACAATAATTAATACGTCTGATAAGCCAGAACAAAAATTTAATTAGCTTCATTCAAAACACGATAAGGAAGATAAAAGAAATCATATTCGTCACGACTGAAACATTCATTTGTAAGAAGCGGTGTTACCTTCTTATAACATAACATCACGCCTGCCGGTCGATTCTGTCGACACCTCACGGTGTTCACCTTGGCGGAGTGAACGACAATAGAGCTGTCATTCCATCTTATTTCTATGGTTTGACAACTCACCTGTCGTGCGCTCCGCCCGGGTGTTTACTTCGACATGTTTACAGAATCGCACTGCTGTTCACTCCGAGGGGATATCCCAGGAACAGGGCGTGATGTTATGTTTAAGATTGCATATGCAAAGATGAACCTTCTTACAACTTACCAATCTTCGGGCTACAAGACGTACGGCGATGCGCCACCGGAACATTGTGAACGTCTCACCCATTTCCAAAAAACGTTTTATGGAATAATTTCATTCTTCGTTCAGCTAAGGACTGGAATTTACTGCTGTAGTCTGTATTTATTCTAGGCTACTTCTTTTTTCTTCGCCTGATCTTTTCTCTAGGTTTGAAAAATTTACTAAAAACAATCCAGTCAAACACCCAATAGACACCCTATTGGGTGTTTGACTGGATTGTTTTTAGTAAATTTTTCGACGTTTCAGACGTCGTCGCAGACGAAAAGCTAAGACAATCGTCGAAACAGTTTTCATTAATCAATGCATCTAAACCCCAGTTCCATAATAGTAGATGATTTATCCTTACTAATTCTACTAATATCCTTCCTACTAATCCCATCCTATCCTACTATTTAATTATAAATGCGAAATTTTATGAGGATGTACTTCCAAAGATCCAAAAAGAACTTTCCATAAGATCCATTCAGTAGTTTTTGTATGAAATAGTACTTTCACGCAAAAACTACTGAATGGATCTTAATGAATATTGGCACAGAAGTAGATTATAGTCTGAAATAACACATAGGATATTTTGTATCCCGGGATTATGTTCTCTTGGGATAATTTTCGACATTCACGCCAGTGGAACCGCGGGCAGCAGCTAGTTATTAATATTAAAGTAGGCATTGATAACTCATTTTCCGGTCTAACGCAAAGGATACGTATATAACCAGTTTAGTAAAGAAATCCTCTATGATGTGAGTAAAACCGCACTCAACAGCTAGTGTCCTAACGAACCACTCCTTAAGGTCCACTCTTGTTACAGCCACTGATGCGTTCCGGAGCTTCGATAGCCCTCATGTGCTCAGGACGCGAACAGAGTGGTCTAAATCGGGAGGAGTCCGCAGGAGGGGTACTTCGGACCACTTTCCTCAAAAATCATATATGAACATTTCTGACGCTGAAACATTTTGGAATATAAATAAACTACTTATACTTACTTCATATTCAAAAAGATTTTGACTGAGCACTGACATGCGAAAATTCCCAAATAAAAAAAATGAATCTTACGTATTAAATAATAAACATTAAATTCGCGATAAATTCGCGGCACACCGGTGTGCCGGCAGGCCCGGCAGTGCTCGAGCGGTATGAATAATTTGTTATTTTTTAGAATTGGAAATAAAAAATCAATAGCCGTATCTAACGGACACATTATGAGCGTTTACGCCCTTATTTATATAAGGCATTTCATACAAATTTTCAAGTCCTTATTATTCGAAATTAATGAACCGATTTTAATGAAACTTGGTGTGCATACGCTACTATATTTTTAATTCTTTTGCTGTGCCCGACAGGGTCCATAATGATCACATTTTTTTTAACTTACCACCAAAGTACACATTGTGGAATGCAAATAAAGTATTGAGTATTGAGTAAATACCTAGTTAGTAGGTAGAGAACATTTTCGAAAAAAGAGTTCTTGAGAGTGATGTGTTTTTTTAAATACAAGTCACTTTTTTTTCTTAAATATGACAACGTACTTCGAAGAGGTTGATAAAATAAGATATTCTCATGTTCCACTTTTTTATTTTAGTACAGTCTAAACACCCCTCACTACAGTACCGACACACTCGCTCTAAGTGCAAGTTTTAACGACGTCCTCCGATTTTTCCAAGTAGACGCGTCAGATTCACACTCAAGTTGCTTCGACGTTTCCGCGCAGTTCCGCCTCGCTTCACACATTATTTTGTCCGAAGAATATTAAGCTTCCTGGGTCCTGTAAATAAGATTTTGAGTTAGGAGTCTAAATTCATTGATTCCCGCATGCTAGAGAGAAGGAATTTGAGTGTAGAATAACCGCGTCTGTCTGTGGAGATCAGCAATTATAAGATCATCAAAAACGCTTTAACATCCCAGTGACCTTTTGAGCTTACGTCGGGCGATTAGATAGGTAATGAAATACACCGAATCTGGCGACACAGGTATAATAATCATAAGGGCACATGATTATAACTTAGGTACATTACTGGTAAGAATGCTTATGAGTTAGGTTGTAGCGGCATTTATACCGCCACAAAAAAATCAACGTAGCAGAATGATATCAACAAATGAGACTCGCAGCGCCATCTATCTCGACAGCTGCGAACTAACTTGACAAAATCCTAAATCGGGATATCAGAGTTTACCGTGCGATTAGAACATGTACAACAGCCCGAATATTAACTGTCGGGCAGTTGCCCACGAGACACAATAACCGTCTAGTCGAAGGATCCTCCCTTTTCAATTGAGGTATGTGGGACTTTACTCTCTGTTCCGCTACCTCCAAAAGGTATTACGTGCGGCGCGGCGCCTGTAACTACTTAACTTAGGCTTAGGGATGCAGTCTATAATTCTAAGTCGTTATGGATAGTCAGAAGCCAGAAAATCTGACAGGAATCTTGAGGTGTCCTGTGCCCAGTTAGGTAGGTACTGAGTTGTGGAGGATAGGCAGTCACATCATGTAAAATACATACATACTCAGCTGAATCCCGTTAGACCGGAACCCGACCCTGAGGAACACTGTGACTATGGCGCAAACTTGGTCCACTTAATTACATTACAACTGCATTTCTAAATAATACGTCTTAAAAACTAGCACCATATGGTCTAGCTCATCTAGGTTAATCTAGACGACGTCACCACTAAACCAGTTAGTAAGTTGTAGAACGCTCGTTTGCTACGTAACTGTCTTAAATGTAATGTGAAGCACGTTCGCGCATACTTATCTTTCCCCCGACGCGGAGATAAAGGGGGGTTCTGATGAACGAGTCAGAGTTCAGTTTGCATACGAATATTTATTTTTGGTATGTGTTTCTTCTAATGCTGCGTCTTCTGGTGCGCGATCACACTCCAGAAGCTTTCGATCCAATCGACTATCTGAGGGCCATTTTCGCATTCGCATTGTTAAAAATATAGGGAAAATGAGACTTTTTGACAGATTGCGACTGTCATTGTCCATCAGTCACTCATGCTGATTGTCACTGTCCTCATGAATTTTAAAGTAGCTGTCGCGTCTCTGTCTGGTCTATTTAGCCGTCATGATAAAGTTGTAAGATTCGTCTTCACGTTTCTTTTTGTTTTGGAAAAGCATATATTGCTGTCTCAAGATAAACCGGCCTTTCCACTTAAATTTCGATTGGAGCTTTGTCACGTGTGAACACGCACTAAACGTGCGGATTTAGATACAGGGGGAGGCTCTTTGAAATACGTTTCGAAAATGGGTCGTCTTTCGTTTGAGCCTTTTGTGTATTTTTCCTTTTGTCTTCCAGTCTTCCCCCTGCTAAATGTTTCATATTTTTAAGTAAATGTTTTCTTTTAAAACGACGCCTCCGTTTCATTCCTTTTCAACTAAAGTCGACTAAAGGTATGAATTTCCATAAATCCTTTTTGACGTACACTCCAGACGAAAGCTGAATATTTTAGGTGTATATCTGGGTGTCTGTCAAAAACATGTGGCGCAATATTTATGTTGTTGAAGATACCCAAACTATTTAGGATTAGGGTGCCATTCTAACTGATGGAGGTGGGTGCCTTGTAATTTAAACTTAAATTGAAGCTCTACACAAGCATCTCCCAAGATATTCTAAAGTACAATGGATATGAGAGGAGACCTAGATGTCTTTATATTTATAACAGCTTTATAAAACGCTCGTTTTTTTTAAGATGGCTAAGGAGAGACCGCCATGACCGTCGTCGCGTTTATAATAGCAATTTTTTACATCTTTCTGATTTCTCAAAATTGAATATTATGCTGTAATTTCCTCTACTTGTACCACCATAACTTTAAGACATTATTCTTTTTCGGCTATGTTTTATACAACGTGTAACAGAATAAACGCAATACCTCTTCAGGGATCATTGTGTGGTCCCGTAGCAAAAAGTTGTTCATAATGATGAGTATCATTATGAACAACTTTTACTACTAAAATATCAACTGTTCAGTATATTTTGTCGAGTTGTGCTCAGAGAAATGTATGGAGCTAAATATAGCCTTTTACCATATACATCGTACTAGTCCTCAACCTGAGGCGAATACTTTCAATTCAATCTTTTTACCCCAATGTCAAGATCGGCTCTTTACCCGTATTCATCAGTGAGTACTTTTGTGCTTTTTCCTGATATCCTATCAATCTTTATAATCAAAGTCCCCCACGTTCTATATAAAGGTACATTAATAGTACGTGTTTCTAAGGCTAATAGAAATCTTAGTCAGCCATTACAGAAAGTTGTTGGGTTAGTTCGCCTCAGAAATTGGAATGCCTATTCACCGTACTATTGGCCGGGCTTGGGCCAAGAGTTCGAGCTTTCCTGCTACCTTTTGAGATTGGGGCCTTGAAAAAAGCGCCTAGTAGCATCTAGTTTATATTACTAATTGGTTATCAACTGAAGTAAAGAATTCTGGTATTTTTTATTCTAAATTGGAAATAAATCGCGTTGTGCTTACAAAGTAGGATTTGTATTTATAAATAGAAGGCTACTGCCGTCAATGTTTTAAGGGGTCCGTATACCGTTACCAATGGAACTATTTAAAAGTCTAGAACGACTGGGTCAATTATGAAGATTTTTGATTTGTTTGATTTGTCTCCTTCCCGAATAGCAGAATAACTATTAGAACATCGGAAGAAAATGAAAATCCATTTCCTTACATTAATTCGCAACTTGTTTATTTGGCACACATACAATTAAATGTAGGTAAATATAGATATTTGGAAACTTAACTTAAAACAATGACATTATGTGCTCCACGGCAGCGCCAAATCGGTCCAGTATTAAAGGGGGTAGGTCCCTTTAATACTGGACCGATTGTACATCTGGATATTTCGGTTTGAATTTCGATTTGAAGTTAAAATCGAAGTCAAACCGCTTGTTTCGTGGCCCACACAAGCGGGGCCTTATTGAATAATGTATGCTGTATATCGGCGACCACGGGAACTTCCCTCGCTGCTTTAGTGGCTGCACTCCGATTAAATTTTGTCTCGTCCTAATAACTTTGAGATCTTCCATGTTTTTCTTAGTAAATTGGGGAAAATAGAAATACCTAAAGCCTTTGTATAGACAGAGAAACATTTCTGAGTACGAACTATTACATAAAACAGCCATATTTGATTTTTATAAATCCGCTACCAGTTGTTTAGTTGTCATGGCGACTGAGGCGATTGGAGTGGAGGAAATTGCCTTCAAAAGAACTCATAGAATTAAAGCTCTTTTTTATGGATGGGAAATCATCAAATGCCTCCTTCCGCTCTGGGTGGAGCGGCAGGGATTGTCAGACTCTTACTGACTAAAACCCATCCGTGCTCCTCATAGTGCACTTTGCGTTCCAGGGCCGCGGTGACTCTTTCGAACAAAATCCGCAACCCTGGCAGGCTCTGGCCCTAACGGACCCCGTCTACTATGCTGACATCACTATGAGCCGCGCGTGGAACACAACGCGCCGTTGACCCGGGCCTAGAATAAAGGCCTGGACTCATTTTAAATCCCGAACATACTTTATGTTACCCAATCGATAAACCATGTTGGACCATTAACTAAGTACGAAGCATTCTGGCCACGAAAAATAATTGTCACGATTTTGGAGAGGGTACCTAAATTGATGATCGTATTAGCGAAAATTAATCGATGCCATCCTGTGTCACCTTCTTAAATACGGGCAAAGTAAGGACGGGCTATAGAGGTAGCTGTGCGAGGAATGAGCTAGAGATGAGCTAGATTAACAAGGTTCACATACTTTGTTAATCTAACTTATCTCTAGTAGGTACTTATGCAGTTTAGCGGTAGCTAAAATTGTCCCAATTTTCTTCCTAATTAAATAAACTCTACAAGCTCCCATCTACTTTTTGTTTTTCATTAAATTTGTTTTTGGTGATCGAACTATATATTTTTTTTTATGTTTATATTTATGAACATGTCATGCAGATGGCGCTCGTCATGCAGATGGCGCTGCGTTGAAGTAAACATTGGCTCCGTGTTTTAAATTTTACCAAAAATAGTAAAAGTGCTCTTTTTGACCAGTTTTCGCTATAAACCTTAACTATAGTGCATATCCAGTGAGTGACAGTGTTATACAGTCAAACAAGTAAGACTAACACATATCTTTGAAAACAGTCGTGTGATTAACGGAAAGTCATAAAAGTGAGCCTAAAACTAACACTAAGTGTGAGCAAACCGGACAGCATTTCTCAAACGCCAACAGAATCACTCATTAACAAGAATTAAAGTGAAGTGAAGTGATATTGTCAGATAAACAAAGTAAGAAAATTTGAGAAGTCCGTTTTTTATTCAAATGTCAACAATGATCAGCTGGCCATCAGTTTTTCTCTGAAAATAGTGACATCTATTGTTTAAGAACAAGTACTATAAAGTCACCTATACTGTAAAAGTGACATCTAGTTTTGGCAATATTAAACTAAAAACTTAGTACCACAGTTCTGGTCGATACTGGTGTAATATTTTGCCGGTTAAAAATAATCGCCAGTGACGCGTTGGCTTCCCAGTCGGATTACGAGTGTGCGGCTGCCGGTTCAAGCCCAACTATCAAATACTTGTTCTTTTTGTATGTTTTTCAAAATTCATTGCTAATAAAAACATGGATGAAATGCAAAACGTAAACACTCAAAGACGTCGCCAGCTAAGTCTTGATTTCCAAGACAGTGAGTACGAACTGGACATTTCTTCTCAGAGTCTACCAAACAGTATGAACAGAGATGAAATAAACACAATTAAGGAACAACTTACAAAATTGAATCTTGAATTACAAATAGCAAACACCGAGATAGACAATTTAAACATTGAGAATAGCGCCTTAAAGAACAAATTATCAATATACCAGCACAAAATTAATATGTATAAATCAGTAGGCGCTTTTGAACTAAATAAGAGTAACCAATCGATTGCTTCCCCATTCAAATTTTATTCACCACAGTATCAAAAACGACATAGGTCGTGGGGTATGAGAATCGGCTTGGCAAGAACTTCTTCTAAAGAACAAGAAATAGACGCAGTTAGAAATAGCCCAAAGCATGACGATAACAACAGCTTATGTTATTTTTTCGAGCAACCCATAACACCAGACAAGGGCTTACAGGAGACAATGTTAAACCATCAGCCATCTTATCGACAAATCTCGGAAAAAGGTAGGATCGAAATGGGTACAATAGTAGACTCTGAGACAACGGAGACTCTAACCATAAATACAAAAGTGAATTTAGATCATATTAACAAACACTTAAGTTTAAACAATAATATAAAATCTAACTCAAAACCCTATGATTTCAAGACAAGGAAACATCAAGTCAAAATATTTTCTGACCAAGTAGGACTTGATATGAGAAGTCTGCTTCAAGATCTACTGGGTAATTCTTTCAAAGTAACATCGCTAGTACAGCCAGGAGCTCCTATGGCTGAAGTTTTAAGTACATGTATTTCAGAGTGTAAAGATTTTACCAACTCAGACTACATATTAATACTTGGGGGTTCTAATGATTCAAATCCTTTGAATTTACAGTCAACCTTGTATCATACTCTGGGTCAAGTAAGGCACACTAATGTCTTAGTTGGGAAAATCTACAAAAACAAATATCTTGGTGTTAATAAGCTAAATAACTGTGTGAGACTGGTATGTAGTAATTTTGAAAATTCAATATTTTTGCCACTAGACCTGGATCATTTTCGCACGAAATTAATTCCAAAATATATAAATACAATACAAGCTAGTAAACTAATTCATAAGGAAATACTTCGTTTAAAGTACAGACATGACTTTGTAAACTATATTAACATTGAAAGTAATGACCAGTACAAGTTAAATTGTAAAGTACAAAAATGTTACGTTAATAATTGTACACAGACAGACATTGAAACTACATCAAGGCGTTCCTTAGCAGTTAAAAATACCATCGGCACTCAGACTATTGACCTAGGTAACAGTGACGACTTTTTTCGTGCCTAAATGGCTCAACAACTCTCGTGGTAAGCTACCCATGTCTGGAACCCCTAATAACTACATCCCCCTTAATATTTATCTTCAGAATTTGTGTGGTGTTGGTAACAAGAAAGAGGAATTAGAAGTTTATTTTCAGGACATTAATCTCGACAATCTATATGTTTGCATAACGGAACATTTCCTGACCATGGAGTCAGCTCCTCTATTCAACATAAACAATTATAAAATGGTGTCGTTTAATGCAAGAAAAAACAAAAAAAGGGGTGGTAGCCTCATTATGGCGAGAAACGATATTGCTTGTGAAGAGGTAACTTATTGTCAAAAATTATACAAAATCGAAAGCTTCGAACTATGTGGTGTTAAAGATGTTAGAACTAACATTTACATCTTCTGCTGTTACAGAAATCCTATCGATCAGAACTATGAAACATTTATATCTAAGTTGGAACAATTACTGGAACACTTCTTCAGTAAAAAATGTATCATTTGTGGAGATTTCAACATTGATTTGCTTAAAACCGACAAAAAAACTACAAATTTTTTGTCATTACTGACATCTTACAATTTTAGACCAATTATAAACGAAGTGACATATAAACGAAATAATGCGCAATCATGTTTGGATAATTTTTTGACTAATTTACCAGATGATTTGATCAATGAGCAGTTTGTTGATCATAATTGCTTGGCTGATGGCCACGCAGCGTTATTTTGTCGCTTGAAAACTGAAAAAGTACAGCCCGATAGTGACCAAGACTTTTTAAATATAGAGTTTAGACAGTTTAGTGACAAAAATTCAAATAATTTTAGACAACGTATTCTGAAAATAAATTGGTTGGAAGAAGGTACAAATGGCTTTTTAAAGAAAATTGGACAAATATTCCGCGCTAGTTTCAAAAAGAAGAAAAAGCGGGTAAATTCTAAGAAATGTCAAAATTCGTCATGGGTAACGAAAGGGATAAGAGTATCTAGTAAGATGAAGCGATTTTTGCTTCAAAATATAAACAATGTAACGTGTACGGAGAAAATAAGGGCATATACAAAATCATACATTAGAATATATAGACTAGTCTTAAAAAAAGCTAGACGCATTGCAGTAAGTAAAGAACTAACCAACGCAAATAAATCTTCAAAAGCTATATGGCAGGTTGTAAATAGACATAGGAACACAAAATCAAAACCCGAAGATAGTAAAAACATACTCCTTAAAGTTAATAATAAAATAATATCAAATCCCCAGCAAATAGTTGACATCTTCTCGAACACGTTCGATAGTGCAGAGACAGTGACTGGCGACTCTAATTATTTTGATCAAGCTATAAAAACTTTACAAGGAAGCGTAAAAAGAGTAGATCAAGAAATGACTTGTGATCTAGTCACTGCTTCCGAAATAAAAAAACTAGTAAATTCTATGGCTACCAAGAAATCTTCTGGTCATGATGAAATACCTATAAAGACTGTCAAAGATCACATTGACATACTGGCAGGACCTCTGGCACATCTTATAAACACATGTATTAATATGAAAATATTCCCTGAACAACTAAAAATAGCAAGAGTCTTACCACTTTACAAAAAAGGTTGCAAATTAGATCCTAATAATTATAGACCGATTTCTTTGTTACCAATCATCTCGAAAATTTTTGAGAAAATACTCAAAATTAGACTTCTTAGACATCTAAATCGTAATAAAATACTTAATCATAGACAATTCGGTTATCAGAAAAATGTGGGAACAAATGACGCAATTAATTCTTTAATGGAGCAAGTAGTAGACAAAATTAATGATAAGTTGAAAGTCGTGGGGTTATTCCTCGATCTTAGTTCCGCTTTTGACACGGTAAATCACAAGTTACTATTAGAAAAAATGGAACATTACGGAGTAAGAGGACCGGTCTTATGCCTATTTAGGTCTTACTTAGAAAATCGAAAGCAATATGTGGAAATTAAAGTGAATGAAGACAATCGTCAAAAAGTTTTCAAATCAGGACTTAAACTAATAAAACAAGGAGTTCCACAAGGTTCAATATTAGGACCAATCTTTTTCATTTTATTTGTTAATGACTTGATTAGTTATATGCTGGAACTAAGTGATGCTGAACTTGTGCTTTTTGCTGATGATACGAATGCTATTATATCCGCTAAAGATATTGATACTCTCAGTAGTAAGGTAAACAATGCGCTTGCTCTCTTTCATCATTGGTTTACCATCAATAATCTCAAATTGAATGTCAGTAAAACGAATGCAATGTTATTTAGGACGACGTCGAGAAACAAAGAAAAAGTAGACATAGTATTAAATGAAAATACAATAACATTGGTAGACAGCGTAAAGTTCTTAGGTATTCATATTGACGAGAGCCTAAACTGGAAAAAAGAATTGACAAATATAGAAAGTTCAATTAGCTCAGCTTGCTATGCCCTGAGAAGTCTTCGAGATGTCATCGCTATTGAGCAATTAAAAGTGGTGTATTACTCGCTTGTAGAGTCAAAGCTGAGGTACAGTATCATTCTATGGGGAGGTAGTTACGCGTACAATATAAATACAGCTTTTATTATACAAAAAAGGGCAATAAGAACCATGGTGCGGATTCCACAGTGGGTATCGTGTAAGGAATACTTTAAAGAGCTTCAGATACTAACGGTCCCATGTTTGTATATTTTAGTTATTCTCACAGATCTTATGAAACAGCTGCAGAATTTTGAAACATCAGAAGAAAGAAGTAAGCGGGAAGCTACTAGGCGTAGGGACTTACAAAATAAGATACAACCTCATTTAAAAGTAGTGAGTCATGCTGCAGGTTATCAATCAATTAAACTGTTTAATAAACTACCTGTACACTTAAAGTCATTATACAACTTAAATCAGTTCAAGCAGCAGTTAAAATCATTTTTGATAGAAAAGTGCTATTACACCCTTGATGAGTTTCTCTGTGACACATACAACTAGACTTTAATTTTTATTATTACACTATTTTTATTGATGAGATCTCGAGATATATTTTTTTTTTGACATTTGTATGGAAATGAGGATTTTTATTGTTATTATTGACATTTTTGTGGATATCAGCAATGTTTCAAATTTGACATTATTATTTTTGACATTGTGTAATGGATGAATCAGATATAAATTGTTTTTTTTTTTTTTTACTTTATTTGACATCATTTATTTTAATTGACATTTAGATTTTTCTTCTTTTTTTTTTTTTTTTTTTAACATGTGTAATGGTCTGGTAAATCTTAGTTTATTTCTTTTGATATTATTGTTATTTTCTTTTTTTTTTCTTTTTGATTATTATTTATTTTTTTTTTTGGTTATGTACTGTTATATTAATAATTTCTGTTGTAATATTTTAATTTGTATAATTTTGTGTAATTTCGATACAATGTAAAAATTGTTACAGAAATAAATGAAATGAAATGAAAATGAAATGAAATGAAATGAACACCTGTATGTAACCCATGTATCACAAATAAACAATTTGATTGATTGATTGACTTTTTAAAAAAATGGTGACATCGAATTTGTGAATACTACAGTAAATGGCACTAACTGTTTCAATCTGCTTGAAAAGTAATTTCTTCGAAACTTCCAGTCGAATTAAATATAAAGTTTTTTTTGTTTTATTTTTTCCTTAATGTACCTATATCACCTACCCAACATCACCCTTAAATATAACCACGCACTTCTGGAACAACCTGTATATATTTGAACTAAATCACCTATCACTACCATTAAACTCTGGAATATGCTACCCCTTGACATCAAGAAGGCTGAGTCCAAGGTTTCATTTAAGCGTAAAATCCGAAAACACTACTTAAAAGCCTGTCATGCTTAGTTTGGTCTTCGTCATTATTATTATGAGTTCTCTCAATCAGAAATATTATTATGTAACATCATATTTATTAGTTTATTATTATAGCATATGTATGTATTTTATTAGTATTATATATATATTATTTCTTTATTATTTCTAAAATAAAATTATACTTTAAATCTTATTTATTTGTTGTACACCTACCACAGTGTAGTCTTTTTGACCCAAAGGTTGACTGGTAGAGAATGCCTTGTTGCATTAAGTCCGCCCATGTACCACTATTGTACATAGAGTTTAAATAAATAAATAAATAAAAATATTGGTACGTTATGAAAATGAACCTTTCTACTACTACCTAGCTTCTGGTCTACCGGTGTGGTAAGTTTCATCCAAATCCGTTCAACCGTAACGACGTAGGTAACAAACAATGAAACTCACTTTTTCAACCCTAATAATTATAATTTAGAGAATTTTAGCAATTGGCATCTCATTTAGCTATGAAACCTGTAACAAAGTTACCAAACTGTGGCATTCCAATACCTAAAATCGTTCATACAAATCTACATACTTAACACTGGGCACGTTTATATGGTAATGCATGCGGTGTTATGAAACCTTATTAAAATTCCACTTCCTCGTTCAGACGTGTTCCCTTTCCCGCCTAATCCTCGGCTTTTTGGTGGGAAAAGCCTTTTGTTATTACCCGCTGCGATTTGAACGAGATTTCAGTTCATATATTTTTGGGTTTGGGTTGCAGAAATTATGATGAAAAAATTTTCTCATGATCATTATCAGTTCAGCCATAAAACGTCCACTGCTAGACTTGCCTCCTAAAGCTTCGCCCATCGACAGGTCCTGTACTTCTTGAATCCAACGAACTGCTGCAGTCCTCATGGATGTACATAGTAAAAGGCCTTCCAACGATGCGTCTTCTGGTACGCGGTCGCCTGAAAATATGGGGTATAGAACGTGATGGCAGGTATATTGTTTACACTGTTGGAAGAGTAAAAAATAATAAAAAGATATAATAGGTTATTTAAAAAATCTGGTTTCTGATAAAGGTAAAATAATACACGTACATTTTTATTAAATACTCTATTCTTAAATTCTCTATATCTAGGTATATAACCTTACTAACAACGAATTAAAACCTCGGTATGAGCAAGATATCTACTACTACAAAAACCGAGATGTCATCTTAGCTCACTGTATGACCCACGCTTTATACGATTAGTGTTATTAATTAGCACGTACCGATCAAATTGTTTGAAAGATCAAATGGATTGCCATTGTTTTTTATTTGTAAAAAAAGCGATGTTATTTGTGTATATAAAGATCGTTCAGTACTTTTTGCCCACCTATCCTTGTTCCAAGTATCAGAATACAGTACAAACCAGAAATAGTGTTCAATAACATTTGCACGCAGCGCATTGTGTCCAAAATCACTCCCTTCCCGTACCTTACCCACTCACGTAATGTTACGCAATGACATTACCTCTTTTAGGGTAAAATTTGATTTGATTAAACATCTATTTAGCTGGCAGAGACAGCACACTTGACTTTATCACGCGCGTCGACCATTGACTAATTTACAATTTAACCAACCACGCCATTCCGATGTGGTTTACACTGACTCATTTTTGAGCGCGTTGACGGTTTCTGGTATGTTCTGTTTTCTGAGTTCCAAGTATGTTTTGGTCGGGTTCCAGTCTAGCTCATCATCATCATCATCATCATCTCAGCCGAAAGACGTCCACTGCTGAACATAGGCCTCCCCCAAGTGTCGCCACAACAACCTCACCAGGTCATCGGTCCATCTTGTGGGAGGCTTTCCAACGCTGCGTTTTCTCGGTACGCGGTCGCCACTCCAGAACTTTTCGGCCCCATCGACCATCTGTTCTGCGAGCAATGTGCCCTGCCCACTGCCACTTCAGTTTGGCGATTCTTCGGGCTATGTCATTTACCTTGGTTCTCTTGAGGATTTCATCATTCCTGATTCGATCACGCAAGGAAACTTCGAGCATTGCCCTCTCCATTGCCTTTTGGGTGACTTTAAGCCTTCTGATGAGGCCCATTGTGAGCGACCACTTCTCGGTTCCATAAGTCATCACTGGCAACAAGCACTGATCATAGACTTGCGTCTTGGGACACTGACCTTCGACGGTTGACCTCTTTCTCAAAGTTAGCTCTACTTAACTGGACCGTTTGTCCCAGGCCTTCGATCTTGATAGGAGTTCCTTTTGGAGTTCCAGTCTAGCCGGTTGCTGCTGAATACCAAGACTACATAGAGTGACTAGCTGTCTATCGTCTATAACCCAGTCATTAGGCAACACGGATACCCCCTGGCAACACTCTGGTGTCAGATTTTCGGGCTTCAAGATAGAAACCCGAAAATTTATTATCTTAACTTTCTATCTTTCTTGATGAAGATACCTACATGTAACAACAGTCTAAGATTGACAAATGAATCCGGCAAGTGGAGTGGTATTCTGTAAATGTAAATAAAGGTGAAGTGAGCGTGAAGTGAACTGTCATTCCACCTAATGCTATGAATTATATATTATTTAAGTTTTCACGGTGAATTTGAATAGATTTGACTGGCTGTAGTTTCTGCATATCCCTTGGGAAACAGGCGTGAATTTTTGTATTTATGGATGTGTTTTATTTGTACGTCATAAATAAATAAAATTTCTGCCATTGTTTGGTTTAATTTATGTTTCCGCCGTACAATTAAATGGTCAGCACAAAATGATTAAATGTGTTGTTTATTTCACTATTTAATTACCGTTTTATTTAATAAACGAGTACGAATTCAATATTTTGTTGATGATGAAATCGTATTTATAATACAAAAGATTACATATTTATGTTTGTTGATTACGTTAGGTATGACTAAAGGTTGATCTACACATATCAGGGCCGTAACCGGGTGGTGTTCGTCACAACGAGGTTTGACACGTCCCGAGCTCGACCCGGACATGGACGTGTGTACGCACTAATATTTATTTGAGCTCCGGACGAACCATGGCTCGAGCACAGTCTGGATATGTCTGGATCAACAATATTAATCGTTGAACAGATTTTGATAAATTAAAAAAAAATATTTGAAGAACCCAAAGGAATAAGATTTTGTACAAACTTCTAATAAAGGATCAGACCCAAAAGTGATAAAAAAGGGTGTTAAGTTTGTATAGGATAATTGAAAACCCATCATGGAAACGAATTCGCGGGCAAAACGCCACAAAAATAATAAAAAAGTTTTGCAAAAAAATATAAATCAAAACACGGAAACACTCGGAAAATAACATTGCAAGCAATTTAACAAACTTATGTTACTGTGCTAGATTGCACTAGTGTGATAAAGACGTACTATTTGGCAACGGTTTTAAAGAAGCACATTTATTTAGGGGATAAGCAGAGACGTAGCCACGTCAGCGTAATATTATCAATTCATCTTCCTTCTTAACTTGGAATAGTGCCAGGACACGGCTTCAAAATGAATATTTTATATTATTCAATTTTGGCTACTTACTACGGCTATTTGGGGAGTTAAGATTCTCTAAGTGGGCTTACTGCAAAATTGATGCAGGTATAAAATATCTGGTTTTAGAGGACTGTATAAATCTGCCGTTTATTTTGTTGATATTGACCCTGAACTAAATAAATGGCATAATCAACCAATCAGATTAATGCCTAACCTTTTATGCCTTTTTTATGTAAGTAAGTGAAATGATCAAATGACTCCTTTCGCTCTGGGCGGAGCGGAAGGGAGTGTCAGAGCTATGCGTTTCCGGTATAGGTTGACCTCTCATTGTACGGCGATCCTATACAATGCGAGGTTGGCTGGGAATGTGTGTTTGGTGTGTGGCCGTGTGTACTTGGAATCTGTTGTGTCCGGTGTCTGCGGCTCGTCCGCGATCTGCTCGTGCCGGTGTGACTGATCCTTGAGCGAAATAGTGCATAGTTGGTAGTTTTAAGGAGCGTTTTATAAGAATATTTGTAAGTTAACAAGCGCTTCTCGCCATCGAACTAATAAGTTTGGCAAGTAAAATTGTAAAGAGAACAAATATTGTAAGTACCTACTACTACTACTACTATTACTATGTTTGAGAATAATAATAAAAAAAGACTGCTACTGACTAAAACACATCCGTGTTCCTCCAAATGCTCTTTGCGTTCCGGGGCCGCGGTGATTCTTTCGAAGAAATTTCTAGAACCTATTATACCTACCTACCAAAAATTTTGGGATCAGCTTCCAGCCTAACCAGATGTAGAATGGATGTCAATATTTTATATGGATCTCACAATACGATAGGTACAGAGGGGTCCCCTAGAGAAGGTACAGAGGGGTCTCGGTGTCAAAATTAACGACACAGAGATTGGTGTTTTACCCTGCTTGATCATGGGCATTTTTAACCGACTTCTAAAAAGGAGGAGGTTCTCAATTCGGATGTTTGTATTTTTTTTTTTTTTTATGTTTGTTCGCGCATAACTCCGTCGCTTGCCAACCGATTTAAAAAAAAACTTTTTTTGTTGGAAAGGGTATACTTCCCGAATGGTCCCATTGAAATTTTATGAAAATCGGATCAGTAGTTTGGTTTTTAAATCCAAATAGCTGGAAAATATATGTGGAAAAATCATCCATGTATACGAAATTGCGTATTTTTGTTAAGTGTGGAGTACCACTGAAAAGTGAAAAATAAAAAACTTTTTCACAAAAAAAGAAATCGACTTCTAAAAAACCCTACAAAGCTCAAAATAACTTTAATTTCGGAAGTCGGTGTTAAATAACGAAGAAGCAACCAAAAACACCGACTTCCGAAATTAAAGTTATTTAGAACTTTGTAGTGTTTTTTGGAAGTCGGTTTATTTTTTTGTGAAAAAGTTTTATACCATCGTCTGTGACACCAGAGGGCCAATTCTACTTATTTTTAAACAACGTACGAATTCGCATCTCAATAGTAAACTGTCAAAAAGCCTCTATTTCCATAATTTTTCGACAGATTGCGGCTGACATGTAAATGCGAACGTTATTAAAAGAATAGTAGAATTATTATCACTCTGATATTAGAAGAATGGAAAACAGAACATGATAAAAATCACGCAACACTCACGGAGGAGCTCGTGGCTAAATTATAACAGCCGCACAGGCCGCTACAATGTTAAGCAGCGCTTGCTGAGGTTGGTCTGTGGACGGGTGACCATCTTAACATATCGAGACTCCTCCGTGCCTCAGAAAGCACGTTAAGCCGTTGGTCCCCGCTGTCATTTGGAGATCTTTGGCAGTCGTTACGAATTGTCAGAAGCCAGAAAATCTGACACCAGTCTTGCCAAGAAGTACCGTGTTACCCATCTGATGGGTTGTGGAGGTCTGGTAGGCAGCCGCTCCACGTAAAATACTGGTATTCAGCTGAAACCGGTTTGACTGGGAGCTGACTCCAATAAAGTTGGGAAACATTAAGGCTGGGCAGATGACTCACCCCTACAACCCTATAAATACTTTATAAATATCCATTGAAAATCTAGAATAACCAAACTGCACACCTACAACTTAATTCAAAGTCAAGAATTCTAAAATAAGGCCACAAAACTGTGAGACGCGCCTACCTCAGTCGTACATAAGTTCCAACGTTGTCCCAAAAAGTAAACCACTGTTACAACGTTGCTCTGCACATGCTGACTAATTAGTCGCTCAAGAATTTACCTAACTAATTCCACATAACAAATCCTAAGCGAAGTTGCACTAAGCCTCAATTTATTGTGCACAGCGAAGCATGAATCTCTGTACACTACACAAATAAAGTTTTAACAAAACGTATGCAGAAGATTTCTCAGGAAATGGAATGTTAAGAAAATATTTTCATTGTGGACTTACCTGAAGGTAGGGATTGCAATCCAGCAAGTTTTAGGGCTGCGGGATCCCGCAACCGCTTGCGGATCCCGCATGCGGATCTGCAAGCGTCAATTCACGCGAATTTAAGGAATCTGCGCAATTGGATATTTATAAAGTTACATTTTTATGGATGCTTTACAAAAATTAAAACCAATAACGTTAACTTATACTAATTTCATAATTATGAAATCTCTGAATGAAGACGGCTGATTTTAGTTACCCACGTCAGATGAAGATTAGATACGAAAGTAGTACTTTTGGTAAACTTGTATAAAAACACCAAAATAACCAAATATTCATGTTTGTTATTGATTCGATATTTTTTATTAATAAATATGTCAAACTTAAATAAAAAAATGTAGAGTGAATTTGGTTCAGTAAGATAAAAGTCCCAAAAAAACTATAACCTTTACGGGATGCCGCAGGATCCCGCTGGATTGAAGGCAATCCAGCAAAAATTGCGTGTTGCGGGAAAAAAGACCGGAATTGCAATCCCTACCTGTACGACGCCGACGCAAATTGAAAATGTTTTCTTATGAAAATGTTTGTGCTCCGCTCCTTAGAATGTTGAATCATTTGTATTTTTCAATTTCGATTTAGAATTTTGGTCGGGAATGGACGTTTGTTGTGCCTGCAGAGCATACATTATGTTTAGAGAAAAGTGATGGTATTTGAACTTAACTCGAAGACCACTACGAGAAGACGACGAGGTCCTTTGACGACGAGAGAGGGTTTAAGTATATGACAAAATCTCTGTTTTATGATTTGATACCTAATGAAATCTTACTGATGCACATTTTCAGTTTTTACACGACTGCCCAAAAAAGGAGTGTTGTGTTTTCAGAGTTCATGCATATTTTATGTATGTTTGTGAATTTCTTTTTGAATAGGTGTATGTAAAGATGGTTGTTCCGAGTTTAATTTAGGTAAATTATGAGAATTGTTGATAGATGTGCAGTAAAAATGTTCACTTCGGTACATATATTGAGAAACTGTACCTATCTAAAATTATATTTTTAGTTCAGAATCGTACCATGCACATCTGTCAACAATTCTGTCAAAAACTATTTTGAGAATGCAAAGCATTTTATTTAATAAAGATACTTTTGTGTTAAAAAGTAATGATTTGACTACCCATTTGTTACAGCGTCCTTAAGAAAATTGTTGTACTGTATGTTGCTGTACTTATCGAAATAAAACTATCTGAGGATGATGGTAAATATTAATTATGTAAAATCGATTTTAACTGTAACTATAGGTATTATATAGCTCTACTTTATTTTCCTTCATCGTTCAACACTGAATACAAACCATATCATTAATACCCATTTGTTTTCGCTGTGAGCCGCTCATTGCGCCGATATCCAATCAAAACATTACATTTGTTGCGCGTGTTGTTTCCGAACAAACATTGCAGCAAATTGTAGTATTCATTTTGTTTTCATTACGCCGTGAAATTATATGCAGCGTTACATTATTGTAGTTCCAGCTTTTGTAATTTTGTGCCTCTTTATATTCGACTAGATGGTAAAAGTCACGTTGGTCTGGTGAGCAAGAGGTTCTGGATTTTATTCCCTGGTCTGGCAAAGTATTAATGCCTTAACCCCTCGGAGTTATGTCTGATGGGCAACTCTCTGATGGTTTTTTGTCGGGCTGTTGACAAATGATAATGATGAATGATGAATGATGAATGATGAATGATGAATGATGAATGATGAATGATGAATGATGAATGATGAATGATGAATGATGAATGATGAATGATGAATGATGAATGATGAATGATGAATGATGAATGATGAATGATGAATGATGAATGATGAATGATGAATGATGAATGATGAATGATGAATGATGAATGATGAATGATGAATGATGAATGATGAATGATGAATGATGAATGATGAATGATGAATGATGAATGATGAATGATGAATGATGAATGATGAATGATGAATGATGAATGATGAATGATGAATGATGAATGATGAATGATGAATGATGAATGATGAATGATGAATGATGAATGATGAATGATGAATGATGAATGATGAATGATGAATGATGAATGATGAATGATGAATGATGAATGATGAATGATGAATGATGAATGATGAATGATGAAAGATGAATGATGAATGATGAAAGATGAAAGATGAAAGATGAAAGATGAAAGATGAAAGATGAAAGATGAAAGATGAAAGATGAAAGATGAAAGATGAAAGATGAAAGATGAAAGATGAAAGATGAAAGATGAAAGATGAAAGATGAAAGATGAAAGATGAAAGATGAAAGATGAAAGATGAAAGATGAAAGATGAAAGATGAAAGATGAAAGATGAAAGATGAAAGATGAAAGATGAAAGATGAAAGATGAAAGATGAAAGATGAAAGATGAAAGATGAAAGATGAAAGATGAAAGATGAAAGATGAAAGATGAAAGATGAAAGATGAAAGATGAAAGATGAAAGATGAAAGATGAAAGATGAAAGATGAAAGATGAAAGATGAAAGATGAAAGATGAAAGATGAAAGATGAATGATGAATGATGAATGATGAATGATGAATGATGAATGGTGAATGATGAATGGTGAATGATGAACCATGAACGACGAACGACGAACGACGAACGACGAACGACGAACGACGAACGACGAACGACGAACGACGAACGACGAACGACGAACGACGAACGACGAACGACGAACGATGAACGATAAATGATAAAATGATATTTATATTGGTCGTTTTTAAACTAGATGACACGGTTGCTGTTACATTATAATTATAATGTTCGTTGGCAAAAATCCAACATCTTGCGATGTTTGATTTTTGTGTGATTTTGTTGTTCGTATGTGGCCATAGAGTGTGGTTATCTAGTCTTTGTATGTGGCAGTGAAGATGCTGCTAAAAAAATCGTCATCAGAGATAACCCGATACTTTAATTAATCGGAGAAGCAACCACATGAACAACAAACTTGCAATCTAAGTGTAATATTATTCTAGCATTCAAAATGATCTAATCACATTATGTCGAGTGTCAATGATCTCGCAAATTTATTTACAGGTGTTTGCAATAATCCAAATATATATGTCACCGGTAAATTGTAAAACACCGTGAGATTGTAAAATATCGCGTGAAATTGTAAACTATTTTTTCTTAATAAGACACGGATATATTGGAAACTATTGAATTTGGATGGGATTTATTGTATCCAAAACGTTTTTTCATAACATACCGAGAAATTATTATCTAATAAAGATTGATTACAATCTTACGGATTCTGCAATTTTCCGGTAACATTTAAAGAGATTACGATTTGTTTAAAACTCTTATTAACACCTGACATAAGTTCTTTACAATGTTGTAGGTCTCAATTAATAAGAAACGTCACAATATCGCTATACCAAACCATCATAGATCTTAATTCCCATTCCCCTATAGCCCGAGGGTTAAAACTACTAACTTTGCAATGTCAATTACACTTTCCAGAACTTGTGCTAATGTCCTTAAGATCCATCCAGCCGTGCCGATAATGAGACAGCTGAAATATAGTTTATTGCTCGCAAACTTGGTAATTGCACAAACTGCTTGAAATTCGTTTTAAAAGTGGATGCGGATGGAAAATGAGATTCGAAGTTATATTTTTGCATTTTCAGTTTTCGTGTGATATGATTCCTGGTTAGAAAACATATGATTCTGTTTAGTCTGTCAGTTAGATTATCGAATAATACTGGACACGTATTTTTTGCTAATAAAAAAAGACTGAGATAAAACGCATCAAAGATCTCCTGAACTTTGATGCCTTTTATTTTCGTGCTTGTGACGTCAGGTTTAGAAAAAAAGTGTACTTACAAGTGACGTCACACGAGTTTTCAACGCACTGTATCGTTTTCATTTTTCTTTTACATGTAAAAGAAAAAATATGAGTATTATATTTTGGAAATCTATCTGACGGACTGTACTATTTTTTAGTCGTCTACCCTATTGTGTTTGTGGTTTTAGGTTTCCATGGAAAGACGGCACCTTTATAGGATCACTTGTGTGTTTATCTGTCTGTACGTCTGTCACGGCCAATTATCTCCGTAACTTCGGGTGTGTACCAAATTTCAAATACATCCGGTATTTGAAATTTGGTACACATGAGCTTTTATGGCCAAAACACGGACGCGTGACGTAAATTTTTAATATACGATCACTTTTAGGGGGTCCGAGATGAAAAACGCGTAAATCAAGTGACACACCGGTGTGTCGCCGGAGCTCGAGCGGTTTGGCCGGCACATGCTATCTGGCTGACTAGCCGGGTAGGATATAGGTACCAAGGCTTATAATGCTGTCTGGCAATACGTATTTTAATTTTTTTTTTTTCCATACTTTTATTTCTACGGTTTTGATGCTAATGTGTTGCGGAATTTGTTCGAAAGACTCACCGCGACCCTGAAACGCAGGGGGCATTAGGGGGAACACCGGGTTTTAGTCAGTAAGAGTCTGACACTCCCTTCCGCTCCACCTAGAGCCGAAAAAGTCATTCGAGGATTTCCCATCCTCAAAAAAACAAAAAATGCCATTGTAAGAGAGCAAAAAAGAAGTTGTAAAGTTCAATAGCGTTTTGTTTCACAAAGAACATTGTACGCTACCGTAGTTGTAACAGTTGTAATAATATCACCACACTTGATCTCACTTTTGTTCTGCAACATCTATGTTTATTGATGTTTCGCCTAGTAACTAATAACTAAATTTATGTATTTACTATAGTTAGTCTTAGTTAGGTACCTACAGATAAATATAGACTATTAAATGACATAACATACAAAAATTGGGAGGGGAAGGACTCTTTTAGTATCGAAAAATGAATATAAAATTGCCGCCCTATCAGTAAATGCGAACAACACTAATCATTCGTGGTCTTTATTACGTTTCAAGTATCACTGGGTTGATTTCCCATCAACATACATTTTTATCTCAAAAGGAACAATACTGTCTACAGCAGTAGTAACAGTTAGTACTATTGTCAACACATTTGATCACACCTTTGTGTGCTCCGCGCTGCACTGCACTGTAACCTTTATTATAAAGCGCCCGGTATCTCCGTACTCGTGAATACATTTCAGCTTCCCGGTGTTCTCGTTACGTGTAGCTTATTTACATACGTTCCTAGACCTTTATAACCTACTTCCAAAAAAGGAGGAGGTTCTTAATTCTATTGTTTTTTTTTTTGTGTTTGTTACCTCATAATCTCCGTCATTGATGAACCGATTTGAAAAATTCTTGTTTTATGTGAAAGCATATACCTACTTCTCGATTGGTCCCATTTAAATTTTATCAAAATCGGTTAAGCAATTTGGTTTTTAAATCCAAATAGCTGGAAAAAATATGTGGAAAAATCATCATGTATACGAAATTGCGTATTTTTGCTTTCCTGTGACTTTTCAGTGGTGTTGTTAGGTGTGGGGTACCTACCACTAAAAAGTGAAAAATAAAAAACTTTTCACAAAAAAAACCGACTTCCAAAAAGAAGAAGTTTTTTTATGTGTACATACCCCTACATGTTTTGTAGGCGTGTTTTATTTTGCTTCGTTAGTTTGTTGCTGATGAGGATTGTAGAGAAGATCGTGGTGCAGGAGAGTGTGTTGGTTATACCTAATGATAAAGTTTTTCAATGTTGGTTACGAATAAAATAATCGTCACTGGATTGAGGAGCTCGTGGCTAAATATGAACAGCCACAGGTCGTTCTTCAAGGTTAAGCAACGCTTGTCACGGTCGGTCCACGGATGGGTGACCCTCTTTACATACCTACCGAGATTTTTCCGTACTTCGCAAACCACGTTTAGCTGTTTATTTATTGGCCTATCTACAATTGTTACACTCTTTATACTATTAATTAATACAAGCAATATTATACAAGCTAAGTGTACAATATGATGCGATAGACACAGCATGCAAAAAAATAAAAAAAAATTATACATCTATAAAATTACAATAATAGTGCAGAAATAACACTTACAACAACAAGGAAAAAAAAAAAACAGAAAGAAAGCTGTTAGTTTCTGCTGTCATTTGTGGATCTTTGAGATTAGTCTCGGGTAGTCAGAATAGGTACAAGAAATGGTACCAGGCTTGTCAAGGGAACCGTGTTACGCATTTATGTCATCATGAACTAAACGAGACCGACTCACAACTACTTCCATGAACACCTTTGTCAGTTAGAGGAGTTGTTTCAATGCGTTAATTTCTCACGACAAATCTATTATCTCTCTTTGAATGCAAGATTCACGCAAACATTTAAAAAACATCGGGGCATTTGCCTGTTGAAAATGTCATGCCTTTGCTGTACGGTTGATGCAGTGCGCCTTGCCATTACCGTATTTGGTCCGTTTACTTATTCATTCGCAGTACACAGTAACTTCATTTGTGAGTTTACAAAGTGCTCGAGTCAGAAGTCAGAAAGTGAAGTTAGGAGCAAAATGGTATACGGGATGCGACTGTTTGGGAATGCATTTTGTAAGGTAACATGCAAATAGCTCTTGGATGGTGTGTAAATATGTGTTTATACGGTGTGTTAGAGTTTTAAGTGGATGATTGTATATTCATGAAGCTTGTATTACTCAATGAGGTATGCATACATATATAATATTTATTTTGCGCTTCGTGTTAAGGAGCCTTATTTCGGTACCTTTGGAACAGTCTCAAGCAATAGTAAGCAATAGAACTGGTTAGAGAATCACACGTACACATTTTAGAGTTTCGTCACTGAAGGGAAACAATGGAACTCTAGTAGGTAGTGAAAGAAAGTACACAGGAATACTTGTCCAATCACTTTTATCATTACTGTAGGTACTTACTACAAACTCAACTTGTGACTCGAGTCCTCCTTTATCGTCTGTAGCTCAACGTCGAATAGGGGCAATTCAAACGTAGCGCGGTCTTTTATTACAAAAGTATTCTATGGGTTGCCACAAATAAAAAAATGTATCCGATACTAAAAATAACAGTGTTGCAACCCAGAAATTGAATAAACTTAATAGTCGATTATTGTGTATGCTAACAGTAGTAAGATACCGATGTTCGTCCATGTGTCTAACTGCGGTCTGCATTATTCGATATTCGGAAAACTATAATATAGGTTATTCGGAAAACTATAATATAGGTTATTGTCGTTGACCTAGAATCATGAAATTTCGCAACAAACGAATCAGACTCACTTGACTGCTTTTAGAGTCTATCCTGCGTCTTGCTAATTTCATCATAGAGAAAGTACGGATTATTTGTTAATCAATAACGCGTCACCAACAGCTCTTGGCACTTTTTGTCTCGGGAGTACTTACGCCTTTTATCCTCTTGGATGCTAAAACATTCAGGAGTACAAAGCCGTTGGCAAAATCAAGTGCTTTATAAATTCTGAGTTACCTAGCTCCATTGTGTACGAATTAAGCGCTTAAATCTCCGCACCACTCCCTATTTCTGTTGCCACGACGAAAATCGAAAATTCGATCTAATCGTTCCCCAAGTTTCGTACAAAAATGCCAGTTTAATTTGGTACGCGACGTCAGCTAATGGCGTTACCGAATTTACGCCCTCATTCTAGTTTTACCGAAGTTCCGAACTCCGGCCGCAGCGAACTAACTTGTTCAAACTACACGCATGCTATATAATATATTTTGCTTGTTGTACACTCGACAAAAGAGATAAGTGGGAACCTAACTTCTCTTTATATTAACTTAACTTGTGCTTATCGCGGTTCTTATATTACTGTGTGGTTAGTACTAGCGAGTTCGTACAAAAAATAGTTGTTATGTTTCAAGTGTCGTCTCTTTGTTTATTTTGGACACACATTTTAACAAAAAAATGTCGTTTGCGTTAGCTATAAAGTGAAACATGTCATAATTTAGTTGTTTTGACATTGCAACCATTTCGATTTTTGGAGTCCAATAGAAAACATTTAAACATATGAAACAAAGGATCTGAAGTTCCTTTCGATTGATTTTTTATTTACAAAATTGGGATGAGGATGGGATAACAACTTACAAACATGTTTTTCAACAATAACAGGTACGTCACGCACGAGTTTACAGGCTCGACAAGTCATAAAACACTTTGAAAGATCAGTATTTTCTCATTTTGTTTCACAACCTTTGAGCTTTGTTATGTAATATTATTATGAAAGATTTTAGTGCCTATTGCTACCGCAGTGTAATACATTTCATGCCTGCTCACTTAACTAATTTGTTGACTGTACTTTTGCAGCTATGGTTGCGTACATAAGTTTGGTTTTGATAACGGTTCGAAGTTTTATAGTGGCTGTTTGAGATGGAAATGAAAGATAAGTTTGTTTTGGAACTCATGTTAAGAGACGGAATACGGCCAAAGAAAATGTTGATGTGATTGTGTAAGGAATGATGCAGTTAAATGCTAATCGTAAAATATGTCTTTATTTAAGTAATTTAAGTACTTATACTGCTCATACTATCATTACAAAAATTTAGTTTAAGTTTATAAATTTTATGCATGCCATCATCATCATCATCATCATATCAGCCGAAAGACGTCCGTTGCTGGACATAGGCCTCCCCTAAGTGTCGCCACTACAGTTCGTTGAGCTTATCATATGGTGGGGTTTGCCGTAATCGCCACGCTTGGCGCCTGCCAACCCGCCTGAGTTGGTACATTTAGTCTCGTCTTACGAGACTCGCGGGAAGTGATGGGATGGTGCTATGCTTTTACGTCCGACACCATACATAACGCATGCCAGTTATGTGACAAATAACATTTTTTTATTTTTTCTAATAGCCACTTTTATTATGGCATCCAGGTACAATGAAACATCGTTTCGTGCTAACTTTCGAAATATTGTAGTAGTAGTTTCTTTAATGATTGATTTAAACATTTTTTCGTTTGACTGTACTGTTTTTACGGGTGGTCCCAGTCGCCGGAAGAAAAATATTAAAATTAAACGGATTCAGCAACCGGGACCGTGGTCCCAGTTAATTGCGGTTCCAATTGCCGGGAACCTCCCGAAAAGACTTCTTGATAATTAAAAATTGTAGCCCCAACCTCGTTAATTACCTACCCATACATTAGTAAGTATATACATCTGCCTCGCTGCCTTGCAGAATAACAAATCTATCCTCGGTTTCTACCGCGTCATACTTGAGCTATCTATTCTCATAAAGCTTGTGCTAGCTCGACAGAAGACAGCCTGAAAACTGGCTAAGTAATAACATATACTATTTTTTTAAGGATGGGAAATCATCAAATGATTTCTTCCGCTCTGGGTGGAGCGGGAAGGAGTGTCAGACTCTTACTGACTAAAACCCATCCGTGCTCCTCCACAACCCTGGCGGGAATTCCGCAACCCTTTTTGTTGGGTTGCGGAATTTAAAAAAAAACAACAAAAGAAAGGCTCTGGCGGGCCCCGTCTATTACACTGACATCTCAAGTCATATATACTATGACTTCTACAATAGAAAACTTCCCAAGAGTGCTAGATTTCTTGGCCGCAAATTCGGAACGCCGCGTCATTTATTATTATGTAGTGTACCTAGTATGTATTGTAATGTTTCATATAATGTAGCAAATTCCCCTAAAGAATCTCTCTCTTGTTCAATTACTGTTTTACTTTTAGTATTTATTTCATTAAATAATTCACATCTTAAAAACGGGTTTTCTACTAGTAATACTTCAATACCTTCCCATTCCATATTTTATTTCATAAATAACACACCACTTCTTTTACTGGCAACCAAATCTTGATACACTGAAGAAAATATGCTATACGCTCGTTGAAACGCCGAAAACTGATCGCGCCGCTTAACTACACGCTAAAAATGCTGCTACGAATACACTAAGAGAGAAGTCCATACGTTCTGTAGTTGAGCGTGCACGCTCAAAACAACGCTGCACGCACCGCGCCGTTCCAAATTCTATTTGTAAATGAAATCATTTACAGACTGTTTCCCACAAAAAGACATAAAAATTATTTGATTACTAGCCTCCAACCTCGTTAACTCCCCATACATTAGCATGCACGTCAGCCCCGCTGCCTTGCTAAATTGTTAATCATTCCACGGTTTCTACCACGTCATACATGGGCTATCTATTCTCATAAAGTTTGTGCCAACTCGACAGAAGAAAGAGTCATGTCGGAAGATAATGATGAAGGTTACCTACGGTTGTATTTTAGGAAGAAGCGTACAACTGACTGTGAAACGACTAGTTTAGAGTTGGTATTAAAAGGATATGAAGTTCTAATATCACTACCACCAAGTACATATTACATACTATAAAGCGAAGTCTCCCCGCCGCGTTTGTCTGTCCGAACATGTCAAACTCAAAAACTACTGAATCGATTTTCATATGGTTTCACCAATGGACGGTGTGATATATAAGGCATCATTCTTATGAATCACTCCCTCTTTTCGTAGGTGTATTTATTACATTAAGGTTTCGTGTAAATTGTCAACTGGGAAAATCAATCCGACTGGGATATTATATCTATTATGTATTTATTGTATGTATAAATAGTACACCTACAACTACCTACAGTACTGTCTTTCGTTTTCTCTTTAATAAATCCATCCAAAGGTCTCAATGTCTTTTAAAGATCGCTTTCAGTGATAAGGCCGCCCGTTGTGTCACCCTATGTCACGTTTTCTTCATCTATATTTTCTGTAACTAATATGGTGTACTCACATAATATAGAGTATTTTATTCAATTCTATTATAATTGCTTTTATAAGTCACATACTTAGTATTAACTAAGCACATTATATGATAAGCAAGAATATGTTTGCTAATCACGCTTCAACGGCTCAGCGAATTTGGACGAAATTGCACATGGCAAGATTATCGCGAGAACAGAAAGAGTTCTGTTTTTTACCCTAGTACTCCGTTCCAGTGGCGACAATGTTCAACTTTGGCCCAGGCTACGCCTCGCTGGCAAGTGCTACTCGAAAATAAAAGTAACAAAACACAAGTCACGTCTTAGATAAAGCGAGAAATATGACTAAAACCAACAAAATACAGGAGTCGGGGCAAAGAATATATAATTAGTAAAGACAGCACACTTCGTAATCTAACTAGCTTGGCAGGACGTCCGACAACGAATTTGATTCAATTTGCGAGTCTGCTTCCAGCGTCTCTTGAAATATTACTGTTGAGATACTGAATTTTGGCTTATTACGTTAAAAAAACTAATAATGTTAGGCTGCTTGGAGTTTCGAGAAGGTAATTAAACAAAAGATGGTGGTGCCAAAAATATAATACGATACCTATGAAGACGTGGATTTTTTAAATAAAAAAGAATTTTTCCGTCCCTGCCATAAAATCAACAAATAACTTTTACCTTTTTTAACCGACTTGTAGAAAAGGAGGAGGTTCTCATTTCGGTTGTATATTTTATGTTCGTTCTCATATAACTCCATCATTTAAGAACCGATTTGAAAATAAAAATTATGTGAGAGGATTATGGAAAGGACATATTTTCCGATTGGTCGGTTAATTTTTTAAAAAAGATTTATCATTTGTTATAATTAATTATGTATTTACTACTTGCCTACTTTTATTTCTTTAATGCGCGTTTGTTTAAGAGGATTTTTTTTCTTTCTCTAATAGTTAATCACCGCGGCTCTGGAACGCGAAGGGCACTAGGAGGAGCGCGAATGGGTTTTAGACAGTAAGAGTCTGACACTCCCTCCCGCTCCACCCAGAGCGGAAGGAGTCATTTGATGATTTACCATTAATAAAAAAGGGTTCATTTATCAAAGGAAAAACATAGTTTTAAATATGCAGCTCTCTAAATTCACTATAAAGACTCCGGTACCCAATTCACGTCTTACGAAACAAAAAAGTGTTCCATACAGAATTCTGTACAAAATTTTCTCCTCGCAGTGTAAACTGAAACTTCCTTTCACGAGTCACTGTCCCTTGCATCGGTGCGTTTGCAGCACTGAGCTTAACGTTACTGGACGCAGTTGTGTACAGTTTTCTGCACGGCAGTGTATTACACTGGAGTGCAAGATGGAGTATAATTACTTTTCAACACATTTGCTCAAAAAATGCATTTACGAAGCCTGTATGCATTGTTCGAAAGTTAAAAATTATGCACCACACAATGGAGCGTGCGGCAAAGTAGGTACTCACTCTCACTCACCTAAGTACATATTTTACCGCAAACTCCGTTATATAGCGCCGTGCGTATTCTTTACGGTTTTTTTTTAATTTCCATAAAAAATAATAAGAATTCCACCAAGGAGTTTCACATCACGAGAATAAATAAGCTAAATAATCGAACCTCCTTGGAAGCGCTTTTGTTGTATACGTTTGTCTCATTTTAATATTACAGAGAAAATGAGAGAAGATAAATAAAAAAAATAAAGTATGTGGTTCTAAGTTTCACCACGCGCATGTGGCGCCCTTTGCAAATTCGCGCCATTTTCATATTAGAAACGTCAAAGATTGTTGCGACTTTCGGACTGATTTCTAGAGACAAAAAGTTTGTTTCATTACTTATTGTAATGTTTTCTCGCAAATGTGTCGAAAAACGTTGTATGACACACGTGCGGATTTGGTTTTTACAAACTCGTGACTATGGTAAGCCCTCGACTTCGTCTCGTGCTTACATTCGTCTACTCGTTTGTAAAAACCAACTTACCGCACTAATATCATAAATAACTATTGTGCACTGAACTGAAAGCAAATGGATTGGATATATGAGGTAGTTTATTTGCTCGTCAGTGTATTGTGAATACTGTGATATTGTGTTTTTATTTTACATCATGTCATGACACAGATTTGCAATTCTTCCTACCAGATACATAAGTTGAAAATTATTTTTTTTGTTTTAAAACAAATTATACAACTTTTGTTTCATATTTCAGCGCCATAAGTGTAGAGTATACAATCAATTCGCCGAAACCAACATTTTCTGTTTTCATTACTGTTTCAGGTTTTAAGTGCAGTTGAAAATGTCTCAAATATTTGATGGGTTTTATATATTTCGTTCTTGTGCTATATAAAATATCTATAAGCTTATAAATGGCCATGAGACTTAGAAGTATTTCTGGTGTACCCTAATAACGTTATAAGATGTATTAAATAAAGATAAACGCCCTTCTTCCCGGAAGGTTAAAGCAGAGTTTACATTATACATTACGTCTTGAACTTAAATGTAGGTACCTACTTATTATTGGGTATACAACTTGGTTTCGCGCCCCTATTTATAATTTTTGCTACTTTTTTTTCGTTAAAGTCGTGAGTCGTGGCGTCGGAGATTTGGCAGATATTCGACATCAGGTTTGGCCACCCTGTATAATGATTTATGTTTAAGTCCTATAAAATATGAACGAGCATACAGGTTCCGTATGGTGTCGGACGTAAAAGAACACCAGCACCATCCCATCACTTCCCATGGGTGTCGTAAAACGCGACTAAGGGACTCACCAGAGAATGGGCAGCAGCATTCTCTGTAGGTACATTGCTACAGCCACACTGCCATCGCCAACCCGCCTGCCAAGCGTGGCGATTATGGCAAACCCCCCCATTTGGTGGAGGCCTATGTCCAGCAGTGGACGTCTATGAGCATACAGGGCGTTCCAGAAGTGCATGGTTATATTTAAGGAGGGTGTTACAAGGAAAGAAGAAAAAAGTTTGAATGGTCGCATAAAAATAACTGTTTCTGAGAATAATTCCTCAGTCTTATTATAAGACAACAAAGTCATAAAGATAATCGGAGTATGAGAAAATATTTGAGATAGTGTATCGGTAAGTGGGTGGTAAGCTTCGTAACAAAACCTCGTCTAAGCTGATAAATCCTGCGCTTTCGGCGAAAAACACTACTATTGAAACTCGCTGAATAGGGAAGATTCCTAAAAAAAATCTATTTAGTCTGTCGGTTATATCACCGAAAAGTATTGGACCTTGTACACGTATTTTTTTTATTTTGTAACGTTAACTAAAAATTGAAGACGATACTGTGTGTTAAAATTTATCGTGACGTTTCACTTGTACGTAAAAAGTGTACCACTTTTGGTGTAGCCACCTCCTCTTCTCAACAAGCAAAAAATACATGAAACATGCATACTAAACAGATTTTTTTTTACCCAGTAACTTTTCAATATCAATGTAAAAGCCAAAACGTTTATTTCACTTAGACCATGAAAAGGCACTTTTGAACGTCAAAATTTACAGTAAAAAAAATATAATACCATAAAAATAAACTGACTATGCAAGCACTTTAAGCTGTTGGTCCCGGCTGTCATTTGTAGATATTTGGCAGTCGTTACGGATTGTCAGAAGCCAGAAAAGTAAGTACTAAAAAGTAAAGTAATACCTACCCTGTTACCCAGTTATTGGGTTGTGGATGTCTAATAGGTAGCCGCTCCATGTAAAATACTGGTATTCAGCTGAATCCGGTTTGACTGGAAGCCGACTCCAATAAAGTTGAGAAAAGAGGCTAGGCAGATGATGGAAAATAAACTATGTCAAGAAACTTTTAACTAGCGATTGTATATCATCAATATTTAAGCATAGGTCTCTTCAAGAATCGCCACATAGACAGGTTCTATTCTTCTCGCATCCACATGGTTTCCGCGACTAGTCATCAGTCCCTCTTGTGGAGGACCTACCAACGCTGTACCTTCTTTCCTTTCTCCAATGCTTTGGCTCTATTATTAGCAATAGAACTGATAACTTTGGAGTAGACCTTTGACGTGCTCTTGAGTAGAGTCAACTCAAACTCGACAAAAATAAGGTCGAATGTCCTCTGATAAGTTGGGGCGACTTTCACTCGAGTTCCAACAGTAATCCTCTAAGTTTTGTTTGAAGTCTCCCGGAGAGTGTTACATCTATCTTCAAAATTGTCTATGTGTTAGCTTTTTTTTTTTTTTTTTTTTTTATTGGATGGGAAATCATCAAATGACCCCTCCCTCTGGGTGGAGCGGCAGGGAGTGTCAGACTTCTACTGACTAAAACCCACCCATGCTCCTCTTAGTGCCTTTACGTTCCAGGGCCACGGTAACTCTTTCGAACAAATCCGCAACCCTGGTAGGCTCTGGCCTTAACGGGCCCCGACCCATGCTGACGACTGCTGGCTTGGCGCGCGTAGAACACAGCGCGCCGTCAACCCGGGCCTGTTCTGATCGGACGGCGAGCTACCCATTGCTCGCCGTCCACAGGCATCAGTCACTGCGCCATGCTCAGGAGCATCAGTTCCTGGGCGGCGCAGTGGCTGACGTTCAACAGGAGGGGGTGAAATGGGGCCATTACTGGCACTCCATTTCAGCCCCCTCCGGAGCCCGTTGTAGGGGCTCTACTGCGGCTGTTGCAGTAGCAGCAGCCGCAGTGGAACCGGCTTTGGCGGCGGAGGAAGCGGCGGCGGTGGCGGCGGTCGCGGCAGAGACGGCGGTGGCGGAGGGCTTTCTCCGATTTCCGGCTTTGGCGAGTGGGGCGCAGGCCCTACCCCCAGCCCAGTGGTCGGCCGGCTTGCCAGCTGCCGCACAGACTGCGCAGTGCGGCGCGGCGTCGCAGGAGCCGGCCCTGTGACCGGGCTGACCGCAGCGGAAACAAAGACCGCTGCGGTCCACCTCCGAGGTGCATTGTGCTCCTACATGGTGGCCCACCTGGCACCGGAAGCACCTCAGAGGTCGGGGTTCCAGCAGTTTGACCTGCGCGGAAACCCAACCCACCAAAAACCTACGGCCCTCCGAGATGGTCTTGGCCGCCGACACGGGACAGCTCACCACCATAGTGCGCATGCCCGTGTTGTCAGGACGTAGGGTGCCCGCCTTCACCTCCTCTGCTGAGCACCCCCCCGTCCTAACGACGGCGGCCACCACCTCCGCCTCCGTGACGGAGTCGTCCAGGCCCAAGATGCGCATGTCGATGCGCTTGGTGGGCCTGGACACTCGGGCATCGTCCGCGCTTAGGGAGGCCCTAAGCCTTTCGGCTAGAGCGTCCGCGGTTGGGCCGCTGGCTGCCCCGGGGATCTCCAGCATCCGGGCCCCAGTCATGGTGACCCGGAGCCGAAGGCCCCCCACGTTGCCTAGCTCACCAAGGTTTATCGCCTCCTTCGCCTTGGTGAGCACGTCCGCGTACGTCACGCCCCTCTTCGCCGCGTCCGGCTGTAGTGTAAGCACTACAGCCGCGGTTTTCGGGGGGCTTCGGCCGCGACGCTTCGCGCCTTCTGCCGCCGCTTCCTCTCCCGCCTCTTGGCCGCCCTGGCTGCCTTTCCCGCCTTCTTCTTCTCCCCGGCCACTTGCCATTCGGCTTGAGCCGGGGGAGGAGCTGAAGGCGAGGAAGCCGGGGGGAGCTGCTGCTCAGACGGCGCAGGAGCCTTCGCCGTCCGCGCAGCAACCCCACCCCTCCCCTTCTTTCCCGGGGCCGGGTCCGGTTTCCCCGGCACCGGCTTCGCGGGTGCCGGCCCGGACCCTTTGTCCAGGTCGGACGACCCCGGTGTGGCAGCCGCGGCGGCCGCATAAGACGCCGCCTTTTTCTGGCCTGGGGGGGCCTTCCCACTCGCCGCACTCGCTAGCGGGGGGCGCAGGACGATGCCCTCCAGGACGGAGAACCGCGCCTGGAAGGCAGCCAACTCCTGCCGCACCAGGTCCAGCACCTGGCCCTCCTGCGGCACGGGCCGGCCGTCCTCCCTGCGCCCCCCTTGCGGCGCCCCCTGTGGGCCGGCTCCCCGGAGCCTGGCCAGGTCTGCGCGGAGCCCCTCGTTCTCCTTACGGAGACGCTCCGTGGCGGCAGCCAAGCGGGCGACCTCCGCCCGCAGCTCGGACATCTCGTCCGGCGGAGGCCCACCTTTGGTAGCCTCCGCTGCCGCCAGAATGGAGGCCATCGCCTCGCTTATGGCCTTGTTCTTAGAGGACAATTTCCTCTTCAAGGCCACATCGCGAAGCGCGGCCTCCACTACCTCCGCAAACCCGGCCCTCCGGACCCGCTCCTGTCCGGAGTCATCCGGCTCACCGCCGGAGGACTCCGAACCAGGAGCCCTGCGACCGCCCTCTACGGGGGGTCGTCCGTCAGCGACGAGCTCCCCGGCTCGCTGACCAGCCACCTTGGAGGCGGGCAATCTCCCCTTGCCTCCCTCTCGGCCATTGCCCCGCCTGCTGGTGGGGATCTTGCGAGCCGAGGCAACCTCCTCGCTGCCGGACGACCCCCGGCCTTCCTCAGTTCTGGGCCGCTTGCGGAAGGACCTGGAGTCCTCCGCAGCAGCCCCCGCCCCCTCGGGTCCAGAGCTCGCCGAGCTAATAGTCACCAGGTCGTCGGAGTCCAACTCGGACTCCGACTCTGCACCCGGGTGACGCTCAAGCGAGCCCCTCCTCCAATATAGCGCGCCTTTTGCCGCGCTCCGCCCGACCGACACTCTGTCGGGCGAGCCAAAACTAAAACCGATCGGGTCCTCCTCGGATAGCTTGGATCGGGGGCCTCCTCGGCCCTTGTTGCCAATGGCAAGTGGTGGACAGGAAACTGCGTTGCCCCCCCCAGAATACGTGGGGCTTGACGCGCAATGCGTGGCGGATTCTCTCGCTGCTGTGCAGTCCGTACCGCCCTGGGGTAGTTTCTTTTCCTCAGTTCTGTCCATATTTTCCTTTTTGAGGGTGCGGTCCCTTTCTCCCCTTCTCTTCTCTCTCTCTCTCACTGCTTGCTCGCTGCCCTCACAGTCACGTCTGATGGTCAGACGCGTACCAGAGAGCAGCGAGCAAGCCAATGAGACGCACACCGTCCGAGGACCCGAACACTGCTCAAGTCTCCGAACGGTGTGCCCCTCTTGTGTCTCTCTTGGTCTGGTCTCTCACTTGGGACCTTCCGGCATGAGTGGCTCTACCGGCAAAGCCCCCAAGATCATTGAGACACGCAAGCCCCACCACGACGGCAACGTGGAGACACGGTTGGTGGGGTCTATGTGTTAGCTTAACGATGTTTCCTTACGGCTTCGACTTCCAGTTGTGGTGGGAAACATTTCTTGTTTATTATTATCACTATACACGACTGAGTCCTCAAGGATGACTGCTCGAAGAGCGATTTATTATTTCCATTGATTTTGTCTCGTCTACAACAGAATGTTTGTCGCAGTGCAGTGAAAACCGTTGATATTTTTATTTGGGAAGAAACTTTTGTATGCATTATTACACTGTCGGATGGTGATTAAGTCATCTGTTAGTGAAATAATACATTTGCATGAATGCATATGCATGCATTCATGCAAATGTATTATTAAAATTAAAATAAATGTATTATAAGCCAAATCCGAACTCGGAATTTCGGATTTGGCTATCCAAGCTGACTTACAAAAATCACCCTCTATATTTTAAAACTTCTAAGAATTAAGTTGCACATAGAGAACTAGTCACAATCGATACCTTAAAACTTCTACTACCGTTCAACGTGTAAATGGATACCTCCCAACCAGGCATCTTTTGAATTGCAATCATAAATAGAGCTACAGAAATACTGAAACTCCTGTAATGGTGCAAACGATACCTTTCAGTCTTGCATTTCATTTGAAAAGCCAGTTCATAATTAGAGTTTAGCTTCGCAATAATAACTAAGTAAAGGAAAATCGTCGCACTAGCTCTTTGCCGGTGACTTTGTTCGCTATTAACGAACAAACTTAAAAAAATACAAAGAAAAAATAAAAGATACGTGGGATTATCGATAATCCTGAAACACGTGTTTCATTTTTAACAAACTTTCATTGCCTTTAAACCCCTACTCTCAGAGGATCGTAAATTTCAGAAAATAGATTCTCAGTGAATGCTTACGAGGCGGTTTCTCTAAAGCTGGGTACTGACCCTGTTACAGGCTGTAATGTAACATTCGCAGCGAGCATGTTATGTTACGCCATGTCCTACAATCCGTGTCTAACAAAACACATACGCATGTAACATGCGCATGTTCGTGCGTACTGAGGGCCAATTCTACTAATATTTAAATAACGTCCGCATTAACATGTCAGATGCAAACTATCAAAAAGCCTAATTTTCCCTATATTTTTGACAGATAGCAACTAAGACGCGATTGCGAACGTTTCTTAAGAAATAGTAGAATTGGCCCTCTGACTGCACGAATGCTCGCATTGTAACATGTTACATTACGCCCCACCCAGTACCCAACTTGCGTTGGGTCAGTACCCAACTTTATGTTTGTACGTGAGATAAGCCACAGAAGCGGAGCCAAAATTAAAATTCCAGGTTTGAGCGTGCAAAATTGGCGGTTGTACTACTAAATATCTTTTGTATCTGCGTTTAAATATCAGGAATGGCTCATTAAACTTAGTAATAGACCAAGCCTTCACTGTCTGTCCATCTGTCAGCGTGCTGTTTCTCATGAACCGTAATAGGTAGACAGTTGACATTTTCGCAGAGCGTGTTATTGCCGCTTTAACAAAAAATAATAAAAATATCATCATCATCATATCAGCCGAAAGACGTCCACTGCTGGACATAGGCCTCCCCCAAGGGTCGCCACAAGAATTGGTCCTGTGTGTCTCGAATCCATTGGCTACCCACGACCCTCACCAAGTCATCAAAAAAATGTAACCTAGTAAAAATGAAAACTAAAAGGATTTTTATCAAAAGAAATAATGTTGATTATTCAAGCGATATTGATTGTTATTATAAGGTTATGGACGACAGCCGTTTTACTGAAACAGTTTCTCAAAGTCGAGATACTATCGCAAGGCTATTTATTTTCCATTGCAATGCAGAACTCGATCAACCATTACTCGGGCTAGGAGTCGAAATGCACCGCAAAATATTTTATTTACGTGAAGAATTGAGCGGGAGAATGGAAAAGAAAGATTTATGTGAGGAAGTCTATTGATGCGTTTAAATATGTGGGTACCCAGAGCTGGGTAAAATACAAGCTTTGCTTTAATTAAAATACAAATTACAAAATATTATGTCGCATGTTTTTAAATACGAAATACAAAATACTTTTAAGTCGGGTATTTGAAATGTAAAATACAGTACTTTTTTAAAATATTTTTATTTTAAATACAAAATTCTAATTACAAAATACAGTTAGGTGTTAGGTTATTAGGTTAGCCTCTTAGGCTCTAAGCTATCGAGCAGAACGCACTCATTAAAAAGTATTTTGAAGCCATAAGTATTTGAAATACTAACTACAAAATACCTCAGCGTCTGGTATTTCAAATCCCAATTACGAATTACATTTTTAAGAAGTAAATGAAATACAAATACCGCAAATTATTTGTATTTTAATTACAAGTAATTCAAATACTGCCCAGCCCTATGAGTACTTAGGAAGGCAAATGTTTGTGTTGAGTTGGTATTTTAAACCTTGGACAAGCTTGAAAATCCAACGGGTAATGGCGAACGATGATGATATCCGCAAGGGAACCAAGGTTACCGACATAGCCCCAAGGATCGCCAAACTGAAGTGACAAGGGCAGGGCACATTGTTCGCAGAACAGATGGTCGATGCGGCCGAAAAGTTTTTGAGTGGCGACCACGTACCGGAAGACGTAGCGTTGGAAGGCCTCCCACAAGATGGACCGATGACCTGGTGTGGGTCACGGGTAGCCGATGGATGCGAGACGCACAGGACCGGTTGTTGTGGTGACTCTTGGGGGATATGTCCAGCAGTGGACGTCTTTCGGCTGATATGATGATGATGAATGACATACGATTAGTTACGCACCTATCAGGTTCGGTTTGTATTTCGAGCGCTTTTTAGGGTTCCGTAGCCGAAGGGTAAAATGGAACCCTATTGCTAACCCTCCGTGGCCCGTCCGTCTCCAAGTCCGACTGTCAGTGTGTGTCAGTGGACTCTATCTTAGGAACCGTATTATGTAGACAATTGAAATATTTACCGAGTCTACTTCTATTTATTTATTTACTCATTTTATGTACACACAATAAACTTCAAAAAGAAAATTCCATACAGATAAAAGAGCAAATATAATAATATTGCCGCTCAACAAATATAATAAGAAAATTGAAGGTATTTTTAGTAGTTTGTTTTCGTAGTGTGTCGACTGTTAGCGTAATTTCTTTAACAGATGGATTTTGAACATCAAAATACATTGCCGCCAAAACTAGTTAGGTACTAAGAACGAACTCGATCATTTAATTTACAGAGCTAAGGTACACACATAGCTTTCATGTGTTGATGTTTGCCCCGAAGAAGCTCGAGTACACAATCAAGTGTAGATACTAGTCTGGCTTTGAAGTCTGATGTTTGAATACATGCACCCTAATTAATTCTCTAAGACTCTTTCGAACAAATTCCGCAGCCCAGGCTGATGATGATTCAATAATTTTATCGATGATATAATGTTGTGTCAGCGTCTCATTAGTCGAAAGATTCGCTGATTAATTTTTGTATTATGTTATGCTGATTTTCATGTAATATTGACCTAAAATTGTACTTATTGTACCAACAACAAAAAAATTACCCTCGGAGGACCACGTAACAGATAACGACTTACCTAATTTCTCAAACGTGACTCCAAACTCCGACCTCAATGGGCTAGCCGGACAAATATTGTCTATAACCCTTAGGGCAGGTCCTTTTATTACGCACGCAAAATATGCCTGTTGTTAATTATTTTATTGCGTCGACCTTTACTTATTAAGGAAGAGTTACGGCTTCTTATCTCACATTGGCACGAGCTGTATGAGGAGAAATCATGTCGTATCGAAAATATATTATTGTCAATTTAGCAATCCAGTAAAATTTCTTTATTTCGTAACTAGCTTTTGCCCGCGGCTCCGCCCGCATGGATCGCGTAAAAGTGTAGCCTATTTCCTTTTCCATATCTCAGACTATCTAACTGCCAAATTTCATGACAATCCATTGAGCCGTTTTAGCGTGCAAGCGTAACAGACAGAAATACTGACAGAGTTACTTTCGCATTTTTTAGTAGGGATTGAATAATAAAATAAAGTCTTTTTCTTTCTTTCTTTCTTTCTAATATATTATTATTAACACCTTGAGAGACATCCGACTTATTAAAAGTTGGTTAAAGGTGCAGATTTTGAAAACTGACTGAAAACGAGTTTTTCTGTAGGTACACCACGCAGTTAGCATAGATCTTTAGAAGCTGGAAAGAACGTTTAACCCTATTGATATCATCCTAATGGATCCCAAAAAAATGTACAGAGTCATATCTTGCGACGATAGTTAGGGCGTTTCTTTTATTTTTTATTATTGATAGGTACGCGCTTGACCACTATCTCACGTGATGGTAAGCGATCATGTGGCCGAAGATGGAGCACGCTTGCCTAGAAGTAACCTATTCACTCTTGACTTAAAGACTCTCAGGTTGTAGCTATCAGGAAACACAGACTCTGGCAGGGAATTCCACTGCATAGCTGTACGCACAATGAATTTGTTCCCAAAACGTTTAGTGCGTGTGGGTGGGATGTTCACCATGTACCGGTGGCGTATCGCCGTACGTCTTTAATCTGTTAATAGTGACTATAATAATAATAACGTTTATTTCGACCAACAAAGGATCACAGTACACATTGCACAAAATACAATAAAAGACCACATACTCACACATTTAATTTTTTTATTTATGGTAGACACCAGGGGCCTAACGTCGTTACTTGAATTCAATTTTTGAATTCAAATTTCAATTAATTGCTACGCGGAGCAAGCAGTTTGTTAGCAAACTTCGTATTCCGTGATTATCAACACAGTTAGGTATATAGAGATATTACTAGATACACTAATGCATAGCACCCAACTTGGCGAGCAGTCATTACTACAATCTGATACATTTTTATCTACAAACCGCATGCAAAAACTAGCAAGGTCACACCAAGGTAAAAGGTACCTACTCTTGCGTAGACATCTTCACTTTTCCTTTCTATAAACCACTTACACATTTGATCATGCTAGGTATTTTTACTGAGTAGGTATCAAGCATCGGTGGTTCAGTGGTAGAATGCTCGCCTGCCACGCGGGCGGCCCGGGTTCGATTCCCGGCCGATGCAGATATCGTTTTGCAAATTAAATATTTTTGCGGAAATTATTTAATTTAATCTCGATAATATTATCATCATGATAGAATATGTAACCGTTATTTCGCGAAGTGATGGTGACATAGGCAAAAATTAGATTAGATTGCATTATGTAATAACACGCAATACTTTATTGAAACACGAGTAGATTTTATTAGTCTATGGAGTAGATCATGTCTTAAATGGGGTAATGGCTTGTACATTTCAGGTTGCTTAGAAGAAATCGCTGAATGCAATAAGAACGACCAGTAGGTATATATTTTTGTATGTACTTGCCTTTTTATCTTATTTCGGTGTACAATTAAGTTTTACAAAAATAAATAGGGGCGTACTTTCCAGTGTCATTATGTTAGTAGTAGTTACGCCCCAGAGAGATAATTGCGATCTAAATGCAGACATGTATTTATTATGCTTTACAACAACTTGAAAAAAATATAAGAATTTTAATAATTTGTCTTTCCCCATAATATTTTTCCTCTACCGTTTCATAGAAAACCAGAAAACGATCCAAACTCAGTCCAAAAGTAAGTTTAATAACGCCTGTCTTAAATCTCACGAAAGGGGTCCGATTACCATAACACGCATCATATCTCGAATGCTGATCTTTTTATGCAAACCGCTCGACTTACATGAATATCGATCGAGATATGAATTATACATTGTGCATAAATCTACCCACTTGTTAGTAAACTTTATCGCTTGCTACCATTTTTCTTTAGGGAATTGTCGAATGAAATATGTTTTGTTATGAGAATTGGTGTTTATTTTTATGTGATTGTGTGGTGATGTTATCGTATTTCATGTTATGTAGTATTAGTATACATCTTATATCTGTTATTTTTTGATAATATGTTTTTTTCAAAAGAATTACTAGTGAAAATGGCTTGTTTTGAAGATAAAAAGAAAATTAGAGACATTATTTTGTGTTAGACTAAAATGAATATCGATCGAGATATGAATTAAATATTGTGCATTAATGTAACAACTTCTTTGTAAAATTTATCGCTTTCTACCATTTATCTTTGGGGAATTGTCGAATGTATGTTTAGTAGGGATATGAGAATTGGTGTTTGTTTATTGTGATTGCTTTTTGATTGTATCGTATGTAGTAAGGTTATTTATTTCTTTTATTTTACTAAATTATTCGCAATAAAAAGTAGGTAAAGTTGACGGGAACGCTTTGTAGATAAAATAAAATAAGAAAAACCTGTGTTAATCAGTGTTTTTAAATTGAATAAAAATGTTACCAGGTACATTTAAATAAAAAAAAAATGTTGTAGCAACCAAACAACCATATTTTATCCTATTATGACGTTTATATGGGTAAATTGTATGTTTTTTTGGTTGCACACATCACTATCTGGCTAAAGAAAAACATAGGTACAATAAAACAATCACAATGCATGCAACGTTTTTATAGTAAGCCAACACGACATGTCCTGGCACTTGGAACTCTGCCCATCCCGGAAGGAGCCGTGTGTCAACCGCGCTGTCAACGTAGAACGAAACGCATTCTTACTAACATGACATTTTTATTTGAATTTGGAATGCCTTGTTTGGGAAACACATTTTGTGTTTTTAATGTTTGAGTACGGAACATAGGTATTTTAGGCGTGGCAGAAGTAACAACTACCCCATTTTAGTTTTAGATAGATCATACATGAAGACGCAGGTTTAAATAAATAAAAACGTACTTAGAACAAGAGTTTACAGAAAAATGATAGAGGTCGTAAATAAACAAAATTTTCCCATAAATACCTAAGCTAAAATGTCGAGACAAAAAAAAAGAAATGTATAGAATCTAATAGAAATAGAACAACCTAGGTACATTGAGTGGGCTAGGTTTAAAAATAATTAAGCATCGCAACGCGCGGTATAAAACCCTCAAGGGTAGAAATAGATTGAAGCTAAACATTGTATAATAATATATATAATCAACATAGCTTTATTAGGTTTCAACTCGCAAGTCTAGTTTATTTCATTTTGCCCCTCCAGACTCTTAATTTGATGTGAGTGAGGCAGCTAAGCTTTCTATGTAAAAAAGTTCTCTTCAATATTCATACATCACTCAAAAAACATTCATTTAAATCCAGGTATATTCGCGAAATATAAAGCCGTACCACGATTTTTCGTTTGCGAATATTTTTTACATCAGCCAGACATAATGAGGTCGCGTCGGATCGCAGTTAGCGTTCCAAATTCAAATAAAATAACGTTCTGAATTTCGAATTCATTGTATTTTTTGAATAAATTAGTATTTGAATGTATTTCGAATGTTAGAATAGGTACGTATTAGAATAAAATGATTAAATATAGATTGGGATGTGCTGGTCATTTTGTACAGTCAGTAACAAGAGGATTCTAACAGCATTTTCTTAAAATATTCTAAATTAACAATCAATCATTCTATACTCAGCTTTTTATCATGACATTTTAAAAATAGTGAAAAATTTGTAGAAGCTCACGAACAGAGGCTTCATCAGCATGTGAACTCCGAGGCGATCCAGCTTCTCGACCACACGGACATAGTGAGAAGACTAAAAATAACAAAACCATTCGAGTTAGTGTTTAGTGTTAGTGAAAGTAAATAGAATTATGTAGCACAAGTGTTACCAAATAAACAAAAGGACGAAGTGTATTCGCCTTAATAGAGACAATAAGAAAAGTGCCATTGGACACAATGACATTCTTAGTAAAGAGAATATAACAGTTTAGGTTTTAATTAAATTACTTATTAGTCTATTATATACAAGGCTAGATTTTAATAAGATTAGGGTCCATCCTTTTGATGACTTCTAGGATCAGTGAAAAAAAAAAAAACTTAATTTTATATTTTTTAAGTTGAGGTCGCTCCGCGATGCCTGTGAAGGCCTCAGGAAGCTTTTGTGCTTCTGAGAGCTAGGATGGCTAGCTTAGCCAGGGCACCCACGCACAAAGGACGGAATGCTACCATTTGGTATGACTCCTCTAAGTGCGGACAACGGAGTTCCAACTCTATTCCATGCGTCTATTAGTCGTTATTTCAGTTAGTCATTTCTTTTCTAGCCCCACTTTATCTTTTTTTCAAGGATGGGAAATCATCAAATGACTTCTTCCGCCCTGGGCGGAGCGGAAGTGAGTGTCAAACTCTTATTGACTAACCCATCAGTGTTCCTCAAAATGCCCTTTGCGTTCCAGGGCCGCGGAGACTCTTTCGAACAAATTCCGCAACCCTGGCAGTTCTAACCCCAATTACCACACAGTCCACTGCACTGTTTATTTGATCTTTCATGCGTCGTAAAGCTTAAGAGATTTTTGTCTTGATAAATCTGATAAGTAAACATATTATTTTCTATTCTATCCAAAAACAAACTCTCATTGTTCGCTATAAAAGGGAATTATATAGAACTTGCTTTCTTAATGGTTTTCAATTAAGTTTTGATTGTTCACTAAACGAATAGTTGAGCAATAACAAAGCGAACGATAAAATAATAGTATTAAATTTTAGCTTTGTTTTGTTAATATTGACAGCAGAATAGCGCTATTATTCCGTTATGACTTTTGTCTGTCAATGATTTATTTTATAGAGAATAGTTGAATTATTTTATGATAAAATATTCCATTGTTACTGAAAATAACGTTACTTTTAACAGTCAAATAACTGTTTTATTGGTAATTATTTATTGTTCTATTCAGCCCAACTGCTATTTTGGAAATAGTGTAATAGTATTCTGCCCGCAGCTTCGCCCGCACGTAAAATGTTGAATCATCCCAAGGGCAATTATGTACCTAGGTACATAATTGCCCTTGGGAAAAAATATCCTATGATTTGGGAAAAGGCAAGGCAGTTTGATTGATTAAAATACATACAAAATACTTGCAACACCATAGTCTCAAAGGACTTCCAGCCCGCGACATTCATCATTGAAGACAAACGTATTTTTGAAACGTATTTTTAATGAAAATGGAGTTATCGGGAACACTGCGGACTTTTGAACAATTTAAAAAGCAATTTACTGACTCACACTTCGAGATGAAAAATCTGAAGATTCATTCGTGCGAATGTTCTATTCATTTCGTAATTTATATCTTAAGTTTGTGAGCCGAGATGAAAAGAATATTTAGTACCTACCTGCAGTCCTAGTTTTTAGATTATTCATTTCAAGTATTTTTAGGTCGCAAGTTCGCAACGTACCTACTCGTAGCGCTTTTAATAATAAACCCCGATTTCTGAACTAACATTTAAAGTTAATTTAAAAAGCTTATCAAGTTAAGAACTGGTCCAGTCCTACTTTAATGTTCAAATGACAAGTTTTCTGCGTGCCAATTCTAATAATTTTCAAGTAACCTTCGCATTCGCACGTCAGATGCAATCTGTCAAAAAAGGCCATAATTCCATACATTTTTGACAGATTGCGACTGATGTCTAAATGCGAACGTTGTTTTAAAATTAGTAGAATTGGCCCTCTGTTATACACAGAGGCAATGTATCAGCTCAAATGTATTGGATCGATTGCGCCACAGAAATGTTAATCCCCAGCATTTTGACAATAGCTCGTGGCTAAAAATAATAGCCACACGGGTCGATCTTCAAGGTTAAGCGACGTTTGCCAATGTCGGTCTATGGATGGGTGACTATCTTGACATACCGAGATACCTCCGTGCCTCAGAAAGCACGTTAAGCCGTTGGTCCCGGCTGTCTTTTGTAGATCTTTGGCAGTTGTTACGGATTGTCAGAAGTTAGAAAAATCTGACTTCAGTCTTGCCAAGAAGTATATAAAATACTGGTATTCAGCTGAATTCTGTTTGACTGGAAGTCGACCCCAATATACTTGGGAAAAAGGCTAGGCAGATGATGATGATATCGCTGGCAGAATGTCACTATGTCTCGAGTCACTTGCAGTGTCAAGTGTAATGTCACTTGCACGTCATAAAAGGACAATGGTACTTTTATGACGTGCAAGTGAGATTACAATTTAGACTGGTAAAGTAATTACAAGGTGGACTTTCCCAGCAAGACTGCACAGGGTGTGTAGGACGTATGAGTAATGAGGTGTCGTCACTCTTGAAATTTTTAAATGCAGTCTGGAAGTAAGCTTAATGAATATAATCCTGTCACAAAATTTTCAGAAACCATTTACATTACACTGTAACAAGATAATTAATTTCTGAATTCGTTCCATATTTTTACCATTAGGTATCCTCATTTTGATATTATGACGCATAAAAATAATCATGTTTTTTTTTAAATTTAATAGCCTATTGAGTCCCACTGCTGGGCAAAGGCCTCCCTCATATCCTTCCAGACACTCTGTTCTTACGCTACCTCGAACCAGTCTAAAAAAAAATGATTGAGTATAAGGTTATTGAATAACAAAAAATATTAGCCCCTTGTGGGCTACTATTTATAGGGCCAAACTGCGCCCGATCAAGTCTCCAGAAACAGGAACCTCCTAACAATTCGAGCCGCATCCAGAAATACCGCTTTCTGAATCAAGCTCTTGATCCAGCTCAGCGTTCTAAGCGTTTTATTTTAGTAAAATAAAACTGCTTCTTCTGTCAGGTAAATTAATTGTTTATCACCAAGTTGTATGTCACTTAAGCGTCATAAAAGGACAAAATCCATTTGTTTTTGTGACATCTATGTAGAAATAAGTTTCTATTTACTGGGAATAGTTCTCCAAGGTACCCATCTGTCTTTACATTTTATACACAGTTTCTTCGGAGACAGTGCACATTTTTCTTCCATACAATCAATATTGCTAATAGAACATATTCCACGAAAAAAGAAACAGTATTTTTTGAAGAATTTTCGTCACCTATCTCGTTGCTAAGAGAAACGAAACGAAAGAGAAACTATGATTTCTTTACTTTTGATTTTTTTTTTCGAAACATTCTAAAAAACATTTAAATTTATTTTTAATGATCTTGATATAATTACGCAAAATTTGCGAACTGGCTTCGAACTAACCTTGTATTTGACTGGACCAGAGAGCATTTCTTTTGTAGAATAAAACAGCAGTGGCCAATACGAACAGTCTAAAGTATTCAGCTGATATTCTTCTAAAGTTTTTGCCGTCATCTGGTCTTCGAGTGCTGCGTCAGACAAACGCAAGTTGCGACAAAAACTTACATAATGTCTTCTGAGTCCGGATACTAGTGTATCCACAATGCGCTCATGTGATTTATTTTCGAATTTTATTGCTTTGAAGAAGATACTTAGTTTTAAGTAAGTAGTACGTATGTATTTTATTATGTTGCTGAGTTATATACCTATATTATGAATAGAACCCCACACGTCTTTATTTTACGGACGAGTAAGCAAGGGTGGCGGTAAAATGTGGGTACTAAAGGCCTAGCACGAATGTTTTGTCGTACTATTTAAACGTTACAGTATCGTTAACGAATGTAAGTGAATTTTAAATTGAAAAAACTTAAATCTCCATGGTATTTTGCTTTAATTTTATGCGACAGACACGATTTGAGATGTGTCATACAAAAATATGATTCCAATTCAAATAAAAATTATGTGCGAAACGAGTTTTATAGTTATGGTAAAATGTTACGTTACGTTACTGTACTAATTTAAAATTTTACTGTAACTATAAAACTCGTTTCGCAAAAACACATCAAAAACATTCGTGCCAGGCCCTCAGTTCTACCAATTGAAATTGTCCGTACAATCAAGTCACGACTGGCATTCTTTGACAGTTGCATGAAATTTTATGCCAACGGTTGGCGCCACTAGGACAACAAGTCTTTCTCGGTAAAAACGTGACTTATGTCGCAAACCATAAAATCGGAGCCACACGTTTGCCAAACATCGACAAACCATCACCAATCCAAACGTATGGATAGGGTTGCGGATTTTTTTTGAAAGAGTCACCGCGGGCCTTTAACGCAAAGAGCATTAGGAGGAACACGGATGGGTTTTAGTCAGCAAGAGTCTGACACTCCCTTCCGCTCCGCCCGGAGCGGCAGGAGTCATTTGATGATTTCCCAATCTTTAAAAAAAGAATGGGTAGGGAGGGTGTGTAGGTTTGCAAGCGCTTCTAGCTGATCCGATCGAGTGTTAGTTTTTTGGCACAAATCAAAGAGATTAGCAGCAAGTTTTTTTTTAATTGTATTATAAGAATACGTTAAACTGAACGTTATTGCCGGCACTCAAGGATTTCTTGACGTCTCAGTGCTGACCAGTGCCAATTCTACTAATTTTTAAGCAACGTTCGCATTTGCATGGCAGTTGCAATCTGTCAAAAATGTATGGAAATTAAGGCATTTTTGACAGATTGCAACTTTGCTTACGTTTTTACTTTGCTTTGCGAACGTTGCTTAAAAATTTGTAGAATTGGCCTCTGGTGCACGTCATTTCATAAAACTCTGATTGACCACACAGTAGGTACACAAAAATTACTTTAGTTTTTTAAGTAAATCTTGAATTTAGGTTTGACAACTTTCTAACATGATAACAAAACCCAGAAACAAAGACCTAGCGGTTTTCCCAAAGGCTAAAAATAAATGCTGCAGTTTTCATACACCTAAAACATATTTACCCAGTTTTAACCCTACAACTTTACTACCCTCTAACTACCTGAACTAAAATTCTCGTAAACTACCCGACAGGTACGAGCCAATGATCGCACCCTAATATTTTACGAGACTAAACTATAACGCTGGCTAAACAAGTGGGAACTCATAAAAACACCCCAGATGCTACCATTTTATTCCCCCTAAGTTTTTGCCATAAATTACCCTTGGAGGCTGTAGAGGTATCGGTTTCGCTATTCGCGTCGAGTTCGGTTTTCATTATCGCTATGGGAAAAAGTCTTATTGTTTTATTTTTAGAGTGTGGTGGGGTGAAGCCTTCCTTTGTTATATACGTACATTGTGTGTACAGCTTTTTTGAATTGAAAACTTCTTTAGCGGCGTTGTGCACTTTTTGGGATGGGTAAAAAATGTTTAACTCGCGTCAGGACACGTGACCGTCAGGACACGTGACCTGATCTAAAATTCAAGACGGATAATATATTATGTAATATAAATTGTCATGTTTGTGTACGATAGCGCAATACATGAATAATGTATTTAAGCACATATTTAATGATAGTACTTTTATACTACTTCCCTAACCATTCCAAAATATTCAAAAATGCACAACGTAAATCTTCAAGTTTTCATTTCTGCTGGCACTCTCGTGCAACCCGTTGTTTTTTTTTGTATGAAAAATCATCAAAATGACTTCACCCACTCTGGGCGGAGCGGGAGGGAGTGTCAGACTCTTACTGACTGAAGCCCACTCGTTGACTTGTGACGTGTGTTCCATGGCCTCGGTAACTCTTTGGAACAGTCGGATAATTTACTGAAAATGGTAATGTGTACACTGTCTCGTCTTCATTTTTTGCTAACGAGAAAAAAGAAAACATACATGTGCAATATTTTTTGGACATGTATAATTTGGATCTTTTATTATATTAGGTATAGATAGTCCTTACTAATATTATAAACGTGAAAGTTTGTATGTATGGATGTTTGTAACTCTTTCTCGCAAAAACTACTACTTGGCACAGAGGTAGATTATAGTCTGGAATTGTTATTCCAGACTATAATCTACCTCTGTGCCAAGTAGTAGTTTTTGCGAGAAAGAGTTACAAACAAAAGTAACCTATGTGTTATAGGATACTTTTTATACCGGGAGTATATTCCCTTGGGATAATTTTCGACATTCACGCGGGTGGAGCCGCGGGCAGCAGTATAGATTAAGCTGGAGAGTTTGTTTTTTTGGTTGAACGCGCTAATTTCAGGAACTGCTCGAATTCGAATATTTTAGTGTTGGATTGCCCATTTATCGAAGAAGGTTATTAGGCTATATAATATAATAATAATATTTTGGGACAACGAACACACCGCCATCTGATCCCAAACTAGGCGGAGCCTGTACTATGGCAACCAGACAACTATAATAATAATAATAATAATAATTCTTTATTGACATAATGAATACAATTTGGATTATAGGATTCCCTAGCACCTGCGCTAGTCAAAACTGTGTTGCAGGTGTTAGTGTCTTCCCCTTAATAAAGTGACACAATTTACGTCAGACAGAATAAATTAAAAGAACTGATAAACATACTTATATATTTCTAAATACATACATATATAGATAAATTACACACCCAGATACAGAACAAATAATCGTACTCATCAATATAACACCAGACTACGACCAATAAGAGCGGAGTACGAATACCTATTAATATAAAATGTGACACAGACGAAGTTGCGCGGGTTAGCTAGTTCATTCATATTTTGCCGTGCCTGAAACGACAATACAATAAAGCGTTAAAACATAGTTAACTGAAACAAAAACATGTTTTGACTCAACTTATGTTTTCATTATTTCTTACTTTCGAGGAGTAATATTAAAAAAGTTTATAATTTTGCACGTTGAAAAATTTAATATCATCCAATCTGTTGCAGAATGTTTAATTAAATTACCAAGGGACGGTGAAATTATAATATTTGTTATGATTTAATAATGTTTTCTGTTCTTCAGTAGATAGAAACCTACTGCAGAAATGTTGGGCTTCAAGACTACGGAGTAGATAATTTTATTACTTAACTTTAGCCCGGTGCTTCGCCTTCGTCAAGATTTGAAATTATTAAGCGGGCTCTACACTCGCCCGCGTACCACGGCCGTGGATCACGGCCGCGGTTTAAATTGCAGGGCCACGGTAACTCTTTCGAACAAAATCCGCAACCCTGGCAGGCTCTGGCCCTAGGCCCTGTCTACTATGCTGACACCTCAATCAATAATTCATTATTAAAAGCTAACAATATGGTTTTTATCTGTGCGAGGTCACAAAAGGGCCCTATCTCCACATATGCTGCGATATTTAAAAAAATAAATATCTCAAAGAAACATATAACAAACACGATAGGTAAGAGTTTTTTCAAATCTGTTCGACCGTTAAGACGTGAATAATTTACAAACAGACAGACAGACAGACAGACAGACGGACAAGCATAACAGACAGAAAACAGTGTTGCTTTCGTATATTTATAATATAAGAATAGGTGGGTTTATTCCTGACATGTATCTCATCTGATGGAAAGTGATGGATGAGGGTACAGGAGTCACGTCCTAAAAAAAGTGCGTAATAACGTCATAGTTTAATTTACTCCATACATAGTTGTTTAGAGGTAGCGGAACAGAGAGTAAAGTCCCGCAAACCTCTATTGAAAAGGGAGGATCTTCCGACCAGACGGATGTAGTGTCTGGTGGGCAACTGCCCGAGAGTTGATATTCGGGCTTTGCATATGTTCTAATCGCACGGTAAACTTTGATATCGCGATTTAGGATTTTGTAGTTAGTTCGCAGCTGTCGAGATAGATGGCGCTGCGAGTCTCATTTGTTGTGATGTTGATTCTGCTACGTTGATTTTTGTGGCGGCATGAATGCCGCTACAGTTTCATCAGAAACGATGGAGTGAGTGTGCGATGAATTTGCTAAGTGAAATCCGGAGAGGACTATTTTCCCCTCGCTACCTCCGATCGACCTACGGAAGGATGCTGATATTGAACTTTTTTTTGCTGGCCTATTATGTGTCCCACTGCTGGGCAAAGACCACTAATTTCTCTTTCCATAATTCTCTATCCTGAGTGATTTTTGCCCGAAGACCCCTAACCGATATGAGATCATAACGAGCCTAACAAAAAACAAAAAAAAGATAGTATAAATACTTACTAATCAGCGGATTCTGAATTCAAATTCTCTATAAAAATAATCTTTTTAGTAAGCAGGTATTTTTATTAAAAACAAAATTAGTTAAGCATTAAAATTTTTGCTTGCATAAGTTTCTAATCTTGTTTAAGTAAGTATAAACACACTCGGGTTCCTCAATACATAGGTAAGTATGTACAGCTGTATTTGTAATTGCGTAATCATGTAAATCGCAGTGAAAGGTGATTTTTTGTTCATTGCGCACATCCTCATAATTATTACTAGTTACATAATCTACGCTGTTAGCTTATGTACTAAGAGCTGCATTTAGACTATAGGTATAAGCATCGGTGGTTCAGTGGTAGAATGCTCGCCTGCCACGCGGGCGGCCCGGGTTCGATTCCCGGCCGATGCATAATACTTTTTGCTTTTTGCATCATTATCAACTTTATAACGGTGTGAAAATAAATAACTTTGTTTTTGTTGGTTCTCGTTATGAAAAACGAATAACTTTTTTTGTTTGTTATTAAATTTTGGATGGTCGACAAAATCTAGGTACCTATATGTCAAAAGTCTTAACCAGTTAAAAGTACTATTCACTAGCAAAATCAGTCAAAAGTACTTTTGACTGATTTAGCTAGTAGAGTTAAAAACGTCATTATGGTTAACACCTCGACTCAGAGTACCCCGACTCGGATATCCCTTCGTGGTTATTTTTTTTAAACCACCCAGAAATAGGAGCCCCGCGAAACGGGGCTCCGTCGACTTATCTTAGCACAGGTGTTAATCAGTCAAAAGACATAAAATCTATCTTTTGCCCGCGACTTCGTAAGCGCATATCCCGCTTTTTGAAGAAAAAAGTTTTTCTTCAAAAAAAAATATATCCGGGCGAGGCCGTGGTGGGTCAGTAGTATAGATGATTCCCAGTTTCCCTTGCTCACGTGAAAAAGTTTGTAAAGGTTCTTACGGAAAGAAAAGTTTAGAAAATTGCGCAGAAAAAATCCTTACAGAAACGAGAAAAAAACCGGATATGGTCGTTCGAAGTCGCGGGGAAATGCTAGTTCCTAATAATTTTCATGTGGCTTGTTGAGTCACGCCTCAGATTTGTTTTCCTTTATTTATGATCGCATTTACATAGACCCTATTCACCCCTTCGGAAAAAGGTAATCGCGATAAGAGACCGTTTTCAAAAATCCTTTGGTAAAACACGGAAGACTTCCAAACATTTTTATCAAAGTCCGGTTTCTGGTAGGTCTACAATAAGGGGCAAAATCGCATCCCTATGTCCCAATTTCGTCCCATAAGTAACTCAAACTCGCGAAGTTCAAAGGGTAAAAGATGAGAGATATGGCGAATAGACGGGACATCCTAATACGAAAAGGGACTTTAGAAGAAATGATTAATACGGTATCTTAGATCTGATTCTGTTTTTGAATGTTCATTCATGCACGCTTATTGTTTTTTTTCGGCTACGGCAATTTTGGCTACGGTAGCTGTATAGGTGTCATAATATTGGACATCAGTGACCTTTATGCGATTTTTAGAACGTTCTTGATCACGTTAGCGTAAACGTCAATTTGTATTGAAACTGAATAAGCGCCGTCTGGTGACGATAACGGAAAACCCGTTTTTATTATTAGTGATGGGTTTGCTCTTGACTGTAGTCAATGTCAGAGATGACAGAGACAAAGTCTACGATGGAGCGAGCTTAGCCAGAAGGAGCCTGTTCACTCTTACTTTGAAGAGATTAGGGTTGTAAGCTTTTGGAAACTCAGACGCAGGTAGAGAGATCTATACAATTTGACATAGGTACGCGAACGTTTACGTTATAGCGATCGAGTACTTTATAAAACTCGCCCTAAGCCCTCAGAGTTCGTATCGAACTTCTCTTTCTAAATGTCAACTATAAAGCTTTATAACTTCATGGCCGATGAAGGTATTTTAAAAATGATTTCATAAGTGCTATCTACAGCTAATAAGCATTTTACTATGCAAATTAAAAATTTGAATGCATATTCCCTATTGTGAAACATGAGGCATTTAAGCATGGACTTTATTTTTCAGCAATGCAGTATACATATAGCTGTGATCGATGTGGCGGCTCTTGTGGAGGCCTATGTCCAAACAGCAGTGGACGTGCTTCAGCTGAAATATTGATGATATAATCTTTGTTTTTGATGTGACAAGAATGAATAGTTTTTGTCACGAATAAGTTTGCATAATTAGGTCTGTGTTGTAACCCTTCACTCTAACCAACCCTAATCTCTTTAAAGTTAGAGTAAACAGGCTTCTTCTGGGTAAGCTCACTCCACCGTCGACTTTGTCATCTCTAACCTAGACTATGCCTAGACTAGAGTCAAGACAAACCCATCTCAAATAAAATAAAAAAATTATAATATCAATCTCCGTAACAATAAATTATTTGACAAAGATTTACAACAGACTACCAAATTTTGTCAAAAATCTAGTATTTTTCCGTTTGTGTACAAAAAGCAAATGTAGTTTTACTGACTATACATCTGGCACGCGGGTCCCATCTTGCTTGATTTACATAAGTGCTTATGTTTCAGTAAATAAACGTATATATTTAGGTACGACTGTTGGTACTTGCGTCTAATGTATATATTATGGTGAAGAGGTTTTTACGTAACGCTGCTGTGGAGTGTAGATAGCGGTTTTCTTAGATAGCGTTTTTATTTACCTGCCTTCCAAATTATTTTCTCGGTCTCTTGCCAAATAACTTATTGTCATTCCTAGTTTTTCTATTAATTTTCGTATCTGTTAAACAGTGAAAAATCATATTTATTAATTCGCCAATTAATTAATTCGCAGAACAGATGGTCGATGGGGCCGAAAAGTTTTGGAGTGGCGACCGCGTACCGCAAGACGCAGCGTTGGAAGGCCTCCCACAAGGTGGACCGATGACCTGGTAAGGGTTGCGGGTAGCCGATGGATGCGAGACACACAGGACCGGTTGTAGTGGCGACACTTGGGGGAGGCCTATGTCCAGCAGTGGACGTCTTTCGGCTGATATGATGATGATGATGAACGAATTAAAGTAATTCATTATCAGCCTAGCCTTTTCCCAACTATATGAGGGTCGGCTCCCAGTCAAACCGGATTCAGCTGAATACCAGTATTTTAAGTGGAGCGGCTGTCTACCAGACCTCCACAACAAATTAATTGAGTAACACGGTTCTTCTTGGCAAGACTGGTGTCAGATTTTCTGGCTTCTGAATATCCGTTACGACTGCCAAAGATCTACAAATGACAACCGGGACCAACGGCTTAACGTGCTTTCCGAAGCATGGAGGAATAAAAGTAATTAATCCATATTATAAAGTTTTAGTAGAGCTGTGTGTAGCCCTGACACCTGCACTATTGATGACCTAATTGATGCTGCTATAAACGTAACCACCAACTGGGTACAAACTGTTATAAAAATAATCTCTTTATTTCAGGCTACTCTGGCCCCTAGACTCGAAAACAAGAAGTAAAGCCGTAACGCTCATTAGGGAATAAGTTAGGAATTAAAAACATAATTAGGACAAGTTTATGAACTGAGAATTTACAGTAACAAACGTGTAGACTTTAATGACCATTTCATTAAAGTCTTGGCAGGTTGGCTTGTACGTTGATACATAATTTATTATTATTACCTAATATTTGTGTATGTAACCTAAGTTATGCCGATGGATGCGAGACGCACAGGTCCGGTTGTTGTGGCGACACTTAGGGGAGGCCTGTGTCCACGTCTTTCGGCTGATATGATGATGATGATGATGATGATGACATAAGCTATTTATAGTATAGTAGTCCATATTAATACAAGAATTAATTAATTTCAAGTTTCAGACAAAAAATGGGGTTTACCTACATGAAATTTGAGAATCCTTTCCCAAAAGCAAAGCACACATCGTAATAACATTTCTTAAAGTATCTTATAGTAAGTGTATGAACTCCGCACTAAGTATGATTACATGTGAACTTTGTCCGGTTTAAAGCAATTTTCTCGTTGCCTCACCCCGTTTGTGTCAAGGCAAAGAATAAAATGTGAAAAAGCGATATTTCGGAATATTTCTATCCGAAAGCTTTGAATTTGGAATGCGATAAATCGATATTCGATTTATTTCTCGACTAGCACTTCGCCCGCGACTTCGTCCGCGTGGGGATAGTAGGTACTCCACAAACTGCAACGCCCCTATACATATCCCCTTATAACGGTTAGTTTTGGAAAATTAAGCACAACGATTCTCATTATTGGTTCAGCGCAACTGTTTACCCCGTTCAGCCCGTCAGGGGTTGATTATGCAAAAATTGTTAGGTACATGATCTGTTTCAATTATCCCACTTTTAGTTTGTTCATAGAATTCCGACGTAAATTGAAGCAAGCTATAATTTCTTCCCCTAAAAACTTAGTAACCCCTTATTATGTATGTACCTAGTTGATTTTCGAAAAATCCAAACATTTGTGTTATTCTTATTGTTTTATCGAAAACATTTAAATGCCGTGGGGTTTCAACTTCATCGGACCAAGCATTGATACGATTCTCCCCAGTTCGCTCAAGCCGCGACATTTTTCTTACTCCGAGCATGTTTATTACCGTCGTAACTTTTGAACGAAAGGTTCGATTTGAATGATTTAAAGTGTAATTTACACGGACATAATCAACCTTAATTATCAAACCATTTAAATGGATAAGGATTAATATCATGGTACTATAATCACCATTTCTTATTTCACCATGGGATTTGCTTGACTAATATTAACAAAAAGCGGTCATGGTGACTTATCAATAATGTAGGATTCTACTGGTGAAAGAATTTTTCAAATCGGTTCAGTAGTTTCGGAGCCTATTTATTTCAAACAAACAAACAAACAAATCTTTCCTCTTTATAATATTAGTGTAGAAGTGTAGATTATATTCTTCGCGTCACCAAGCGGGGGGGGGGGGCAGGGGCAGGAGACGGTTGATTTCACTAGCTTTTGCCCACAGCTCCGCCCGCGTGTTGTCGGTTATCGCGTAAAAAAGCCGCGTTAGCGTTCAGCCGTTTAGCGTGAAAGCGTAACAGACATACTGACACAGTTACTTTCACATTTATAATATTAGTAGCCGAAGCCGGGATTTTTCTTATATTCTTATTATCTTATCTAGTCAGTCCAGCAGGCCTAGACAAAAAACTTTTTTGTTTTTTGTCTAGGCCCCCAGTTCAGTTATTTTTATTATTTAGTCTTCCTAACATCTTGCCCCTCCCCTGGCTCACCTGCTGACGATTCTTGATTAGCACAATGAGCTCTGTTCAGGTTTAACGTACATTCAGCTATACGTTGTATAAGTTACCATCAACCCCGTAAAGAAAGTAATTTTATAGGTCCGCTTCGCTTCTATAAAGTTTTCTTACTCTATGCTAAGGGCGTTCTTCACAGTTAGCAGAGTTTTAACGCCACCATATTAAGCTGACTGGAACATCCGAACGTGTAGACTCATTCTATTTATTTTCACTCGTGTTTATTTTGCTTGGTGAGCAGAATAATAATCTAAAACGACGTTACGAAGGATTGATCTGAGTAAATTGCTAGCTACAATCCTTCGAAAGATGAGATTGATTTTCTTTCTTTTTAAGCCTCTCTAGCTTCAACCTGCGGCTTCATCCGCGTGAAAAATACGTTTATTATCTCAAGAGAACATTACCTATACCAGGATGAAAAGTATTTTATTTTCTAATCTAGGTGACCCGTGTGCCAATACGAATCCGTTCAGCAATTAAGGCGTCATAAGATAACAAACAGAGTTACTTTCAAGCATAGTAATATCCTATTCAATAGCGAATCCATATTCGCTATTGAATAGGATATTACTATTTATTATTACTATTATATTATTATATTATATTATATCTAGCCCGAACTGTCCCACTGCTGAACAAAGGCGTTAAAATACCAAATTAGTCCGTCAGATACATTTTCAAAAAAAATATTGAACACACGTTGAGAATACGCATGACGTCACTATGACGGTACAATTTTACCAGCGACGTGACGTCACGCGTGTGTTCAACGCACTGCACTGTATCGTCTTCATTTTTCGTTTAGGTGGAAAAAGAAAAAATACGTGTCTAATATTTTTTTGGATATCTATCTGACGACCGAAGACCCAAATCTGCTGCTGAAAAAGAGAAAAGTACGATGTCATCGGCGAAACGGAGGTTTGAAAATCTCTTATCACCGATGACTAATCCTTTTTCTGCCCAATCTTGTGCCAAGGATTTAATTACTTCCTCCAGAGTGGCAGTAAAGAGCTTCGGGGACAACGGGTCTCCCTGCTTGACTCCTCTTTTAATTGGGAAGGATGGTCCTGCAAAGTTCACTTTGATTGAAGCTGTACTATGAGTGTAGATGGTCCTAAGTATGTTAATGTAAGTTGGGTGAATGTTCTGGTTGATTAAAGTGGTGAAAAGTGCATCATGGTTGATGCTATCGAATGCCTTTGCATAATCAACGAATGCCAGATACAAAGGTGTATTGAACTCATTGCACTTTTCAATAAGTTGGTTAAGGAAGTGCAGGTGGTCCGTGGTAGAAAGGCCTCCAGCTACAGCTTGTTCGGGAGGTTGGTGGGAATCTAGTTGCTGTGAAATGCGTTTTTCAATAACTTTCACAAACGCCTTGTATAAATGCGACACAAGACTAATAGGCCGATAGTTATTTATGTCGGTTTTATCGCCTTTTTTGTGCAGTAGGACTATCAGGGAATGGCAAAATGTTGTTAGGACTGTGTCAGCATGGAGAATAGAATTAAATAAATTAGTGATTTTTGAAAGTAGCTCTGACTCTCCGATTCTGAGGGCTTCCGTAGAGATGCCGTCTTCATTAGGATTTTCGGAATATTTTATATTGCGCAATGCGCAGTGTACTTCATAACCTGTGATTGGAGGGATATTTGCGGTCTGTGAAGGGGAAGGTGCATTATCCTGGGATGAATTTGAAGTGACATTTGTACCAACAGAATATAATTGCTTGTAAAAATTGATGCTAATGTTAAGGACTTTATCTTTTTCGCAATGTGTCACTCCTGAACTGTCTTTGACTTTATTGATAGATGATCGTCCTTCGGTAATATTCTCTTCTTCAGCAGCAGATTTGAGTAGCATGCTCGCAGATTTGCACAAGGCAAGCCTCGGGATTGGACTTAGAATGAATATGTCAAAGACCAAACTCATGACCAACAGCATTAAAAGGAGACTTTACATTGAGGGTGAGGAGATTGCATATGTCCAGGATTACATCTATCTTGGCCAAATAGTTTCCTTTCAGGCGCGGCAAGATAAAGAAGTTGCTCGACGCACCGAAAGCGCCTGGAGGAACTTTTGGTCAATGAAGAATCTTCTCAAAGGAGATCTCCCGCTATGCCTCAAACGGAGAATTATGGCCATGTGCATTCTTCCCATACTCACGTACGGTGCACAAACCTGGTCTTTGAAACTTCAGCAGAAGTCCAGACTCGAGGTTTGCCAAAGAGCTATGGAGCGCAGTATTCTAGGAGTTCGAATTTCGGACCGTGTAAGGAACACGGTGCTGCGCGCCAAGACTAAAATCACGGATGTTACCCGGAAGGCTGCTTGTCTTAAGTGGGATTGGGCCGGACACGTTTATCGTATGTCTGATGAGCAGTGGGCTAAAAGAAACACTAAGTAGATCCCTTACAAGCCTAGGCGACATCGCGGTAGACCAAGGCGAAGGTGGAGAGACGAACTCGACTCTTACCGGAAGGACTGGCCCGCAATGGCAGAGGACAGATGTTTGTGGAAAAGGGAGAGGGAGGCCTTTGCCCAGCAGTGGGACATAACGGGCTTTTTTTAAAAAAAAAAACTATCTGACAGACTTATTATATTTTATCAGTGAAATACCCTATAGGGCTATCTTTTTTCAACCGGAAGGCATCTCACAAGGTGGATCGATGGCCTGGAAGTCCGCGCAAAGTCCGCTGGATGCGAGACGCACCAGACTGGACGATATGGACTTAGGGAGGCCTGTTTTCAGCAGTGGACCTTTCAGCTGAAATTATTATGATGATAATCTTCCTCAAACCCTTGGTGAACCAAACATTGAAGCATGTTTTAAACCAGAAGTCTAATACCTAGTTCACTTCACCCACTTGAGAATACAAGGACAAAAAAACCTCAAACTTCGGTTCAAAAATATACCAGCGAAGAAGTTTCATCAATCTTCCTCTGGATCTACAAGAATGACTCTTCAAAAAGTCTTCTACACTTTAAATACAGTTTCCTACCATTTCGCTATCGTTGGACCATTAGCGCGATGTCTAAACTTGGGAGCTCTGTGCTAACACTCTCGGACATAAGTTGCTGTGCTCTGAAAACGGTAGATAACTCTTTTAAACATTTGTGGGAACAATGGATGCTCGTACAGTGTACCCCAGTGTACCTAGTCAGTTGTTTCAGTAAATAGGTGAGAGAAGATGCTATCGTAACATATCGACCAGGGCTCGCTGATCGCGTTCAAGATTGACTGTGTACGGGGTGGCCTTAGGTCTCCCCTCCGGCCTTCGCCCCGGGCGGGAAGTCTCGACATAGTTCAATCTCGAACGCGATCCACGATCAAAATCAATGATCTAAGCCGTCATCGGCCTTGGGATTTATCGACCGAATTCGGTCGGTAGGCGATCGGTAACTAGGTATGTTGAGACTTCCCACCCTGATTTTGTATGAGACTGCTACTGTAAGATCAAGATAGTTACAACTTTTGCAGGATTTCTGATCGACGCATAGGACCGGTCGATGTTGCAATATTTGGGGGAGGCCTATGTTCAAATGTGGAGGTCTTTTGAATGAGATGATGATGATGATGAATGACTTGTAATGATTTAGGATGAAATGTTTTGCTAATATAAAAGAAGAGAGTAGAGATGATCCTGATCCTTTCACCCCCTGAAATATTGCCAGTGAGTTTAAAGTTTCCTTGTATTGTTAAATATAATGCTGAAGGAGCTTCAAAATAAAACTGCTAGGTACCATTTCACTAGTTATAGTGATATCCCAGAGTTGTTAAGTCATAACATTCAGATTTTAGTGCGAGAACATTGGTCCAACGGCGCTAATGCGGCCACAATTGGACTGCACACAATTCGACCAGCTTTGCGGAAGTCCGACAGACATACTAGTTATGCTATGGACATGCATTGAGTAGGAATGTAGTGCATGGTAACAGAATATACTCTTGTAGCTTTAGTAATAGCGTGTATGGTCACAGACATAAATGCAGTAGGTACATGGTTTTCTTGAAATCATCCTGGAAATTGTTCGTCGTTGTTGCATTCTTGCGGCAGCGGAAATGCGTTGGCGAGACGCACTCCTGTGCGTCTCGTTTTTATAATTTGATGATTATTAGCTCACACACACCCGCCCGTCTGTGCGAGATTGTATAGATTACCAGCAACATCGGATAGCAAGTGTCAACACTTGCAAACCTACATACCTAGTTGGTAATCCATAGGCTTATAAAATACGCATAGACAGTGCTCTGGTTTATTCAATTGGAATTGACATTTTGAATGCAATTAAGACGATAAATTCTTCAAAGTTGACTCAAACGTTTAGCAATTTGCGAAAGTGCGCTAGTGTGTGTCTTTATATCAAAACATTATTTGTTGTGTGCACTTAATTTAATTTAAAAGATTAGTTTTGAATGGTTGAACACATAACTTCTCAATAGGGTACTTTAAAGAAAAAAAAGGATAAATGATATTTATTTTGTAAGTAGGTTAAACATAAATAACACTTTAAAAGTCAATGTTTTTTGGTATTTTTTAAACTAGATGAGGCCGGTGTTTCCTAGCTGACTACCATGAGAAGAAACACCGAAACAAACTCAGAGGTCAAAGACTCTTTTAAGGTCCATACAATCTGTACTAGTAATCTAATTAGTCTGTCAGATACATTTCCAAAAAATATTGGTTACGTATTTTTTTTTTTCACGTAAGCAAAAAGTTAGAGACGATAAAAATAAATAAAATAAAAATAGAAATAGCTTTATTTCCTTCTACAATTTTTTGCCTCAAACTAATGATTAGAGTTTCAAATTTAACTCGTAGTGTAAATATTAGTAATAATGTTTTTCTTCATTTAAATATATTATAAATTATGTACAAGGACCGCTAGCAATAGCGGTGAAAGCCTCCTCCATTCGTTTCCATGCTATTCTGTCTTTAGCTACTCTACTCCAAATTTTTCCTACTATTTTTATAATGTCGTCGCTCCATCTCATTTGTGGTCGCCCTTGTCTGCGCTTTTTGTTCAATGGGTACCAGTTCGTGGTAATTTTCGTCCATCTTTCATCTGGTACTCTTTGGAAATGTCCAGCCCATTTCCATTTCAATCCAAGTACCTTTATGGCCACGTCCTTTGCCTTGGTTTTACTTCTAATTGTTGTGTTCTTTACTTTGTCTTTAAGTCTGTGTCAGTTAGAGACAATACAGTGCGTTAAAAACACGCATGACGTCACTTTATGATAGTCCAATTTTTTCACGCGTGTTTTCAACGCACTGTACCTATTTTTTTGGTCCCATATTAAGAAAATGTTCATAATGAACACGGTGTGCCGCGAATTTAATGTTTATTTACTATTACGTGATATTTATTTTTTATTTGTCTGGGAATTTTCACATGTCAGGGCAGGGCGGTTTCATTGAAGAAAAGATAATATTTTACCACCAAATTGGAGAAAATAAAAACAACCGTTCGCAGTAGTAGCTTCAGTGTTTTATCATGACAATTAAATAAACAATTCAATTCTTCAAACCAATTAAAATAAAAATGAAATTTTGATCTTCTACCTCTAATACCTACTATTTGATAGTTTTCCCATTACCAGATAAGTCGATAACTTTAAAAGGGATAAAAGAATAGTGATCAACAACAAAATTCTCCGAGAACTCCATCACAATCTGTAAAAATAAAACTTCTTTTTACCGAACGCTGCGACTCCCCGTCTCAAGTCAGCCCGATCCATTCACTGGCATTCAAAAAACCGTACCCAACTAACTTTAATTAAATTCAAAGCAAAAGTTCCGTTATTAGGCGGGAGGGAACCGCACGAATTGATTGTTTTGGAATACTTGCTTCAAGTAACATAATTAGGAACATTTATTTTGAGATGGGACTTTTAAAAAGTAAAAGATAAAATGGTATTTTTTTGCTCTTAGTCCGGTTAAGCAGTTGCTAGCCCTTGCGTGTTAACTTGCTAGTGGTCATACCGAAAAAAAAAAAAAAATGGTATTTTTTTGCAGAAAAGAAAAACATGATCAGTTATATCTTCTTGAGTGAGGCGACAGGAAACAATTTCCACCATACTCAATACTAACTCAATATATACTTATTGCTTCCACATGTGAACTTAGGTGTAAGCAGCGCCAGCGTGCAGCGGTGTGGTGTTACAAAATAATGTTATACAGGAATGGGTTCCGGCATGAGTCTCATCGAGCTCCATTTACCAAAGCGCTTTTCTGTTACTCAATGGATTCTGGCTACTTGGAGCTTCAGTGGTTAAAATACGAGTAGAGTAGCATGTCTCATATTAGAAGAAGACGCCCCGGGCGTCGGGAGTCGCAGGGTGATTCCGGTGATTGGTAAACCCGGGCCTGGTTCTGATCAGAAAGCGAGTGATCCAACGCTCGCCATCCGCAGGCCCGCGCCTACGGGGGTCAAGAATCACCCTGCGACTCCCAACGTCCGGAGTGTCTTTTTCTAATATGAGACATGCTACGTTACTCGTATTTGAACCAGAAAGTCGTCGGCGCGTTGTGTTACGCGTGCCTCAAAGAGATGTCAGCATAGTAGTCGGGACCCGCTTTGGCCAGAGCTTGCCGCGGAATTCCCTTCGGCTCCGACCAGAGCGGAAGGAGTCATTTGATGATTTCCCATCCATAAAAAAATCATGTCTCATGAGATGCTCATAAGTCATTTTAGCTTTGTCATTGGTCTGGCACGCACTGTGAAACTCTTTAGGACGATTTCCTACTTAATATACTAATCGTGAAAAATGCAAACGTGTTCCTTGATATACTATGGGGCAATAGTTTTTCCTTTTAAATTTCTTTCTAAAGTATTGGGTTATTACCATAGGTGCGCTAAAAGAGCTAACTACCTACCGATACTTTAGTACTTCCAGTGCACGCTAGGCCAGCCCCTGATTCCAATCTTGCTGTCTGAGTAATCTTTTTACCATGGCCAGGAGCTGTGCTACGAAGTGGCTATGTCATCGTGATTCCGTCGTGAACAAGGAATAGTGCTGTTCGTCCCGTATAGCTCCATCCCTCGCTCACATTGGTATTATGACGGTTTTGAGAAGATATAATAGACAATGTAAATATTATTATGTACTGGTACTCATATAAAAAAAAAAGTTAAACGTATTTTGCTGCATCTGGTTAGACTTTTTTTTACAAGATGATAAACTCTATTTTACTATATTTATCTAAACATTTTATCATTAAACTACACTTAAAATAAAAATTCCAAACTAAAATATGGCGTCAAAAATTTGTCCGCATCGCTGTCGACAGGAAGTGAGCCCAAAAGACTGACTGACAAGAACGGTGAAGAAGACAAGACTGGTGTCAGATTTTCTGACTTCTGACTACTCGTAACCTTGGAACGGAGGAAACTCGGTATGAAACGGATGAGGGACAGGCCTCAGCAAGCTAAGCTTAAGATCGACTCGTGCGGCTTTTGTTTTTTAGCCACGAGCTCCTCTCAGCAGTAGAAACATCCTTCTGCGAAGCAGTAATACTAGTGAAGGAAGAGGCGAGGTCGCATGAGGCAGAGACAAACCTCACGCCCCTCAAGCTACCGCAACAGAAGAAGACGCCCCGGGCGTCGGGTGTCGCAGGGCGATTCCCGGCCATCGTAGGCACGGGTCTGCGGACGGCAAGCTTTGGGTGGCTCGCTGTCCGATCAGAACCAGGCCCGGATCGATGGCGCGCTGTGATCCACGCACGCCTCAAAGAGAAACCAGCAATGTAGACGGGGCCCGTTAGGGCCAGAGTCTGCCAGGATTGCGAAATTTCTTCGAAAGAGTCACCGCGGTCCTGGGACGCAAAGGGCATACGGAGGAACACGAATGGGTTTTAGTCAGTAAGAGTCTGACACTCCCTTGCGCTCCGCACAGAAGGAGTCATTGGATGATTTCCATTTCTTAAAAAAAGCAGTAGGAACATTACATCTGAATATTGGGTTAAAGTCCCATTCGTTTTTTAGGGTTCCGTACCCAAAGGGTAAAAACGGGACCCTATTACTAAGACTTCGCTGTTCGTCTGTCTGTCCATCTGTCTGTCTGCCTGTTTGTTTGTCTCTTACCAGGCTGTATCTCATGAACCGTGATAGCTAGACAGTTGAAATTTTCACATATGATGTATTTCTGTTGCTGCTATAACAACAAATACTAAAAACAGATTATAATAAATATTTAAGTGGGGCTCCCATACAACAAACGTGTTTTTTGCCGTTTTTATACATAATGGTACGGAACCCTTTTAGCGCGAGTTCGACTCGTATTTGGCCGGTTTTTTTAATTTTACATCACCTTAAAATGTCCTATATATTTGTATATATAGTGTAAAACCAACTACACTACAACTAAAATAGTGTAAAAGAAATGAATTATTAAAAGTTGAATTGATCAATACAACATTTAAAATTCTAGTCCTTATGAAAACTTTCAATTGCAATCGATAAACACAGATTGCCGCATTTTACAGCAAAAGCTAGAAATTATAGTACCAACAGCTGGGCGTTTCCATGCATACCCAGAACTCATTTATTATGAATCGGCTAATTGTAGAGCAGGAACGCTAATTAGTAAACGCCGTTTCTACAGAAACTCACTGGTTGTAATATGATCTTCCTTTTAAAGTTATGAAAACTAACTAGTAAAATGTAAGTAACTATTTATACTACACTTAACTAATTACATATTACACAAAAAAAAAAAACTTAGGCGTCAAAGTACTCCTCCACACCCATGTCATTGGAAACGTACCTAGGTGACTGGTAGCATTGCCACGTATAATGGAAATTGTATTCTTTGAGCAATGAACGAGCCATTCCTCTGGTCCCAAGCGTTTCATCCTCAAATAGCTCAAGATGTAAATCATAGTCCATATATATATCTGTATAATCATAGCTGCAATGTGAGTCAGACAGCTTAGATCCTTATGATTGTACAATCATAAAGGTAGGTAAGTACTTACCTACCTTACGATTGGTGTCACAATATAGCATTTAGGCACCTCGCGCACTAGACGGCCACGACCACGACCAGTGGCCGCAACGACCAGATTAACTAAAGAAACTATGCTGGTCGTGGTCGTGGCCGTCATGGTTTCTTCAGGTAATCTGGTCGTTGCACCTGCGCTTACTGTTTTTTTATTGAAACTTACGTATTTTAATTTGGTTGCTCAAATACCTATTACCGAGAGAACCAGGACATAGAACTAAAAATTCAAATTCCTTCTGGTTCTGTTTTCTTATAAGACAAGAACTCCAAAAAAGTAAATGATTCATTGAACGACGTTATTTAATATGTACATACTCCACACCGTAGTGTAGAAAAAGCTTGGAGACTCCTTCCCACACTACAAAGATGTTTAGACGTCCACTTTAGTTTCACGTCTTGAAGAAGTACCTCAGTTAGTTTACCCTTTGTGCCAGATAAAGACAAGATCATTGTCTCACTTCAGAGTGTCAATAAGATGTCTTAAAAGTTGCCAGTTTTGTTCTCCAACGTGTCTTTGTTCTTGTTAAAGATGATAAGTTTGATAAATGTTTTCGAGTGCCCTCTATACTGGTTTTGATTCTCGTTATTGCAGATGCTCATAAGCGTTAATGATGGGCGCGTCATGACCAATGCTTTAATAATGCCAAGTCGTTTTTGTAACCACATGCATTGAGTAATATAATCACACACCATAACGATACACACCTCACTCTACTTCACACACTACACTACACCACACCACACACCACACCACACCACACCACACACCACACCGCACCACACAACACACCACACCGCACCGCAAACTACATCAGATCACATTCTAACCACACTACATAAGTACTCTACTCTTAGACACACGCCACACCTAACTAAATCACGCCAAGCTTCTTACCACAATAACATAATTACTATTATAACATATTACAAGTACCTACATAATTAAACAAGATGTTATATTAAAAGTAACAGTATGCTGTAGTTTAAGTTACATAATATATCTAAGATATGGAGGAGCGGAGTCTCACAGGCATTGTTTGCCTAAAAGGAGGCTCCAAACACAATTCGTTGTACATGAAGCATTCTGTTTAAACAAAAAATATTTTTAATTTTTTTTTTACATGTAAGATAATACCAACCTATAAAATAGTTCAGTCGCTGAATCAACAACTATGCTATTTTTGCAGTATCTAAATTAATTACTCCTTAACCTCTACCTATTGTAACGTTAAAAAAAACAAAAAACACTTAACGTCATGTTAATACATAAACGCAATACCTCTAGTATAATTTGTTCATTAGTAAAAATTATAACAAAAGAATACAACGCGTAACAAAATAAACGCAATACCTCTTAAGGGATCATTTTACTCATCATTATGAACAACTTTTACTATGGGACCAACCCCGAAATCGCAAAAAAAATCAGCTGCACATTTTGTCAAGTTCTGCTCACAGAAATGTATGGAGCAGCCGATTATTTTTCGCGATTTCAGTGTTGGTCCCATAGTAAAAATTGTTCATAATGATGAGTACAATGACCCGTTAAGAGATATTGCGTTTATTCTGTCACACATTGCATTTACCTGCAAATACGCACTAACCTCACACCAGAAGTCAATTCATATTAAAACTCCACGAATTTGGCTTCCTTTCACGAACCTCTCAAATTCTGGGTTATGTTTTACTTGTCTATCGAACTTTAAAAAAACAGACAACTCAAAAACTATAACGAAAATCCTTGTAGCAAATATTTGCTACACTATGTAGGTCGCTAAGTGACTGGACATGCAATGTAAAAAAGACTAAAATATTCTTTATTTAGCCGTTAGTGGATCTGCAAAAGGACATCACTAACTCGTCGCAAGATGTATCGCGTACCTAGTGCGGCCGCTGTATTTCGCGACGATTTAGTGATGTGCTTGTGCAGATCCAGTTGGCAATTGTACCATACGGTGCACCTCTGCCTAACCCTTCAGCAGTGCGATTGTTCGATTCTGTAAACATGTCGAAGTGAAAACTTAGGCGAAGTGAACGACAAGTGAGCTGCCAAACCATACAAACAAGATGGAATGAGAGCTCACTTGTCGTTCATTCCGCCAAAGTGTACACGGTGAGATGTCGACAGAATATACAGGCAAAATATTGGCGTGGTGTTACGATGTTGTTGAAAATAATATCAAGATCAGACTTAGAAAAGGCAAGTGCAAATACTAAAACTTCTAAAAACCAGACACATGTAAATCCTCAAGGATAAAACTTTATCCACAAACTTGTGTTTAACCAAATAAGTCAAAACAAACAGTAGCTGACTGGGAACGTTTACAAGAAGCAAGTTTGAAACATATTTCCTGCTTTGTTTGTCCTATTTAACTGCGAATTTGCAAGTCATAAATATTCGTTAAGGCGAAGGCGTTTGGTGCCTATAAACTGCGATTTTCTTATCAGTTATTTTTAAAGAAGGAGAAAAGAAATGATAGAACCACAGCAGATAGTGTTTCTGAACTACCAAATTCTGTGACATTCTTGGCACTTATATTTGTTCGATACTTATTTTTATGTAGTCATGGTTTTTTACGAACATAATAAAAAGGAGACCAAATTTAGCCAAACAAAAAAAAATACGAATCCTCACTAATATGGCACAAAGGCCCTAACCGTTTCAGTTGAGAGTAAAGAATATTAAGGAGTTTATTATTATAGTAGTTGATAATGTAATTCTGTGCATGTGTGCTATACTCTTTTCCGATTTTTAGTTTAATGAAAATCCAAAGAGACCGCGGTTACTTTTTAGCTGACATTTTTTTCAAGAAAAGGAGGAGGTTCTCAATTCGGATGTTTTTTTTGTATGTTTGTTCGTCTATATTTTTCTATATTTTGGAAGAGCAATTTGCCGGACTCGTCCCATTTCAATTTAGTGAAGATCTGTTGAAGAATTTCGGAGATAGGCAACAGATTTTTTTAATAAATGACCATTGGGTGTTGAACTGGAAAGATAAACCAGTGACCTCCTCAACTTAAAATTAATAAAATCCAGTAAAGTGTGATATTTTCCATGTCAATCCCAAAGCAAAGTAGATATTAACCTGTGAGCTGATCTGGACTTGGACTGCGAAGGCACACAAACTACTTAACGGCAAATAGCGCAACCACTCATTACCAACACTAAAAAGTGAAAAAAATAAAATATACAACTTCCAAAAAAAAATACTACAAAGTATAACATAACTAAGTTCGGAAGTCGGTGTCAAAAAACATAAAATAACCAAAAACACCGACTTACGGCTATCGACCTTTTTATTTGGAAGTCAGTTGTATTTTTTTGTACAAAAGTTTTGCGGACCACTTTTCCACTTTAATTAGGCTTCAAAATATTCTCAAATAGCATCTGTGTTTTCACTTCGTTGCGGAGAATGCAGTAGCTTCTAGAGATTCGGGAGAAAAAAACTTAAAGTAACGTTCGAGACCTCGTATTTTCTTCCGAATTTTATTTTATTTACTTCTCACGTTACCTATCGCCTTAAGGAGAAACTTCTCATGCCTCAGATGGTGGTTCGAAAGAGTTTTAAGAAAACGTTTAAACACAGACTGCTGCAATGCGTTGAAAAAGTTTTTAGGGATATACATACTCGTATTTTTGCTCTTGGCTTAGTCAGCTTTTTAAAGGATTTATCGACGAAAGAAATACGGGTTTTCTTAAAGTTGTTTGTTGAATTTCAATGAGATAAATGTGGGTTATTGCTTCTACTGGGAAATTGTACAGGTGTGAAATTACGATGTACTGAAATAGCCTGGTCCGTATGGTGTCCGACGTAAAAGAATAGCACCATCCCATCGCTTCCCGTGGGTGTCGTAAGAGGCGACTAAGGGACTCACCAGAGAATGGGCAGCAACATTCTGTGTGATGTGAGTGTGTGTGTGCGATCGCCAACCCGCCTGCCAAGCGTGGTGATTATGGCAAACCCCCCCCCCCCTTTGGTGGCTTATGTCCAGTAGTGGACGTCTTTCGGCTGATATGATAATGACGAAATAGATTCATTTTTAAAAACTCTCCCACTTTGGTGTGCATATACTTTGGTGTGTGTGTGTGTGTTCTGTTATTTTGAATTATTATTATTACTTATTTTTTTTACTTTTTGTGTCTTGTGCGAGGTACAAATAAATATTTTTCTTTCTTTCTTTCATATAAATACAGATTTTTCATGCCACGGTAATCAGCCAAATCTGACCGATGTCCGGTTGAATTTTATTAGTCCACTTTTCAAGAACTTCCTGATACCCGATTTAGCTTCAACTGCAATGCAATAATATGGTAATATGGAGCTGGTCTGGTGAAGGAGCCGGAAGGTGGCCAAAGGCACTTCTCGAAAAAATGAGATATCACCATCGTGTTTGGGCTCATTCGATATTTATTTTATTTGGCTCTTTAACTATGAGTACACTATTACATTTACAAGAAAGTAATGCAGACTGACGGTGCCTCATTACTTAAAGAAGAGCACTACATGCATGCATGCATGGTATGTATGTCGTTTAGTTGGCAATTAAATACTTTTTCTTTCTTTTTTTTCTTTCATTATGCCTACTTTACGCATAAACCGCTATGGAAATAATGAAAAAAACTTATACTTAACTTACTTACAACTCAGAATTATGCATATTAAGTTAGAAAGAAGCAATTTTGACATAAGTTATTTTCAAAATAAGATTGTTTTAAAAATATTGTTATCTACTTGAAACTAATTATGCGTAGGTAACTAACAAAGCGATTTTGTTCAAAAATGGCAGAAAATAGTTTGAGGACGGCAGATACTTATGATTAAATTGCGTTGTCCTTGAAAAACAATACAGCTACTTTTCAGTTCACAAAAAAACACAGTACCTAATTGAAAAACTTAGTTTCCAATCTGCCAGATGTTTAATAACTTTGGCAAGCAAAACTCATCACGAAAGCTTAACTTAAATTAGGATAGTTGATTCAAATTGCTATGACCACGTAATTTGGGTACACAGACATAGTTTCAGAGTAAATTATACAATGCCATTATCTTTCCGCAGATGATAATGATAACGGCTTGGAACTGTTATAATGTTTTATTTCCATTTTATTCATGTTATGCTAAGTTTTGTTTATGAGGTCTATTAGGAGACAGAAAGTGGGCTGAAGTCTGGCGCTCTGGGACAGTTTTAAAGGTAAGACAGTTTTTTTGATAGCTAGAGCTTCGTCCGTTTGGAGGTAGCGATTCTCCCAGAGAATCAAACAATTGGGTTAAAAATATTTAAAAATCAACACAAGGTGTATGCTAAGATATGTATGAAAAAAATATTTATTCATTAAAATATAATATACTGTTAGATGGCAACACCGGACAGACCCCTCCAACGCGGCCAGCTGTATAAAAGGAAGAAACCGGCGCAGAATCGTCCATTTTGCCAGCGGTCGCAGACGTGTCAACATTGTTTCTCTGCCTATTCGTGTTGAAATTATTTTCAATTTATTTTTATTTTCCATGTAATTTTGCAGTTATTATTAAAATTATTTTTTTAATGTTTTTAAAGTTTCATTTATTAGATCAGAAGTGGGATTCGAAGGCCTTACCTGCTGGAACCATCTCTGACTCTTTAAATTTGAAATAGTTTTACTTAGTGTTTTCCATAGCGGTAGTTTTGAGGTTAAGTAGGGCAGAGAAACAATGCCTTCTGAAAGCAAGAGGAAAGGGAGACGTCGTATACGAACTCCCTCGCCTCCTAATAGCTTAAACGAGGTTTTGAGGAGGCTTCAAGACCTGGAAGAACGGACGCGTGGGAACGAGTTGCGCCGTGCTTCGGCGGCGAGTCCGGGGTCCTTCCATGCTCTGGCCGTGCCAAGAACGTCACCGCCAGATGTGGAGCCCGCCACAACACCTACCTGCGCACCCTCAGCATCTACCGCCCCTACGCAAGAATTTGCAGCCACACCATTACCGACGGAGAGTGACGCCAAAAGCGTAGCTGAACGCTTTCTCGACGCCTTGATGACATTCCCGGTGAGATCAAACCAATATTTTGTCTCTGATTTTGATCCGAGTGTTCATGATGTCGACACGTGGTGCGATGAAGTTGATAAAGCTCAATCGCTTAATCGTTGGGAGGATGGTGAATGCCTTGCTCGCGTAGGTCGTTGCCTTAAGGGGGAGGCCCGTACTTGGCTTAGTGAGTGGACTAGCACCACGCGTACATGGCCTAGTTTCAAATTAGAGTTGAAAACATTGTGCCCACGGTCTGTCGATGTCGCGAACATTCTGTACAATGTTATGTGTACCGAGTCGGATAAGTATTCTACCTATGCTGAATATGCCCGTAAATCTTTACTGAAATTACGTATCGTTAAAGGGTTAAGCAGTGATTTACTAACGGCAATTATTATACGTGGTATCACTGACCCACAGGTTCGCGCGTCAGCGAGGAATGCTAAATTAACTCCCGAAAGCATAGTGGATTACTTATCGAGCTTTGTAAAATGTAGTGTGCCTAATTCTATTAAGAAACATAGTGTTCATAGTACCTCCAATCGTAATGATAATAGCCAGTTCAAACGTAAACCTTTTGATACTTCTAAAGTACGTTGTTTTCAGTGTAGCGAAGTTGGTCACAAACGCGAAAACTGTCCCAAACGACCTAAATCAGATTCACAAAATAATATTTCGGTAAATAATACGAATAGCCCTTCAATAAAAACTCGTCCCGACAAGTGCGGTTTTTGCAAAAAGATAGGTCATGCGGAAAGTCAGTGTTTTGCTAAGGAACGTGTCAGGAATAATAGTTCCGTTAATTTTTGTCGCGAAAATGAGGGTGGACGTAAAAATTCCGATGTCATTACCGGCGTTATTTCAAATATACCTGTCGATGTACTGATTGACAGCGGTTCAGGCGTTTCTTTAATAATTTCTGATTTAATTAAGCACTTTTCATGTCGAGTAAAACCGGTTCACCTATTATTACGAGGCTTAGGTGGAATGGAAGTTATAGCAAAGTCTATGGTTACATTACCAATACAATTAAATAATATTACGTTAGAGGTTGATTTTTATGTTGTGGATAAGAGCTATTTAAACGTGCCCGTAATTGTGGGTACCGACGTCTTAAACAGGAAAGGTGTTGCGTACATTCGTACCGGTGATTCGCAGTGTATTGTTCATAGTAGCGTTTTCGTGAATAATATTACGCAAATAGATCCATCATTGGACTTCAAAAACATATCGACTCATGTTACCGGGCAGGATAAGGAACGGTTGTTAAACGTGTTAAGAACATATTCTGATTACTTTTTAACTGGTACAGCTACCACCACAGTTAAGGATAGTGAAATGCAAATTAAATTGACTAGTGATATTCCGATTTATTACCGACCGTACAAACTGTCGTATGACGAGAAAATACGCGTCCGTGCCATAGTTAAAGATTTGTTAGAGAAAGGCATAATTCGTGAATCAGAATCAGAATATGCTAGCCCGATCTTGCTTGTGAAGAAGAAAGACGGTTCAGATAGGATGGTAGTTGATTATAGAGCCCTAAATCAAATTACAGTTAAAATAAGACATCCGCTCCCGTTGATTAATGATCATGTAGACATGCTAGGTAAAGCTAAATGGTTCAGTGCACTTGATATGGTCTCAGGCTTCCACCAACTCAAGGTCAGTGAGGACTCCATTCACAAGACTGCCTTCATCACCCCTGAAGGTCACTACGAATACTGTAAAATGCCCTATGGCCTTGCCAATGCCCCCGTTATTTACCAGAAAACCATCAGTAAAACCTTAAAATCTTTCATTGAAACTGGTAAGGTACTCGTATATATTGATGATGTGCTTTTATTATCGGATACAATCAGTGAGAACCTTATTTTGCTAGACGCAGTCCTAGGAACCTTAACAAAAGCCGGGTTTTCTATAAATTTAAAAAAGTGCAGTTTCCTAACTAGCGAAATAGAGTACTTGGGTAGAATAATTAGCCAGGGTCAGGTTAGACCGAGCAAGCATAAAGTCGAAGCCTTAGTTAGGTCACCAAAACCGAGTAACGTTAAGCAAGTTCGGCAATTTCTGGGCCTGGCTGGCTATTTTCGGCGATATATTCCCAGTTACGCAATTAAGACTGCATGCATGGCTGCATTAACTAGAAAGGGTGTTGTTTTTAATTGGGGGGATGAACAAGAGAAATCTAGGCAGGAAATTATTTCCTATCTAACTAGCGAGCCTTTGTTAGCGATATTCGATCCCGATCTACCCACGCAGTTACATACTGACGCGAGTGCAATAGGTTATGGCGGTATTTTGATACAAATACACAAAGATAACCGTAAGCGCGTCATCGCGTATTTTAGTAAGCTCACGGCAGGTGCGGAATCAAAGTATCATAGCTATGAGCTCGAGACCCTAGCCGTTGTAAAATCGCTGCAACATTTTCGTCAATATCTGGTTGGTAAACATTTTACAATAATAACGGACTGTAACGCGTTAAAAATGACCCAACGCAAGAAAGATCTCCAGCCGAGGGTAGCGCGATGGTGGATCTATATGCAAGACTTTGACTTTACTTTAGAATACCGCAAGGGTTGTTTAATGTCCCACGTTGATTATTTGAGTCGGAATCCGGTTAATGTCGTAAATGCTGTTCAGAAACCCCTTAATTGGGCACAGATAGCTCAAGCGGGTGACGAAGAAACTTTGTCAATTTTAGAAAAATTAAATAACGGTGAGTTAGATTCAAGTCGCTATGTAAAACGTAACGATCTTTTGTATTATAAGTACTGTGTTGAGGGCGAGCAAGAGCGTTACCTATGTTTTGTCCCTAAACCATTCCGTTTAAGTTTGTTGCGTGTATTCCACGACGAACATGAACACTTGGGTATAGACAAAACTATTGATTTGATTCTCAAACACTTTTGGTTCCCGGGCTTGAGACGGTTTGTTACAAAATACGTAACACACTGCGTCGTATGTATATCGCATAAACAAGTACCCCGTGCTCCCTTTCAGCCGATATCCTCTTGGCAAAAGAACCCGATACCTTTCGATACTGTACATGCTGATGTACTCGGTCCGCTTAGAGAATGTAACGGATATAAGTACGTACTGATAATGGTTGATGCATATACAAAATATAGTTTGTTGTACAGTCTGTATAGACAGGATTGCGATGAGTTAAAGCGAGTAATAACTCGAACTATATCCTTGTTTGGCACATTTAAGCGATTGGTGTGCGATCGCAGTCGGATGTTTGATAATCACAACTTTATACACTGGTTATCCGAGTTTGGTGTTGAAGTACACTTTATTACGCCAGAAATGCATCAGGAAAACGGTCAAGTAGAAAGATATTGCCGTACTGTGTTAAATATGGTCAGGATCGAAGTAAATAATAACGAAAACGAATGGCCGAATGTTTTGTGGAAATTACAACTCATATTAAACATAACAAAACATAAAACGACACAATATTCCGCACTAAATCTATTAATCGGAACGGAATCCACTACGCCAGTAATTAATTCTTTAATTAGGGATGTTACGTTTGAGGGCTCAAATCCTAACCGCGAAGCGATCCGCGAGCTACGTAGACAACGCGCAGATGAATTGATAAATAAAAACAAATCTAAACAAGATGCGTATGTCAATAAAAATAGAAGTCCTCCTAAGAAGTTCAAGCTTAATGACAGAGTCTTTGTCATCAAGAGGTCCCAAAGTACTGGCAAGTTAGATAGTGGCATGCGAGGCCCGTATAGGGTTGTGAATGTTCTACCTAACGATAGGTACGAACTAAAATTGCTAGCTGGTTCGTATGGCAAAACCAGTCAAGCAGCTGCTGGGTTCATGGTGTTGTGGCGTGGTGAATGGACACCCGACACATGTGCTGGATTTTTTGAAAGTTAGTTGAGAACTTTCATTGGTTTTGTATTTGTCTGCACCCAGCTTCTGCTTACACTTTATAAACTTTATGTACTAAACGATCACTGGTTGCACTTGTTTTTATACTTTTGAGTGCCGAGACTCATGTAAATCCTTAGTGCACATGGTTTTGAGTGGCACAGACTGTGGACTGTACTATTGAGAGTACAGCTCATAGTGAAGGTATCGAGGTTGATGTCGGTGGGGCCCATGCTGACTATAGACTGAGTGTAAATCCTGAAGTAGGTCTCATGGTTGACCTGCTGTAACCGATGTAAATCCTGATGCGCGCATGGTATTTGGTGTGGGAATATGACCTGAGTAAACCCTACTTGTGATATGAAAAGTCGTTGTGTACGACTGTTTAATTGTTGTGTAAAGTTTGTGTTGTTCAGTACATAAAGTGGCTTCTATATGAAATATAACCCTTTTGCTACCTTGTGTGACAACGTCTAGTATGCGATTTTAACATTTGTTTTGTTTTACGGTTACAGGTTGCGATGAAGATCAAGCATTCAACCATGGGGACAATGGTGCTGGTACATCATCGCGAGCTGACGAAGGCTGCGAGGACGCTGCAGTGTCAGGAGAGGCCGTGTTAGATGGCAACACCGGACAGACCCCTCCAACGCGGCCAGCTGTATAAAAGGAAGAAACCGGCGCAGAATCGTCCATTTTGCCAGCGGTCGCAGACGTGTCAACATTGTTTCTCTGCCTATTCGTGTTGAAATTATTTTCAATTTATTTTTATTTTCCATGTAATTTTGCAGTTATTATTAAAATTATTTTTTTAATGTTTTTAAAGTTTCATTTATTAGAATACTATCTCAAATAGAATCACGTATATGCGATAACGCCACTTCACGTCTAAATAACTACATTTTAGATTACAGCAGTGCGATTCTGCAGTGCGATTCTGTAAACATGTCGAAGTGAACACCCGGGCGGGACGCACGACGGGTGAGTTGTCAAACCATACAAATAAGATAGAATGACAGCTCTATTGTCGTTCACTCCGCCAAGGTGAACACCGTGAGATGTCGACAGAATCGACCGGCTGGTATCGCACGTCGAGGTTTAGGCACCTCAACGAGCGAGTAGCCGTGATTTGACGTTTTGATCATCAATTGCCGCGATAATATTGCCGTGTGGGGAGCTGTTATACAACATAGTAACAGGAAGATCATACCGCCGCGAGGGATTCGCTCGTGGAGGTGACGCCTTAGAAAGAGACGAAGCCTTCAGCCAAACTTTTTCTTCAACTCAAGATTCAACTGGTGCGGAATAAATAAACGATCCTGTTATGAAAAAAATGTTGGCAGTCGCTAGCTATTGATTTCCCTAAGCCCCTTTCATCTCGTTAGCAAAATGTCCGTAATAATAAGCATCAAATGATCCAACATTATCGTTATTGCTCGTGCCAATTCGCCAATTTCTTTGGGTTTATTTTATTTCGGTCAAAGGAATCTTACAAAAGGGCTTTTGCCCTAGCACATATATTTTTTTTTTATGTCAGCGATATGACATAACACACGCCTGTATCTTCTGCGGCTTAATTAGGTGTGTGCCAGTAAAAAACTTACGTTTTTCCAGTAATGTTTAAGGGGACCAACAAGCGGGTCCACATCTGTACTCCTAGCCGCTGCTACAAAATGTCATCATCATCTTTTCAGACGGAAGACACACTTTATGGAGGCCCACCAGCAGACGGCTGCTGGGCTCCACACAGTGTCGCCACATCGACTGGTCCAGTGCGTCTCGCATCTAGTGGAATAGTGGCCTTCGCCAGGTCATCTGTCGACCTTGTGGGTGACCTTATAACGCTTAGTCTTCAGCAATCTGGAAATATTTCACTGGAATCGTGTACATGCTTTTGAAGATAACATTTCGTCAAGAGAACATAAAAATGGATTTGAAACCATTAATGATGCTTTGCATTCAATACTTCTTTATTACTACTACTTTCCTTTACCTTGTGGCAAACCTTCATTGGAAAGGGAGGATCCTCCGACCGAACAATTGTTGTGTCCGGTGGGCAACTGCCCGATAGTTGATATTCGGGGTGTTGTATCTGTTCGAATCGCACGGTAAACTCAAATATCGCGATTTAGGATTTCGTTGTTAGTTCACTGTTGCGATGTAGATTCTGCTACGTTGATTTTTGTGGCGGTATGAATGCCGCTACAACCTATTAGTTTATATGATTTTAAAAATGTACAGTTTACATTCAAAACAAAGTTCTAATGCACTACATACATCATCTTGTCCAACCACAAGTCAAGTTACTAAAGTTATGCAACTTCTGACGTCCATTTCTCAACGAATCTTTAATATTCATACCCACCATTGTACGGTAAAAGTTTCCAAAGTACTTCTTCAACGGATGACTCGGTTTTCTGAAAGATCAAAAGTCTTACGAATGAATGGAAAAGTTTAATGTGTGTCTGTTTGTCTATCACGTTTAAACAGCTGGCTGAATTTGGATGAAATCTGGGACACAAGTAGATTATGAGCTGGATTAATATACTCATACAGTGTCGGTACTTTGATCCCAGCAGTACGTTTCCTTGCGATAATTTTCAATAGCATCCACTTACATTAAAAGTGTAAAAGTTTGTATGTTTGTTGCCTAACGCCTTAACAGCTGAACGTATTTGGATAAAGTCTAGCACAAAAGCAGAATATAATTTGGTTTAAATATAGAATTCTAATTTTTAACCAACTTCAAAAAAAGGAGGAGGAACTCAGTTCGGTTGTATTTTTTTATGTTTGTTACCTCATAACTTCGTCATTTAAGAACCGATTAGAAAAAATATTCCTTTTTGTAAAAAAATCGGTTTATTAGTTTGGTTTTTAAATGAAAATAGCCGGTAAAAATATGTCATCAAGTAAACGAAATTGCGTATTTTGCTTTCCTGTGACTTTCCGCTGGTTAACAACAACGGTTACCAAAAAAAATGAAAATAAAAAATTACAAAAAAAAACAACCGACTTCCAAATACACAACACTACAAAGTATAAAATAACTTTAATTTTAGAAGTCGGTGTTAAAATACGAAGAAACAACTAAAACTACCGACTTCCGAAATTAAAATTAACTTTTTATCCTGCTGTAATTATTCTCTTTCACAAAGAGTAGACCTATGCACGCAGCAGTAGGATCATAACCTATACAGAATACGTTCCCCGGGATAAAAGTAATATGTCCACGAGGACAAAGCCGGGAGCAAGACTTAGTATTTAATAAATATCTTCATTCTTCAGTAGAAATGGTGAATGAGAAAAGTTTTCAAATAATGAGCAACATGGTCGAAGCTCAGTGGCTAGTGATGGGAAAATATTGCACGAGATATTAGTTTGTGGCGGATTTAGAGGGGTTTAGTGTTGTTTCTTGTTTATTTGTAGATTATCTGTGAGTCTGGAAGAAGCAAAAAGTTTTGTATCATCATGGATGATGTTATTTCTGTAGCTTGATAGTAGTTTTTATTGTATTTTGTGTTTGATAGTAGTTATATTATTACCTCTTTATTTTTGTAGTAGCGTTTTGTCCTGACTTGACCACGAGGCAAAAACGGTTATTTTTCATGATAAAAAGTATTTACATTATTGTTGAGTGCTATAAGGAATTCAGTAATAATGTAGTTCTCTATCAATTCAATATTTTTTGCAATAAAATCAGCATTTCCAGAGATTATTTGCTACAAACATTTTGTTTTGCTTCTAATCATATAAATAGTTTGCACAGTGTAGTTGTTTTAATGAACTCAAAGTTTGACTGGTAGGTAATGTTTTTACCACTACTATGTATATATAAACTTCGAATTTATAAATAAGCATACCTACTTAGTTTTGGGGTCTGCCAGCGAGCAATGGAACGAAGTATCCTCGGAGTAAGGGTTACAGACCGTATAAGGAACAATATACTTCGTTCCAAAACTCAAATCGCAGATGTAGGCAACACAGCTGCCAAATTGAAGTGGAACTGGGCGGGCCATATCTGCCGCATGCCACATGGGAACTGGGCAACAGTAACCACGGATTGGGTCCCGAACATCAGGAGCCGGCGACGCGGTAGACCCAAAAGGAGATAGCGAGACGAACTGGACTCCTACCTAAAGGATTGGACTCAGATTGCTCAAGACAGATTGAGGTGGAAAGAAAGAAGGGAGGCCTTTGCCCTGCAGTGGGACACTACGGGCTTATAATAATAATAATAATACTTACTTTTAGGACCAGCGTTTAAGTAAGTGCCTTTTAAATTTGTCTGTTTAAATGTTTAAAAACAGAAAAATACCACTTTAAAATAATTCCAAACTGGTAACAAGTTCCATATTAGCGTCGTAGTAACTCATTTGTTCCGCAACATGTGAGATTAAAACCGCACTAGTGCAGTTTTCAAATAATGAATTACGCCGACGCGGCGCTGACTCAGCGAACATTAGTGCGGGGAAATTATTGACATAACTGTTATTTTTATGTTATTGCTATTGTTTTTGAGCGATATTACTGGGAGTTATTGATAAACTTATTGCAGGTGAAATATAAATAATACTGTCAACCGAACAACGAATTAATAATGAAGATGGCCCTCAAAGCCAAAATGACATTTTATGAGCGATAACGATGGCGCTGGCGTACCAAAGGTTTGTATTTAACCGCTCCAGCCCTGACATGTGAAAAATAAATCTTACGTAATAGTAATAAACATTAAATTCGCGATAAATTCGCGGCACACCGGTGTGCAGTGCTCGAGCGGTTAAATAAAACTAATATACCGGTCGATAATACATTTTATAGTTTTTGAAATTTGGTAGAATGTCACGTGGCCACCGTAGTTGTTTCATCTTATCTTACTTCTTACTTAATATTATTAAATTCGAAAGCTTTTGAGTATGGATGGATGTATGTTTGTTACTCAATCACGCCGGAACGGCTCATCGGATCTGGATGAAATTTGGCACAGAGATAGATTATAGTCTAGAATAAAACATAGGATTTTCATCCTGGAGTATGTTCCTTTGGAGTAATTTCCGACATTCACGCAGGCGAAGCCGGAGGCAAAAGCTAATTGTTAGAATGGCCAATAAGTGAGATAATTGCGACCAAAACCAAAGAAAAAACCCATCAAGAATCTACCTAAAAAGCTTGATCTGGAAGCATGGCACAAGAGGTCCTTATAAAAACTTTTTCACAAAAAAACCGACTTCCAAAACAACACTACAAAGTACAAAATAACTTTAATTTCGGAAGTCGGTGTCAAATAACTAAGAAGCAACAAAACACCGACTACCGATTTTTATTTTTCACTTTTTAGTGGTACCCCACACGTGGTACAACACCACTGGAAAGTCACAGGAAAGCAAAAATACGTAAGTTCGTATACATGGATGATTTTACCACATAGGTATTTTTTCCAGCTATTTGAATTTAAAAACCAAATTGCTTGACCGATTTTGATAAAATTTCAGTGGGACCAATCGAGAAGTATATCCTCTCACATAAAACAAGAACTTTTCCAATCAGTTCATAAATGACGGAGATATGAGGTAACAAACACAAAAAAAAAAAAAAAAATTCAGTCGAATTGAAAACCTCCTCCTTTTTGGGAAGTCGGTAAAAAATGAAGGAGTACGTACTGAAGAAGGTTTCTCATGATTGATCATTTCTGGTGAAGGCTAATACTATCGGCAATACTCTTGCCTTGTGTTAAAAAATCATTATAGGTCAACTGATTGGAGATTGGCTGTTCTGTATAACATAACTGAATAAACATCACAAAATAACTATTGCCTATACAAATCAGTGCAGCGCTTCCCTACTCAGTGTACCCACTATTTCCACCCTGAAAGAACCGTTTCAGGTTAATTAGCACCGAGTCGGGGCTGGCTCACGTTTTTAATGAGTCTCGATTTATCAGGCTTCCCTTTGTTTTGCCGCTAATTACCAGCGATACGGATCGGTCAGCACGGAGGCTTGGCCAATAAAACTTAATCGCTATTTTATGTTTCTTTAAAGGGTTCAACTCTTGTGTGTTATTTTTAGGGTTCCGTACCCAAGGAGTAAAAGTGGGACCCTATTACTAAGACTTCGCTGTCCGTCTGTCTGTCTGTCTATCACCAGGCTGTATCTCATGAACCGTGGTAGTTAGACAGTTGAAATTTTCACAGATGATGTATTTCTGTTGCCACTATAACAAAAAATTCTAAAAACGAAATAAGTGGGACTCCCATACAACAAATGTGTTTTTTTGCCGATTTTAATAGATAATGGTACGGAACCCTCCGTGCGCGAGTCCGACTCGGACTTGGCCGTTTTTTTAATGTGATTTTTGTAGCCACAGATTTGTTTAGTGTTGTGCGAGTCGTTTTTGTTGAACTCATTAATTAATAATTAATTAGTGTGAAAGGGTTTACTTTATTTCTTGTCGTTAAAGTGTGTTATTGGTCTTAAAGTTTATTCCAACATTCATGTAAGCGTAAAATACTGGACTTGTTTAATTTACTTGATACAGTTATGTAGATGTTCGACATCAATTCTAAATCTAATAAGATATTTTTAATAGAGACAAAAGTAATATGAAGAACTTGTTGAGTATTAATAACTATTTACATCACATTGACTTTCACTATAACTTCTACCGCTATGAAATTAATTAGCACATTATTTACTTATTTATCTAATCATCATCTGCCTATCCTTTTCCCAACTATATTGGGGTCGGCTCCCAGTCAAACCGGATTCAGCTGAATACCAGTATTTTACATGGAGCGGCTGCCTACCAGATCTCCACAACCCATTAACTGGGTGACACGGTAATTCTTGGCAAGACTGAAGTCAGATTTTCTGGTTTCTGAAAATCCGTAACGACTGCCAAAGATCTACAAATGACAACCGGGACCGGCCCCGGCGACACACCGTGCACCGGTGTGTCGCGAATTAATCGCGAATTTAATGTTTATTTACCTATTACATAAGATTTTTTTTTTTTGGGAATTTTCACATGTCGGGGCCGCAGCGGTTAACGTGCTTTCCGAGGCACGGAGGAGTCTTACTTATTTATCTAATAATCTCCCAAAATCGATAAAGTATGAAAGACATTGACCATTCCATCTCAACGGACCTTAGAAACGTCCAGAAAATACCCGATAAAAAGATAATAAATAGCAAGATAATACATAGTTGACAGCTACTTACACTTTACCCCGAACAAGAATACCCATTTTAAGAGACTAGCCGCAGTATATTCTGATAAAATAAACGTTCCTTCGTGAAGATAAAGTCGATTGTCCACTGCTACTTAGGATATCAGCAGTGTCCATATATGTGAACCTCTCACCGTGAAAGCTAAGGTGAAGTGAACATGAAGTGAGCTGTCAATACATACAAACAAGATTATTTATTTATTTATGTATTATCGGGGCCAACTTATGTGCCCTGCGCAAGAGGGATGGCGGTATTCGTCCCATTGCCGTGGGAACTACTTATCGTCGTACGGCAGCCAAGATTTGTTGTAAATTTTATGGTGAGATCGTTTCGGAAAAATTTCAGCCCCTGCAGTTGGGTTACGGTTCCAAAGGGGGCTGTGAGGCTGCCGTACACGCACTGTCGACCTACTTAAATTCTGGCAAAGGAGAGATCATCCTGAAGGTTGACATCAAAAACGCATTTAATTCTGTAAATAGGGACACCTTGCTGGCAGAAACTAAAAAAGAAATACCTCAAATTTTCAGTTTTCTTTGGCAATGCTATAGGCAACCATCTAAATTACTAAATCGGAACAATCTTTTGGAATCTGCTGTTGGTTGTCAACAAGGTGATCCTCTCGGGCCAGTGATCTTTAGTTTAGCTATTCACCCAATTATTCGACAACTAAATTCTAAATTTAATGTTTGGTATCTTGATGACGGAACCCTTGGAGGCGATGTAAATTCGGTATTAAAAGATCTTCAATTTTTAAAAAATCAACTTCACACCATAGGCCTTGATCTGAACTTATCCAAATGCGAATTATTTTTATCTGACAGTACTGACCGACAACTCACACTTTCAAAATTTAACGCAATAGCTCCTGAAATCAAAATTTTGGACAAAAGCTCTCTTCGCCTTCTTGGGTCGCTAATCTTTGAAAATTCCTTTCCCAATTTTGTCGAAGAAAAAGTTCAAAATTTCAATGACGTTTCGGAAAGATTGTTCCAAATTAACATGCATTCGGCCATAACCATAATTCGTTACTGCTGTTTCGGCCCTAAATTAACATATTTCCTTCGAGCTTCCCATCTATGGAAGCACCCTCATCTTTTGGAAAAAATGGACCAAATTATCAAGGATACACTTTCTTCAATTCTAAATGTGGCCATGGACGACCGAGCTTGGGCTCAAGCTACCCTTCCCACCCGTATGGGAGGCCTTGGCGTTCGCAAAATTACCAGTATTAGTTTACCGGCTTTTATATCCTCGGTTCATGGCACTGATAAATTAATCAGGAATATCCTAGCTTCCACACAGATTAATTTTGATTTGCCGTGCTTCACCGAGGCTATGAATGCCTGGAGACTCGCTTGCCCGAATGAAAATTCACCCGACAACCCATCATACCAGAGACGGTGGGATGAACCGCTCTGCAGAGAAATTCAGAAGGACCTAATTGCCACTTCTGCTACTTCTGCGGAGCGTGCGCGCCTGCTGGCTGTGGGTGAGTGGGAGTCGGGCCTCTGGCTTCACGCACTACCGTCGTCGAACATCGACGAGCACCTTGTTAGACGATACGATTTTCCGCCTCGCTGCTTCCCTTCACTTAGGCGCATCGTGTTGTTCCCCTCATCGCTGCCACTGCGGCGAAGCTGTCAACAGTCTCGGGCACCACGGCCTATCATGCAGGCGAAGTGCTGGTCGCATAGCGCGGCACGCTAACATCAACGACATTATCCGACGCGCTCTTGTTGCCGTCGGCGTTCCAGCCGTACTAGAACCCAGTGGCCTGGCACGCGACGATGGCAAGCGACCGGACGGTATGTCTTTATTTCCATGGAAGATGGGTAGGCCTTTAGTGTGGGACGCTACTTGTGTCGATACTCTTGCGCCATCCCATCTTCCTAGCTCGTCGTGCTGTGCTGGTGCTGCCGCTGCGGCTGCTGAGAACCTCAAACGGCGGAAATACAATAACCTAGTTGGCAATTATATTTTCGAGCCGAGCCGACCCCTCCCGCTCTGGGTGGAGCGGCAGGGAGTGTCAGACTTTTACTGACTAAAACCCACCCTTAGTCCTCCTAGTGCCTTTCTTCCCAGGGCCGCGGTAACTCTTTCGAACAATTCCGCAACCCTGGCAGGCTCTGGCCCTGACGGGCCCCGTCTCCGTTGCTGACTGCTCTTTCCGGCGCGTTCGGAGTGAAACGCGCCGACTCTAGCCTGACCTTATCGGACAGCGAGCTACCCATTGCTCGCTGTCCGCAGGCGTCAGTCACTGCGCCTTGCTCAGGAGCGTCAGTTCCTGAGAGGCGCAGCGACTAACGTTCGTCTGGAGGAGGCGAAATGGGGCCATTACTGGCACTCCATTTCGGCCCCCTCCCGAGCAGTGGCAGCGGCGGCGACGGTGGCGGCGGCTGCGGCGGAAGCGACGGCGGCGGCGGCGGCGGTGGAGGAGGGTTTTCTCCTCGACCCGGCCCTGGCGGGTGGACCGCAGGCTTTGCCCCCAGCCCAGTGATCGGCCGGCTTGCCAGCTGCCGCACATGCGAAGCAGTGCGGCGCGGCGTCGCACGAGCCGGCCCTGTGACCGGGCTGACCACAGCGGAAGCAGTGGTCACTGCGGTCCACCTCCGAGGTGCAGCGTGCTCCCACGTGGTTGCCAACTTGGCAACGGAAGCACCTCAGAGGTCTGGGCTCCAGCAGTTTTACCTGCGCGGAGACCCAGCCCACCAAAAGCCTTCGGCCCTCCGAGACTTTCTTGGCCGCCGACACGGGGCAGCTCACCACTACGGTTCGCATGCCCGTGTTGTCAGGACGGATGGTGCCCGCCTTCACCTCCTCTGCAGAGCACCCCCCCGTCCTGACGACGGCGGCCAACACCTCCTCCTCCGTGACGGAGTCGTCCAGGCCCAAGATGCGCATATCTATGCACTTCGTGGGCCTGGACACTCGGACGTCATCCGCGCCCAAGGACGCCCTAAGCCTTTCGGCTAGAGCGTCTGCGGCCGGACCGCTGCCTGCTCCAGGGATCTCGAGCATCCTGGCCCCGGTCATGGTGACCCTGAGCCGGAGACCCCCGACGATGCCAAGCTCACCGAGGTTGATGGCCTCCTTGGCCTTGGTGAGCGTGTTGGCATACGTCACGCCCCTCTTGACCGCGTCCGGCTGCAGCGTTAAGACTACAGCCGCGGTCTTCGGGGCGCGGAGCGCAGCCGCGACGCCTCGCGCTCGCTGCCGCCGCCTTCTCTCCCGCCTCTTTGCCGCCCTGGCTGCCTTTCCCGCCTTCTTCTTCTCCCCGGCCACTTGCCATTCGGCTTGAGCCGGGGGAGGTTCAGAAGGCGAGGAAGCCGGGGGGAGCTGCTGCACGGCTGGCGCAGGAGCCTTCGCCGTCCGCGCAGCCGCCCCACCCTTCCTCTTCCTTCCCGGGGCCGGGTCCGGTTTTCCCGACACCGGCTTCGCGGGTGCCGGCCCGGACCCTTTGTCCTGGCCGGACGACCCCGGTGTGGCAGCCACGGCGGCCGCGTAAGACGCCGCCTTTTTTCGGCCTGGAGCCTTCTCACTCGCCGCTAACGGGGGGCGCAGGACGATGCCCTCCAGGACGGAGAACCGCGCCTGGAAGGCAGCCATCTCCTGCCGCACAAGGTCCAGCACCTGGCTCTCCTGCGGCACGGGCTGGCTTTCCTCCTTGCGCCCCCCCTTAGGCGCCCCCTGTGGGCCGGCTCCCTGGAGCCTGGCCAGGTCTGCTCGGAGCCCCGCGTTCTCCCTCTGGAGACGCTCGGTGGCGGCAGCCAAGCGGGCGACCTCCGCCCGCAGGTTGGACATCTCGTCCATCGGAGGCCCACCTCGATTAGCCTCCGCTGCCGCCAGGATGGAAGCCAGCGCCGCACTTATGGCCTTGTTTTTAGAGGAGAGTTTCCTCTTCAAGGCCACATCGCGAAGCGCGGCCTCCACCACCTCCGGTAAAACGGCCCTCCGAACCCGCTCCTGTCCGGAGTCATCCGGCTCACCGCCGGAGGACTCCGAACCAGGAGCCCCACGACCGCCATCTTCGGGGGGTCGTCCAACATCCTTGGAGGCAAGGACTCTGCCCTTGCCTCCCTCTCGGCCCGTACCCCGCCTGCTGGTGGGGATCTTACGGGCCGAGGCCACCTCTTCGGTGCCGGACGACCCCTGGTCCTCCTCTGATCTGGGCCGCTTGCGGAAGGACCTGGAGTCCTCCGCAGCAGCCCCCACCCCCTCGGGTACAGGGCTCGCCGAGCTAACGGTCGCCAGGTCGTCGGAGTCCAACTCGGAATCCGACTCTGCACCCGCGCGACGCTCAAGCGAGCCCTCCTCCCAATACAGCGCGCCACCGCCCGCGCTCTGCCCGGCCGACTCTTCGTCGGGCGAGCTAAAATCGAACCCGATCATGTCCTCAAAGGACGGCTTGGATCGGGGGCCTCCTCGGCCACTGTTGCTCTTGGCAAGCGGATGGTGGATAGCAACGTTGCCCCCCCCAGAATACGAGGGGCTTGACGCATAAAGCGTGGCGGATTCCCGGACTGCTGTGCAGTCCGAACCGCCCTGGGGTAATCTCTCTTTTTTGTTGCTATCCATTATTGTCCTTTTAAAGGGTGCGGTCCCTATCTCCCCTCCTCTCTCCCTCTGTCTCACTGCCTGCTCGCTGCTCTCACAGTCATGTCTGATGATCAGACGCGTACCAGAGAGCAGCGAGCAAGCCAATGAGACGCACACCGTCCGAGGACCCGAACACTGCTCAAGTCTCCGAACGGTGTGCCCCTCTTGTGTCTCTCTTGGTCTGGTCTCTCACTTGGGACCTTCCGGCATGAGTGGCTCTACCGGCAAAGCCCCCAAGATCATTGAGACACGCAAGCCCCACCACGACGACAACGTGGAGACACGGTTGGTGGGGGACCCAAGGGCTGGCTTTTACTTCGGACAGAGGATAAGCATTGCCATTCAACGTGGCAATGCCGCCAGTCTTTTGGGCTTACTTCCAGTCGACAGCGATACGGATGAATTTTTTGACGCCTTTTAGTTAGGAGTTTTCCTTTTGTATTTTATTTTAAGTGTACATAGTTAAATTAGTATAATATTGTAAATAAGTTGCTTTAGTGTCTTTATGTATTTATGTATTTATGTATTTATGTATTTATGTATTTATGTATTTTTGTATTTATGTATTTATGTTATTTATTTATTTAATACACATAATGTATATTTCATCAGGATGGTCGGTGACCCCCAAACTAGACATTTGCCTTTATCTTGAGGGTCAGAATTGCTACATTTTACGAGTAAGATGGAATGACAGTTCACTTCTCACTCACTCTACCTAAGTTTACACGGTGAGATGTTGTCAGAAAACCGGCCAAGTGCGAGTCAGAGTCTCACACGCAGGGTTCCGTACCAGAAACTGAAAAACACACGTTTCTTATACTCTACGTTTCGTAATTTCCCTTTAATTTTTAATATAATTATTTTTTTTTTTTTATAATTTTTTGTTATAGCGGCATTAGAAAAGACATTTCCACTAAGTGAGGTGAGGGGGTAAAAAAATCGCCAAAATCGCCTCACGTAATTAATGGACGACCCCTCTATTAGAGACTGTCAGTGTTGATGTTGCTCGTTTCACGCAGCGTTTTCAATCGCTTTATTCTGTTTGTGACTAAAAACCTTACTCATAGATCAAGCGCTACAAGTTCTCAGTTTTATAATTACAGTGGACACTTAAGAGCTTGATTCAAACTTAATGGCGGCTCTAAAGTGCGCACATTGCGCACAAGAATTTGCTGTAAGTATGAGCTACAATATCCTTTGCTTTTTAAAAACGTCAAATTGAAACAATAAAATAATGGCGCCAGGGAATAAGATCGAAGTGAATTATTTTTAATTTTTGTTCAAAATTATGATATGTCCGTTCTGTTATTATAGTTAAAAAGTAAATTATAAAAAAAACTGGTTATTATGGTAAAGGTTTCATACGTGTTGATTTCTTGGCCATTTCTTGCAATGTCCTTCTTTCGTTACTGAGGAGTGACTGACAGACAACGCACAGCCGAAACTACTGGTCGTAGAAAGATGAAATTAAGCATGTAGCTTCCTTGAGGAGTGTAGGGGAGCACATTATGAGAAAAAAATGGATATGCGCGCACGAAGTCGCGGGCAAAACCTAGTTGCGACATAAACACGTAGCACACAGCAATTCCACTGAGTAGGTAATAAATTCCAATAAATATTTTGCAAACAGATCCATTTATTGTTTCGTTTGTTTACGGTATTCAATATAAACCGGAACAACGAAAACTGCAGTTGTAGCGTAAATATTTTGCAGACTTCAATTTATTTGTTCCTGTATCGAATTTTTACAATTTCATTTTATCTCCACAAGTTATTTTGCTCGTCCGGAAATACTGGACGAAACCATTTAGGTACCTACCTCATAAAAAGTAAAGTATTAATTGTCACCAAACTGACATAAACACAAAATCATCAATAAGCAAAAATTTTATAACGATAGTATTTATTTATTTACACATATAATTTTTTTTACAGACAGAACCCAAGATAATAAAAGTAGTCATACAATGCGACACCCAGAGACGCCCCTCAAAAACTGATCACCCACCTACTCGGGTCCATGATTGACCAGTCTCAAGTAACGGCTCCGTGTGCCGACACAAGTTACATAGGACAACGCAATAACTGTCACTCTCTGGAATTCCGCCAATGTGCAGGAAAAAAAAATCCAACCGTTGAGAGATGCTATTAATTATTTTAAGTATAAGGTAGTCATCAATCAATATCAATCATATATTGATTGATATAGTCATATAACTGTTGACTGAGTGACTGGCAGACAACACACAGCCGAAACTCCTGGGGCTCTATGTTTAGAGCCCCAGGAGTTTCGGCTGTGTGTGTGTGACATTCTGTCAACGATAGCGTGGCGAAGGCATAAGGCGATTGTCAATACGTCAAAAATGTATGGCATTGACAGATGCTATCGAAATGTCACGTGATCAAATTCCTACATTTTGGCATTTCGACAGTCGCATTCGCTAATTGAATGGCACATTGTCTAGGGCCTCTGGTCGTAAAAAGCTGCGCATGTTAGGCAAAAGACAAATAATACAAGAAAGGTTTAAAAGTAAAAAAGTTCGCCGTGTGTGTTAGACTTTCACGCTGCCTGGGCCCAGGCCTGGGTAACGAATACTACTTAGGTCTGGCCAGCCTTACATTCATACACAGCGAAGCTAAGTTCGCCACGTGCGCGATTAGCCTTGAGCTGCTGTGTAGCATTGCCTTAAAACTGGATATGTACACGAAAATACTGAAAAATGAATATTTATAGCCTCATTTGGAAGTACTGACGTTGCCCGATGCTTTATGTTAGCTATTCTTATAGTCTGTGATCACGCACTCTTTATTTTCGTCTTCAAATGAGATTTATGATTTCGTTTTAGTGTCCTCTAAATTGGTATATTTCATGGGGTTTGATGGTTTATTTTAGGATTTGAGGTACTGTCACAGTCACGACACTAAAACATTGCAAAAGCATTGCCATTCAATAGGGTAGATGACTAAAAATCTAGTATCGTATTTTTTCTTTTTACTCGTGACGTCACCAGCCCCCGCTCCTGATCTTTGTTGCGTTTTATCTTCGTCATTTTTTATTGATTTGATAAAGCAAAAAACACGTGTCCAATATTTTTCGATAATCTAACTGACGACGGACTGCATAGAACCATATATTTGACGGCGCGCAGCTAAATTAAAAGTTAAGCCAAGATTTAAGATGAGAGACTGTGTTATTTTGTTGAACAGTAATTATTGTTAAATTCAATATTAAAATGGCGATTTATTTCAATTGGTCGAAAATATAATTATGGTGATTTATAAAATATGAGCGGGTAACCCCGAATAGGGTAGCAAGTTTGCGTCTACGCCGCGACAGCTGGCATTCTTTTGACAGACAGCGTACGAAGTGCACGCGTGCTAACCTATTGGCTCATAATCTAGTTTCATCTTGTGTTTTACCGTATATTTTGTTTACAAATGTAATCGAATAAAACGAGTGACTGTTATGAATCACAAACGTGCTATTATTTCGACGTTTCTTCTATAACACGCCCATGATGGATGACTATCACAAAGACCGCTCCGCTGCCCATCTGATACTCCGTTATATTTATTAACCAAGAATCATCCCTATTTTTTACAAATTTCGATCACCCACTGATATCACACACAATGATGATATTTTTGGTTCTCTGTTTATGGTGAGCGCCAGATAAACTTGCAATAAATTTACATTGTCCTTTACCTAATATCCCCTCATAGATACACGAACAATAAATTATGAACCTTTTTTCATTACTAGAGAACGTAAGGGATCACGATGGAAGTCAATTCAGGACAGCTTTATGTCTTTATTAAGTCAATTAATTTATGTGGGTCAATGACCGTTATTGAACATTTATCTGGTGTCTATCATAGCTCTAAGCGTCTTACTTATCGCATTGATCGAAGATCTTAAATATTTTCAATTTTGTTTGTGTAAAACACCACGAGTGTTTATTTTAATCTAGATTAATTTTAAATTTGATGGTTTGTTTGTAAGATTTTTTAAGGCAACTTGTGGGAGTCCTAATCGGATTTCGTAAATGTTTTCACTGTCAGAAAGTTAAAACTATCACTCTTTAAATATAACTTTTCATCCCAGGAAATGCTTGGATGATGCGAGTTAGTCGCGGGAAAAGCGAGTTCTCAATATTGCAAATATATTCTTCTAGCTGTAGCCCGCGTGAATGTCGAGAATTATCCCAAGGGAACATACTCCCGGGATAAAAAGTATCCTATGTGTTATTCCAGACTATAATCTACCTATGTACCAAATTTCATCAAGATCCATTTTGTAGTTTTTGCGTAAGAGAGTAAAGAGTAACAATTTAATAAACATGAGAGAAGGAAACAAGAACGCTACATAATTAACGAAGACCAAATCATCTTGCTCCTTGACACCAGAAACAAACTTCCAGTTTCATTTATTCTTTGATCTAAGCCCCAAGTAAACTGTCATAGGGGTAAAAGTTACAAAACTCGGAGTAAAACCAGCTGCTACCTTTATTTTTCTTTCACCACCGGCAAATAAATCTAATCAAACAGAAATGTACGGCTTTCAAAGTCTTTGGCAAAGAACAGAAGTCGATGATGTAAACAGAGTTCCGAGTAACATAAAAGTTTTGAGACGAGGAGAAAAATTTGGCATTTGTGTAAGCACTAAAAGTTTTAGTCAATCGGACTTTAGGATTACTGGTGCTTGAAGCGATGTTTCTTTTGTTTTATTGTCTTTGGTTCGTCTGGTTTTGGTCTGTTTTGTTTATGGTAATAGTATTTTATTGTAGCTTGTGCTTTTGTTTAATAGCCGGCCATTATTTTAGGTCTCGTTCTTAGGCTTGGCTTATTTGCGAATAACGCTATGTATTCTCTATTATGTAACGTGTAACAGAATAAACGCAATACCTGAAATCATTGTTCTCCTGTACTCGTTATTATGAACAGTTTTTACAATGGGGCCCACTCTTCAAATGATTTTGAATTGAACTCCGAAATCACGAAAAAAACTCTCGAAACGTACTGAACAGCTCATGTTTTTTCGCGGTTTCGAAGTAGATCCCATTGTAAAAGTGATTCATAATGATGAGTAAAATGATCCCTTTTCAGGTATTGCGTTTATTCTGTTACAGGTTGTATAAAATTGGGTTCTTAATCCAGTTATCAAAACCCGACTTTGGACAACCAATAACAGCTGACATAAATATTTAACAGTCGCCAACGGTTTTACGAGTTCCTTACCAGCCAGCAAAATGTATCATAGCTTGCTAATACACTTATGGTACTAACTCCTCCTCTGGTGACGACGTATAAATAATAAAAAATCTACCGGCACGTCGTCTATACAGCCCAGAATGTCAGAGTCGGCCATATTTCATCAGATGTGGCCAAATTACGGCATTATTTATAATGTTTGGCCACATCAAAGTGTGTGATCGTGTACCGTCATAAATTATGATGACGTCACGCGGTACAAATGGTGAAAAGTAATGGCGGCCGTCCCTTACATTCGCTCTTACTTAGAGGGTCGAGAAGGGAAGGTATGTTGTGGATAAATATGGTTAGTATGACCTGCGTATTTTTGAATTTTGTAAATTTTTATCAGAGAATTTTGTAGCTATACATAGCCCGTATATCTGTATAAAATCATGATTACTTTCAACAGTCACATAAGGAAACAACTATTTGTATTTTAAATAGGTTTTGCCCGCGACTTAGTGTTTATATAGTTTTTCGCAAAAAGCAGCCAATAACCGTCACCAGGTGTAGTGTACATTAATATGTACCTCTATGTACACCTATATTAACTGTTTGCTTTCCTCAAATATGATTCAAAACATAAGTATTCAAGACCAGAGGGCTGGCTCGTTCTTTACCCAAAGAATTAGCATTGCCATTCAGCGTGGCAATGCTGCCAGCCTTCGGGGTACGTTTCCGGATGACAGCGATGCGGAGGAATACTTTGATGCCTGAGTGTATTTTGTTTTTGTTATACATATTCCCTCTTACTAATAAACACGGAATAAAGTTATTATTACCAGGAATAACAAAGGAATAACCATACATTTTCATAGGTTTAAATTTGGAATAACTTTATTCTGTATTTATTAGTAAGAGGGATTGTGTATACAGGGTTATTTGTAAAACACTAACAACCTTTCAGTGGGTGAAAGTACTCATGATTATCCACTTAAGCGTATACGGGGATTGTACTTCCCACTAGTATTCTTGCCTTACACGTCTTTTGTTGAGTACAATCCCCAAACAACACTGAAATTTAATGCGTAGACGTGTTGCGCGAGCATCGCTTGCGCGGCTTAAACAACTTTTGTTATGAGACCAACCCGGAAAAATCGAAAAAAAAATCTACTGTTTCATAAATTTTCATCGGGTGAATATTGCATTTTGTATGAAACTGTCGATTTATTTTTTGATATTTCAGAGTTAGTCCCATAGTAAAAGTTGTTTCTAATCATTAGTACTTTCACCCACTGAAAGGCTGTTAGTGTTTTACAAAAACCCTATTTAGTTAGGTTTAGTAAATATAAATGGATAAGTTAGTTATGTAGGTACATTTATTGCTTACTTTTGAATCGGAAAGTATACAGTATCTATTCCATAAATTCAATCTAAACATCATAATCTCATAACCAAACACAGCTTATAAAACCATATTACGAGTATTTTGTCAACACAAACGATCTCTACTCACAACTGTTACTCAGACACGATCGCTTCGCGGTACACTTGGTATCGATTCCACGGCGTTTATCCTGTTGACTCTCGAACGCGGTTCAATCAAGTAATGAAAGGCTAGCAACTGAAGTTTTCTCGAGTATTTCGATGAAAAGCGGTTTGGGAAATGAATTGAAGATTTAATTTCCAGATTGCGCAAGGCTATCTAGGATAAAATTTGAAAACTTCGATTGTTTGACTTCAGGGTTCTTTTTTTTAAGTTCTGCATTTCTTTTTTATAAATTTATTAATTTATTTAAGCAAGAAAAAAGTTACAAACGGGATTTAATTTAATAAGATCGCTTCACCACTAAGTGCGAAAGAGATTTATTTCATGTCTCTTTCATTCTCACTAGAAAAGCAATGTTTTATCCTGCTGTCAAATCGGGCTTCTTAGATTGTGACAAGTTTATTAACTTAAATACAATGGCAATATTATATTTTTTTTTTGCAAAGAACTGCAAATATCCTAATCCCAATTGATATTAAGAATTCCGAAGCAAGGGGGTAGCAGCCAGTCTCTTCTAAGATATTCGATCGGTTTAATATGAAATAATAAAAGTACTGTTTCTTCTTCAATGTTATTTTTATTCTTCTGATTTTCTGGGGCTTCGAGGAGCTCATAGCTCTCTGATGGTGGCGCATGTGTTTCATCATTTGGCTCCGTCAGCTGGGACTGGTCATCTCTTAACTGCCACGGTTTATTTTAATTAGTTCTTTGAATTGTTTCTTTTTTTATTCCGGACGCTTTTATCGTGAACGTCTTTCTACATCGTACCAACTTTGTAACAATTTATTGATTAAAAGAGTGTCCGTGGAGTTTCTTGCACGTTCTTCTCCATAGAGATCTATGCTTTGGAATCCCGATTTCAAAAATCCCCATCCCAAGATTATATTGTCAGGTCTACGGTGCGTTGTGTTTTACGCGGGCCTCAAAGAAATGTCAGCAAAACAGACGGGGCCCGCTAGAGCCAGTGCCTGCCGGGGTTGCGAAATTTGCTAGAAAGAGTTACCGCGGCCCTGCAACGCAAAAGGGAATAAGGAGGAACACGGATGGGTTTTAGTCAGTAACAGCCTGACACTGCCTCCCACTCCACCCAGAGCGGAAGGTGTCATTTGATGATTTCCCATCCTTAAAAGAAAAGGGTACGGCTCTGGGTATCGTGAACTATATGTTCTCAATTGTCTTTCCTAGAACAAGACGGAACTGTAAGCCAAGTAACGTACAAGTTAAGGATGTAGTTTGGGGTATACCCCAAAGTCAAGAAAAGAAAACGGTTTTTTAATTGAAAAGAGATCTTTTACAATTTAAGTGTTAAAAAGTACATAGGTATTCTTTAAATTCATGTCTGCTGGGTATAAATTGTATTGAATTGGTGAGGACAAGCAGGAATTTGTGGGAGACCCTGATCAATTAATAGATCAAGCGTCGTAAGTGGGGTTGATTAGAGTTCGGTCACATTCTCCGGAGGGATTCTGATCACATTCCTAAACAGGCCATGGACTGGAATCCTCAAGGGAAAAGGAAGCGTGGCCGTCCCCGACAAATCTGGTGACGCAGCCGTGTTGGCAGAACCAACGAGTATCGGAATGAAGAGTGAAGCTCAAAACCACTCGCGATAGAGGACTACTGTGGACACACTAAGTAATTTGAAGTGGGTGATTCCCACTTCAAATTGGTGGTGGTGGTGCTTCTCTGGATGCGAGAAGCACCAACAGAGGACATTTTTCTCGGCTTGATAAAGTGTGCTTTGATTCCAAATCCTCCCAAAAGCTTGCATATAACAAAGTTCCAAACCAAGTTATGATTTTGTAAACTACCCTCGAGTTCTGTTTTCCAGATAATTAGTATTCCCAATAGTGTAGCAGACTAATTATTGGGAGAGTTGTATATAATTGTATAGTGGTACAACCCTATCTGAAGCTAAGTGCATTATGCTGAGTGCACAGAGCAACTGTACACTATTAAATTAACTTTGCCTGGCTTTTGGTCCAGAATTTAGTATTTGATTTTATACGTATTTACAACTGAATGTAACTACTATATAAATATATATGTCGTGGCCATAACATAGAATTGATCACTATATGATGTGGCCTACCATTTCATGAAATGGTTGTATTTCATGAAATGGAAAATACCCGCTGCCCACATCATGGTATGGTCTGGCCAGATCAATGAATAACTCGGCGTTTGTTAATATCAGAAGCTACACATGGCAACTTCATGATATGGTCAAACATTGGTGATCATATCGTATAACAGTTACATTATACATCTTTAGAGGCGGTAATATCGTTCTGTTTTTGTGATGTATTATGGCGGCGGACAATTATTCCGACAAAAAGCTAATAATAATGCGCCAGCTGAAGAAAGAAATGTACTTCATGATGAGGCACAGATTAGTTCAGGTTAGGTTTGACGGAACTTGGGGCACCCCGACACGGATACGAAAGGTTCGTATGGGATGGCGGGAGCTAGACTGAGCTATCGAAGCAAGCGAACTTAGCTCCCGTCATACTATTCATGATACTCGTATGTTCCTTTAAGCCCTGCAGATAGAAATAGGAACCCCGCTACGCGGGGTCTATTGCCTAAGTAAGGTTTGAAGTTGTCATTTCATGTGTGGCCAGGCATTTCATGATGTGGCCAAATGTGGATTGATGATACCTATATCATCAAACAACACTATGGGGAAGTCCTTATAATTTTCTTCAGTTTGTGATAGACACTGTAAAGACGGGAGTGGTTTTAAGCTTGCTAAAAATTTCGATCTTCTCGATGCTCGTTGAATAACGTCGAGATCCGAATACACAACGATTTGCTAGAAAATTAATTCGTGAGTTTAAATTAATTTTGTGTGCGGTAATTTGAGTGAGTTTTACAAAATAGTACCTACAGTAAATATTGATATCCTTAATTGTCATTCGAGCCATCATTCATACAGGTAATTAAAGTTTTTAATTACTTGCAACACCAATTGTTGAAACAGAACATGAAATTATTATTCACTGCGTCCCAAAAGTGATTCATAATTAAAATTCACCGAAGTTCTGTGTGAAACATTGACAGCGAAAACATATCGTTATTGAACAAAGTAAATGAAAAAACTCTACTATTGGGAAATGAAAACATTGAAAATATCATTTACATAGGCCTCTCTGGCGAAAATAAACTGTCCAACTTTATATTGAAAATGTTTTTTGACAATATACCATCAATTATAAAGAAAAAGTGAATTATTCTCGCATTGGATATTAATTCACTTACATTTCTTGACGGAGGCGGGAGACTGGGATAATTATATGCCACTTTAATATTATATTTTTTAAAAGCACTTTTGGAGCTCGAGAATAATTTAATCATGCCATATCGAATTCTTGTTTAATATTTTGTTTGAAGGACGTCCATTTGTCTCAGTTGACATGACAAAAGAAATATGTCAATAAAAAATCCTGAGCAGCCAATTTTACGATTCGAGGTGGAGTTGGGTTGGAGGTCAGGACTTGGAACTTGTAGATAATGAAGTAAATTCTTGATTGTGTTAATCGTATTTTATGAGAGAAAAAAGATACCTAGTACGACATGTTCGTGAACGGGCGCCATCAGTGGGGACTGGGGGCCTACCACAACCTCTTAAAACAATATTATTTTAATATTACTTTGTAATTTCTGTTGTTGCATTTTCAACTCTCGGCGCTGATCCGAGAGTTGAAAATGCAACAACAGAAATTACAAAGTAATATTAAAATAATATTGTTTTAAGAGGTTGTGGTAGGCCCCCTGGTCATCTCTTAGCTATCACTGGTTTATTGTAATATTTGATACTTAGAATTATTTTTTCCTTTTTTTTACACTGTTCTCAAACATAGATGCAACAAGTAACAATGTAACCAGGATTTTTGTAAAACATAAAATGGTTTAAAAGAGTGTCCGTGGAGTTTCTTGCACGTTTTTCTCCATAGAGATCTACGGTTTGGAACGTGCAAATACCTTCATGTTTTTGACTTCGACAATTCAAAAGTACCTGTAAAATAATGGTTTATTTGAAATGAATGCTTTGATTTTGACTCGTTTTTTAAGACAAGTATTGTAAAAATCTTTCAGAGAAATGAATCAATGAGTTGCATTGAAGATTTGATAGGTATAAGAAACCAGAAAAATAACGTTTTTTAAATTCAAAATAAGTTGGATCTTGATATAAGGATTGATAAAAGTAGGAAATTGCGAAAGTTTGCGTTAAAATTTTGTCATCATCGAAAATATCTTTGTATAACTTTTTTTTATGGAAAGTTTGTTGATTTATTTTTACGGTTCGTTACATTTTTCGCGTGAGCGATACATTCCATTTTGTAAGAATCGTGGTAAAAACTTAGTATCGTTTTGATTTCCGATTAAGGTGGAAGCGCCAGGGTAGCCCACGAAATTCAATTTTTTTTACGTTTTTGCAATTTGCAGGTCAGTGTCAGGTTGTATGGTGGTCAAAATGATTGGCGGCCGTAGCAAGAATATATTTATATAATTATAATCATTAAAATCATCAATACAACTCTTTCAGTTAGAATTGATGACAAATGTATTATTTCATGAAATCATTGGGCTTTAGTTTCTTATATTTTCCACAGCTTAAAACTAGGACTCCTTTCTTTTACCGAGCCTTAGATGCTTGTTTCCGAAGTTTTCCAGTAAATATTAAGTATTTTATGTATCTTACAAATTGACAAAGTTATCATGTTGCTTGTTATTAGTTTTGGGAAAACAAACTTGAAGTGCAGATCCTATTATCGAGCCGAAACTGATATTTGTTTCAAACAACTATACTTTCTAAATACTGAAGCCTAGCTGAAAGTTTGAGACAAACAATAATTTTGTATGTAATTATGGAAGAAATACTCATTTTTTGTTGAGTATAAATGGAAACACTTTAATAGATTATTTCGTCGACTTATTCCTCACCTGGCAGGTGCGACGTTACAATGAGACAATGTCTTTCATAGCAATTATTTAACTTATCATCGTTGTTGCATTGTCGCATCAGTCACAGATATCTGCTGGGGCCTTTAATAGCTTTGATTATTATGGGTCATTTAAGTGATAAATTATATTTATTTTGTAAGTAGGTTGAACATGCACTTTTACACGTCAAGGTTTTATTAGTCATTTTTAAACTAGATTAGGCCGGTGTTTCCTAGCTGATAACCCTGAGAAGAATTAAATGTACTGATCATATAATGTGAGAACCATGTAGGTTAATGTCTGAGGTGGTATTTTGAGGAAAGTGCCACAAAGATTTGAGTGGACCGTCCAGGCAGTGTAAATATTTGATAATTATCGTATAGCTCAAACTTAGAACTTTAAGGAGCTCAGCGATTTGACGAACAATACCAAAGTAAAGACCTCCAAATCCGAGGATACCTACGTCACTGATTTATGAAATTCGACATTAAAATTCGGGATTGGAGCAGATTCGAGTTTGCGTGCGAGAAGAGATGTTTTTTTTTGTTAAAAGTTTTCTTCCTATAGGTATTTATGTTTTATCTTGGTGTACAATAAAGTATACAACGTGTTACAGAATTCACGTAATACCTGAAAAGGGGTCATTGTAGGTAGGTACCTACTCAAATTATTATGAACTACTTTTACTATGAAACCCAAAAATGCAAAAAAAAACACATTACATGTTGAGAATCAAGGAAATTGCATTTATTGGCACAATAAAAAACACCTTACAAACAGAAAATATAATACTATGTAAAAATAAAAATACAATATTGCACCAAAAGGGCCTCAGCTCAGCATAATGTCAGGTGGCAACACTAGGTAATATCAAATAACGCTGATTTTCAGCTGCAGCCCACGGGTGCCACACGTTCGAACGCGCAGTAGAAAATAAAAGAAAAGAAGTGTAGGTGCTTGTGAACATGGTTGGGGATTCTGTTCGTAAGAGTTACCGCGGCCCTGGAAAGCCAAGGGCACTAGAAGGAGCACGGATATTTTAGTCAGTAAGAGTCTGACACTCCCTCTCGCTCCACCCAGAGCAGAAGGGGTCATTTGATGATTTCCCATCCAGAAAAAAAGAAAAGGTGCTTGTAAATATAATAAACAGTACCTACACGTATTTTTTAATATATTCATTTCAGATGTAATAACAAGAATTAATAGGCTCAAAGCATTAAATCCATATATTTCGCTCCTCCCCCCGACATTTCTATGAGTTTAGGGTAACAGCGCCGATTTATGGCACACTTAGGGAACACGGAACCTTGAAAATGTATTCTCCTTTGTTTCAAGCATTGGAAGTTATTTGGTTAAGAGTTCTCTCAAGGAAATGAATATTTTTAGCTGCAATTTAACTTTTTATCTGGTTTGTTTATCTACCTTTTTGGTTCTTTGTTAAGTTTAATTTTTAGTGTATCTTTATGGTAAATTGGATAGGTATACGTTGAAATCGTAAAACGTTTTATTCGTTCTATATAATTCAACTCAGTTAACTCTAAATTCTCTAATCAAAGTAACTATCAGTGATTACAATATTGTCCAAAAGTTAAAAAATGAGATTGACTTTCAATACCAAATTGTCACGTGGCCATCCCAATAAGAAGACTTTTTGAATGTCATTAATAGGACGTCACTTTCTATCTACTGTTAGCATACACAATAATCGACTATTAAGTTTATTTAATTTCTGGGTTGCAACACTGTTATTTTTAGTATCGAATACATTTTTTTTATTTGTGGCAACCCATAGAATACGTTTGTAATAAAAGACCGCGCTACGTTTGAATTGCCCCTATTCGACGTTGAGCTACAGACGACAAAGGAGGACTCGAGTCACAAGTTGTGTTTGTAGTAAGTACCTACAGTAATAATAAAAGTGATTGGACAAGTATTCCTGTGTACTTTCTTTCAATTCAGAAGTGGGATAAAGTGTATCTACGTGCCTGATGTTGCGGTATCCTGGACAAAAGGTCAGAAATCAATGCATTACTTCTGTGATTTGATGGCAAACGTGTTGCGTTTATAAAACAGTGGCTGTTTGCAACGGCAAACAAGAAGCAAATGTTTAAAACAATAACAGTTTACAGTGATCATTGGAAAATAGGTGAACCAAGTAGTGAATTATTTGTGGATTAAAAAAAAAATGTAAATATAAAACCATCACATTTCAATACAGACGATTTTGTGTTTTGATAATAATTGGCTATTGTAGGGTATAAAGTGTACCTACTTGATTACTGATATATAATCAAATAGTCGCTGATAGAAGCGGTTACATTATTTGAATAACTTGAACGTGTCCGTTATTCTCTGTTCTTTGTATCACCGTACATATTTAACATATTAATACTGTAATATTAAACGTTAAAAACGTCTAAAACGTTTTTAATTAATTATACTTGCCGTTGCAAAAAATTTCATATCCTTCCACTTTACGAAAGGCGTAAAATATTAGACCTTGTCTTTCTTTTCAAAATTGCTAATGGAACAACTGGTGTTACTGAGTTGCTACATAAAATCGGGCTGCGAGTGCCGTCTGTGTTCTTACGTAGACCTCATTTATTGCACACTCCAGTGGCAGCCACTACGTACAGACGGAACTCGTACATGGTGAGAGCGTGTCGTATGTACAACGCAACCTGCCGGGAAGCTGATATCGACATTTTCAATACTAGTGTTGCTAAATTGAAGAAAATTTTGTCAAATAGCTTCTTCGAGCATAAATAGTACTGTTTTTGTTTCGTGTATTTAGTATCTATTTTCTGTTTTATAGAATATTACTGCATGTGGAAACTTTTAATTGGCCATATTTTGTTTTAAACTATTACTTACTGTTTCTGTTTAGCTGTAAGTTTTCCTAAGATAAATAAAATAAAATAAAATAAAATAAAATATTGCTTTAACTTATTGTTACTGTATATAGATCTGTTTATCTTTTATTTTTGAATCACTCAAAATCATTTGCTGTGCTAATGGGTAACTCTAAGCGAAGGCGGCGTAACTCAAGTAGCGATAGTTCATCTACGAGTTTTAGTGATAGTGATGATCACCACCGTAGGTCACGGTATAATAAAAGGCGTCGTGATAAAAAGCATAGTAGTAGTCATAGGCATAGTAAGAGAAGTAGGAAACAGCAAAAGCATTCAAAACGTCATAGCCCTGATCGTGAGTCTACTAAAACTCCACCGTTAAGTTCTTCAACACAATTACGTGCAGACACTAATCAGACTACTGCTGATTTAAACAATGTTCCAGTAACTACTCATACCAATAATTCCATCGGTAATTCAGCGCCGCTAGCAGCCCCCAATTTTTGGGCTCAAAATAACTTTCCTGTCGCATTTAGTGTGGTACCTGAATTTGACCCAAGTGATAACAGTCAAACAATTGAAAATTGGATTAACAAGGTCAGCGAATGTGCGCAGATTTACTCTTGGAATGATCGTCAAATATGTCACTATGCACTTCCCAAATTAAGTGGTTTAGCCAAAAAATGGTACCAGGGTTTACCCTCGGTGCTATTTAGTTGGACTGAGTGGATTCAAAAACTAAAACACTCTTTTCCTTCTAACGAAAATTATGGAGATCTGTTGACGTCAATGTTAAAGATTAGATGTAAGTTTGGTCAGTCGTTAGAACATTATTATTATGACAAAATGGCACTCATAAATAAATGCGAAATAACCGGCATGAAGGCAGTTGGCTGTCTTATACATGGTATTGACGACAAATTCGTACGAATGGGAGCAGGGGCTTGCATGTTTAATGAACCGGAACAAATTCTGAACTATTTGCGCACAGTATCTCAACACGAAAATTCTAACTTCCGAAACCGGAACAATGCGCCAACAAAGACTTTCAATAAATTATCAAATGAACAAACTCAAACCAATGGGACTAATAATAATATTCGATGTTTTAATTGCAATGAAGTAGGGCACATAAGTTTAAAATGTAACAAGCCCATCAAACGATGTAACTTTTGTTCAAAATTAGGACATGACGCTAAGGACTGTCGTAAAAGAAATACAAATAACAGTAACGATTTAATTAAAGTTAATAATGAGACTGATCAAAATAAAGCAATCTTGTGTATTACTAATAGTGAATCCACTAACTCAAAATATTACAAAGATGTTAAAATAAACAACGTTATCTTACAAGGATACGTTGATCTCGGTAGTAAATGTACTCTTATACGAGAATCGAATGCGAAGACATTAGTCGATGTTTGGGATTTCGATAATTTGCCCATTTTACAGGGATTCGGAAATTCCGCTGTAAAACCAATAGGCAAGTTTATAGCTGTCTTAGAAATTGGTTCAGTTAAAGCAGAAACCGAAGTTCTAGTCGTACATGATCATTATTTACAGATATCAATTTTAGTTGGTCAGTCGTTTACGGAAAAATCAAACGTAATTATTTTAAAAACAACAGATGAACTAATATTTATACATACACCAGATTTTGATGATGATATTTCCAATACTATAAAAGTACACGCAGATGGTGACAAAATTATAAAAACAAAAACTGTGATGCCAATAGATGCTTTTACCAATGATACGTATAGTGGCGGTTTGTTGGTACAATATAGCCTTCGTACTTTACCGCATAATGAATATGCTGTTTTGTCTGGCCTTTTTGAGTTTAAAGCGGGTAAAGGATATTTAATGCTAGCAAATTTATCACAAAACGATTTAAAGATTAATAAAGGAACTTTATTAGTTCGGGGTCAACAATATCAAGAAGTAAATAGGGAATATATAGGCTTAACAACGGAAACTAAGAATTATCAAGATTTACCTTTATCAGATATAAAAATTAGTACTTTAGTGAGTGAAGAACAAAAACAAAAATTAATTGATTTATTAAAAAAGTACAGGGATTGCTTTGCAATGAACTTAGCGGAGTTAGGCAAGACTAATCTGGCAAAAATGGAAATTACAGTAACAGATAATAGACCAGTAGTATACAATCCATATAGAATATCACATAGTGAGCGTGACCACTTAAATACAATTATTGAGGAATTATTAGAGAATGGTATAATTCGCGAAAGCTCTTCAGATTATTCAAGTCCTGTTATCCTAGTGAGTAAGAAGAATGGGGATAAGCGGCTATGCATTGACTATAGATCTCTAAATAGAAAAACTTTAAAAGATAAATATCCGTTGCCTCGCATCGAAGATCAATTAGATCGATTAGGGGGTAATAAATTCTTCATAAGCCTTGATCTTACTTCAGGCTACTACCAGGTACCGATGAGTGAGGCCAGTAAGCGATTTACTGCGTTTGTGACGCCGGATGGTTTATATGAGTTTGAAAGGATGCCCTTTGGATTAGCTAATGCTCCTAGTGTTTTTCAAAGGACTATTAACTGTATGCTAAAGGGAAAGCAAAATTTAGCTTTGGCCTATATGGATGATCTATTAGTGACATCACGTTCAATTGAAGAGGGTTTGGATAAGCTGGAAAAGGTTTTTCAATTATTGAGGTCTGCTCATCTTACACTAAACCTTAAAAAGTGTGATTTCTTTCAGACTCGTATAAATTATTTGGGCTACGAAATTAGTTCTGATGGCATCCGACCTGGGACAGCAAAAATTCAAGCTGTAATCGATTTCCCAGTGCCTAAAAACGTTCACGAGGTTCGGCAGTTTGTTGGCCTCACCAGTTATTTTCGAAGGTTTATTCAAAATTATTCTACCTTAGCAAAACCTCTAACGATTCTTACTAAGAAAAATGTTCCATGGCGTTTTAATGAACCTCAAATAAAAGCATTCCATGAATTAAAAAGTAAGTTGACGTCACGACCTGTTTTGGCATTATATGACCCTGAAGCCGAGTTAGAAATTCACACGGACGCTAGTAAAATTGGTATTGGAGCAATCTTGCTGCAACATGTAAATTCGGATAAAGTCTTTCATCCTATAGCTTATTATAGTCGTCAAACGACACTAGACGAGAGTAAACTACACTCTTATGAATTAGAGACTTTGGCGGTAGTTTGTGCTTTGAATAAGTTTAGAGTTTATGTTCTGGGGAAACAGTTCAAAGTTGTCACCGATTGTGCCGCCATACGCAGCACTATGACTAAAAAGGACCTGATACCAAGAGTTGCGCGTTGGTACATGTCAATGCAGGAGTATGATATTACGGTAGAACATCGCAATGGTAGCAAGATGAGTCATGTTGATGCACTGTCACGCAACCCAGGTAATCCTGAACTTCATAACGAAGTAAAAGTTGTTGACGTTTTAGCAATAGATGACGATGCGTGGTTGCGCACAGTGCAGGAACAGGACTCGGAGATACAAAGGATAATTAATATCCTAAACGATCCAGAGACAAAAGACATAGTCGAGATTCATAGTAACTATACGGTTAAAAATGGTCGTTTGTACAGGGTAACTAATGACAAAGATGATATTGTCAATTTAAAGTGGGTAGTTCCAAAATCAGTGAGGTGGCAAATTGTTCGTATGAATCACGACGATGTCGGCCATTTCGGTTTTGATAAGACCTACAATAGAATTAATCAGATTTACTGGTTTAAAAAAAATGAGGCGTTTTATTAAAAAGTATTGTAACTCTTGTCTAAACTGTGCCCATAATAAGTTGCCAGCTGGAGCTAAAGAGGGGGAGCTTCACCCAATTCCAAAAGGTAATAAACCATTTGATACGCTTCATACTGATCACTGTGGTCCCTTTCCTATCAGTAAAAAGAAAAATTGTCACATATTAGTGGTCATTGATGCCTTCACAAAATATATTTATATAAAGCCAGTTAAAAATGTCAAAAGTCGTACTAGTGTTCAGGTTTTTACAGAATATTTTTCGCTATTTGGAGTACCACGTCGTCTAATATCAGACCGCGGCACTAGCTTTACAAGCAAAGAGTTTACAGATTTTATGAATAAAAGAGGTGTTAAACATATTTTAAATGCGGTCGCCTCTCCTAGGGCCAATGGCCAAGTCGAAAGATACAATCGGACTATTGTTGATGCAATAACGGCCGCTAATCACAACAAACAAGAAAATGAGTGGGATTTGTGTATACCTCAAATACAGTGGTCTTTGAATAATACGGTAAACAAGTCCACAGGTCGTACTCCTGCTGAAATGTTGTTTGGAATTCAAACCACAGGCGTTTCAGATGGTTTCATGAATCCACTTGTCTCTGAATCTCATACCCCTTTAGATCGTGATGAAATTAGATCAGATGCAGACTTTCGGATTCGAATAGGTCAACAAGTTCAGAAAGAGCGTTTTGATAAGTCGCATAAAAAACCAACCGAATACAAAGTAGGCGATTTAGTCCGTGTCGAAAAAGATATTCGTACGAACCCCGGACACAGTCGTAAATTAATACCAAAATGTGTAGGGCCGTATAGAATTTCTAAAATTATAGGTAATGATCGCTACGAAATAGAAGACACTCCTATAACTAGGAAGGAAGGTTCTAAACCATATAGGTCAGTTTATGCCGTTGACAAGTTACACCCTTGGCTTGTTTTTAATCATGATGCGATATCGAGTGATTCAGAATAAGAAAAAAAAAGTCATTACATAACAGTACATAGTAATAGAATGGATATTATAATAATTTGAAGTGAAGTAACACTTAAGATTTGTTTATGATACTGGTAACGATAACTGTGATTATTTTATGAAAATTAAGTACTCGTAGACAGAATTTATTTTTAGTGAGAAAACTGTACCGTTATTAATATTATTTTTGAAGCGATAATGAGTTGCATCTCATGTACCAGAAGTGATAAAAAGTTTAGTAGTGATGACCTATTAGCGAGTTAATTTGTTATAAATACAGTGAGTTTTTAGCAAGTAAACTGAGAAAGAGATTATGAAGATAATTATGAGAAATTATGTAAGCTATGAAGAGTGAGTCGATGCAAGTGAGAGTGCTTGTACTCGATGTTTAGTAATAAGAGTGAGTCGATACAAGTGAGAGTGCTTGTACTCGATGTTTAGTTATAAGAGTGAGCCGATGCAAGTGAGAGTGCTTGTACTCGATGTTTAGTTATAAGAGTGAGTCGATACAAGTGAGAGTGCTTGTACTCGATGTTTAGTTATAAGAGTGAGTCGATACAAGTGAGAGTGCTTGTACTCGATGTTTAGTTATAAGAGTGAGTCGATACAAGTGAGAGTGCTTGTACTCGATGTTTAGTTATAAGAGTGAGTCGATACAAGTGAGAGTGCTTGTACTCGATGTTTAGTTATAAGAGTGAGTCGATACAAGTGAGAGTGCTTGTACACGATGTTTAGTTTTGTAAAAGCGAACGTGTTTGAAGTCTACGTAATTAATTTAAGAGTGAATGAGTACTGATTTAATGGATCTTATAATATTAATTTTCTATAATGCTTTACTTTCTCTGTTTAATTTTTATTTGTTAAACGCGAGGCCGCGTTTGTCGTCAGGATTAGCCGAATGTTAGCATACACAATAATCGACTATTAAGTTTATTTAATTTCTGGGTTGCAACACTGTTATTTTTAGTATCGAATACATTTTTTTTATTTGTGGCAACCCATAGAATACGTTTGTAATAAAAGACCGCGCTACGTTTGAATTGCCCCTATTCGACGTTGAGCTACAGACGACAAAGGAGGACTCGAGTCACAAGTTGTGTTTGTAGTAAGTACCTACAGTAATAATAAAAGTGATTGGACAAGTATTCCTGTGTACTTTCTTTCACTACAAGGGACTTGATATACAAAGCGGACAGGGCACGTATGTCACCGTGATAAATACCGACGAAATAATTTATTAAGTTTTATCAAATCAAGCGTAAGGCCTATCAAAGTCTGGAAAAAAATCGTTATAATTGAGAGCTTATTTGATTATTTTTGATAATAAATAATCATTGCTAAGTTATTTTTTTCTAGTTTGACTTCATGCCTTTTGGCTATGCTATACTTTTAATGTTGCCATGTAATATAAATCTTAGTCAAGTTACATAATTTTTTTGGTTTTACGTATTGCATTAATATACTTACATAAGAAATACATTTCTGCATCAGAATATAAATGTTAAAATTAAAATGATTGTGCTAAGAATATAGCGGTCATAATTTTTTTAAAACGACATCGTAGTAACACCCAACAGCTGTCAAAATGTCAAGTCAATCCCTTATATTTTGACATTTCGACAATCACCATCGCTAATAGAATAGCAATTTGTGTATAGAACCTCTGGAGCTACGTCAAAAAACTAACGCATGTCATGGTCATAGTCAGCTTTCGTCACAATATTATAATTATTCTGAAAGTTACTCTGTCTGTATGTTTATATATAACTCTTCACGTCTTAAGGCTCTACACAGGCGCGTTATTATCGGTCGATAATACCGGCCGGATGCGCTATTGCGATAATGCGTCCCGATTTCTTGTACACAACTGCGTTTTCATCGTCCGATAATTCTATTTCGTATTCGTGTTTTTGGCAGCTTGGAGAGCTTTTATTGTAGGTATTTGGTTTAAACTTGGCGCACATGTAGACCATGTACTACGGCGCGTTGTGATCTACGCGCGCTTCAAAGAGATGTCAGTATAGTAGTCGGGGCCCGCTAGGGCCAGAGCCTGCTAGAGTTGCCTGCCAGGTCCGCAAAGAGCATTTGGAGGAACATGGATGGGTTTTAGTCAGTAAGAGACTGACACTCCCTTCCGCTCCACCCAGAGCAGGCCCAGAGTCATTTGATGATTTTCCATCGTTAGAAATAAAAAGTCTATGTCCTATAATAACACATAGGACACGTTTTTATCCCTGGAGTGTAATCCCTTGGTATAATTTCCGAGCTTCACGCTAGCGAAACTGCTAGCAAAAGTTTTAAATAAAAGAATCCAGCCCAATTTATCCAACAACATGTAGTAAAGACTTCGAACATTTTAAGCAAAATACAAATAATTTATCGGCCATTCATAATGGCAGTTCCAGCAGCTGTGAAAGCGATGATCGGCGCAGCTGGCACATCGACGCGAGCCATTAGCGCCTATTACTAGATCATCGATCGTCGAACAACTTGCGATGTATGTATGTAGAGCTTTTGTAATACTTATTGGGCTATTTTTGGAGTACCTAAAGGCAGTGAAAGTATTGTAAGTCAACTTCATCCATACTTATCTTGTAGGTATGTATTTATCTAAAAATAACTGCGTTTGTCTGTCTGTTTATCCCGGGAGTGGTAGGGGCTAAATAAAGGGGTTCGAACATTTTACTATGGGAGTTAGCATAGCCCCCCCCTTTTTTTTTTTTTTTTAGATGATGGGAAATCATCAAATGACCCCTCCCGCTCTGGGTGGAGCGGCAGGGAGTGTCAGACTTTTACTGACTAAAACCCACCCTTAGTCCTCCTAGTGCCTTTCTTTCCAGGGCCGCGGTAACTCTTTCGAACATATTCCGTAACCCTGGCAGGCTCTGGCCCTGGCGGGCCCCGTCTCCGTTGCTGACTGCTCTTTCCGGCGCGTTTGGAGTGAAACGCGCCGTCGACTCTAGCCTGATCTGAGGACAGCGAGCTACCCATTGCTCGCTGTCTGCAGGCGTCAATCACTGCGCCTTGCTCAGGAGCGTCAGTTCCCTAGAGGCGCAGCGACTAACATTCGTCTGGAGGAGGCGAAATGGGGCCATTACTGGCACTCCATTCCAGCCCCCTCCCGAGCAGTTGGTTTGATATTTAGTAACCGTTAATATAAAATATACACTATTATTTTGCGAAGTTCTTGATAAAGTGGCTTTCTCGAATTCTTATTTAACTGTCTCCAATAAATGATTAAATGAAGCACATAATTAAGTCATTTTTAATGACAGTCATGATTGTCACATGGTGACATAGCCAACATGTTCCTAACATTTTTTTGTTTGTTGAAGTATCCTCTATATGCTTATTAGATCGTGAGCCGAAAATTTGAAAAAATAAAACAAAATGGCGGCGAGGGGACCGCCTATGCCACAAAGGTTCGATCCCCTTAGCTAAATAGCCGTCATTGACTTGCCTACATTAATTGTCATTCATTATTTCAAAAACGGAAGATATAGACGTAAAGCTGTCCTAAACATAATAATATCGTGATCCTTTACATTTTTCCGTATGTAAAACGCATTTTTTAACCAACTTAATCACAGAAATTCAAACAATGAAATATTTTACGGTGACTAGATACAGTTCATATAGATCAAAACGTAACCGAACTTTAGAGCCGTTACAGATTTAATCAACGTAAATTGGGGCGGCCATACACTGACTATTTGCGCCGAAAACACGCATCGATATACGGTGTAGAATGGCGTATAATCTAGTTACTGCTCGAATAACAACTTATTTAGAAAGGGCTTCGAAAACAGCGGCTGTTGAGAAGAGGCGGAAAGGAAAGAAAGAAACATAAATGGAGAACTGTTGCTGTCTCGACATCATTTAGCAGATTTTAAAATTAAATTAAATCCATGCGTCAAAGAATTCCGTGTCGTTGGGATTGCCATACTTCGGGCATTATTAACGTGTAACAGAATCATTTAAGTACTTATTACTAGGTTTTCCCGCGGCTTCGTGCACGTTAAAATAGAAAAAAGTATAATATACTTAAATAAAGACTTTTATTTATTTAGCGAAAGGAGGCTTCAGTTAATAAAAGCAAGTCTTAGCAGTCATTAAGTCAAAGTAATAATAAATCATTCACTGAATAAGTAGCAACTAAATTAATAATATCTACCTAGACACTTCGTAATTACTCCCCTAAGGCCCGTTTCTAAACTCTAAACGGTCTTATAGGATCAAACTTTCACTGAACAACCCTTGAAATTAATCTAGCACATACGTCACAGTATATTCAACGTTGTGTCTTTTGAATAAGGGTTAAAGTCGCGTGCATTGTGCGGTAATACGGTTGTATCAATGTTTGTCTCGAAGTCATTCAAAAATCAACGGGCTTGCAAACACGGGAGTAAAGCCAGTGCGGATCGGTTGATATTCCCGTAAATGTGGATTGCAATTTTTTGTACTAAGTATCTGAAACATTGTGAATATTTTCTTTGACGTCAGTTTTGACTGATGTTATAATACCACGTGTAACAGAATAAACGCAATACCTCTTAAGGGATCATTGTACGCATCATTATGAACAACTTTTACTATGGGACCAATACTGAAATCGCCAAAAAAAATATCGACTGCTCCATACATTTCTGTGCGCATAACTCAACAGAATGTACTGAACTGCTGATTTTTTTTTGCCGCAGTTATGTATTTTGCCTTCGGCATAATACATAACTGCGAGCGTTTTTAAACTGACGATGTCGTATGTAAACCGCGGAATCATACAAATTGTCTGCGACGGATATAAGTACTGTTAAGTGATACATTCTGCCGGCAAACTGTTTGTAAGAGAAACTAGAGTTGTAATGTTGTCAGAATCGTAGCATTTTTCCACAACAAAAGACCGGTTTTCGGTTTTTTTTTTTAAATAAATTTAAAAAAAGTCTGACTTGTAAAAATAAAAATATCGTTTATCATTTACCAGGCGGTTGGGTAGTCAATTTGACAACCCACATACAATTCCATTTTTAATTGAAATAGGATATTCTCCTGAAAAAGTACCTAACTGAAGTAAGTAGGTACTAAAGTACCAAATTTAAATGCAAAAAAAAAACAAAAAACATCGCCCCTACATTTTTATGTAAAAATGTCATGTTAATAAACAGGAAGGGGAAGAAATTCATAAAACGTATAATGGCGTATCATTCATAATAATATCTTAAATGTTGAAGTTAATGTGTTTGTCTGTTGTTTTCACAGCGAAAAAGAATTTAAGTGCTTTTGCACTTTTTTTCTTAGTTTCCAGCCTTCGCCCAGATTCTCTAACGCAAAATGATCACATTATTTTGTGACAAATTGTCAAACGCTAATCAAAATGTGATTGAATGAGAATTCAACAGGTAAAAACATCACTGGCGTGTAATTTACGAGGGTCGATATTTAAAAAAAATGGACAAAAAATATCGATCCGTTGTGTGAATAGTCGAAATGCAAGAATGTCCACGTCACGTTTCGCAAGCGCCAATCCCATATATTTTTGATATATTTGATATACGTCACTTTTGCTGATAGTATTTCACTTTATCTTTAGCCTTTAGAAGGCCTTTTGGACCTACAAACGAAGTCGCGTTCATAAAGTATCTCATAAAAATCGTTTTAAAACATTCGCACAGTTCCTTCCGGGTATGAATTATTTACAGAGCATTTCTGAAAAAAATATTTTGTATCGTTCGCTTTTGTGGCCAGTGAAGCTTGAACTTGTGGCTAGGAAGTGGTTTCACTGATGAAAACTGGGTCACTATGATCATTTTAATTTTAATTACGAGTAAGTTATTAGTATGATAGTTTTATAAAACGTAATTAAACATAAAACTGGTTAATAGGATGTGGTAATTGCTGGGCATGTATGCATTAAGGTTGGGTTTTACGAGCCTGTGGGCTGAAACGCCACCTTTTTTTGTGGAAGGGAAATCATCAAATGACTCCTGCCGCTCTGGGTGGAGCGGGAGGGAGTGTCAGACTCTTACTGACTAAAACCCATCCGTGCTCCTCGTAGTGCCTTTTGCTTTCCAGGGCCGCGGTAACTCTTTCGAAAAAAATCCGCAACCCTGGCTGAAACGCCACCTTCGCCCGCGACCCCGTGTTAAAAAAAAAATAGTTTTCTGTAAGATTCGTTACATAACTCTTTTTTTATTAAAAGATTTTGTTTTTATGAAATATTATTATGCAGATTCAACTTGCAGATTTAAAGTCGGAAATTATCGCAAGGGAGCGTGCTCCCGAGATAAAAAAATATCTGTAAACTCAAATCTCCATCGCCCAATAGAAAATTGTTTTTATTAATGTTTGTCCTGTTCTTATTATGAGGTGTACAATAAAGTACACAGTAAATAAATAAATCTCTATACCTGCAATTTTTTTTTTACGCGACTTAGGTCTGAGATCGTAGCAAACAAACAGTGAGAAAGAGTAACTTTCTCTTATAATGTAAAAGTAGGTGCACATGATAATATAAAAACATTGTCAAAACTTGATCGATCATCATCTGCCTAGCCTCTTCCCAACTATATTGGGGTCGGCTCCCAGTCAAACTGGATTCAGCTGAATACCTACCATTATTTAAGATAAACTTTAAGATCGATGATCACTTTGTAATCGATATTTAACGCGAGTTAATCAACTCTTTGAACTTCTCATACTTTTGAGCTTAGTTTAAAATCGATAAAAACTTTGTCGCTGAACAGTAAGTAACAGTTAAATAGTTTATCGCTTGCAACTCCTTCAACTTGTATCTAAGTTTTAATATATTGTGAAGCAAGAAACAAGGAGCATTTTAAACTAACACTGTTGAAGATAAGTTACTGCCTATTGATGTTTACTAAGCTTGTGCTTCTAGACTTTTGAACGTGCAGTGCGATTCTGTAAACACGTCGAAGTGAAAACTTAGCCGAAGTGACGACAAGTGAGCTATCAAACCATACAAATAAGGTGAAAATACAGCTCACTTGACGTTCACTCCACCTACCTGAGTGTACATGCTCTTTGATCTGCACCTTTATCCAAAAAGTACAGCTCTTAAAAAATACGCACCACGTATCTACTAATCATGATCTATCTCGTCTGTCTAACCTTCTCACGAATAAATTGACCTAAACAACTCAGTTAATCAGTCTTTTAGGCTTCTACCCGTTAAGATACAATATTTATTATTTCCACTTAATAAATAATTATACAGAATATGAAAGAAGTTCCGTATGGTGTCGGATGTAAAAGAATAACACCATGCCATCACTTCCCGTGGGTATCGTAAGAAGCGACTAAGGGACTCACCAGAGAATGGGCAGTAGCATTATCTGTACATTGCAATTGCTACACTGCGATCGCCAACCCACCTGCTAAGAGTGGCGTTTACAGCAAACCCCCCCTTTCGAGGCCTATGTCCAGTAGTGAACGTTTTTCGGCTGATATGATTATGATGATGAATATGATAGAAGTACAAATGACAGCCGGGACCAATGACATATACATTCCGAGGTAATGCACATACAACACTGGTTCACAGAAAAAAAAGAAAAAAGAACCCTTATTTAATTAATTTAGGGTATGAATTTTGCATATAATTTTGTATAAAGCTTCTTCAAAATCCCATCGGGCGCTCAACATCTAACAAACACATTGCAGCACAAAAGGTGATCCATATTTAATATCAGCTGCATGATAATAGGAGCTAACCAAGAGCGCCCCGTGAATACATCAGACTCGAGAGCTATCGAATATTCACAACAGCCTGTATTTCTAAGCCAAGAATAGGAGCTCTTAGCGGGGGTTAGAGGTGACTAAGAGATTATTGAAAGGGTAGCCCGGGCACGTGTCTTTTACCTGTACGTTGATAATACAGGGGGACTGGTTAAACTAGGGACTTAGCATAAATGGGATGTTTTATTCTGGCAAATAAAGATTCCATTCCATTCTATTTGAATTATCTCTGACTACTATTGGCAGAGACAGGTCTCGCAGTCCTGGCGACCAGAGGTCCTAGACAATGTGCCTTTCAATTAGCGAACGCGGCTGTCGAAATTCCAAAATGTAGAAATTTGATCACGTGACATTTCGATAGCATCTGTCAATCCCATACATTTTTGACGTATTGACAATCGCCTTCGCCACGCTACCGTTGACAGAATTTCACTTGCCTCGAGACCCTACTTGCTCGAGACCCACGCAGGGCACTCCTTGAGCGTGTGCTTTGTAGAATCCAGGGGGTCGATTCTGCTATTGCAATCGTGTCTCAATGACCGGTCAGTGATCGAGTATTTGACAACTTTGACAGTTTTTGTATGGGAAATGTGTCAAAAGTTTGACGTTATACGTCAAAAATCGATCATTGACCGGTCATTGAGACACGATTGCAATAGCAGACTCGACCCCCAGGTCGCCTCCGCAATGGCAGCAATTGGCCGTGGCCTCTCGCCTCATCCTACTCACCGAAGCAACCCTACATTTTTAACACGTGCCTTTAGCTGTACGTTGATAATATAGGAAATATAAACTAGGCTGCTGATAAACATTAGGACTTGACAAGATATTTCATTCGAAAGTATTTTATCTTATATTAAAATATATGGTAAAATAGAATAGAATTTATCTTCATTCAAGTAATAATGACTCAAAAATCATTGGAAAGGTTAAAAAGATGTAGCGGACAAAAGTATTAATAGACCTTGTATAAACATATTAATTTATAAAGAATGAAAGAAAATATGTTACAAATAATAACGTGCAGGCCAACGCGCCTTTTTGGATTATACAAATTGTCTCAAAGAAAACAGCAGTGCGATTCTGTAAACATGTCGAAGTGAACACTTGGGCGGGGCGCACGACGGGTGAGTTGTCAAACCATACAAATAAGATGGAATGATAGTTCAGTTGTCGTTCACTCCGCCTAGGTGCACACCGTGAGATGTCGACAAAATCGACCGGCTGGATTTTACTAGGATGATGTGTGATCACACTGATCACAATGTACCAGCCGGGCTCAAAGTAGGTATAATACCGACCAAGATCATATTTTTAGTATTTGGTAAAAGAATATAGTTTTTTTTTCCTTTTCTTTTAGCCTACTTTAGTCCTACTATTGGGCAAGGACCTCCCCCTTTCCTTCCATATTTCTTGGTATTATGTAGCCATACAATGACGTTTCGCCATCTTCTCTTCGGTCTATCTCGATTAGGTACGTAGGTACTGAATATTTTTGTCAAGTTGAAGTCCGTCGTTTACCTAGTCGCTATCGAAGTGTGGAGGTAAGTAAGATAGTCTTGCTGTAAACTCGGAATCTATTTGGCACAGGATTTGCAAAGTAGTGTTTACCGATAAGTTTCTTGGTAAACAAGTCTTGGTAGTAATTTTAAGAAAGCTAAGTAACAAGATGGACCGATGACCTGGTGAGGGTCGCTGGTAGCCGATGGATGCAAGATGCACAGGACCGGTTGTTGTGGCGACATTTAGGGGGAGGCCTATGTCCAGCAGAGGACGTCTTTCGGCTGATATGGTGATGATGATGATGAAGTAACAAGGCAAAATGGTACAAATCAAGTACTTATAAGATATCTTCGACCACATCATCGCTTACCGTCAGGTGAGATAGTGGTCAAGCGCGTGCCTATCATTATTAAAAAAAAAATATATGTCGTAGAATGATGGCGCTACTGTGGGACTACGGACAGCGCCATCTAACAAATTGTTTCGAAACCTTATAATCACGTGATCGGAAACGCAAGCGCGCCTACCGCTTGGACACGATCGTCGGTAGAGGGGACAGCGAGTACGGGTGGGGCTAGAGGTGGTCGCTCTAGCGCTCAGGCAGTCTCGGCTGAATGCCCAACCACGCACGTTGTCTGTTTCCTGTCTAAACTGTTGGTCTGAAGAAAGTTATTTTAATTTAAATTATCGTTCGTTCGAGTACCTGCAACAGTGTCCACATCCAAAACTATATTGGATTGTGAAGAAGTCCCGGAGCTTCGCGTCTCGGCCACCCATGACGCGACATCAGAAGTTGGGATATACCTCAAATGGCTCACTTGGAAATTCGTGACAGTGAAGTGATAGTGAAAACCGATTGCACTTTATTTTTAAAATGCAACAAACTGGTGCGCTTACCCCCAGACGCTAAAAACTCGATGTGTGTTGTGAAGTGTTGTGTAATTCGATCCGATAAACCTAAGTTCGACGCGCAATGATAGTGCGTCACCGCGGTGGTATGTTTTCTCGAGGATAAGTGTTGTTCAGTGCAGCTTATTTTCGACCTGGTGCTGAAAACCTTCGTGCCAACATGCCTGTCGTAGATCACCTATCTGGGTTTAACGCGGGACCAAATAAAAGAATATTCCATGGTCAAACTCCTATTTGTCAAGTTTTATGCGACTACCCTCATTAACCTGAACAATGAAAAATGAGTCCAGAACGGAGGCGAGCAGCTTCATAACAGCTGGCCAGGTCAAGGAGAAGTGCGTGAATGTGTGTAAGGTTCTTTAGGTCAGCCTGGTGAGTCATTTTCAGTTTGTATTTACTGTGGAGCAGGGGTGCTCGTTAGTTATCGATTTTCTACTTTGTTTTTGAGTGAAAATTTAAAAGCTACGCTCTCATGGATTACCTATGTTGGATAATTATTTTTCGCTTTATTGCTCTATGCTAAAGTGAGGTTGTAATTTTCATGTTGACCATCGCTTTACTGTAAACAGTATAGTAGTAGTTTAGGCGCTATAGCTTTGGTGTTGCTGGTTAAGCAATGGCGTTTTAAAATCATGCTAACTAAGCGGTAATATTCTGCTATCGCAATTTGAGTAATGAAGTGCAGTGCCAGTTCAGAGCTGTTGCTGTTTGGACAGTAAAAATTAAGATAATTGCAAAAGCAATATTTTGATTTATCATCACCAACCATAGTGCGTGACTTTGCCCACTGGTGGGCATAGTCCTCTTTCTTGTGTCAATGTTCTGATTAGTTTTAGATTTTGATTGACTTTGATAATGTGGTTACTACGATAACCTGTAACCATTATTTCCACCACAGCTTTGATTGGACTTGTACTCTCGCAGTGTTTCTCAGTTTCAGATATCGTATATCGGTGGATGAAGCCAGCTGGAGGCTAGCGGTTCGCATGCTGCTGTAACTGCTGAGCAGCTGCAACTCCTGAGTAGTTCTAAGCGTGGCAGGCCGAAGGTCGGCAAGCAGTTCTCAGGCTGCAATAGCCGAGCATCTTGTCAACATCTGTGTGGACAAGAGCGTTCGAGGCCGACTGGAATATCGAGTGAGTCACTTCCGTTTTATTTTGATTGTGGCTTTAAAGTGGTTCATATATCAGTTCAGTGGATGGATTGGTAGTGCTAGGTAATTTTTACATACTCGGTACAAAGCAAGTATTTGAAGAATTTCCCTTTGGCGGTAATAGTTACAACATTTTATTCAGTGCGAAAAGGTCATGTTCCGACAACATTTAGTGGTTTTAATGTCATTGTTTATAGCTTTACGAGTACAGAGAATTCTGAGCTGTTACGATTTCTAAATCGATTTTTCTGTTTTGCCTACTAGGTATTTGAGTTAATATGATGAGATGAGATTATTTTAAAATAAGATTGATGGATTCACACCGTATAGTGCAGCAATGACCCTGATGTTCATAGATTAACGTGCAGTAATTCGTGAACGGGGTTAATTAAAATGTGTTTTTGGACGCAAGCTCTTATTCCTCGTTTCGCACGCACCGACGTTCAAAGCTTACCGGTCGATATGTTTTACATTCTCCTTGTTTGAAGATGCCCAAGGCCAAGTACCTGGGAATCGAGTGGTAGTCTTGGATGGCATGGACGGGAGAGTTTGAATCAGGATATCGTTGTGGTAGCTCTAGGTAGAGTAGGTAGTGCAGGCGAGAGAGTTGAGTCTGCATTCCCGTGGGGAAGTGCGAGTGTAGTAATTATTGCTGATCTATGAGAAAGCTGTGACTGTGAATAAGATATCTGGTCATTGGTTTTCTTTCTATCCAAATTGATGTGAGTTTGACGACCTTTACTGGTGCTTAGACCAGGTAATCTCGAATACTAGTGAATTGCAAATCAAACTCAAAGTTCATATTTCAAGTAAACCATTTGCAGTTACTTTTGAACCGTCAAAAGGCTGATTGAATGACCGACTAGTCGGAAAAGTGAAATCATGGAATAGCGTTGTGTGTTTAAAAGTTTGTAGGCACAATATACCGTAGCGATTAACGATAGCAAATCGTGGCAAGATGCAAGAGGTGAAGTACAGTTTGCTTTTAATTTGGGGATTTGCGAGACCGTTATTATTCATGTTTAGTGACGTAGATGCTAAAGTCGGTTAAAGAGAGAGACCGTTAGATTTAGGGTTTTAAACGATGTGCGGAATATGATAAAGCTCAATTTTATTGTTCAGAAGCTACAACGAAGTTTTCCGTGAACGATTTCGTGTTATTAGCAAACTAAGAGTGAAACCAGTAAAAGGCTAAATTCAAAGGTCCATTCAAGGATTATCGAAGGGTTACCTTTTCTATCGAAAGGTTGATGGATACCGACTAAAGGCGCTTGACTCTCCCCCGATCACCAGATTCCTTGAGAATTAAATGTCATAGGTTGATGGCAGTGGTAGTGAAACCAAATCTGATTAAGAATGGCTTGTATACTCATACTCGAAACTTATGACCGCACCTCAGGTGGAGTAACCTGTAGGCGATGGGTCTGGAATTGTTGACCGCACCTCATGTAGAGTAACATGTTGGCGATGGGTCTGACCGCACCTCAGGTGGAGTAACCTGTAGGCGATGGGTCTGGAAGTGTTGACCGCACCTCATGTAGAGTAACATGTAGGCGATGGGTCTGACCGCACCTCAGGTGGAGTAACCTGTAGGCGATGGGTCTTTTCGTGCTGACCGCACCTCATGAGTAACATGTGGCGATGGGTCTACAAGAAATCGTTGGTGCGATTCTTGTCTGTGTTGGTGCACAGAGCCCCTCATGTGTTGTAGCATATGTGGAGGCAGATATGTGAAGAATCGTTGGTGCGATTCTGGTCTGTGTTGGTGCACAGACTAAAAAGAAAGTTTAATGAGTTGAGTATACATTGCTTACGGATTATGGTAAAGTTCAAGTCAGAATTGTTAGAATTACCGTGTTGTAGTTGACCGGACCTTTTCCAATGAATGAATTTGGTGCCTAGAATATTGTTGAATTTTAGTAAAGCAAATCGTAACGTCTGGTTTTCAATCAACCAATTTTTTTATTGCTGTACCAGTTATTTTTGCTGTGTTAATTTGCCCTTTCTCGTGAAGCGATGGGCTTAGTTGGAATCGTTGGTACGATTTCTGTTTGTGCTGGTGCGTGCAGTGCTTAATGTGTTGTAACACATATTGTAGCTACATAGTTGGAATCGTTGGTGCGATTCTGGGCTGTGTTGGTGCACAGATTGTAGTGGGAGTTTCATGAGTTGACTGCATTTTCTAATGAAATTAAATTTGTCAGATCGGACATTTTTCCATTGAGTAAAGTAGTGCGGGGAGCATTGTGCACGAAACCCTCACACAGTATGAGAGTTAGGACAGATGATTGTGGTACCTAGTAAATCAGCCCTTCTATTTTGGGCAGGATATGGCCGAGCTAGAGAGAGAGCTACTCTCTGAGCATATTTTGTCTACAAGTACTACACCCGAGGACGGGTGCTAGTCAGTGATGGCCGTGTCGTAGAATGATGGCGCTACTGTGGGACTACGGACAGCGCCATCTAACAAATTGTTTCGAAACCTTATAATCACGTGATCGGAAACGCAAGCGCGCCTACCGCTTGGACACGATCGTCGGTAGAGGGGACAGCGAGTACGGGTGGGGCTAGAGGTGGTCGCTCTAGCGCTCAGGCAGTCTCGGCTGAATGCCCAACCACGCACGTTGTCTGTTTCCTGTCTAAACTGTTGGTCTGAAGAAAGTTATTTTAATTTAAATTATCGTTCGTTCGAGTACCTGCAACAGTGTCCACATCCAAAACTATATTGGATTGTGAAGAAGTCCCGGAGCTTCGCGTCTCGGCCACCCATGACGCGACATATACATCATAATCTGTTTCAGAGATTTACGACGTCATTTCCTGTCATCTGTAACCGAACTATTTTCATATCTTTGAAAGGCAAAAAATAATATTGCACCATGTAGACTCATCACGGCCTGGGGATTTGTTAGGATTGATTCTAGTTGCCTTACGATCATCATCTTCCTGCATTCGTTACATGATATCGGTTGGCGCAACACTTCTTCTTTCATTCTATCCAACCTTCATTCACTTACTCTCTCTTCATTCATGTCATTCCACAATTCGTTGATTTTTATTCGGCATTCATTTTCATGCATCAACTTTTATAATCGGGGCTCTTTTAGTGACTTATATTCCATCTCATCAACTCCGCATAGCGAGATCAACGATTGTCCAACTGTTTTGAATTGGCGTCACTTTCAAACATCCTTTTTAAAGTTTTCTAGCAACTTAGTTATAAAAATGAGGTTAACGTAGTACCTCAATAATATTTTCCATCAAAAAATATTCAGAGCTACATATTCACTAACAAAAAAATGGCTACAATATCGAATGCACCCAAAATACCCCGAATCACCCCTCCTCAACCAGACGAATGGCACACTTCACTCGCGGTACCCAAATCCATGTTTATTACACTGCCAGCCCTACAAATAGTGTACAGCTCCGTTTTACCCGGCGAATTAAATTGCACGCCAGTTTCAATGAGGCTTCGAGAGTACTTTAACCGCTTTATGTGATTTTCGTTTGAGCTTTGGGTTCCATTGATTTTTGTGGTCGCTTGGTTCGTAATGATTCTGGAATTACGCAGAGAGGGTGTAGTCTAAAGTATGAATAATATGTGAGGTTATATTCCTTTTAAAGATTATTATTACACGCATGGAGAACTGAGAGTTTGTTGAGATTGAGTGTAGAATTTTGGCCAATCTAGACGACTTCTACTGCCGAGGTCGGTCTGTAGATGGCTCACCATCTTAACGTACCGAGATTCTACCGTGCTTCGGAAAGTGTCGTGGACAATCGTGCTTTCCGAAGCACGGTGTCCTGGACCAATGTTCAGGCTGTAATTTGTAGACCTTTGGCACCAGTACACCGTCTTGCCCAGAAATACCGTGTAACCCCGAGTTTGGTAGGCAGTCGTTTCAAGTAAAGTACTGGTATTCAGCTGAATCCAGTTTGACTGGAAGCCGACCCCAACATAGTTGGTAAAAGGCTAGGCAAATAATGAGGCGACTTTAAGTGGAACTATTTATTCTTCTCCGGATTTCAGAGTGTGGTGTTTAAGTTCTGAGCCCATAAAAAACGATACGCTTGCACATAGTGTTTGAGTAGAATATTTCTACTTATAGTAAGAAGGTAGGTTTCAAAGGGATTTACCAATGGGACGGCTGATAAGGAGAATGGATGAGTAAAACATAACGGTTCTAAAATTCTAAATGTAAATATTTACTTTCGAACCTGCTTACTCGTACTTTTATTTCTGCCCGTAAATTCAACGCCATTTTATATTACAAACGATTTATATAACGCTGTGTCCTTTGGCGCGTAAATCTTTATTTTTACGGTTCGTGCTTGCCGCCTGTCGTAGTCGTGCAGCGAGCGTTACCCAATCTGTTAGGATCAAGCCGAGTTTGCGCTGCAGCAACACGCTACGCAACATGCTGCTGTGACATGTTGCTGCAATATTTTACTACGTAAGGTAAAGGCAAGATGCTGACTCGTGAACGTCTTATCCAGACGTTAGGAGCCTAATAATGGTTTATTTTCACATAACCGGGCCGTGGCCGGGCAGTGTCAGGGCCGTGGCCGTGCAGGGACCGTGCATCCAAATCTGCACGTCCGTGCGTTCGGCCCTGGCACGGAAACTCCGGCGCCTGCCCGGATACGGACGTGTGTGAACGAGTTCATACAAAATGTATACAACTATATTTTTTTGAGCTCCGGACAAACCACGGCAACACGTCCCGGACACGGCCCGGCGATGTGTGAATCAACCTTAATGGTGTTTTCTTTTGACAATTTATTTTTATTGCTACAAATACAACACTAAGATTGATCATCAGCATTAGAAAAGTGGAAAGAAAAGGAATTAAGAGGCAATTCGTATTTTAAAGGACATTTTCACTCTAACTACATACAAATCTGACACTTGACAGTTTTTGATAATGGTTGATGAGATTTCTACTTGAATTTGGCTGTTTTTTAATACGAGAATTGGCTATCTTGTTTTAGAAAACGATGTATTTTCTGATGGCTGAATGTTCAGACAATGCATCGTTTGAAAATAAACATCATTGATCAGTTAACGATTAATTTCTTATCAGACATAGTTTTTAGCCACCATTTGGCAACTCAAATTGCGAAATACAAGTTGCTTAGTTCGTGAACAGCCTTAGCATCGTCCAATCTTCGAGGATCATTTGCTTACCTGCGTTCAGAAAATGTTTCGGAAAATCAACGCGGAAAGCTCGTCCGTTTCAAACAAGCCCGGGTACCCTTTATTTATATTTCGTTCAGCGCATTTAATCGGGTTTCCGTCGCTGTGTATTTCTGCCTGTTTCAGTATTTATTTTAGTACTGGTTGTCGATTTGTTTTGATACTTTAAACGGAAATACAAAGTGAAGCTTGCATTGTTTTTGAGCTGAAATTCAGTTTGTTTTGAAGGAACATTTTGAATGAATTAATCTCAGTCTTTGATGAAAAGTAAGATGACAGTTGAAATAGTTCCTGGCATTAATTATTCTGGGGCTCTCAAGAAGGGTCGTCGAAAATCCCAATCCCAAGGTATATTGTCGGGTCCTAGGTGCGTTGTGTTCAATGTGCGCCTCGGAAAGATCTCAGCCAAATAGACGGGCCTGCTGGGGCCAGAGCCTGCCAGGGTTGCAAAATTTATTAGAAAGAGTCACCGCGGTCCTGGAACGCAAAGAGCATTTGAAGGAACATGTATGGTTTTAGTCAGTAAGAGTCTGATATTCCCTTCCGCTCAGTAAGGAGTCATTTCATGATTACCCATCCAAAAAAAAAAAACAGGTAAATGTGTGATAGTGTTATTTCCTAGATTTTGGTTCTGCATGGTGTCGGACGTAAAAGAATAGCACCATCCCATCACTTCTTGTGGGTGTCGTAAGAGTCGACTAAGGAACTCACCAGAGAATGGGCAGCAGCATTCTCTGTAGGTATGTTGCAACAGCTACACTGCGACCGCCAACCCGCCTGCCAAGCATGGCGATTATGGCATATCCCCCCATTTGGGGGAGGCTTATGTCCAGCAGTGGACGTCATTCGGCTGATATATGATGATGATGATTATTATTTTCTATATCACCACTTTTTTCTAGAGACATATGTAGAGATATGGCCCCATAAACTCCCATTGGCAACAGACAAAATAGAATACCATTGTCCAACGGTGGGAATACAATAGTTAGATAATTAGTAGATAGAACAACATAAGTCATGTCGCAAATGTTCAAAACAAGATTTTTTTCAACTACTAATATTGATCAATAACTGTTCATGTAACTTCATGTGTGGGAAAACAAATAAAATAAATAACTATTTAATTATTAACCACTTTATTAGACGATAACAATATTAACGAGACTACAAAGGGGTCGATAAAGATGCACACATTATACCTATTAGGTAGTAGTTACAAATGAGAGAGATAGAAATGTTAACCTAATACTACGAGTATTGTATTAAATGATGGGTGATCCACAGTAACATTTGTGCCAATATTTTCTGTGACTATAGGTCAGAAAAAACGACCGCTACATGCAAGTAGCAAAGCTGCAGTTTGGGTACAGTTTTTGTGTAGTTGACCGAATTTCATCGCAACTGCTGAGCGGCTGACATTAGAACTGCACGCCGACTGCAAATAGACTACTCAGTCAGTTGGCAGCTTCGATGCAGTTCAGCTGTATCAACTACCATTCAAACTTAAAATATGCAGCCGGCCTGCAATTCGCAAATAGTTCGTTTGTTATACCCCGAAACTACACAAAAATTATTTCCTTAATAAAAGCGCACAGTCGGATTATCAACTTTCGGCTTAGGGCCGAAAGTTGAAAATCCATAATGTTTATAAATTTTTGTTAGTGATACTTATCAGAGAACAGTTTTATACCATGTTGAAATTCAATGGAAAGTAATAATAAGACACAAAATAATAATTAAAACATAACCCAACATAAATAACATAGCTTTATTTGACTGTGTTAGATATTTATTTTCGATCTACGACTTAACTTAACCACACTATCCGTGGAAAACCGATCTCATCATTATCATCATATCGGCCGAAATACGTCCACTTCTGGACATAGGCAAGTGTCGCCACAACAACCGGTCCTGTGCGTCTCGCATCCATCGGCTACCCGCGACCCTCACCAGGTCATCGGTCCACCTTGTGGGAGGCCTTCCAACGCTGCGTCTTCCGGTATGACTAAATTTAATCACATTAACTAAGGAAGACCGATCTATCTTCATTTAATTTATTTTCAAACATTAGTAATTACCCTTATTATGGTCAATTGAACCGCCAGCTAAATTGAACCATCTTCATATTTGATTAATAAATACAAGTGTTCAAAGAAACTGCATAAAAGTACCAACAGTGTTAATTGTTTTGAAACACAAAATAACACGTTATTTTAAGATTATACCTTGCTTTTTAAGGCTATCAATCACCTAAGTAGCATTATTTACATTTTTTTTCTTATTAAACTGTTCTTTATTATTACATTAATTTATTTATGAAAGGAGGAGCTCGTGTCTAAATTATAACAGCCGCACGGACCAATCTTCAAGGTTAAGCAACGCTTGCCGAGGTTGGTCTGTGGATGGGTGACCATATTAACATACCGAGACTCCTTCGTGCCTCGGAAAGCACGTTAAGCCGTTGGTCCCGGCTGTCATTTGTAGATCTTTGGCAGTCGTTACGGATTGTCAGAAGCCAGAAAATCTGACAGCAGTCAATCATGCCAAGAAGTAACGTGTTACCCAGTAATGGGTTGTGGAGGTCTGTTAGGCAGCCGCTCCACGTAAAATACTGGTATTCAGCTGAATCTGGTTTGACTGGGAGCCGACCCCAATATAGTTGGGAAAAGGCCTAGGAAGATGAAGATGAATTTATTTATAAAAGCTTGCCATTTTCCAAAAATATTTAAAAGTTGGGAATTAACGTTCTTCGTTCATGCAGTTTCTGTGAAATTTAGTTTTATGTAATTTGCTTAGAGTAGCGAATAACGAATTTCGGGAAATCCCTGCTTCCCTACTAATATTATAAAAGCGAAAGTAACTCGTGTCTGTCTGTCATGAAATTTGGCAGATATATAGCCTGGGATATGGAGAAGGACATAGGCTACTTTTTTACGCGATAACCGACATACACGCGGGTGGAGCCACGGGCAAAAGCAAGTAATTATTAATATGTAAAGTGGGTGGTCCAAATTAATCTGCACGGGCGGTCAAATTTATATATACTTTCCTATAGATACAGTTATTCTTAACTAGTAGTTATGTTCATGTGAATGAACCGTCCTCATATTTCAACCAAGACTTTTCAACGTTACAAGCCATGGTGCCATTGGGGTGGTTCAAGCCAAACTTCTTCAGGGCATCCATAATGTCAGCTTTGCGAGGCTGTAGAGGAACCTTCGTGAAGACCACGAAGTCACCATTTTCGCAGTCCCTCATCACCAGCAGTTTGCCGATCACCAGCCACTGGTCGCCGCTTTCTCGGTGAAGAGTTAGGTAGGTTGTGTTTCCTGAAACATTGTCATCATCATTAGTATTGTTATAAGATAGTTATCAAGTCTTAGGTCCATATTGTAACTATTGTAAGTCAGTTTGATGGACCTATACTGGACTCAGTTGCCATGACAACGGAGTATAACTGTCTCTTTGATGATTGGGATACAGTTTTGTTGGAATGAAACTCAATATTATTAACTGATAAAATTAGTTCAGTTATTTACTGTTGTGCGACTCCCGGGAGTCCAACCCGCATCAATAATAATTTTCAAAATCCAATAGAGAATATGCATGAAAAAAATATTTGTTATCTACACAGTTTATCTCAAAATATACAAAAAAATATAATAATAACAGTGAAAATAGAATCAAAATTGATCGAAAAACCAACGAGACTTATCTATTTTAAACAAATATAATATTATGTGTCTTTCTCGCGAGAACGCTGTTTTGTATGGCAGCTGTATAGGCGTCATGGACTTTGACGTCAAAGTCCATATCGGACTTCTCTTTCTAAATTAAGTTATTATAAAAATTATTTGCTATTATTTCAATTTATAAATAAAAAATGTCATGCATATTCTCTATTATTGTTACAGTATGTTTTTATCCTATTATAACCAGCAAGTTGAAATATTCCAGAACTAAAGAAAAAGGAATCCCATTGTTCCGCTACACGCTTATGGAAATATACACAAATAATAATAATATATGTACAAATATTAATAAAAAATAATGCATAACACGTTCTTATAAAAGAATCTTCGTAAGTTACGTAACTTATAATATAAGCTTATACCTCGGCTTCATAAAAACTTAACAGTCGATTAAGTTAGCGTTATGTTACCGCGTGAATGGGTTTTAAAGGAAATGCATTACTGAAATAGGTTCCTAGTCTTGTACATTACTGAAATAGGTTTCTTGCCTTGTATGTGCCTTATTTGATTATATCGCTTGAGGCGTAGCACGCTAAGATTGAATTAGCGATAAGATTAGATGCCTTACACATAGATTGTATAAGTCATTAGTAAGATATTAAGTATGCAGTAGTTTATCCTGGTTTACCTACAAACGGGGTGCATCGGCACAAAACTTTTGAGAGGATTTTTACGTTATTTTAATCTTGTTTGCAGCATTTAATGTCTCGAATTTTGTTGAATTGGTAGAAATAATATATAGTTGCTGTCTTAGACAACCAATACAGTGAAACACCATGGCAAAGATATATTTCTATTTACCCCGTTTGACGGTACCTTGATAGCTTAGACTTAGGAAAGAAAGAAAGAAAGAAAACTTAGTTATTTGGCACACACAGCACTCACAATGTTACGTAATAATATTATTTATGAATACTACATTCGAAACAATGTATTAACAAGCATTGTTTTCTAAATTGGAGCTCAAAATCTTTAAAATGTGACGATGACATTGGTGATGCGAATGTGAGCTTATTTTAAAATTTTACGCTTAAACCGCTAAATAGGTTTTGATATTTGATACAAAGTTAGATGGGATCCTGTTGACGGGTATAAGTTTTTTTTTATTATTGATAGGCACGCGCTTGACCACTATTTCACCTGACGGTAAGCGATGGTTTGATGGTTTTTTTTTATGGGAAATCATCAAAAGACCCCTCCCGCTCTGGGTGGAGCGGGAAGGAGTGTCAGACTCTTACTGACTAAAACCCATCCGTGCTCCTCCCTGTACCCTTTGCTTTTCAGGGCCGCGGTAACTCTTTCGAACAAAATCCGCAACCCTGGCTTTGGGTTTTAAAGTACTTGCGAAAATATAGGGCCTGCACACTTTCACACGTAGTACCACAATCACAACACGTGAGCGGGCGCTAATTCGTATAAAAAATGATTAGTTAAAATCACACGGACCGCATTTCGCTGTCATTATCGACCGCGTGGACCGACCACATCGCAGCCACGTCGCAACCACAACGTAACCACCAGTGACACCGCGAACTAGCGGTCGGCCACATCCACATTTTGTAGGTGGCCACCACGCAACCGAAAGAAGCCACAGCGACACTGTTCACACGGAACCACAGCTTGACCACTTTTTGTCGCAACAAGCCTTAGGAACGCAAGTGATGGCGAGGAAGAAAGCTAGTAATAAATTGATAGTTCAAGCAAAAACGGAAAATGGAAAAAGTCTTCATGAAGCTTCGAAAACATCGTCCCCATCGCAAAAAAATGCTTAAATACTTAGGCCGTCAGTTTGGTTAGTTGAAAAGAAGGTTGACAAATTGTTAGCCATATGTTGGTAAATAACGAAGAAATATTCTATGAGTATACTAATAAAAAATTCTTACTGCAATATTCTTCATCGATGATGACATTCTCCATGATACCTTTATCAGCCTGCGTCCCTTGCAGGAAGTGTCTCCGGCCTCTGTGCTCCTTTTCACTGGATGTTATTTCCAGGAAACAACGGTTCCAGATCACTGTTTCGTTGAAATTACCAAACACTCGTGCGTAGCGTCTCTGATCCTGTTTTTAGATTAAATTATTGTATTACACTGAGACGATGCACTGTCAAAATCTCTTCGACGACATCATAATAACTGGTATTAAATAAATAACTTATTTTGAGGGACTACATAATTATTAAAAACCAGTTTTCATATAAACCAGAATTAAATGACTGGGTAACAGAGTGGACCATTCATTTGACATTCTATCGAAAATAATGTTTTTTTTTATTTTTTTTTGTCTTGTTGATGGTTCATTAAATTATACTGAATGGGCTCAATACGTGGCCACGTTTGACACAGCGTCAGAGGTGAACAACAAGTTGAACAAATCAACTTGTTCAGCTTAACCGCACCGCACTCGCACTGGGTGCTTGATAGATTCCCCCATTTTACCAAATTATTTTAGCAATTACTTATGTCAATTTTATTGAAATATTGAACCTTATGATCCCTGTTAGAACACAGAGAGTGAAAAAGGGTAAGCTATCTACCAACTCACCTTTGGTGTCACCGATTTTATGTGTAGCTTGAAGCATTTCAACTTATTCGCCAGTCGATAGTACACCACTTGCCACACGTCAGCCATTTTCGCCAAATCAAAAGAGTTCCCGTTCTTGTATTGTCGACATTTCTTCCACAATTCATTGGATGGTTGTTTTCCCGTCTTCATTACACTTTTCACACTTTCTGTTGTAGTTTCTTTAATGTCTGTTTTTCCTAAATCGCTAATTGTCTCAAAGGAGTTTTCTGATACGTTAAACTCTACTATTTCGGAACTATTTTCACTAAAATCGAAAATATTGTCTATTTTATTACTTTCTTCAAACACTGTTTGACTTTTATTTGCTTCCAATTCACGTGATTCTGTAGTAGTTTCATTTGTTTCAAAAAACATACTGTGAGGGATGGTGGTTACAGGCATATAAAGGGAAGTCTCCGTCTGGTCGTTTGTTTCTGCCGTTTTGTCCGAAAATTCAGTTGTAGTAGTAGTTTCCTCAAGCTGTCTTTTTTCAATACTTCCATCTGTATGATTGAAATCACAATGACAGCAATTTACGAATCTTAGAAATGACAAAAAATAGATCTGCGCCACAATGCGTTTCCACATTATGACTAGTTTAGTCCACTGACGGTTAATAAATGCGAGCTGAAAGGGTCTGCCTCCATATTTAAATGTTTTAGTTGTGATTGTTATGAGAGTATTTCTAGTTTAGGTTGTGTTGATGTTACAGCAAGAGTAATAGTAAATAAAGAGTCCTTTCGAGTGAGTAAGTCCATTGTTATTTAAGAGTTTACTATAAAAGATGCTATTGTTTTCTATCCTGTGAGAACAGCATTGTTTGATGATTTTGGGTAAAGAATCAATATTATTGTTTCTTTTCAGGTGTGTGGATCGTGCTTAGGTTTAGTTATGATGGTGCGTTTGTGGTTAAATTAACTGTTATTGAAAAAAGTTTCAATAGACGAAGTTAAACCAGTTGAAATAGTGTGAAATATGAAGACGACGTTGGTATCGAGAAAACCACGAAGTCAAAAAAAATGTGTGAAGAAAAATCTTTGGCAATTTTTTTTATTTCAAAATGTACTTATTACTGGACGTTATTAGTAATATCGTTCAACAAACTACAAAATAATTTAATTTGATAAGAAAATGGCACTATCTTTTCCTTCTTTACTACCTATTTTACACAATCAAATAAGATTTCAACCTGCATTTGCTTTAACAATTTCACAGTACAGTGTGTATCGTATATAACTTTATCTAAAACCGCGGTGTGGTCTAGAAATTGGTATTTTATTGCCATTGTCTACATGGAGGGTAGCTGCAACAAGGATTTCGGTTTCTCTCGGGAATTTATTTTAGAAACTGCACAATTCAGAATATATGTAACTTTGATACAGTGATGCAGTAATATATTTGTATTTCATGTACTTGAAATAGCAGTTATGATGATACATTGTTGTAATATCTCATAATTACAGTTTTAAAAGGTACCTTGCCATCATTGCCGTCGATTTTGTAAATATTGATAGTATATTTACTGTGTTTCGGTTCTAAAGACCCCTTGGGTTTTGGCACTTAGCACATTTTAACTTAAAAAAAAGGTTACAAAATGTACATCTCAAAGGTAAGGAAGTAGCTGAGTAGTACTTATTTCTCTAGACGTCTTTCTTTAACCAAGCTGTGAGCATACAACAAAACACAAAAAATTGCTCAGAAATAAAAAAAAAAATAGAAGTCTGCATATTTTAGTTTCACAATAATATGGGAGTTCAGTGTTAATGTAGTTTCAAGTATATTCTAGCTAGTTCACGCTGTTTCGGTATAAGCTCTAGAGTAAAACTTCTACTTAATTTTACAAAAAAGTAGCACAAGCGGCAGTCTGATGCAGTTAGTGCCATTTATTTTAATTCAATTACAGATTTGATGGCACTGCATGAGATGCATTGCATGTAGTCGTGGTATGTTCAGATGGTCACCCATCCACAAACCAACCTCGGCAAGCGTTGCTTAACCTTGAAGTGTGGCTGTTGTAATTTAGCCAGTTAAGTATAAACAAATATTTTACTCATTAACGTGGTTTTCCAATTCACCATACGTGTGCATTTACGTAATTTGAGCTCGGCGATAACGAGTTGCAAACTGCGGAAGATTCAAAGTTGCTCGATGTATTTAGTTGCAGTGGAACTTCCTTAGGTTTCTGTTTCATGTTACCTGAAGTTCAACTCGATGTTTTGATACTGAAGCTGTTATAAGAATAAGAGTAAATTTATTACAAGAAAAACTAAAATTACAGAGTGTGATAATTGTACTTTAGAAGTTTACAAAACAGATTCAAAGACTTCCTGCACTAGGCTAGGCCTGTCCCGCAGGAAACTTCAAGATTTCCTAAGATTTCCTTCAAAATTACAAATGAATAAATATGAGTAGAATAACATAAACATATAACACCATTTAACAGACCGTTATCATGAACAATACAGAAATTACAGTTTTATTATTTAGTTTGCAAGGAAGTTTATGATTCTATCCGGACTGACGCGACACCGACACCGGCTCATCATCATCTCGTCATCATCTATGACGCCATTGTTTTACTATTGTGTCTCATGCGTGGGCAGTTGACAATCTATAGATCTATAGTTTCTTGGTTCCAAGACTAGCTTTCGACAGATGCTTCGCCAGTTTGATTATCAAGGGGACATGCTTCTTTTTTTTTATTATTGATTGGCACGCGCTTGACCACTATCTCACCTAATGGTAAGCGATGATGTGGTTGAAGATAGAGCACGCTTGCCTAGAAGTAACCTATTCACTTAGCTAGCTAGCTTATGCACTATTCCAGATTATAATTTATCTATGTGCCTAACATTCAGATCCAGTCAGAGGTTCTTGAGTAACAAACATACATCCACGATCCACCTGCTAGGGTTGCGGAATGTGTTTGAAAGAGTCACCGCGGCCCTGGAACGCAAAGGGCATTAGGAGGAACACGGACGGGTTTGAGTCAGTAAGAGTCTGACACTCCTTCCCGCTCCAACCAGAGCAGAAGGAGTAATTTTATGTTTTTTTGATCATGCGATTGACTATGTACGGGTGACCTTAGGACTTATCGACAGAATTCGGTCGGTAGGCGATCGGTAACTATGCCGAGACGAAAGTTCAATGTACTTTATTGCATGTTTATCTTGCGCCTACCATAGTAAGATGAAGTAACGGACCTCGTAACCAAAAGAAGTAGTATATCTGCGAATCCTCATAAGGGCGTTATTCAGATAGCGGTACTTTTCCTGGACTAGGGAACCCTGTTCACGATAACTGTAGGCTGGGCTACTAATATTTTTATAGGCACTCCCGTACAAGAAAGGTTATTGTGAGTCTCATAGCCCTTGGCCGGTTACTGACACGAATATTTTTCAAGAAAATGCTCCACTTTTTAAAGAAATTCTCTTAAAATACAGTCCCCAACAAGGTAGGATGTTACAATTGCTAGTATTTTAACTCAGGTACGGTAGTAAACCTTCCGTGGACCCGTTTATTACAGCACGTAACCAAACTACAGATAAAACTTGTCTACGGTCTACGATGTATTGCTCAGAAACACGTATGTAATGTAGGTCCTCTACATTTTGGTCAAAGATATGTAGGGTTACAAAATGTTGATCCTCAAATAAAAGTATCGACTGTCAACTCAAAGTTGGAACTGCTCTGTCTTCCAAGAGTCGCTTAGGATATTGCCCTATGTTTTTGAACTCACATGATAAAAAGGCAGATTAATAATGTTTTAACTTCAAAAGAGTCCATGACCTCGATTTGTTTCAGGATTTCTTCTCAGGAATCAGTCAACTCGCACTCGCTTGCTCGATGAGGCCGAAATGTTCTGGAGTGGCGACTACGTTCCGGAAGACGCAGCGTTGGAAGGCCTCCCACTAGTTGGACCGATGACCTAGTGAGGGTCACGACCCTCACTAGTCCTATGTAGTATGTCCTGTGCGTCTCGCGGGAGACCTATGCCCAGCAGTGGACGTCTTTCGGCTGATATGATGATGATCAGTCAACTGAAGATGTCGCAACACTTCATCATCATCATCATCATCATCATTTCAGCCGTAAGTATTCCATTGCTGGACATAGGCGAATAAACATAGCCGCGGGCGGCTGCTAGTTTCTTTGGAAATTATGCTTTTATAATAAAATGTGATGTTATCCTAAAGTGTGTTGCCATAAAAACAGACTCGCAGCCATTGCACCAAGCTATGTAGGTATCAATGTTAACAGTCCCACATGTGCGATGTTATTACTTTTTATGGACGTACGGACGGTTTTATTATAAAATGTACGGCGCATAATTTTCTATTGATCGTTTGCAGGGTGAAAATTGTGAAAAAAAGTTCCAGAATTTGCGTATATTAAGGTGGGTCTTCACCAAAGAATAATTGCTTGGTGTAGTCAACACGTGTTGGCAGATTACCTTGTGTTAGCAACAAAAATTTTAAACAAATATCAAAATCGTGTATCAATTTTTGGTGGTTAACATCAAAAGAACGCGGATATAAAAATGGAAAACTATCAGTGATGCTATGGGGCTACACGTACTTGAAATCCTTTGAGGCTTGGTCCTACCCAATATTTATGGTTCCGTTTCTTTTTGCTTCAAATAATCAATACTGCGACTGTTTGTATAATATCATCGCAGTTTGAAGACTTACTGCCAGTACTACTGGTGGAGACAGCTAGTTATCAACTGAAATGTTTCTCAAATTGTTGGCTAATTGTTTCAATATGGTGTAGGTAGATAGAACGGAAACAAGTTGGTGATTTTTTGGAGAGTTGCAAACAGTTGAAAACTCAAAAGTTGCTAATAATTTCAGTGTAAACGGCACCTTTACAAAGAGCCACAAGCGAGATGTAAATAGGTACTTACCTATTACGGTATAATATTAGGAGTATCTATAATCATTAAAAAAGTTATACGCCCCATCGACCCAGGCCTGGCTTTAATCGATAAATGATTCGATAAATGATACTGGAGCACTGGGCCATTGGGCTTTGGTCACTTTTATATTATTTATTGTGTGTTCCTATGTATTTCAATTTACTAAATAAATTACAATTTTTTTACATTTAATTTTATAATAATTATTTTATCTGAATTTATATATTTTCATTATAAAATGTGTTCCGTATAGTGTATCCGTGGCATCGCAGGCCCTATCGGAATACCAGCGCTGTGATATTTTATTTAAATATCGCAGCTTATGCTGAGATAGGGAGCTTTTTGGCCTCGCACAGAATTATGATGCTTTTGTTATTCTTATTTTTAATTAATTTTTATTACCTACCCATTGTTAATTTCATTGTTTTACTTTTTGTTTGTCTTGTGTGAGTCCCAAATAAATATTTTTATTTCTTCTTTCTAATCGGACGGCGAGCCAGCCAACGCTCGTCATCCGCCGGCCCGCGCCTACGGTGGCCGGGAATTGCCTTACGATTAACGACGCCCGCGGCGTCTCCTTATGTTACGGCGGCTGGGGCGTAAGGGTTGTCTCTCCCTCACGCGGCTCGCCTCCTCCTTCACTGGCATTACTTCTTCGCAGAAGGAGGTGACGGCTTCCCATGCCTCCTCACTCCGGAATCCGGAGATGACCCAGTTTCTAGGTTGTTGAGGTCAGATTGGCAATAGCTCCATGTGACGTACTGGTACTATAATATAAGAGTAGGTTACCCCAACATGAAAACCGTATGGCAAATTGATTAAGGACCAAATTGAATTTCATTTGGTAAATACGTAGCAATAAGAGGTTTTTTTATTCTCGAACCAGGGGCATAACCGCCAACTTTTAAAGCAGTATTACTTCAATATTACTTCCAGTGGGAAAGAGACGGAGCTACACAGGACGTATAGCACCGTCTCTTTCCCACTGGAAGTAATATTAAAGTAATACTGCTTTAAGAGTTGGTGGTTTAGGCCCAGTTAGTCTAGCAGAGTTTGAAAACAGTTTAAGCAAATACACCTTAAAATTCACGAGCAACAACAAAGTCTAAAGTTAACATGTTACCCCAAACACGTGTCACCCTGAACATTTAATCCTAACGTTAAAAACACGCTGAAAGCTGCTGAGAGTCGAAACACCTACAATATTGTTGTTTATCGTCTGTCAAAACGAAACTAACGAACAACTTGCAGCTCAAAATAAATATAAAAACTTTTCTTATTTTGTTTCGAAGCAAAATGTTGACGTTACGAAATAAAATTGTTTTCATGTTGAAGTACTGCTTTGAGATATCGGTAAATACGTTTAGTGTTTTTATACATTTTTTACTTGTTTATGACTACACTACGCTTTGTTCCAGAAAACGCAAATGGCCGACGTCGCTCAAAAAGCTGCAAGACTGAAGTGGGACTGGACAGGCCATGTCTGTCGGATGCGGTCAAAGTTGTGAGCCCGTATATCGCAAGACTGGAACCCTGCTACGGCTAGACGGGGTTGAGGTAGACCGGGGAGGAGGTGACGGGACGCGACTTAGGATGGCTAAGAAGCCATCCACCAGTGAGTTGGCGTGAAGAAGCCCAACAAAGATCAAAATGGAAGTAATGGACGGAGGCCTTTGCTCATGTGTGGGCTGACAAAAAATGTTCCTACATTCAACGCAAAGCAGTTGGCAGGGTACATTCCAGCCAGCCGTGCAGAGCGAGGCTAAGGGGAGACCTCTTTACAGTCTCCCCAGGGATGTGCCGAAACAGGCGTTGCACAGAAGGGGTTCCGGAGTGGTCTTTTAAGAGGTAACGGGGCCCCTTCTATGTGCTGATGGTGATCACCGGGGTAGTTTTAGTGAGGTAAAAATACCACACTCCCTGGTCTTTACCCTAAAAGTCCAGGTGCCTTTTGAAGGTTTCCCTCCGAAAACAAAAAAAAAGGGTACATTTCAGCCAGGGTTGCGTTTGTTGGAAATGGCATTTGGAGAAAGGAACACAGATGGGTTTTAGTTAGGTAGTAAGAGTCTAACACTCCCCGCTCCGCCCAGAGCGGAAGAAGTCATTTGATGATTTGCAATCCCTAAAAAAAGGATACATTATTTTCTCACAGTAGATATAGATAAATAATCATTGGGGTCAAAATATTCAGGAGTGGCGACCGCGTAGCGGAGACGAAGCGAAGGTTTGAAAGAGTCACCGCGGCCCTGGAACGCAAAGGGCATAAGGAGGAACACGGATAGGTTTTAGTCAGTAAGAGTATGACACTCCCTTCCGCTCCACCCACAGTGGAAGAAGTCATTTGATGATTTCCTATCGATAAAAAAGTACATTTCTGGAAGGACTGTTTCCCACAAGGTAGGCTGATGACCCGGTGAAGGCTGTGAGAATTCGCTAGATGCGAGACGCACAGAACTGGTCGACGAGGCGATACTCGGGGTAGGCCTATGTCCAGCTGTGACGGCTTTTGGGTGAATTGGTGTTTATGTCATGTTTTATACTACTTTAAAATATAATTTTGTTCTTATTTTCTTAGCCGTTCGGTTACAAAAGAATTATAATTATTTTGTCCGTAGGCACATGAAAGTAGCTAGTATTTGTTGAATACAACATGGCTTTTTCAGTAAACTCAGAATAATAAGGTTTATTTTCGGAAGATAGGAGAAACTTTTTACGACACATTTCGTTTGATACTTCAGGTCTTTTGTTAGTTCAGTTGTAAAAACTTTGGATCTTCCTACTCAAAGGAATAAAATTAAGTACGTATTTCTTTTATACGTTAAGCAGACAAGCGCTGGTATATTCTAAAAAAAGGTTTTCTGGGCCGCTGTTTGTATGCCCAAAGGTCTGTTCGACAAAGGATTAGTTCATCCAAAGAGGATAATGGTATTGGGCCCGATGTCTATTGCACGTCAGAATGATGAGCTATGGGCTAAAACAACCACTAAATGGGTCCCATACAATGCTAGGCGACATCGCAGCAGACCAAGGCGAAGGTTGAGAAATGAAGTTGACTCTTACCGAAAGGACAGGCTCGCAGTGGCAGAGAACAGATATTGTGGAAAATGGAGGTAGACCTTTGCCCAGCTGTAGGAAGTAACGGGCTAATTTCGATAAATACTAGATTGTATTGTGGGATAATGTGCTTGTACATATAACAGTTTAAAATACTTAACCTACTTAAAAAAACATAAAAACTCCCACTTATGTAAGTAAACCCTGAAAATATGACATGAAACAATTCGTCTGCATCGCTGTCAACTGGAAGTATCATCCATATTGTATCAGTAATGATTAACTTTTAAAACTACTATTATTCCAACATGAATTGTTATTTTTGTTTTAAAAAGTAATGTTTTGTTATCGATGTTATTATAAATTTCAAAAACGTATGTTGTTTTGAAATAATTGACCATATGACTTATGTCATAGGGAAGCATACTTTCTTCAAATCTTGAAAAATATGGACAAAACCTGATCCCTGTTCCAAAAAGATAGCAACGCCTGAACTTTATCATTATGTATTTAAAAAACTTGGTTACTTAATTTACATGAGAGTGTTCAAAACCAGCCAAAACCATTTCTTTGTCTACCTTAATGCTGTTTGGTTCCCTTTAGCATGCAACCTGTAAGTATTTACCATTACAACCAGAAACTAGAGTGTATTACTAGTAAATTTCTTACATTGAAAACAAAAATGCACCACGGTCTAATATAACTGGTTACCTACAAAAGCGAAAACTTTCCTTAGGATAAGTATAAAATACTGTAAACGTTCTAGACAGCTCCGTTATATTTAAAACTTATATTTTTACAGCATTTTCCTTTTCTAGGTGAAAATAAAATCTCACTTTGCATATTGCAATTTTAAACCTTACTATGAAATTCGCTTTGTGAATTTTCAAAGCTCCTTTGGTTCCGCATCAACGAGCTACTGTTACCGTGGTGGTAAACAGTGCACCGTTTATATAGAAGGGTGTTACAAGAGTTGTTATTGTATCAAAACTTCTTTCGTTGGATATTTGAAGTCACAATTTATTTTCAAATATCACTTTTTACCGCCAGTTATTTTACATACTTCATGTAAAAAGGACACATACTCAAGTACCAGTAACCAACTTATATGAGTACAAGGTGTTTTAGAAGTACGTGGTCACATTTGAGAGTGATTGTGCTGTATCTTCTTCTTCTGTATCTTATCTCCGAAACTGCCGAACCTACAATTTTGAAAAAAAATACAGTTATATTTCTTTACCTATAAATTAATACAGAGAACCTATAAGAAGTGTATAGTTTTATAGTAACATGAAACCAAAATGAGATGCGTTCGAAACCCCTTCTATATATTGGGGTACCCATGGTTTCCGCACTTAGTCCTGATGGTAGACCATTGTGCGTGTTCGGAACCCCTTGCACGCGAGTCCGACTCGCTTTTTGTTATTATTTATTATTATTTCATTTATTTATTTTAAACACATATTACAGACCTAAATTTTTAAATATTACTATGAAAAAAATATTAAAACATTTGAAAATAGTAGCCCACCGGTATCGGGAACAGGGTCCAAGTTACCGGTGGTCAGGGCACCTGAGAGAGGAACCTCCTAACGCTACGAGCTGGGTCTAGCAGTACTGCTTTCTGGTACAAGCCCAAAGACTACAATAGTATACTGGCTATAGACAGGCAACTCTACCTTATTTTTTAATACTAGGAAGTGGTCGAACTCACCGCCATCTAGATTTTAGTTAAGGGAACTAATTTATATAAGTAAATGTATAGGTTGGTAGGTGTATAGCTGCTGTCTGATCCTTTATGATATTAGGTAGAGAGATGAGTGTATCCGCTGTATACTACAAACATACGTACTACATAAAGGAAAAAAAACCACATAATTGAATATTAAACCATTTTATTTAGAAAAACATCACACATTTTACAACAAAATTTTATGTTCGCCTTTTTCGTCCCTTATGATTAGGGTAGTGCCGATTAGCCTTTTCTTTCATTGAATCGTTAATATTCCAAAAGGTTATTTGGCTAGTGAGAACATTATTGATATCTTTGCACCAGTTGTTTACAACAACAACACACACAACACAACACATCACGAACGTACGAACGAATTGTAACGCGGCTCCACAACATGGAGAAACGAAAGCTCAACTCAACCTGCAGATGCACTAGCGAAACAACAAAAACTCGATTGCAAAAGGAAAATAAATGCGCACGAGTAGTTACGCTCTCACGCAGCCATTTGCAATTCAAGTGTGGCCATTCAAAAACTAACTTTTGCACGTTTAAATACCAAAATATATTTTCTTCACTATTAAAGCTCATAATAAAAACCTAATAATGTACTGATTTATATATTCTATTATTTTTATATGAGAAAATCATGAAATTATATTATTTTTCTTGATTAATGTTATAAAGTAACTCCAAGCAAAAAAATAATATATTTAACCGTATCAACACCGCAATTTGTTTCCCTTAACTAAAAACTAGATGGCGCTGTTTTCAATAAAAAAAATGGAATTTTAATTTTGTTCTAAGTTGCCATAGCATGATCAAGCCCTTGATCCAACTGCCCAACGAGAGCCTCTTGAGATATTGGTCGAGGCTCTTGGCAATTAAACCACCTCCTCCTTTTTATAGTCGGTTAAATAATAATGTTCATACCAAACCAGCCAGCTGGTTAAAATTCTAAAGAAAATATCTTTTATGATATTCTAATAATATCTACATGTGAACGAGAAGTATGTGGAATATTTTACAGCATGGATGAAATCTAATTTGCTGCATATAGCTTAGCTGCATAACTTTGTAACATGTTGTACTGCATATTTAAAGTTTTCAGCGAAGTTTTCGCATGTATTTAAGTTATTTCGTCACAAAAGTTAACTAGATGAAAATTGTCTTCATGAAAGTATGTTCATGCCTGAATTATTCTTGTTGTGAATTATGCATGTGTGAATTATGCAATATTTTATATCTTAAAAAGGTAGACAATAGAGAATGGAGTATTATCAACAATCTATATGTTACGGCTAATAGCCGAAGTCCGGCTACATCTAGTTTTAGCCGGCTACAACTAGGTGCAACCCGGCTACAACTAGTTCTAACCCAACCTCAAAACACATTAAAGTTCCTATTTCTGTGTGGTTTAAAAAGAAATAACCACGAAGGGGCCTCGAAGGGGGATCGATTTTTTCGTGATGACATGACATCACCTTTCCCTAATATTCCTTTGTACATACGAAAGGATATTAGGGAAAGGTGAATGTAATTTTTTGCAAGTTTATCTGGCGCCAATCATACTAACGCTTCGTCTTTCGGTACGCAACTTTATAATAAAACGAAAATCTTTGTTTATTGATAATTAACACTTGGATAACGTTACAGAAGTTTCAATTTAAGTGTTGTCAAAAGTGATAAAGCAATCCCGAGGTCGACTACTTATATAATACTAACTGTCTTTGATATCGCTTATGATGCTGTATTTGTTAGTAACTATGTGTACGCTTTGGTTTGAGGTAAAGGGGTCCTTTTGAGCAGCGGGCTAATTGACTTGAGCCTATTTCGAATACACTTTGACCAATTAATGTTGATTTTGCTACCAGGCGGAATGTTGGGAGAAGTTTAATTGGCTACAGATCTTACAATGTTGTGGGTTTGTGCGGAAAACAACGTTGGTAATAATTTAGTAATGCTGCCAGTCTTCTGGGAACGATTCCGGATGTCAGCGATGTAGAGGAGTACTTCTATGGCTATATTGTACAATATAGTTAGGTTTAGTAGATATGAATAGCTAGTAACAGTAAATGTTTACCAATCAAAACCAATATTTTCCGACAAACTGCTTTGCGGTTTGTTAGAAGTAATAATTAGGTATACTGTTAAAAATGTATTATTTACTGTGAATAAACACTTTTATATATTTTTTTAAAGTTATTAATGTTCATTTCGCACAGGACCGGTTCTTGTGGCGACACTTGTGGGAGGCCTATGTCCAGCAGTGGACGTATTTTGGCTGAAATGATGATGATGATGAATGTTCATTTAAATTATCTTTCTCAATTATAACAAAACCTATAAAATGCATGCAAATAAATACAATGGCGGCATTAATGCCTAAGGAATTGTCTACCAGTCAACCACGAGTGGATAAGAGAGAGATAAATACATGAGTAGGTAGGTACATAAAATTTATTTCATCAACTCTTACTCATGTAGGTATTTCCAGAAGGGTAAATCAGAGGTATACTTATAGCACACTCACATTGCCCCACATATCATCAGTTGGTTTAAGCCCATATTAAATCCATATAATAGGGGACGAGTCTATTACTGGACGCCAGACGCGTAATGGCTACAGAGACACCCCTAAGGAAAAACGCAATATTAAGGTAAGTACCTAATATTGCATTTTTCCTTACCCGAGAAATTAAATCTAGGTCCTCGTGTTCGGCAGAAGCGCTTGAGAGAGCAACGAGTACATCATAAAAAAAACTGCAGGGTTCAATATTCAACTAAATTTCACTGAGCAAATTTCATGAGCCCTCTTATAAAGGAATAACGTTCTTCATCATGATCATCGTTTCAGCCGAAAGACATCCTTATTGATGCTGGACAATGGACATAGACCACTCATCCCAGGATGCCGTGGTGGCTACCACGGCATCCCGCAGCCTTCACCAGGTCATTGTTTCGACTAGTAGATGCTTTCCGATGCTTCGTCTTTCGGTACGCGGTAGCACAGTATAAATATTTATACTGTTCGTATCACCTACAGACTTACGATTAGTCCCGAACCCGAACTAAGAATGAATGGCAACACGATTGACGACACGAAGACGATGGAGTAGAAAACGCCCGACACTAAGGCCGAAACTACGGACTTCGGGCTTACATAGTAGACCCCAAGAACCAATATACCGTGTTTTTCGCAAAAAAATATATTATCTTATCCTAACTTATCTTATAAACGTCATCGACTATCTGTTTTGCCAGCCCTACACTCCACTGCAAAGTCAAAGTCAAAGCATTTATTTCAATTAAACCATTTACAGGCACTTTAGAATTGTCAAGGTCGGTCAGTCAAAGAGGTGAAGCTATTTGCACGTTCCAAAGATCCTATAAGAACGTGCAAGAAACTCCATGGTCCAACTGCTATATTCCAACTGCTGTTTGGCGATTCTTCGGACTATGTGTATGTATGTTATTATACCTATATACCTAAATAATATTACCTGCATTTAATCAATTATGCTGACTGGAATACAAGAACATCAATCCGCTACGCCAGCAATTAATTTCCCTCAACCATTCATACATTTCCGCGGAACGAACTCATTAATGCGGCTTACATTCAATTTAATTTCAAAGCATTGCGCCAGGTACGTAGAAACACGAATTACTTCAATCTGAGGGCTCAACTTCGTGTGCTACAATATCTACACCGTTGGCACGAATTTAGGGGCTTTGCAGGCATGCTAGTCAAAGCATTGAACGCCTGTGCTAAAAGTAACATTTTGGTTTAGTTCCTTTTTTAACAAAATTATAGGATTAGTCGTGCTTCTGCCCGTTTGTCACAAAAATGGCCATGTCCTTATCTCTGAAACTACTAAGCCATGAATTTAGAAAAAAATGCTGATAGTCATTTTTTAAGTACACACACCACGAAAACCTTTATGAAGTTTATGGTTTTAAGGTAACAAAAATATGATTCGTTGGAAATCAATTGTGTGCGAGTCGAACTCATACGAGTCCGGATTTTCATATTCTCCACCCAATCTCAACGAATGAATGAGCTCTGAATCTGTTACTAATATGTGCAGCAATCAAATTTTAATTAAGTTAGTTTCCGAAGGCTCTACAATGGGCTCAATTATTAGACAACGCATATTCACTTAAAAATGATATTGCTTTCACGAACGAACGCAAGGTGTAACCAAAAAGTTGATGCGTTGCTTGCAGAATCACTGCTGTTTATCGCAAAAAGTAGGATGTCTGCTAAGAGCCTTTCGAGCAAAGCAACATAAGCAGTTTTCTTAGCAACCACTCCTGTTTCATCATTCGATACTCAATAGTTTATTTATTTTGTAAGAATATTACATTTTTAATAATTTTCTATGGTTTTTTAAGTCAAGTTCGGTGCACGTCAATATTTTTTGATGCGAGAAATTTGGCATTTCTGACAATAAACCCCCTACTCACTGAAATGGAAGACGTTCACGTGCCCACGTACAAATACTCAACATCAAATAATCGGGGGAAGTAACTTCACATCACCAGCCTAGGCTTTTTCCCAACTATGTTGGGGTCGGCCTTCGGTCAAGCCAGATTCAGCTAAATACGAGTATTAAACGTGGAGTGACTATCTTATCTCCACAACTGAGGATTTTCTGGCTTCTGACGAACCGTAATGACTGCCAAAGAATTACAACCGGGACAAACGGTTGAATGTGCTTCCCGAGGCACGGAGGAGTCTCCCATCCACAGACTGATCTCAGCAAGCGTTAAAGATAGACACGTGTGCTTGTTATTCTCCGGGGAAGTTACTGTATAATCTTAAAACATTACATTTATATGTCACCGAGGTAATGTGAAAACAGGCGCTAACGTAGGAAGACACAAAGTTATCTGTCACGTATCTAGAGGATATATATCTATCATATGTAAGTTATGAGTTCTGAAAAGCGAGACGAATCTCAGGTACAAACGTTTGTTGGAGTTACAAGTTATGAGCAATTTCAAGTTTTGTTGGTACAGCGTTTGTAGCGCTAATAGTTCTTGATATTGCAATGATTAATATTGTGTTAGGTTTTTTAACTCTTTCATAATCTGGTCTGCGTCTTGTTTGTGCTTCAACTCCCAAGAAATTCAACACTCATTTTATATCTTATGTAGCAGAGTTTATCTTCAGGAGAGTCGGTGGTGAAGTAATTAAGAAAAAAAAACTCTATAATAATATATTTTTTAAAATAAAATGTCCATCTATTTGTTGGTAAATTGGTTGGTTGGCATCTCACCGTGTACACTTAGGTGGAGTGGACGACAAGTGACCTGTCATCTTGTTTGAATGGTTCGACAGCTAACTTGTCGTTCACTTCGCCTAAGTTTTCACTTCGACGTGTTTTCAGAATCGCACTACTGGTTTTGTTAGATGATAGTCTGGTGCACACACAAGGCAATTTCTTTTAGTTCATCAAATAAAAGGGCTCCACTAAGTGAACTTGGTGTCCAAGTTTTTGGTCACACGTCACTATCTCACAAAAAAACATGTAACTTCAATTTATCAGTAAAGGGTCTTCACTTCACTTAGTAGGAGCCAATTTTCTTTGATCAGGTCAAAGAAAACCGGTCCAGAAATAAAATGGCAATTTATGTAGTTTAAATTGACACTTGATATTCACCTTTAAAACTGTTTTAGTCAAATGAGGCCCCTTAGAGCATTAGGGAAATGAAATTCTATGAGGAAAAAGTGTCTGAATTTATTATACCTACCTAATTACACGTACATTTTACTTTTCCGTCAACCATTTGCATGATCCAAGAAAACTAAATAATGTTTTCTTGCCAAATTCTATTTGGAATCTATTTGAGAATCTCAGAAAAATACATGAAATTCTAAATTATATTGACTGGCGGAGCACTTGACTAAATAATAACAGCCGCACGGGTCGATCTTCGAGGTTAAGTGACGCTTCCCGAGGTCGGTCTATGGGTTGGTGGTGAACATCTATTACATACCGGAACTCCTCCGCGCTTTGGAGGCAATGTTCTCTGATAATTTTCTAGACCTATGTATCCTGCTGCATTGGAGTTTCACTAAAATCGGTTAATTCAATTCGAAAAATAAAGACTACTTCTTTTTATCGTGTGGGCAGTAAGGTCCAACGACCCTAGTGTCAGAGTTTCTAAACCGCCTCAAGGGTCTCTGACATGGTTTATTTGACGACCGCCATTTGGCGGCCGGGACCACCGGCTTGTACGTGCCTTCCGAAGCACGGAATCATCTTTTTATTAGACAATCAGGTGATTCAAGCCTGCAATATCCTAGCCAAACTGGAAATAACTTTACAAAGTATGCTTCCGGTGGGAATCGAACCCACGACCACCGGGTCACAAGGCTAACGCCTAAACCACTCGACCACGGAGGCAATTAATAAAGACTTGAAAGTTTGTATGAAATACCGTACACTAGAATCGCTCTAAAGCCGTTAGACCATAGGCTACCATAAATGGCTATCATTTGAAGACCAATGATAGTCGTTACGGATAATCAGAAGCCAGAACATCTGACCAATTATGCCAATGGGTACCCAGTTACTGGGTTGTGGAAGTCAGGTAGGCAATGTTTCATGTAAAAAACTGGTACTCAGCTGCATCCAGTTGGACTAGAAACCGACCCCAATATTGCTGGGTAAAGGCTAAGCAGCAGATTGTGTTTGTTTGTCCTAACACGATTGTGTCGTAGTTACTCATTAATAAGTAATTATATTAGTACCGGAAGAAGCAACGCTGGAAGGCCTCCCACAAGATGGACCGATGACCTGGTGAGGGTCGCTGGTGGCCGATGGATGTGAGACGCACAGGACCGGCTGTTGTGGCGTTGGGGTAGACCTATGTCCAGCAGTGGACGTTCTTCGGCTGATCTTATGAAAAAGTAATTTCTAAATTATTACAGAAATCTCTTGTGCAACCAACACTACCAACACACGAGCTATACCGCACGGCTTCCCAAAATTGGCAACTCGTGCATATAAGACGATTACACAACCATTGTAGCCCAACTCCTACCAAATCCTGGTATCCTGGTAATTATTAAGTACTTTGCGAGGCTTCGAAGTTTCATTCCAGTTTGTCTTTGGGTTTGTGGAGTTATTACCAGTATTAGCTCTTAGTTTTGAATTAAATTGCTCTAGAAGTTTTCTTCTGTAAATATCTTGGAGGCTTGTTTGAATCTAATTTGCTTGATGAATGTGTTTGTGAGCGGAGTAAAGAAGGAACGAAGTCAACTTTAGAAGTGTATTTTGTAGTCTAGGATGAGCTTAGAAACGATGATAAAATGGTTTGTTTGCTTAGACATTTCATGAAGCGCCCGGCCACATCATTGAATGTTCAACGTTTGACGATTAGCCAAATGATAAAAATATAACAATTAATCAAAACGAAATTTCATAAGCATGGGTTGATACAATTCAAAATAATATAAAATTAGACTAGATTAGACTAGAGATTTTTAGAGATTGGTTCCTTCTAGGCAAGCGTGCTCCATCGTCGACGACAGCATCACTTTCTATCAGGTACAGAATACTTAATAGTACCTTACACATCAGGTGAGATTGTGGCCAAACGCGAGTCTAATCATAAAGAAAAATCTCAGCAATTATCGCGCTTTTGACAGTTCCGCATTGCGATCATTTTCTTTCTAAAAAAGGGCCAAAAAGTTAAGAAAGACAAATAGAGACCCCTCATGAATGTTCCTAGTAGAAATTGGAATGGCGTTTTTCTTTGAAATCCACTCAGACTAAAATATTTAGTTCTTGAAAGTATGTCGTCTAGTTGAATGGAGTGAGGGTTCAGCAATATTTCATGAGTTACAAATAGTCGCTGTAGAACCCTGCGAATGTCCTCGGGAGAGATTTGTCAACTTCTATATATCGAACTCACTTTTCGTTTTGAATTTTTCTTTCTGACTTTGTTTATTTCAAGGGTAAGCCTATTTGCCGTTATATTGACTGATTAGCTGCCGCCCGCGGCACCACCCGCGTGAATGTCGAAAATTATCCCAAGAGAACATACCTACTCCCGGGATAAAAGGATCCTATGTGTTATTCCAGACTATAATCTACCTCTACGCCAAATTTTATCACGATCCATTCAGTAGTTTTTGCGTGAAAGAGTAACAAACATCCATACATATAAACTTTTGCGTTATTAATATTATTAGTAAGGATAGTTTAAAGATTTATTAGTATTAGTATTCCAATTTATTTCCAAATTTTTCCAATTAGGGGCACAATTAACGTAAATACCATTTGTTGAAAAGATAAATGCTGAAAAATACGTAATTATTTGTAAAGTATTTTTTTTTTCAAGATTTTTCTAATGAATCTCATTGTTTTTGTAGTACTCACAAGCAGTGCCGCTGAGCATGAGGTCCTGGGTTTGAGCCAAATGAAATTCCTGGAAAAACCTTGACTTTTTGAGGAGTAGCCCCCAAAGTCTGGATTCATCGGTTAGAATCAATAAGCTCGGTCCCGTTTAACATAGGACATAAACATTCAGAACGGGCAACGTAGGTAAGTACTTACACTTGTGTACCCATAGGGGACTATGGGCTTGTTGTTGCCAGGGCTGTGGAATTTGTTCGAGCCAGTGTTGCGGAATTGTTCGAGCCAGGATTGTGGAATTCTTCGAGCCAGTGTTGCGGAATTGTTCGAGCCAGGGTTGCGGAATTGTTCGAGCCCGAGTTGCGGAATCGTTCGAGCCGGGGTTTCGGAATTGTTCGAGTCAGGGTTGCGGAACTGTTCGAAAGAGTTACAGCAGCCCAGGAATGCAAAGGACATTTGGAGGAACAGGGGTGCGTTCTTGTCAGTAAGAGTCTGACACTCCCTTCCGCTTCACCCAGAGCAGAAGGAGTCATTTGATGATTTCCCATACAAAAAAAAGTTGACTTGTTGCTATGTAAATTCTTATTTAAGAAAGCTAAAGTCGAATGTCTTCTAATTGATCTTCGTATAAAATAAGAGTCTTGACTTACGGACGATTTAGACGAACGATTTTAGATAATCGTTTAATTTGTGGTAGTAGCAACTGGTTTGCTTACAGTTTCTTTTCTTTCAAAGCCATGAAAAAAGTTTCTGTTCCTATTTATGACTTTGACTTTTGGGTTCTCAATTTCATTAACATACTAGAAGCCACCCCGTCCTTGCCCGGGTTAAAAAATTGTATTTGCAACAAAATATACCTTCTCGGAGTTCAAGCATATTACTAACGCTTTCCAATTTACAAGGTTTCTGAGACTTTTTACCCAGATAGGTATATTCTTTCCCTGCCACTCACTTATTCAATATTCCTCGCATACTTTCAGTGCACAGCAATTTATTTTACAAGCTGCGACATTATGAGACTTAAACTGACATAATGACGTATAATATAATGAGAAACAGCCAGCCAGGCTTGTGCTTGACAGCTCCTGTCTATCTCAACGCTGAAGGCTTAGTCTATGGTTGGTTATAGAATTTGAAAGCCTGCATCAACGACAACGTCTATTACAATGCACTATGGTCGGATAATTTTATAGGCAGACCAAATACTGAGAGCATTTTAGAGACTTGGCGTGAGTTTAATTTAAATTATTTTATGGTTTTGTGGATCTTTAAAGAATAGGGCCTTTTACCCTATTGTTTTTATGAATTTTTCAGTAGAACACTATGGCAGTCGCACGGATTGTTCAACAGCTAAAATATGCATTTTCAGTCACATCAAAATTAACTTCCAATTGCTAGATACAAACAAAAATCAGAGTAATAATTATATTCAGAGGAAAAACATTTAACACACGGGTAATTTATCGCCAGTAAAAATAACAAAAGCTGCTTACAAGGCGAATAAATACGGACCCAAAAAATGCTTCACGTCTCGGGTCCGCGACAAACAATACGAGACGAGTACCAGCACAAAACAGATATAGAGAAGGTAGGCTCCGTCCTACAAGCGAGAACGCACGTGTTATATTAATGTAATTATTATGTGTCTAATATTTAAAAATAAGTACTTGATATACCTATAAATGTGACATATTAACTGTTTAATATGTTATGATTTTATATCAAACTTATTTCAAAAACTGATTTGACTCAACTGTCATACTTCTTTGTTAACGGGTATAAAAGAGTGGAGCCACATTGGAGCAGCGCAGGATTTACACAACGTGCATTCGCCCGATTATGACTTATGCGTGTGCCACATTCGCACACACAAAGTCAAAGCAAATCCACAGGATGCAAGTAGTCCAAAACCGGTTTCTCCGAAAAGCCACGGGCGCCCCGTGGTTTATTAGGAATGAACGACTTCATGTCGACCTCAAAATCCCGACAATAAAACAATTCATGAAACGTCTTACAAAGCGTTTTATTGAATCAGCTGAGAAACACAGCAACCCTTTGATTTCAAAGGCCTCACAATACACTCCCTCTCGTATTAGCAAGATTCGCCGTCCTCGGCATACACTCGTCGAGTCAGATGACGAGATCACAACGATTCAGGAAAGCTGTAGGGAAACCAGCACTCTTAGAAAAAACAAACACAGACCGCGTTCCGTATTCCGACCTCGCCGCCGAGGTCCGTCGCGACGCCCCATTCAAAACCCTCCCCGACTTTTGCAAACGAGCCAGCCCGCGCCGCTGAGCCTTTAGCTTTAATAACCCCTAAATAATAAAACGACCCAGCCTGATTGTCCCTTGCTGTCCCAAACTGACGCCGCTAAGCCGAGGTCGTATTCCATAGGGAATGCCCTTAGCGAGCGGTCAGTAGTTTTAGCTTGTAGCTAGATTCGTTGCCTTGGCTGGGGGCCTTAAATTCTTTTGAGGCCACCACAGGTTAGTCCGGTTAAGCAGTTGCTAGCCCTTGCGTGTTAACTTGCTAGTGGTCATACCGAAAAAAAAAAAAAAAAAAAAAAAAAAAAAATGGAGCAGCGCAGTTTCTCTTCGATTTTCAAGGCGTTAACATCTAAGGTATGAGATTATTCTGATTGTTTTTGGTTTATTGTTGATCATGATGTATATTGTGTATTAAAATATGAAATATAATTCTAATTATGAAGTACTTATGAATAATGTAATATTATGTAATGTTGTGCAATGTTATGTAGTGTTATGTAATGTTATTATGATGATTGGTGTATTTTAAATACGGGTAATGATAACTTGTTAATCATTATGGTTGGTATATTATAACGTGACGTTGTGTATGTAGTAACTATGGAGTTTCTTGTCCGTTCTTCTCCATAAGAATCTACCCTTGCGAACGGACAGTAGAGTCACCTTGAAATAAACGTTTTGACTTTCACTTTGGCTTTGACTTTTGTGTCATATACACTACTACGATAATTATGTAGTTGTTATATACTAAAAGATAAATATAAAGTTATTAAGAATTGAATCCTATTGTTTATATTTTCCCTTTGATACAATTATATATTTACATAGGTCTAGATGTATTAGATATATAAACCTAGTTATATATCTACATATATACATAATATCTAACAAATATTTACATAGATCTAGATGTATTAGATATATATACCTAGTTATATATCTACATATATACTTAATATCTAACACAGGCATACAAAGGAACTCCTCACGCATAGTACAGATAATGCAAGCATAATCGCGAGAAGCATTTATTTTTTTATTATTATTGATAGGCTTGACTACATCACTAGTGGTAAGCGATGAAATAGTCTACGACAGAACACGTTTGTCTAGAACTAAGAATAATTTATTCAGTGTTGACTTAAAGAACTCTGGTTATATTCTAGAAGATAAGTTATATAACTTTGTGAATGTACAACTCGATACCCTTTTTTAATAAATGTTGTAATCTAAAACTTTGATTTGACTACAGCTATCTAATCTATCTAATAAACACAGACTCCAGCATGGAACTCCACTCTTTTGCTGCATGAAAGTACTCTTACTTATAAAGCGCTCAGGGCGCGCGGCGGGTGCTCGGCCAAGGCGCTGGCTGTGACGAAAATGTATGGCGTCTAGCCGCGCGCCCGCGATGCTGACACCATACATTTTAAATCAGCGTCCTGTCCGCTTTGTATATCAAGTCCCTTACTTCTTGTTGTTCGATTATAGAGCGGACGGACGGAAACAAATAATATTTAAACTGTTTGTGATCGCTGTACGTGTCTTTAGGTGTATGGGTGCGTGCGTGCCTACTTCTTTTTCTCTCGGTATAAAAAGCTGGCCTTCTGTACCCATCCAGTTTGTGACAACAGTATGAGAAACTTAATTTTGCAAGTTCCCGACGAAATATTTAAGTGCAGTTGTATTGCGTTGTCGCAGATTTAATATAAAGGAAGGATTGTGTCTTGAGGAATGCGAGTAACGAAGCGAATTTTGTTGGTTTATTTATCTGTTGTTTTTTTTTAAAGAGAGTTTCAACTGAGATGAAGACTTGTAGATATCTAATGGCGAAAAAAACATGTTGCGCCGATCCCAAATATAAATAAATGAAAATGAATCGCCGAAATACATGTCCGCGCATAACTTGGGAAAGATTTAAAAATAATTTATTTTTTTGTTGTGAACGTAATTTTCAGGGCGAGGTTTGTATGAAAGAAAATGTTGAAAAAAGAAATACAGCTGGGCAAAGCCGGCGCGGGTCACTAGTAAATGATAAGGTTCAGCTCGGTGGGTTCTTGGGGTGGCATGACGATTTGCTTCTTATTTCTCGAAAGATTAATGATCTACGCTATAAATAAATTAAAAATTAAGACAAGTGCTGCGACTGTCTGTTCTTAGAAAACTCATTCAACCGACCCCAGTAGCTAACGTCTGTTTAACAATTTGTCACATTAAGGCGCATAGCAAAAACTCGGTCACTCTCGGACTGTACAGAAAAGAAAGAGAAGCGCGACGACACAATGCTTGCAATTTATTGCCAAATATGAAGCATTTTATTGATTTACTCAAAACTAAGTTGAGATATTTATAATCTAAAATAACAACGATTTGCATTAACATTCGATTCATTATTAGTTATAATACCGGCATGATTAAGCTAGAAATACGGGTTTTTTTTTCAAAAGTCAAAGTTAGAGGTAACTTTGACGATCATTTCTATCGAGGATTTTATTTTTAAACATGTAACGGAAACGACAGGGTTCTTGAAAATATAGTTAAATTCAACATATATTTTTTTTGCACCTTGAAACTAATCAGATTTGGCTAAATTTCGTTAGGAAACCAGCAATTTTTCAGTTTTTGCTGCTCACAGCGCCTTAAAAGCGATAACTTTTGTTCCAGAAACTGAGCTTAAGATTCATTCCTGACGGATTTGCCTGAGACGGCAAAACACAAAAAACGGAAGTTGGCTACAGTGAGAGATGAATAATTTGGACTTACGAGAAGATATCGGAACTAAGTCCAAATTATTCATATTCTCGTCTAACAAATGGGCCAGACCCCTGAGAGGAAGTTAATCCCAGAGCGTAAAATGAAAGCCTTTTAATTAACGAAACTTCTAGTTAGGTACAGTTGGGTACTACAATATTACCGTCCAAGTCTATGTTAAATTAAAACCTTACAATTCTGACCTAATTCAGGATGAATGAAATAAAACACTTGATTTTCACGACCGCTTGCTCTCGCATATTTTACTAGGATTTTGTAGTCATAATTTATGTTGGATTACTTTTTGCTGCATATTTTCAGGTAAAAGTACTCACTGATATCGAAGGATGTGGCTGATTTTTACATCCTACAGTTTTTGATGCTCCTATATTATGATTTTATGGTTTACAATAAACAGTCTTCAGTAAGTAACTTATTAATTACTGAAGTAACTTATTTATTGGCTAAAATGTTAGTGAGATTTTGTCTCCAACTTGCATAACATATTTCAATTCTTTAGATATTCAAGATGTGATATGTGGAACCAAAAATATAAAAATTACTGGTGAAAACATAACAGGAAAAAACAGGTTTTGATGCAAGTGAAATACTACACATAAAAACTTGGCATTTGAACATGTGACATTTTGAATGCGCAAATCAATGCATTTAATCGCTCCTACGCACTAGCGGTTAAGCTGCTTAGTGGTTCGTTTGAGCGCCAGCCGCCTGACGCGGTTGGAATAGCAGCTGACCGCTATGGCGGCCAACCGCGACGAAGCGGTTGAACTGCTCCAAGGCGTGTTGGTTCATAAACGAAATGGATGCCATCAAGGTACCTTGTGTTATCTATTTTTACTCCCGAAAATAACGAAAGAAAAATAAAAAAATATACTGGAGAGAGCGACACAAGAGGCTTCTTAATTTAAATAAATCAAATCACGACTTATGAGATAATATACAAACTCTAAAAAAAACATAATTATCGGCGGCAACATAAGGCGACAAGTCGCGAAGCGGGCCGGGTGTGTAACGATTGACATAATAACAAAATATCTAACGTTCACTTGACATAATTTCAGTTAACATAATTTTGTTTAACATAACTGCGAACTGTAATGAGACGAGAGGCGCGCGCTTACCCACTCTTTGCTACGACCACTAGTCGTACAAATGCGGGTGAGCGGGCGCCTCTCCACAGATTAGTCAAAATTTATAACCAAAATTTTATTAAAATAGACATATTTGCTTTGTCTCACAATTTATTTAAAAAAGAACTGGTTACTGCACTCAAAACCAATTGATAATTTTGTACAATGTTATGAATCATAACATTGTACAAAATTATTAATTGGTTTATTAAAAGGGTGGGGCTAATCATAACTTATGATTAGCCCCACCTTTCATCCATACTGTTTGTAAGTGAATTATACTAGTAATATGTGGAAACGTTGTTGATTGTACTTTAACCTACTTAATTGTATACTTAGACGTAAGAAAAAAAAAATGTACAATTGTTTGTTTTCCCTAATAAAATAAAATAAAAAAAAAATAAAAAAATAACGATCAGTTGACATAATGAATTGTTGATATAATTTCATTTTACTTAATTTCATATGACATAATGAACATTTCCTATAATGCACATTTCATATAATATTAATTTAGCATATTATTCATTTACTATAATATTCATAATCTCTAAGTAACTTTTAATATAATTTAGAAAATCTGATACGATTTTAAACGCCTGCTAGTATGGTGCTAGCAAAAGCCACCCTCAACTATTGTTATCAGGAGAAACTGGATGCAATCTGGACTTTAGGGCACCCCGACTCGGATAGGTTAGGTTAGAAGGGGATGACGGGCGGCCCCGACATCCACAAAGGGGACTTTGTGGTTATTTTTTTATAAACTACCCAGAAGTAGGAGCCCCGCGAAGCGGGGCTCCCTCGACCAAGCCCACCCTCGACCATGCATAGAATATTTTAAGGTTTGGTTAAGTGCCATTTAAGTTAGGCTAGAACTGTGCCCATTAAACATGAATTTTAGGTCAAAAGAATCTAAAAAAAAGAGAAAGAAAAAAAAGAAAGCAAAGAAGAGTCTTTTAATATATTGAAAATTATATATAAAATTACTTAACATTATTATATTTATATTATTATATTATATTTTTTTAACATTATATAAAATGAACGTTATATTAAATGTTATTATGTTAAATTAATATTATATGATATGAAACATTAGGTCATATGAATTTATGTCATTTGATATTATGTCATACGAAAATTATGTCATATGAACGTTAGTTCAAGTTAAATTAGAGCATTTGTTATTATGCCAAACATTACACACCCAAGCGGGCCACCGCTCTCCATTCAACCGCTGCGGTTGAAATTTTGTGGCGTTTAGCGCGAACAATCACAATCGGTTGCATATTAACTGGGAAAAGCGGCTAGTTAGCCGCACCTGCGGTTAACCGTTAGTGCGTAGGAGGCTTTAGAATATAATTTGACAATAGTTATTCCTGAAAGAATGTAATTTTGTCTAGAGCCTCAGACTGAAATCTAAACACAGCTTTTCAAACGTCTCTTATTAATTTTTTTTCTTTCATTGAAATTTTCACCAACAACATTATTATCCTTTCATACAGTACAACAACCTCTTTCTATTACTGCCAGTTTTATCTCATTTCTCTCTTCGTAATAAGTGAAACAGAGCAAAACATTAACCTTTAGTTTCCTTATCAAGCAGATTGTTTCCTTTGACCACATAACAACGAAGTTCTGCCATAATGAGACCCGTACAGCACCGCACTGAGTAATTTTGTTTTTATTAAACCTCTTGTCAACACATCATGGCAAAATAAACCTTAATGCTTAGATGCAAGGTTGTTTTTCAATTGTGTGTGGCAATAGGGTTGTCACCGAGTTGTCTGACATTACTTGTCCCGTGATGTAGTAAAATAAACCTTATTTCTTAGCAACAAGGTTGGTATTCAATTGCATGTGACAATGGGGTTGTCAACGGAGTTATCCGTATATTACTTGTCCCGTGATATTAAGACACACAATAGTACATTTGTATTGTCTTCATGAAGATTATGATAAGTGAATTAGTAGTATTGTTCGTTGGGTTTGCTTGGTTTTGTCGCAAAGTATGTGTGTAATAAGAGGTCTGGGTCTGGATTTAGATTTTTAGCGGTCCAAACGTCGAAAATTAATATAATTTGGAAATTTAGGATAACAAAACGTTTTGGGAACACATTCATTGTGTGTGGAATTCCCTGCCTTTTTAAGTCAAGAGTGAGTAGATTACTTCTAGGCAAGCGTACTCCATCATCGCTTACCAACAGGTGAGATAGTGGTCAAGCGCGTGCCTATAGATAATAATAATTAAAAAAAAAAAATTGACTGAGCCTTTCCGGAAACTATTGAGGTTAATTTTCACTTGTATTTTCTGTATTGATAACTTACAGATTTAGAGTAAACTTTAATATAACCGGTAATAATATCTTTGTAAATGATGTATCTCTATGAGTTATTCTCATCACTCACTTGTTGACTCGCTTCATTAATGAAGAAGGTCTCGATGATGGATAGCATCATTGGCAAAGGATTAATTTTATTATTGTAGTAAGTAAAGGTAAATGAGGAGCTCATAGCTAAATAATAACAGCCTCACGGATCAGTTTTCAAGGTTAAGCAACGCTTGCAGAGGTTCGTCTGTGGATAGGTGACCATCTTAACATATATCGATATTTCTCCGTGCCTCGGGAAGCACGTTAAGCCGTTGGTCCCAGCTGTCATTTGTAGATCTTTGGCAGTCGTTACGGATTGTCAATGCCAAAAAATCTAACATCAGTCTTGCCAAGAGATACCTTGTTACCCAGTTAATGGGTTGTGGAGCTCGGTTCAGTTCAGTTGATTTCCTGATGAAACAAATGGCGCTCCACGAGGAGGCTCCTTCATGCATTAATATGCCAAGTAGCCTAACATAGACGCGAGTGGAGCCGCGGGAAATAGCTATTACTACAAAAAAAATTGAGAAAGTTTGTAATCAAACAAAAATCAAGATTACTTTTCGATTAGTCTGGTTCGTTTGGTGTAAGTTATTTTGGTTCTGTCTCAGATTTGATGGCACCAACTGTATCAGACAGAAGTGTATCAACTTCCTTCATGGGCAGTCGGAAATAAAGTTGGTCCTATTTTATTATTTTGGCGGCAAATCAAACATAATTTAGAACTGTTTTCAAGCTCAAAATGTATTTCTGAAGATACAAAATTAGCACTCGAGGCATCCAAGTAGGGTTGTTCTCTCTCCTCCCAAATATATAAAGTTATAAGTCAAAAAAGGAAAACGTTTCCAAGTCCTGAACAATTCTGAACTCGTTATACTGTTTACGTGCAAAAAAATGGATGCAGAAGTTCGACTCCGTATGATTAATGAAAATCCCCGCTCATACATAAATTATGTAGTCACGCTTTGTTTACGTACGGCGAGTGTAAGCGCATTCATGATTGTCATTCGTTTGAAATTGCCGTCAGTTGCCAGTTCGCATTTGCACTTAATCGCAATCCGTTAAAAATGTATGGAATTTGAGGTTTTTTTGGCAGAATACGACTGAGATGCGTTTGCTAACGTTGCTTAAAAAATAGTACTATTCGTATTCTAGTGCTAACTGAACAGCATACCGCAAATAATAAGACTAAATATATCAGTAGGCAAGTAGTTCAATGCCGACATTTTCAATAAAATTCCAAAATCCTAAGACTTAACCGCCGGACATAATTATCAGGGCAATATAATATATCTTTATTACGATTCCTGACGTATGATAACACTAGCCGTTAATGCACGTCTTTTATGAAGCTGACCTTGCCATTTCGAGTGAAATGGGAATGGGTTACGGAGAAATATAAGGATTTGCTTCGTCGCCGTGAAAACTATAAAATGAAGGTTTGAGAAGATAAGAGAAATAATAAATGGATTGATTAAAAGATGATACGGCTAAAAAGAGGGGGGGGGGGGTGACTAAGAAAGCGCATAGAATATTCTACTTTCTGCTTAATGTCACATAAATGTGAAAGTTTGTGAGGATGTATTCCTCTATCAAGTAAAAACTGTATTTTCATGAAACTTTGCAGTATATAAAATAAGGAAAAATAGTTTATTTCTCCCAAACAGACACACACTTCTGATTATAAAATATAGGTAGATAAAAAAAATAAACCAAAATGGGGAAAAAGGTTAACATTGCTTGCTGACAAACCGCCCCATTCATAACAGGGTTAAAATTTCCTTTATGGGCCGCTGATTTTGGGGGGGGGGGGAGGGGACGGGAGGGGGACGGGAGGGGGAGGGGTCTACCCCCCTCTACCACCTCCACCACCCGGAGCCCCATGGTTATGGAGATATCTATGGTTAAAGTTTATAGGTTAGAATAAAAATGTTGCTTAAAATTTCGTATCCAGTAGCAGAAAGAGGCAGGTGGGAGGAGCTGAGGGTGCCCCCCCTCCTCCCTGGCACCACTATCATGAAAGGTAACTAATCGTTTCCAAAAAAAAAACATTTTTTGAAGCCTAACCCTCTTGAATCCTTAGTCCTCTTAACAGCAAGTCGGAGCCCAACCCACAAAATAACCACGAAGGGGATGGCGAGGTCAGTTCGCTCGCTTCGCTCGCTCACTAGACCCCGCCTTCCCCTTCTAACCTAACCTGTCCGAGTCGAGGTGCCCCATGTCCCGACTGACGGTCACGACTGACAGATCGAAACACAGCTATAGCAAAATGGCGTCGCCTCACGTTCCGTTCCAGTGTAAAAAAAAAGAATGTTATTTCTTGTTTGAAAAAGTCAATGTAATTGCATGATACAGCCCGGTTATTCAGCACATTAATTACCCACCAAATTTAATATGTGAATACGTGAATATAAAATTATATAAAACTAGCTGTGCCCGCGACTTCGTTCGCGCGTGCATTTCGTATTTAGGAAGATATTAAGTACACAAACTCACTAAATGTATATAGGTACTCATCGTGATTATGACATGACTTACAAAATTACGAAGAACGAACGAATATTAACACTTAAAACATTTCTTCGTAAACAATATTACTTGTTATGTGATATTCATCAGTACGTATAAACAGGCTTTGCGCGCTGCTTACTTGCGACAAAGCGACATACAGCCTGACCGTGCGAGATACAGGACTACCGCAGATCCACACCAACACGACTAATAGTTTGTCCCTGAGCTTGATTAATGGTCATGCCGAAACTATCAGAAGATAAGTCTCCACAGAGGACATCCTCTCCTCGTCGAGGCGATCGGCTGCGGCGTCCTGGTTTACTCCATGGTCCGGAGAAGAATATAAGAATGAATGACAGCACGATTTGATAGTTATTCCTAGTTCGGGACCAATCGTAAGTCCGTAGGTGATACGGAGTAGAAAACGCCAAACACTAAGGCCGAAACTACAGACTTCGGGCTTAAGAGAGTAGACCCCCTCAGCCGCCGCAACAGAAAAAGACAACCCGGGCGTTGCGTCGGGAGTCGCAGGGCAATTCCCAGCCACCCTAAGCGCGGGCCCGCAGATGGCGAGCGTAGGTTGGCTCACTGTCCGAACACTAACCACTATTGCGGAATTTGTTCGAAAAGTCACCACGGCCCTAGAACGTTAAAGGCATAAGGAGGAATACGGACGTGTTTTAGTCAGTAAGAGTTTGACACTCTCTTCCGCTCCACGCAGAGCAGAAGAAGTCATTTGATGTTTTCCCATCCATAAAAAAACCCACAACGGATAGAGTAGAGTAGAGACTCCGTTGTCCTGGCTAAGTTTGCAAGCCTAGCTCCGCCCAAATGTACAAAAGCCACCAGTGTGCTTCACAGGTTGAGCGGAGAGACGACCGATAATACTCAAGCCGCAAGGGAGTGATAATCTGAGATAAAAGTCAGCTCAATCACTTAGCACTCACAAACCTATATTTACCATTGTATGTGTACATTAAGGATTGCAATAAACGATTTGATTTGAAACTTGCACCTCACCGTCCCGAGGATTTTTTCACGTCGGAAAGTCATGGCCAGGATGACGTAGCCGGCGTCGAAACAACTTCCGCAAATTGGCCTGTCTGTGGTGCATAAGTTAAAAAAATTTAAGGGCAATGATCCGGAATAATAATCCCTATTATTACGGAGGTAATTTTTACTTAAGCTGAGAAGTCATTTAGTTAGTCACGTTTATAGACTTGTCATTGCCATTTTTCACTTTTTTCACCATTTGTTGTCATGAAGTTCAGTTGTTCTCTGGCAAATTCATGCTCGAAACTGTGTGAAAGAAAGAAAGAAGGAGGAAATATCAAAATAATCTTTAACTAAAATATACTTTTTGGTGTAATTCTCGTGCTGTTAATGGTAAGTACAGTTTCGCTCAACAGATGGCATTGTAAGTGTCATTAAAGGTACTTACCCCTACTTACTATGCATGTAGATAATAAGTTGATTTCTTCTAGATTGCCATAATCCTATCAGGTTTATGTGAATGTTTTCTACATAAGTTTTGTATTTTTTATCGCGATGCAAACGAAACAGAATACATATAAACAGAAAATAGGTTCTGCTGGTCTTTCTAAAAAGATATGCAAAATACAGCAATAACATATTATTAATATTTGAAAATATTAGGTTTGGTAGGAATAAAAAAATAAGGAAATAAATAAAATAAAAATAATTCAAAAATTATTACAAAATTTGTGGGATTTGAACCCATACCTAGTCTTTCGAGAGGCAGGCTTTAAACCAACGGACTATGAGATCTGTTGACAGTTGATTAAAATAGCCGATAGCTTAGCTCCCTGAAAGGGTTCCACATCAGGTGCTCTAGACTTTCATTTTTTTTATGTCGACAGACAGTACTCATCATGTTGACCAACTATTCCTTAAGCGGTATATTAATATCTCTTATAGATTAGCCGGGCTGCTAAGGTTCCACGTCTTGTATTCAGATCTTCAAAATAAATTATAGCCTATATGTTGGCGAGGACTAATAGCTATACAACAAAAAAAGTTTCATTAAAATCCGTCCAGTGGTTTTTGCGTGAAAGACGAACAACAGACAGACAGACAGACAGACAGACAGACAGACAGACAGACAAAAAAAGAAAAAAAAAATATTTTTGGCTTCTACTGTTTGTATAGAGCACCCCTGGAGTATTTTTTTTTGTTTATATTCAATGTACAGAATTGACCTCTTCTACAGTTTTATTATATGTATAGATGTAAATTATGTAAAAACCATGACATTAAATTGAATAAAATACACCTCTACCATAAACGAAACGTGAAAAGTTAACTTTGACGTCTACTACGACAATTTATCTAACCTAAAAATATACAAATGGCGTATTATTTTCCAATTTGTATGGAAACTTTAAAGATTTATATCTCGATAACCGTGACTCTCCGGATGTTGAAAATTTGTAAAAAGCTTTCTATTTATGAGTACTATCCACAAAAAAAAATTAACTTCCAGAGCCACGGCCCATAAAGGAAAGTTTATACCATAACAGCCCTCCACCATGCTCAGCCTAAACACCAATCAGCAGATTCACTACTTAAATTCCCTATAAAGCCCAATATAGCTTATACAGCACAATAATACAAAGGCTATAATTTATTACAATGGGAAAGTATTTACTAATATAATGCGGCCTGCAGCTGTTCATGGAATGACCTATTACACCGACCCCAAATAAATTTAAACAATGACAAAATAATGATGACGTTGTATGTACCTGACCTTCTGTACTTATCTTTTTTGTCCTTTATGTCTTGTTCTCGGCCCTCAGTTCCTTGATTGGAGATCGGGATTCCGTATAAAAATGTAACAGGATTCGTTTAGATTCGTTCTTTGTTCCCTCCAGGGACTATTTGCCGGGATTACGTTTTTACCGGCAGTTAAAGCGTAAATAATGATACCATTTCTGTTTCAAGCGGTATTTTGTGTAGTGGAAATTGCTTTGTTAGTTTTTTGCACCCTGGATTCATGCACCAGAATATTTTAAATGTTAATACATCTCATCATTTGCCTAGCATTTTTTGCACCTGATTGTCTGATAAAAAGATGATTCCGTGCTTCGGAAAGCACGTATAAGCCGGTGGTCCCGGCCGCCAAATGGCGATTGTTTAAAGCCCGTCAGAGGCCCTTGAGGCGGTTTAGAAACTCTGCAACTAGGGTGCGTGGTGTCGGTAGACTACTACCCACACGAAGAAGAAGAAGACAACTATATTGGGGTCGGCTTCCAGTCAAACCGGATTTAGCTGAATACCAGTGTTGTTACATGAAGCGGCTGCCTACCAGACCTCCACAACCCATTAACTGGGTAACACGGTAACATCTTGGCAAGACTGGAGTCAGATTAATTGTTAAAACATCTATAGTGTGATTATTTTTGTGGTTCCTAATAAGGTCCCATCATGGTGCTACATCTCTTGACTAATTTAGAATCTAACTATAAAACATGTCACTAAGAGTGATGATATGGATATGAATGTGTACCTATGGGTCGAGGGAGGGGGAGTGAATGATATCGTGACGGGACAGAGGGTAATTACGAAAACGTCTTCCTTCGAACCCAAGTTAGATGGAACATGGACATGCTAATGAATTTCCAGTAATTTTGTCAGTACAAAATACTTTACAAACCATGTACCTAGGTTTCCCCACAGATTACATGGCATGATTTAAGTCAACTCTAAAACGAACCTTTATACAAATACAACCATGATTTCATTCAATTCTCATGATAATACCAGCACAAGATTAGAATCATAATCGAACAATAATCCCTGCTAGCCTCAAGATTGATAAAATCAATGCGTAGCAAGGCATATGAGGGATGTGTTGACAACACTCAGACAATAGCGACTAATTGCTCATCTTAAAGGCTGCGCTGCACAAGACAAGCAGTAATATGTGGGATTAATCCAAGATATTTTACATGATGTTGGCATGTAGGCCCTTTTTTCTATGGATGGGAAATCATCAAATGACTCCTGCCGCTCTGGGTGGAGCGGGAGGGAGTGTCACTCTTACTGACTAAAACCCATCCGTGCTCCTCGTATTGCCCTTTGCTTTTCAGGGCCACGGTAACTCTTTCGAACAAAATCCGCAACCTTGGGCATGTAGGCCCTACAATGACGTCTTAAAACCCTTATGATTTCAGGGCTCCCGGGGCACTATCCCTTTTTTATATGACGTCTTAAAACTTTTTTTTTTTACTAAATCCTATCTACGTCGCACGTCCTATTTTCCCACAGACCTCTCCAAAAAGTATCGCTCTGTATAGCGTTACACATTATCGCTTAGTTTGGATGACAGTCCGATGCAATAGCGTCTTGTACCTTCTGAATATTGCATCGCTAATTGAAAGCTGGGTACATATTGCTATTAACTCTGAATAGGGATGTAGTTGGTATTGGTAGATTATAATTAGTGGGAGTTGGAAGTACCCACGGACTTCACTATAGCTTTTCACCTGCTCTGCCGCCTTATTTCCAACAACTGGGGAGTGGCACCTAGTGTTATCCGAATAAATGGCATGTCACTATGTTTTTCCGCTCATGCTCGGCCACTAGACATTGCCCTAAATGAGACGTGTCGGATAATATCGGGCTGCTTAAAACCAGCTCCACTTCACCAACTCTTCCCGCTTGCAGGCATCGCACCACCTGTACGAAGGGCTGTTGCATGCGTGCAATAAAAACTAGATCAGAAAACCGATTCCTAACATCCCCTCTACGGCCATATGTCAACCCTGGGAAGACTAAAAGTGGGAAGATAAGTATCCATCGCCTCACGATTGTATGAAACCCAAAGAGCAGTTGCTTCCAGGTAGTGAATTGCATTGGCCTGTTTGGAAAGCTTTAAATCTTTTGCGCACCCAGGTAGGCCGCTGCAAACACAACTTGGCGAAATGGGAAAATCATAGACCCATCGTTGGATACTCAATGTGAATGCCATGTTGCTTGGAACATGAGCCACATGTTAGAGTGCCCTAAGTGCCTACTTTGGGGGATTTCATTTTTAATGGGCCTAAACGATCTAGGGAGTTGACCATATCGACTCGAAAAGAAGGAGGGAGAAGAAGGACCACGTGTCCAAAAATGTACAAAATACAGGGTGACAGGTAATTGAATGCGTCAGTCAAATTAAATGTTCTAGAGCTGATTTGCAACGATTTTGATAACTTGGGGCCAAATAAGGTTTTTTTTGAGTAAGTAATTGTACTTTTTAAGATTTTTTGTAAATGTCTGTCAGTCTCCTCCAAAAATGCTAATTTTTAGAACTCTAAGTACTTCAGTCTGCATAATAAACTAAAACTTTTCTGAAAGCTCATGAATGAACAGGATTTGTTCATTTAAATAAAATTAGAAAAAAAGTATCCATCACTCTTTATTCTACTCATCGAGCAGAACCTAAACGACAGCATGTCGGAATGTTATATTCATAAAACCCCTGACCAACTATTATAGGGAACAGCTGTTTTTTTTTACTTCAGTTATGGTCTCATGATAGTATAACTTGTATATTACATGACATATTACATATTCCACTAGAATACATTCACTCTCAAAAGATTGGCTAAATTAATTAGTATAATTCATTAGAACTCAACCTGTTTAATGACCGTGGAAGAACTGAACCCTCTACTAAGGACCCTTCCTTGAATTGTAATAATAACTTATAATGTTATGCAGATAAGGTATTATTTATCTGAACGTATTGTGACGGTACAAGCGGCGTATCAGGTGGACGGAAAATGCATCCTGATTTCCCTTGAGAACGGTAAAGTCAGACTTCGTCGGATTTTACCCTTATAGACGAATGAGATTCTCAGGCATTTTATTCAAATACGAGAATGAAGGTTTACAATACGATTAACTTAAAGGAAGTAGGTATTTATAATAACTAGCGACTCACATAACTAACCATTCGAAGCAGTGAAAGCACATCATTATAATAGTAGTTGGTGACATCATACCTGTGATTGAACTAAAGCAAATGCCCACCTGGCCTATAAAAAAAAATATAAAATAAAATCAATTTATTTCAGGTAAATATCCATAAACAATACAAAAAAAAGAACATACGTTATCAATTTGTCATCCCCATTTAAATAAAAAAGTGAAATTGATTACATTCCAATTAATTAATTTATCATGTCAAAAGTAAATGTCAAATTAAAAACTATTAAAGGTCATCTACAGTAAATGTCAGAATGAAAAAAATATCAATATGTCAACTGCCCAGCAGTGGACCTCTTTCGGCTGATATGATGATGATGATGAAATGCCAGCTGTAACAAACTGCTGAAATTTATAAAAGTATTTGTTTTTGCTATTTTTTCCTTAATGTATACCAGCTAGGTCCCAACATCACCCTATATGACCACGTACTTCTGGAACACCCTGCATTATTGTATTTCCTATAAATATTCTTGAATAGTCTCTAGATGGTTGTGAAAACCACTTCTGAATCCAATGCATAACTTAGAAGAACTAGATATTTACACAGCTCGACTTGTAAAAAGCTTGGTTTCATCATCATCATCATCATCATCATATCAGCCGAAAGATGTCCACTGCTGGACATAGGCCTCCCCCAAGTGTCGCCACAACAACCGGTCCTGTGCGTCTCGCATCCATCGGTTACCAGCGACCTTGATTTATGGGAGGTATATTATTATTCTCATATTGAATTATTGGGGGTCGATAATTTTTAAACCACGAAATACTATTTTATAACATAGATATTTTTAAGGACTGCCCCTTCTCTTCAGCCATTCAGTAAAATTTGTAAGTTCATTGCCGTTAACTTATATAGATGCTAAAAGATTTTTACAGGGGCTTTTTCTGTCCACTTATAGTATAACGCGTTTCGGTAAAAGTTTTTATGGTAAAAAAAATGTGGGAAATCATCAGGCGATGGTTGTTTTGTACTGTTAATAATGTTTATGTTAAGCACTTTTTGATGTACCTAGTTTACATTTAAAAAGAAAGAAAGAAAATACGTTTATTCCGCCAGAAACGACGCACAAATAACACAAAACTAAAAGAAATTATAACACATCACACAACACAAATATTTTGTAAAATAAACCTATTTATGACTAGCTTTTGCCCCCGGCTCCACCCGCACGGATCTCGGTTATCGCGTTAAAAAGTAGCCTTAGTATTAATTCTCTATATCCCAGGTTTTATGTTATATTTTCTTTAAGTTTTGTGTTATTTGGGCATCGCTTCTGACGGAATAAACGTAATTTCTTTCTTTAGAAATTTAAACTCCAATAATTCGGTAGTAAAACCGTTACCGGTTATACCGTTTCTATTTTCGGAAAAAGTAAGCTCCCCTTATGTAACTTTAGTGAAATTGTTCTTTAAGAAAAAATGTACTTGGACCTTCTCTTTTGACAATTTTCCCAAAAAATACAATCCATGGCCCCAATATACCGTAAACATCTCATCCCTTTGATGTCCAGCAACAAATTACTTCTTTCCAGTCAGACGCTTCTCAAATGGATTTTTTCCAGTTACAAATGGATTTTGTTCCAGTTGCAGAGTTTCTGTTTTCCACACTTTCATTCATTAAGAGTGTTTGTGGACCAAAGAACTAGAAAAAATACAAAACCTTTTTGGTGCGCAGATGTATCTGATTGGATGAGGATAATGAGTTTCTTTGGCTTGGATCTGTGGGTTAAAGACAGTATTTTGTAGTGTTGTACATGTAGAATTAATTTCATGTCTTGTAAGAAAGATTAAACGAATGACGAGTTACAGTCGGTAATTCTTCCAAGATACTTGAATCAAATTCTTTTACGTGTCCATGTACTCGTAAGTATGATATTTCAGTTCGAATTCATAATTAAAAAAAAAAAATCTTTATTCTTTTTATTTTTTCTTCTTCTTAATTTAGAAGCAAAAAACTTTTTGCACTGAAAGAGTTTTCCATTTTTTTTCAGTTACACCTTTCTAGACACAGACAGTACAGTAGGTACCCACAACAATTTTTTCTAAATGTCCCTCGGCAATCATCGCATTTCCGAATACAAACGAATGCTAATTTAAAAATCTAAACCTATTCCAAATTCAAATTTTCTTAAGAGAATTGGAATTTAGAATCCGCTAATGAGTATATCAAATCATAATAATTGTTAGATTTTTGTTGTTCATAAATAGGGCAACTAAATGTAAATATGCCTGAATTATTTTGTAATACATTTGCTTCAAATAAATAACAGTATTAATTGACGACCGTCCTTTCAATCGCCGATCGCCTTTTGGGCTATTTACCTCAAAAGCTCATCAAGATGAGCAAAAAGTTAACATGATTGTCATGCCAGCCAGTCTTTCACAAATCGATGACTTCTAAACGAAACAAAGAGATCTGTACAAATGCTCTAAAATCCTCAACACGGCATTCGGATCACGCACGATGTTAGAAACACACATTATATCGGCCGATGTGTTTCTGTTGACGCTAGTCTTGAATAGGAATTGAAATACGAAACTGTATCTACACTTTTATTTTTATCTATGTGTTGGAATAAATGTTTTATTTCTTCCTCTTTGAAGTATTGTTTGTTGAGATTGTTTACTATAAATGTTGGCCATTTTATTCTATTTTTACTGGAGACTCTTAAACTTACTTCAAAGTTCAAGTCGCTTATTTCATCTCAGTGACACTGTCAATTTGAAAAACATTTTCATTTCATTTCATGATGAAGGGAAAATTACAAACGTTTTTGACAGTTTGCGACTGCAAAGCGAATGTGAACGGAGAGTCCTTTAAAATAGGAGCCGTTGATCGCTTAGAAAACACAGATTTATTCAGGGTTTTGCTTCATTCGTTAGTTTGGGGATTATTATTTAGTACCTAGATTAGTATTTTATTATGTAGAATCAAAATCAAAAACCGTCATATGAAATAGAACATCAACGTTCACTGATTTGTCGAGGTCTGCGGCCCTACCATGTCGTGTTAAAGCGTGAGTAGTTCGAGCGAGAATGAGGGATGGAGCTATACACCCTATATAGCTCCATCCCTCCCGCTTTAACACGCATGGTAGGGCCGCTGATAGTTTTACAAAGTGTAACAGAATAAACGCAATAATTCCTCATGAGATCATAGTACTCATCATCATGAACATTTTTTACTACCTATGGGATCAACCCCGAAATCGCGAAAAACAATGGCAGTCGATTTTATTTTTCGCGATTTCAGTGCTGGTCTCGTAGTGAAAGTTGTTCATAATTATGAGTACAATGACCCCTTAAGAGGTATTGCGGTTATTCTGTTACACTTTGTATAGGTGAAGCTTGTTCTGCCGCGCTAGTGAAGAGAGTGCCAAGTACGTTTCGCAGCAAAACACACTCACCTTTGGAAGTAGCAGAGCAGAGAGTAAAGTCCCGCTTACCTCCATTGAAAAGGGAGGATCCTCCGACCAGACGGTTGTTTTTGTGTGGTGGGCAACTGCCCCAGAGTTGATATTCGGGTTTTGCATATGTTCTAATCGCACGGTAAACTCTGATATCGCGATTTAGGATTTTGTCCAGTTAGTTCGCAGCTGTCGAGATAGATGGCGCTGCGAGTTTCATTTGTTGATTCCGCTACGTTGATTTTTGTGGCGGTATTAATGTTGCCTACACACCGACCCTATCTCCATCGTGGCAGTTGCACATTCCAAAAAGTCCCATATACCTAAATATTCACTCCTTAAAACAAGCAAGGAATTAAAAACAACACTTTGGGAGGGGATCACGAAGGTATATTTGTTTATTCATCCCTTAATCACCTTTCCCAACAAGAGAGCATGAAATGACTCGACTCTTCACCCCAAGGGTGCAAGGGTGTGTCGCCCGTGTCACAGATGTGCGGAGGAACCCATTTGTCAAGTTGGAAAATTACCAGCGTGATATATTGTGGACGGAGTGCTGGCAACTACATTCATTAAAATTTTGTTACGGACTGTGCATGTAAAAGTTGATATTCGGTTTTGACTATTTTTTAAAATACTTTTATGACAACTGGTATTATTTTTTGTATATAATCGTTACCGAAATTAAAAGCTACTACTACACCACATTTTTTTTTAAATGAAGAAAAATAAAGTATGCATGAGGTACAAATCACTTTTAGGGTTCCGAACTAATTTTAAGGATCAGAGTTTGAAAAAAAAAAGTATTTTGGAACTGTCCAGTGGAAGTTACAGTGAAGCACACGGTTTTAATGTAACATGTTACAAAAAAATACAACCGAATTGAGAACCTCCTCTTTTGAAAAAGCTTTTTTTGAAGTCAATTCAAAATATTATGATCGACTCGCACTTGGGCGATTTTTCTAAAAATGGTACCGTTCACGAGTCCAGATTATTATATAACAGTGTTATTTTAGGAAAAAACCCAGCCTTCTAAATCTTGCAAAATTAAAATTAAAATGCCGAAAAATGTTTGTCCCATATACATACAAAGAATCGCAATGATACCCTTTTCCTGCTAAAAAAACAAGTACAATCACATACAAAAGTAAAAATATAGCACAATAAAATAACTTGTAAATGTTTGCAGCACAGCTGGTCTTGAGGGTCGGGTACAGTAGGGTACAGTCGGGTTATCGCGCAAAATAAACAAGAAAATGTTCCTTTACAAACAAACGGTGTAATAAGTCAGCTAACATGGCTTTTTCCGGCACTTTTTACAGTTGAAATTGTGCTGTAGGAAGGAATTTTTTAGATATTTGAAGCTCGGTATTTTATAGGATTTGGAGAAATTATTATTATGACGCATTACATAGGTACTGCGTTTCATCCCTGATAGAAGGACAAAATTAGGTATTTATCGATTTACAATGAAGAAAACAATTTGATGCAATATTTTTTGCTTTATTGCAATGTTAGTTTTTCGATTCAATTACGTTACGATTAAGAACATTATTAAACTAACAAAATGCTACAAAACTGCTTTTTTTTAGGGATGGGAGTATCAGGCTCTTACTGACTAAAACCCATCCGTGTTCCTCCAAATGCCCTTTCCGTTCCAGGGCGCCGGTGACTCGTTCGAACAAATTCCGCAACCCTGGCAGTACAATATTCCAAGTAAATGCACGGTTCCTGTGGCACAGGCCATAGGAAAAAAGTTGTGTACAGTTTTTAAAGGAGGAAAGTTTGTCGCTCAAAATCGCCTAGTCGATCCTCATCGATCAAAATCGTATCAAATCTATTATAGTGCGCGCGGAACTAGTTGGCCGCGCCTTGCTATTGCAATCTCATGTGCGTTTTGTCTAAACTAGCCGGAACTTTCAACGCGTATTGCCGTCGCGAAGTACGGCGCCGCACTGAGTAATGACAGCAAGTGCCCCCGCCGCTCCGTCCCACCGCCCACATACCTAAGGAGCGGCCAACTAATTCCGCGCGCACTATAGTCAAAATCGTATCTAATTCGGATGCGTGGTTTAGAAGACGTTAGCGGAGAAACAAGCAGAGGCAGACATCGTCTTTGCTTTATACTATTTAGAGTTTCTTATTTTAAAACAAAATCCATGTCACACATTCGTTTTCTAAATCAATCATCATCATATCAGCCAATTGCCGTCCACTGCTGAACGTAAGCCTCCCTCAAAGATCGCCAACCATCTCGGTCTTGAGCAGTCCGCATTCATCCGCTGCCAGCCACCTTCTTCAAATCATCGATCCAACGTACCGCAGGGCGTCCACTACTACTCCTAAAACAAAATGAAGTAGGTATTACAAACGACGATAATACCACTTTGGTCCACACCTCTCTGTTCCACCCATGGGGGTGATCACGGAACCTTTCAGACTTTTCACGACTATAAATAACACTCAGTCTTAGGAAACTTCTATATTTTAAGATTTTCAAGACAATGCTGACATAGTGCCGGGAAAAAGTCCTTTATGTTCACGTGGTTTATATAAAAATGGGGTGGAATTTTCGCTTAGAATCGAACCATGGGCGAAGTACACGCTAAACAATGTCATACAGCTGCTCTTTTATATCATACGAGTGTAATAAGTTACAAAACAGAAGAGTAAATGAATAATTAATAGTCTAATTCTACTTTTATTTAATGTCTATTGGAATGTGTGTAATCACTCTGTTTGTTACCTCTTCTTCAGTCTGTTCTATCTGTCTTAACGATTGAATGGATTCGGATGAAACTTGGCAAACGGGTAGACCATCCTGTAATAAGGTAGCTACTTTTTATTCTGAGAATTCCATCCTTACTATATAACATTTCGAGTTTTACAAGGGCAGAAACTAGTAATGTAGTGTGTTCTGTCTATGATGTGATGTGGAGTTATGTTATGGGAGTAATGTTCGTCCCTGACATGGAAAGGAAAGAAAGAATGAAGTAATGCTTGTTTTTTTATACATACATGAAACACGCACGGTCATACAAATAGCAATAAAAGAAGAAACATTGCTTGGCCGTTTTATAGCTTTCTTTTTAAAATTTTCTAGTTAGCATTTAATTAACATTAAATCTAGTTCTTAATATGTAAGTATGTCTTTTCAGTCTTTTAACTAAATTGGTTCAGTATTTTTGGAGTAAATTGGCTATCAGACGGACAGATACACGCTTGGTTCTATATGGCTTCTGTTTTTCTCTTCAGACGTACGGAAGCGGAACCCTAAAATATTAAAAAAAACAAAATAATAGTTATAAGCTCTAATATGAGGATAGAGCATATCCATCATACCAGGATAAACATTAGCAGGTACGCTGTATTAGTTTACCAAGTACACCTAAAGCAAATGAGAAAGAAACACTTTATAATACTTCAATGACAGGTTATTTAAAAGTAAAGTAGACTGCGCAGTGTATAAGCTGTGTATGTGTGCTAAAGTGTCAGTGCTGGATGTGCCCCACCTACTTTCCTGCTCTTTATGCCCAACTACCTGTACTTTCCAGGCTCTGAATGTAGCCAACACAGGGGTCCGAGTGACCACACTAGTCGAACCAAATTTGAGGAAGTGGAGGGGAGTGGCAGTGCGCAGGGCAATTTCCTCAAAGAACAAGACACATTTAAACATTAATGTCAAATGTATTTGGTTTTCCCAGAAAATATTCAAATAATTATTCTGAATCCCTTAGATGATGCTTCTTTGAAGGAAATTGTTGTGTTTACTGTTTCTTTTTTTTGTGTGGAACGTAGAATAGAACTACAGTTCTATTCTACGTTCTAATAAATTGTTGCTAATAAAGACTTGAAATTAAATTATATCCTACAGGATATAATTTAATTTCAAGTCTTTATTAGCGGAATTAAAATATTTACATAGCGAGACGACTTTGTAATTTGTGAGAGAGCGAAAAATTTTGGTCTAAATTTTACTTTCGCCGCTGTAGGTACCATTTAATATTTGCATTTGAAAATTACAACAATTTTCAAGCGAGAAATGCATGCTTCATATAATGTTTAGGTTTTCATTGAACTAAGAAACTGCTGCTTTCTATAATACAAAGAATTATGCGAGATAATAAATAGCCGTGCTACTGCAACTTGCTATCTTCTTCAGTCTCAAATCTTTCAGGATTTACCTTTTATAAACAAATAAAATAATCAATTACATCGTAATGAAATTCCCTAACTCTGAAAATGAGTTTGTATAAAAAAAACACAGTGTTCAACCACAATTGTAATCAATCTCCAAAACGACCCCATGCTAATCCGCTGTCGAGTAAAAAAAAAGAAAATGGTTGCAAAATGACGAAGCGTTACTAACGGTACATACTTGCCACCTCTACTTTGTAAATAGAATGACATTATCGTCCCTCCATACATTGTTGAAACACACGGAACTCCTAAAGAGCTCTCTGTAGTTCTAGTAATAAAACTTTATTTAACTTCCCCTCTAAACTAAACAACAAAGAGGCCGTCTATCAGATTCTCCACAACATTGTTTGCTCATTAAAAACAGCTCTTCGACGCTGCAAACTTTGAGCAACACAGTCCAGACTTTAACAGTACATTATCAGGCTGAAGTGTTTGAAAATCGCTTCGGTCTCGCCCGAACTAATACGAACTCGCTGCGTACTTAGGGGCCTTTCAGACTGACGATTTGCAAACGCGATTTCAGCAAGACTCGTGCACGCACGCCATGTTCGATCAACGTGTTCGCCGTGTGTGCCGAACGAGAGAGATTGGCGTGAATGTACGGCAGGTAGGTCGTACGGCAGTCGTGACAAAACCAGTATGTAAGTTGGCCTCGCATTCTATTGAAACTTTGTACTACTTTTTACCAGTTCAATTTCAAAGTATCTCCACCAATGTCTGGCCTACATACTGTAAAAGATAAGCAAGTTGAGAGAGAGACAAGCAAGTGTACAATATAGCAAAAACGCGGGACACACGTCGCGTAGTCGCAGCTAGCTCGCATAGCACTCGTAGAGACATTGTTCTCACAAGTCGCTTCGCCACCGCAAACACGTTAGCGAGTTGTAAGTGTGATAACGCTCTTAGACCAGCTAACAATATTATCTAGCTTTCATTACGAGTCGGTCTGTGGAGCCAGTTGGCATATTGACTTGCAAATTCGTTGTCACGCTGCCATTGTCGACGGAATGGGCTGAATAATACCAATTGTTGTATTTTTTTCAAGGGATTACCGCTGGGGATTCCTTCGCTGGTCATGGTTGCCCGAAAGTTGAGGACAATCTGGTAATTTACATGCTGAATTGGGCTCGAAAGGAAAATAAAAGTGCGAATATTGAAGCGTTTGCTTCAGAAAAACTTCCGGAAGTTTTCAGGTCTTGGATACAAATACTTATTTAATTTGATTCAATGAAGAAAATAAAATTATAATAAGACTCCCACTGCAGGGTAAAAGCCTGTTTTTATATATATGACTAGTCGTGCATAATCTAATTACCAAACGGTTATCAGATTGGTAGCTCTTTGTGTATGGGAGGCACGTTATGATATTTAATCAGTTTTTTTTATAATGATTCTCAAATTAAAAAAAAGGAAAGCCACATTTAAAAACTATTTATTTATGATTTTTTTTTGTGTGAAAGTTGTAAGTATCAAAACCTCTGAAGAGTTATAATAATAATAATAATAATGAAGCCTTTATTAACAATCTCAAATGTTACATTTCATCATAAAACTACTTGTATACTACTTATATTAAACATAGTTGTTTATGAAAGCAACGTAATTAAATGTTATTATTTATATTAGACACCGGTTTCGTGATTGTCGTGCTCTTTGGCATAGGCCTCCCCAAATATTCTCCACAGCGATCTATCTCTTGCTATCCTCATCCAACATGGTCTTGCCACCTCCTTGATATCATCCTCCCATATTCTATACTGTCTGCCTTTACTTCTCTTTTAATAGAGAAGTCTTTCTGAAGAGTTGATAGTCGTCAAATGTATGAGAATGAATTCATGCTCATCGAGTTTTTCGTGAAATCAGCAAGCAGTTAGTCGACTCTTCACGTGACCAGAGCAGCTTTTCTTTGGCCAACGAATCAGCACTGATATTCAACGTCGCAATGCGGCCAGTGTTAGAAAGAAAGAAAAAGAGTTTATTAGCGCCAAGCAAGCGTGTTCTGGGCACTTTTCTCGTAGACAGCAATGAGGACGAATTTTTCGATGCCTGAGTTCTTCCTTTTTACTCCACTTAACCACTCATTACTACCTACTACTATTACTACTACCTACTACTTATTACTAACTTATTATTATTTTCTTCTATTTTATGTATTTGTAAATCAATGATAAAACAAAGTGAAAAAGAGTTAGAATAAACTGATGTAATATACAATCGACAAATATTCATGAAAATTATTCAAGAAGTCAAAGTAGGCTACTTTAGATATGTCGCAGTAAGATAGATAAAGCCGTAATATAGTTATATCACTAGGGATATAATTATATACCGTAACATAGTTATACGAAAGCGATTCTTCACTATCTCACTAGGAATATAGTTATAAAACCGTCGAAGTTTAGTGATATACTTATATTACTAGATTAAGTTCAGTGTTATAAATATATTAGGGTTTGTCTCAAAAAAGTCATACGAGTATTGTATCATATTGTCATCATATTGTAGTATATTAAAGCTTTTTTGAAAAATTGAAAAAATTTCAAAAGTGTGCCACTTTTTTGAGACAGACCCATAAGTTGATTAAGCTTAGTGAAATAAAAATCTACCATATATAATTAAATAAAACAAAATTTTATTGGTTTTATCTTTATTAATAAATCAACTTTATGTATCCTGCAGTTAGTTACAATACTTTGTGACATTAACACGTATTAAAGTAATTATAATTAAAACGATAATTTTTTTAATAATAAAACATTCAAAATCTTTTAAAGCCAAACAGTTTTGAGATATCTTTATTTCTTATCAACAAGTTGAGATCTCGGTTTCTTTAAAAGTATTAGGTCTTTACCTATGAAATTGCATTCTGGTTTGATAACCGTAAGCGCTCAGCAAGTTGGTTGGATCCTGGTTCAGCACCTAAACAATGCCCTAAACGAAAACTTACCCCTAGAAAAGTGATGGTCACTGTTTGGTGGTCTAGCGCCGGTGTGATTCATCACAGCTTCTTACCAAACGGGGTGAGCATTACTGCAGATGTGTACTGTGAAGAACTGAACACAATGATGGAGAAGCTGGCACATCTCCAACCACCATTGGTCAATCGCTCGTCTCCGCTGCTCCTGCACGACAACGCGCGACCTCATACTGCACAGCAGACGGTCTCCAAGTTGGAAGAACTGGGGTTGGAAGCTCTCCGTCATCCGCCCTACTCACCAGACCTTGCGCCTACAGACTACTACTTTTTCCAGAATTTGGATAACTTCTTGGCGGGAAAAAAATTCAATACCCGAGAGGCAGTACAAAATGACTTTGATGAATTTGTTGCCTCCCGTCCGGCTGATTTCTTTAAGAACGTGATTACTTCGATTAATACAAATAAAAAATACATGAAAAAAAATCGTTTAAATTTTTTCATACAAAACGGCAATTTCATAGGTAAAGACCTATTATTTTTTATTTTTTGTTCAGACAAGAAGAGGAATCATGACATCTAGAATTACATGGCACTGAATGCTTCTTACAGCTATTTCACTAAACTTAATCTAGTAATATAAGTATATCACTAAACTTGGACCGTTTTATAACTATATTCCTAGTGAGATAGTAAAGAATCGCTTTCGTATAACTATGTTACGGTATATAATTATATCCCTAGGGATATAACTATATTACGGCTTCATCTATCTTACTGCGACAGATACACATCATGTTTCTGAACAAAATTCAGTACATATATGGGGTTGGTAACTTAACTGAGTAGGTATTTGGAGTTAAGTATCATGCAAACGTTTTCAGTAAACTAAGCTAAAGTTTGACAAAAACTCAACTTCACATTCTTCATTCAGGAAAAGGGGTTGGAGACTTATATAAGTTAATGCAAAAAGTTAAAAGTTTAGTTAATTTCCTTTTTAACTCAACATTTTTTCAAGTTTTTGAAAGTATCGTTTTATTAAAAAGATGAGCACTTGAATAGCAAGTGCGTGTTTTGTTTCTTTGTTGGTTTTTCCTCAAGAAATATAAGTTTATTTCAAAGCTTTAACAGAATTATGAACCCATAAAAAGTGCATGGGTGGAATCCGGTAGGTACTCATTTCTGAAATGTCTTTTAAGAGTTTATCGTCGAGAAAATTGTTGATGTTTAATGTTGTGTTTGAAGCTATTTCAGCAATTTATCTAAGAAAACTTGATTGGATGTTCAGGAGGTCAAAAGGACGTATTATTTTAAGAATAGCAAACCCTATCTCGCCTTGAACAAGCGTGGTGATTAATCACTTAAGTGTGAAGCCTAAAACACCTACGAACCAATAACACGCATGAGGTTTCGTTCTTCAAAAGGTAATAACGTAAACATTTGTGACCTGAACGTATATTTATACAAAATCCATACATTAAAACGTTAATGACATTACAGAATCACTTCGTCCGTGTGCTCGTCTGTCTGTCAGTCTGATAAGAGGCCCTAGACAATGTGCCATTCAATTAGCGAATGCAACTGTAATGCCAAAATGTAGGAATTTGATCACGTGACATTTCGATTTCATCTGTCAATCCCATACACTTTTGACGTATTGACAATCGCCTTCGCCACGCTACCGTTGACAGAATGTCACTTGTCTCGAGCCCCCCTTGGGCTCGAGACAAGTGACATTTCCTTTTTCTCAGGAACGCGGAAGTATCAAGTTGAAATTAATTTATAAAATACGCTGGTGTACTGACACTGGTGGAGAGACATTCCATCATATCAGCCGAAAGACGTCCACTGCTGGACATAGGCCTCTCCCAAGTATCGCCACAACAACCGTTCCTGCGCGTCTCGCATCGATCGACTACCAGCGACCCTCACCAGATCATCGGTCCATCTTACGGGAGGCTTTACAACTCTTCGTCTTTCGGTACGCGGTCGCCACTACAGAACTTTTCGGCCCCATCGACCATCAGTGGAGAGAAATTTTAAAGCATAAATTGACCACTCATCGAGGGACTCACGACCATCAGCAATGAGAAACTTGCTAATGTGTGTATGTCATTTTGTGGCAATTAAATACTTTTTCTTTTCTTTCTTATTTTTGAAACAGCTTATTTTTTTTTGTGATTTCGGATTTGGTCCCATAGCAAAAGTTGTTCACAATGATGAGTACAATGACCCCTTAAAAGTTATAGCGTTTATATTGTGTTACACGTTGTATACAGAACATACAAATACTAGGGCACGGAATTCTTCGTGTTTCAATTCGCCGGTTTCTTACAAATCTATGGGTATCATACGACATATAGAAGGCTGAGCTCGTGCCTTCTCTGAACGAGAAGTTTAATTCTTCTCCTACTATTCTCTTATGTTCGCTTTCAGTCATTTTGTTTAACAGTTCACTATAAGATTATGTTCATTTCCCTGTAAACTTAATTGTCAATTTAACTAATTAGATTCTGTATAAACTGCAGGTAACTAAGCGTCTTGGGAGCTGTTAAAACTTGAACCCGTACGAGGTCGATACCGAGTAACATGTGGTCAAAACTTATGCAATAACGTGTAATCAGGTCAGACTTGGTTGCCTACTCGTGCCATAGAGCACGGAGTCGCCGCGGTAGTCTTGAGAAGTCATCTTGAGCTGTAGACAAAGTGATATTCTATTGGCGAAAGCAAGCTAAATGGTCAAAAATCCAAAAATTTTGGGATTCTTTTGTTTTCTAGCCATTCATGTTGAACGACGATTCGAAAAGAGCACGTCGAAATCCATAAAATCTATAACTACCTATTTATTTCACCACTCCAGCCCCGGCGGCATGTGAAAATTCCAAATTATATAATATATCTTGCGTAATTGTATTAATAAAGATTAAAATCACGAAAATCAGCCGGCCGCCGGAGCTGGAGCGGTTGAATCCTTGTTTTCCTTGGTCATGCCATAACTTGAAAACGACTTTACCAATTTCATTCATCTTTTTTTTTTAAGTTTTCTAATACTTTGAAGAAGGTTCTTACGGAAAGAAAATTTATGAAAATTGCGCAGAAAACATTCCTACGGGAACAGGGAAAAAGGGGATATAAACGTACGAAGTCACGGGCAAAAGCTTGTCCCCAATATTTTGAACACCCGGAAATCTTTCCAGGTAAAAATACCAAATGACTGGACTATATCATAAAGAGGTAAAATTGTATGTTCGTTTGTAAAGGTTTTCTGATTAAAAATATTCTGCCATTCATTTACCTGCTGTGGACGCGAGACGCACAGGACCGGTTGTTGTGGCGACACTTTTGGGAGGCCTATGTCCAGCAGTGGACGTCTTCAGCTGATATGATGATGATGGTTATTCATTTACCTTGACAACAATAACTTGACATTTGACAGAATAGAATGGAAGAAGAAAATGTGTTGCACCGACCAAGTAACATGGGACAACAATAAAAAAAGATGATTGACACTATAAACATCAGCTAGTGTCATGATGAAAAAACAAGCATGCATCAATACAATCTTTAAATCAAGGCCCTTATATTATTCAAGCCATTACTTAGTTAAAATACTGTAAGTCAAAAAACTCTAAATTCAAATTATCCATACAAAATTATTAATAAAGAATCTGCTTATCAGTATTTTTGCTATGCAAAGTTAGTCTGTGTGTATGTTAAAAATTACCATTTCGTAGATCCTATGTCACAAAGTTGAGGCAGAGTGCGTCTGCACACCTAACTTTCGCACCATCGATCGTCTTGAGCTTCACGCTTTACCTCGCTTCATGTTATTCCAATCGTCGTTGCTTCTGCCAACACGATGCATCGCCAGGTTTGACGCTTCCTTTTTCCTTGAGGATTTTATGCCCTGTTTAGGAATGTGATCGTAATCTTTCCGAAGCGTGTGACCAAAAACTGCTGTGGCACAAAACAAAAATCAGTTTTTTATTCAAACCATACATTTTGTAAACGCTTAGTTGACACTTCGCGTGACCCAAGGGCTGGCTTTTACTTCGGACAGAGGATAAGCATTGCCATTCAACGTGGCAATGCCGCCAGTCTTTTGGGCTCACTTCCAGTAGACAGCGATGCGGATGAATTTTTTGACGCCATATTTTAGTTAGGAGTTTTAATTTTTATTATTTTATTTTAAGTGTATATAGTTAAATTAGTATTATATTGTAAATTAGATTTGTACATATAATTTAACCTTATAAGTCAATCTTTATTACTGTTTGCGAAGGAGACCCAAGTCTTCGAAGTAAATCAATTCAAGAATTTTGTTCGGGATAGTGCCTTCGCAATATTTATATGGGTTGAACCTACGATGCGACGCCGACCCAAAGGAATTTTGTTTACTTCATCCATAAAATATTTGAAAAGAAAATTTTCTGATGCGGTATTTTAATAATATCGTTGAATTTGGGTTAGGAAGTACGTAAATTGGAAGAGAAAATATACTTTTCTTGCAACTGCGGCGAAGCCAAATAGGAGAAATAGATCAATGTTAGAAATAGTCATACCGATCAGATACAGGAAACAAGTTGAACATGGGACTGAATATTGTAACTTTAACGACACATATTTTCAGCGACTGATGTCTATTAAATACACATTTGTCAAGTTTTTTGTGGAAGAACTGTCACAAATTGTATTGTTACCTACTCATCTCAGATGTAAACTATTCCTAAGATTGCTGTCATCCTACTTTGTAACAGACTTTATGATATAAATAAATTATTATTATTATTAATTTCAAAGTTCAGCCATTTGTACTTCACTGCGGTAGGTACCCAAAAGGTCTCACTGTTTATTTTATGAGTCAGAAAGAAATTTATCTAAGCACCTAACGTTAAGACTGATTCAGTCTAGTTTCCATACAGAGAAGTACTAATGTAGGTAAGGGCAAAAAGCCTGCAGGCATCCTTAACATTTTATCCAACGAATCTTGAACCAGATAAATCCTAGTCCATATTTTTACGCGCTATGCCTCCCGAATTTATATGTTTTGATTAAGGTTCCTACCCCGCAGCGGTTTTACTCAGCCGTTCGCGGCCGCCATTTTTTTTAGTAGCCCTCATAATTTTCCAAATAAAAAATAATTTTGAATTTGTGGTTGAGAGAATTATGAGGTCATCCCCTCAGGTTTTCAGTAATGAGTTGTTTATTTAAATTTTGACATAGCGAAGAGATTTTTTTTTTGTTGTAAATAGCCTAATTTGTAGTGAGGTTTGGCCTCGCTTTCGATTGCTACCTGAAAATATTGTATTTTTTTTACTGTAGCCTTTGCCCAGCGGTGGGATATAACGGGCTAGATAGATTTAGGTAGATATCTACTGTTAAGTAAACTAAAAATTTTAAAGTAAGAACATTTCACGTGTATTCTTGAGTTTTTAACTTATAAACTTTACCTAACAATGTCGTTGAACAAATAAGTTTGTTTCAATATGTACTAGATCACTGGAGAAAGTTTAGTAAGCCTTAGCGTTTACCGCTTTGTGATAAACTATTAGCTATTGCAGGCTCTACAAAATTTCATCTGGGTACAAAATATTCAGCAAATGTTTAAAAGTTAAAGTTCGCTCGTTTACACCAGTTGAAAAGCACGTTCTATTAATTTGGAGCACAAAATATCGACTGGGCTGGCTCTAAGATACTTTTAGGGTCCCGTACCTATTAAGCTAAAAGCCTTTGGATTAGCACTCCAAATACTTTGAATATTTTTTTTGTTAACTTAATGTTTTTTATTTAACTTATTATTTTTATTAAGTGTACTCGACAACATTATATTACTAGAGGGAAAGGGAAATTGCAAAATACGCTTACAATGGCCATCTATTGTAAACGAATTTTGAAATTTCCCTTTTAGTCTGTCTTTCTGATCGTCACAGCGCTGTATCTTTTTAACTAGAATCGACCGTTGGCCAGTTTAAAGTTTAACATCATTCGTGTAACCTGTTTATAAGTTTCAAATAAATGGGTGTGCCAGACAATAAACCGTATAAAATGGATATATTTCATACATTAGTTTCTTACAGACATGAAATATTTTATACGGATCCCTAAGTTTTCGAGTCCGACAGACACTTGGCCTTTTTAACAGTTCAGTCACAACTCCGCCCCGGTTGAAGTTGTGGGTAGTTGATACTTTCTGAATTCGTTCCTAGTTTTTGGCGTTCGGCACGTTTGTAAAGTTTCTCTCTTTTTAGTTCGCCAGTTGCGATGGGAGATATCGAAATTGATGGCATTGGCTAGCTAGCGTTAGACTCATAAATGAATATGTTGGTCTAAATAGGGATAAATGTGAATGTGTTGGTCCGTTTTCTGAACGATGCATTTGTGAACTGATTGCGTCGACGTTATTATAAGAACCGATTTAAGTAAGCTAATGTTATACATAATTAAGATTGTCTATGGACAAGCGCATAGGGCAAGGTAAAAACAATGCATTGGGTCTACAAATGGTCAACATCACATCGCATTGCGTCAATGAGGAAAGTGCTCAGAACACTGACAGCATTGTCACATTGAATGGCATTATTGATTCTTAAATCGAAGAAAAGCCCAGCCCTCCGGTCAAATGGTCTATTAATAAGATTGTAACAGGTTAATTGATGGAACACTTCAATATTGCCCAAGTGCCATGGGATAAGTACGGTTTACAAAAATGCGAGCAGTAGAAAATAAAACAAAGTAAACTACTGCTTATCTCATTAATGACCAAAAATACACAGTAAAAATGTTATCGTATGGTTGGAATCTGGGATTTTGATAAGACTAATACATAAGAATTCAAGGTGGAGACGACGATATGACAATAAATCAAAACATTGGCAATACTACATCTATACTAATATTATAAAGAGGTAAAATTTGTAAGTTTGTATGTAGGGGGTAATCTCTGGAACTAATGACCCAATTCTAAATTTTTTTTCACTGGTAGAAAGCTACATTATTCCTGAGTGCTATAGGCTATAAATTATTTTTATAACATGTATATTAACCGAGCTATCACAACTTTTGTCTAGCAAGGCGGAAAGAAATACCTCAATAAAATAGAATTATTTGCATGCATGTATGTGTAGGGTAGGTGTAGAGTAGGTGTAGGGTAGGAGTAGGGTAGGTGTAGGGTAAGTGTAGGGTAGGTAGTTAGGTAGCCAGTTGACGGGAGCGAAGCCGCGGGAGACAGCTAGTAGTTCATACGAATATGTTGTCTTATAACACAGATTTGATGTCACTAACTGCAACAACTGTTTGGAATATTTCGTCAGAAAAGTACCTAGTCACTATCCTTGACTAGTTCGAGTTTTTTTGACGTTTTATGTACTTAATTGGAAAATTTGTATTTAATTTCAGTGACAGGATTTATGATACTTTTAAAATATTGCTGTGAACCAGTATTGCCAGTGTTTGAATAACATTATTTATAAGCCAAGAAATAAAAACATAAAATTTCAATCTGTTTTAATAAAAATTCTTCATCCATTCTATTGGTATTTTTACTGCATACTTTGTTCTATGTCGCATGCAATTTTTATGCACAGCGTACGCTGAAGCACTTTAAAGCGCTTTTATTTTTACTCTACGCTATAAAGCCGATTAGTTCAGCTGACTTTTCAAGACGAAGCATTCATTATCTATAAAAACGGCAAAAAATCACGTTTCTGTATTGGAGCCCCACTGAAATATTTATTTCATTCTGTTTTTAGTACTTTTAGTGGCAACAGAAATACATCATCTACGAAAACATTCAACTATCACGGTTCATGAGATACAGCCTGGTGACAGACAGACAGACAGACGAACGGACAGCGGAGTGTTAGTAATAGGGTCCTGTTTTTACCCTTTGGGTACGGAACCCTGAAAAGCTCATAATAATAAATCGTGTTCATGGTACAGGAAAGTTAGTACTTTTTAGCAAAAAGTCCTAACTTTTAGTTTGTGTGGTTTCAGAGTTTGGTACGTTGATTTTAGGTTTTGAATGAACATTTGGTATTGTTATACTTACATATTTATTTAGGACTAACGGTAACTGAAGTATTTTAGAACTGTGGGGTATAACCGCCTCTCGTAATGAAACGATTTCAAAATAAAATTACCTATAGGTACATGGGCCTAAAAACTTACTTTAAGTTATCTATAGAAGACGGGTAGGTACCTATTTTTTATTCGCGAAGAACTTTTTATAACCAAATCATTAACAGCCCTTCATGCTTATAAAATATTTATAGGACAAAACATTGGAAGCGGTCAAACAATTGATCGTTTCTTTAATGATGTTATTTCATTTCATTGTCTTTTGATAGTAGGTACAGCAATTACTTATAAAACACTTACCTTTGTTAAGTATTTTTAGAGCGGTACGCACTGCATCCAATCCAAATCCGTGAAAATACGTTCCGAAGTGGTCATAGAACTATTTGTATGGTATAGTATGCGCCAGATAATGACACTCTTAATTTCAAAAACAGAAATAATGACATAAAGCTGTCCTGAATCGACATCTATCGTGATCCTTACTGTTCTAGTAATGAAAAACGATTCATAATTTACTGTCCGGGGGTACCTACGTAGAGATATTAAGGAAAGGTCAATGACCGTAATTCTTCGTTTATCTGGCGCCTACCATAGTTTAGGCAGTAGGTTCGACTACCGCTATCCATGATGATGTTGTTCACTCTTTTAGAGAGTTTATTCCGAAAAAAATATTTCATTGTCTTTTTTTATTTGCTAGTAGTAATTTTACCTTTTCCTAAAACCAAGTGAAGCAGTAGCGTGCCTCCAGTACCTAATGGATGAATTTTAGTGATCAAGAGGTCATACTCATCTAAATTGATAACTTAAATATTCATTTTAAAATTAATCGTCACAAAGATGAGACTCATTATCTATCATCAACTTACTAAAAACAACTCGGCAAAATTAAATATTCCAACAACATTAAATTTGTAATCTTTTGATAAAACTGAAAGACGTTAATCAGCTTAACTCGGCTCTGAAAGGATATTTTTTTACTTTATCAACTTTAAACTGTCTTAAATTCTTCGAAGGCATTTTTCAAACTAACTGAGAAGACGGGCTATGACGGGATTTAAAAAATAAACAAAATGAAGAAAACGCTGCACTTTACAGGCAAAAAGTGGGGAAAAGAAGAAACGCCTTTGGGAATGCAACATGGAACTTAGGACGTGGACGTGCGAAAACGTCTTTACAGGCAAAAACGGGCAGGGACAGGCGGGCATTCGGGCAATCCCAAGTGTGCCACAAATAACGATGCACGAATGTGCCCACTCAATGTTTTGAGAAAGGACAAATTGCCCTTTGAATAGAAACGTGTTGCCCAAAGTGGTGAGATAAGGGCATGTGAAGAAAAATGAGCGGGAAACATGTTGGAAAAGTGACTGATGAGAATATTGTAGATATATTAGCAGTGTGGTGTTTACCGGCTGGTAGCATTGGAAATTAAATGAGCGACTAGCATGACTTTGAATACAAGATCCACGTTGGCAATGAAATAATTGATAATATTATTTTTCAGCTCTATGATGCCACCAAATTGAATCGTGTAAACGTAAGAGCATTTACGCGGTACGGCATTTTATACAAAGTTTCAAGTCCTTATTTTTCGAAATGAATAAACTGATTTAAATTAAACTTGGTACGTGTATACGCTAGATGTCAAGGTCTAAATATTTGGTATAGAATATTTTCGAAAAAGAGTTCAGGGGGAAAGATAGAGTGATTTTAAGTTTTCTATATAAAGTGTAAACGCTTTTACAGAGAATCAAAACTGCGAAATATAGGTGAGACGCGACTACCCTTTCATAGAAATTGTTGTCTGGGTAGATTTAATATTATCTGTAGATCAATTCGTATTAAAATGGTCGTATATTTTATTCTTGTCGCAGTGTCGCGTCGCACTTTTAGTTCATTAATAATTTCAACATTGCATCAAAATTTTAGTCCACACTACTTAAGTAATTCGAAGATAAGCCCAATGTACTCTTACTAACTCTTTATTTCTCAAATAACTTTTCTCAAAATTTGATTGACTCATCATTCTACAGTGGAAAAACAACTCAGAATCTTTTTAGGCCTATTTGAATAAAAACCCGCTGACTCTTGAATTTCTAAGTCACTGTATAATTATGACATTGTGACAATTCTCCGGGGAAGCCAGTCTTCACAAAGTTTAAAGATATTTTAGCTTTCCAAAGTGTAATATATTTAAAGTTAAAAGTACATTTCGAAGTTCTTGTAGCCTTCCATTTGGAGTTACAAGTTTGTGTTGTTCTAGTTTTACGTATTTTTAAACTTGTTCGGGATGTCGACTTTAGTTATGTTCAGGTAGGTTTAACAAATAGGTACACTGAATAAATTTTGCCTTTTTTACATCTTCTACGTCGAAATTTCAGTAGGTCTTACATAAACATGTTAGTTAAGGCACCTCGCGCACTAGACGGCCACGACCAAGACTGGTCGTAAAGGGGCCATTTGTCGAGCTGCTGCAGTTGTTGTTCTGAGCTCGAACAGTATGGCCATCGAAATTGTGTGCCTGTACTTGATGTGGATACCGATACGAAGCGTCTGCATGACACAGACGCGGTGTCCTACGTTACGTAGGACGCCGCAAATGGCTGGCTGCGGCCCGGCCGCATTTGGGGTGCAGATCTAGTGCGCGAGCGCTCATAGCAAACTATGCGTAAGTTGGTCGCTACGACCACTCGTGCTGGCCCGGTGTGCGGCCAGTTGGCCGTTGCGGCCATGTGCTCGACGTTCATATGGTTTCTTTAGTTAATCTGGTCGTTGCGGCCACTGGTCGTGGTCATGGCCGTCTAGTGCACGAGGTGCCTAAATCGTGTCCTTGCATGATCGAATGAGTAATGATGATATCTGCAGGAATACCAAGTTTACCGACATATCTCGAAGGATCGCCACTCTGAAGTGGCAGTGGGCACGACATTGCTCGCAGAACGGATAGTCGATGACGCCGAAAAGTTACCAGTATAGTAGATAGGTAGTATTACCATCCACAAGGACTACTGATGACCTGGTGAGAGCAGCTGGTAGCCGATGTATGCGAGACGCACAAGACCGGTTGTTGTGGCGACACTTGGGGGAGGTCTATGTACAGCAGTAGACGTCTTTCGGCTGATATGAACTTGTAAGTATTATAGTTTACTAACTACCAGATCGTGGCTAAATAATAACAGTCCCCGGTCAATCTTCATGGTTAAAACAAAGCTTTCCGAGGACCTTGGATAGGCGACTATCCTGACATAACGACATTCCTCCTGCCTCTGAAAACGTATAAGTCATCATCATCAACAGACCGACTTGGCTCATTGCTCAGCCGAGACCTTTCTTTTCTTGTGGCGATACCTACTCATGCCCCTGTGCCACCCTCATTTAGGACTCACGATGGTAACATTGTTGTCTGCCCATCATGCTGCCTGACAAGAAACAGTAACGGTGAGTTCATATATACCGTCCCTGAATAAATTGTATAGAATAGAAAACAAAATATAAACGTTATAAAACGCAATTGCAACAAACAGAGGAAAATAGAAGTATAATACAATAAATTGCGATGAGCCTGCTCATACCGAAAGAGTTACCATCTCAGCATCTGCTGAGCTTCAAACACCAAGCGCTGGTTTTCAGTTGGTAACCCGTAGGGAGACACGTAGAAGGCAGAGAGAGCGGTTACGCCCTGAATCCGATCCAAATCTGTGAAAATACGGATATAAAATACTCGGACCAAATTTGGATATTGCTTACGCACCGCACTAATTCTACCTCTGATCCATATCCAAACTATAAAGAGAACATCTTTGGGATCCGAGATAATGTGAAAGCCTTCATACAAACTGTACTACGGATATTTCGAATCGTCAATATTTTTTCTGAATGGGAGACTAACGGATGACGGAGAGAAATCGGATGATGGAAAGCGGATCTAGTACGTAAACGACCATAAAAATAGTTCTATGACTACTTCGGAACGTATTTTCACGAAATCGGATCGGATGCACTGCGTAACCACTCTAAGAATATTAATAAATTGATTAATTAAGCAGATACAAAAAAGGTACAATAAAAGAAACCGGAAAGTGTTTTGACAGTAATTGCTGTACTATCAAAAGACAATGAAATAAAATTACATAATTACAGAAACGATCGATTGTTTGACCGCTTCCAGTGTTTTGCCCCATAAATATTTTATAAGCATGAAGGGATGTTAAAACATATTTTTATATTACGATGATTCGGTTATAAAAAGTTGTTCGTGCAGTCATAAAAAAGTAGGTTTCCGTTTTCGGAACGTATCTTCACGGATTCAGATCGGATGCAGTGCGTAACCGTTATATATATAAAATGGATTCATTGTTGAACATGTCAGATTGGCCCTTGAGGCGGTTTAGAAACTCTAAAACTAGGGTGTGTGGGGTCATTAGACCTTACTGACCACACGAAACAAAGAAGAAAAATAGTTGAACATCAAAAAGTCTTACAGGAGTCATCAAAATTATTCTGCCTATTTCCCGAATTTTTCAGTCTTACCGAATGTAACTGAGTACCAGTAATAGACATGGAGCGACTGCCTATCTGACCTCTATAACGCAGTAACTGGGAAACTAGCTTCTATAGTAGAAGTAATAACGTACAAAAAGTAATGACAAATGACAAATAAAATAAAGAATGAGTTAATTGTTGACACAAAAATGACTATTAGTCTGCGGGTACGAAACTTGCGACGACCGGAGCGACGGCGGGGCGGCGCGACGGCGATGTAATCAATTGCATTAAAAACATAAGACACTTTCGGATGTTGTAATAACACAAGGTGTGTTTTTTAATCAAGTGATTCGGTTCTTGGCTAGGAATATCGATTTTTGAAATTCCAATGAGTTTTCATCAAGATCGGACTCGAGACTCCTTTCAGTGTTTTTCACTAATCCTCATGTTATAGGATTTGGCCATTCACGCACAGTCACACACTTTAAAAATTCACACCCTATATACTTGGTGGTATACCTCTACTCAAACTTTCAGGGTATATTGACAGGCTTTATGTTCTGAGACTTAACTATAAAATAAGCATTCCTGAAAAGCCACAAAAAACTTTACCAGCAGAATTTTACTCTTAAATATCGATTTGACGTCAACGAGGTCTTTTCAGAGGGCCTTTAAAAGGGCCTTCAAGGGGCTTTTATTAATGAGCTCAGCTGCTGTTATAATATTTTCATTGCCCATTGAATCGGGGTCTCATTCATACAACTTTTAATTAAAACTGTTATCAGTGCGTGTAAGCACAATGGTTTCAGAAACAATGTGCAGTAGATCCAAATTGGTGATTATTTTAAAGCAGTATTTTAATTATAGTATTTATCATTCCGATGGCTGTCTGGGGATTTTGGATAGTATAATATTGGTTTATTTAAAATTGGTAAATTCGTGGGTATTATTTTTAAGCAATAATATTTTTATGACTAGCTTCTTCCCGTTCACTTAAAAAGTCTATTTATAGGTTTTCACTTTTTTTCACGGAACCCCAATCCTTTTCCCAAAAAGTTATCGTTTATAAAATCAACTATCTTCAAGTTAAAGTCTCGTGAAAATCGGTTCAGTAATTTTGGATATTCCACGTGAAAAGAATGGTTTTATATTTTTTCACGGAACCTTGGTCTTTTTTTTAAATAAAAGAAGCAGCCTAAGTTACTCTATTATAACATCAACTATCTGCCAGTGAAATTTCCTCAAAGTTGGTCCAGCTGTTTCGGAGATTACCTGGAACAAACAGACAGACAAAAAAAAAACTTTTTAACCGACTGCGCCAGAACGAGCGTTATTGTTTTGAGCATCGTGGTATACTTTCATATGCGTTTATTAAAAAGGTTTTATTTTGGTATTACAAACATACATATTTAAATTTATTTGTATGTATATTATATGGCGATAGATATTAAGATTTATTGCTGAAAATTAACGTTCCTGACCAGTCAGGAACGTTAATTTTCTTTCTTAGAAATGTCATGCAGTAGGTAATAACTTTTAGATTAGTGCGGGAACGATATTTTTTACAGAAGCTTGAAGTGGTAGTAAAAGGAATGAGCAATAAAATATAATATGTGGGGTACCTTCACGTGGGCGTTGACACGTTAGTAATAGGTTTTGGAATTTTAGCTTTTAGCCGGAGTTGCTATGGGTGGTAAATGTGCGAAAAAAATAAAGCAAAATATGAAATGTTTAACTATTTTATTAATTCCATATAAACAGTGTGAACAATGTACGTCTGTCTATACAGGGTTATTTGTGAAACACTGTATGTCTCAATTTGTTTTTTTTTTGTACTGTTCTGAATTTAGGTCATATAAACCTGTTACTAGCATGGTTACAGAAATGCCGATTTTAGATGTTTTTTTATTTGATTTTTTTGTGACAGTACTGTTAGTGTGCTTATTTTAAATAAGTTAATAAAAAATAAAACAGTTTCCTATATACTGTCGAAGTTTACTCTTTTTTTTTTTTCCATAGTAAAAGCAATCGAAGCATGTCTAAAATTCATTTTCGGATAAACCTATTTTTTTAATGACCACCTTATGCCAGGAAAAAATGGGAACAGTTTTTCCTGTCATTAGGTAGTGATCAGTCACCTTACGTATGGCATTTTTTTACGTAGGTATAACTTTTTTATCGTCATCTATTTTTTAGCTCTACTTAAATTCTAACCTCAGTTCGTCTAAAGTCTATTTTTGACAAAAAGTATAAGAAACATTATTTCAATAGCTGTAATTTTTGTTTCAAAATCTTTGAATGTTAATTTAAGATGCACCACAATTTTTTTTTTCCTCTGCCCTTACTGCCCTGCATAAGTTACCTAAAAAATCCAGCCTGTGTACTTTTCATATTTCAAATTTCGAATTTTCTTTATTCAATTAACAGATTGTAGATTTACAATTTTTTATTTATATAATAACAGATAACACAGCCGGTCGATTCTGTCGACATGTCACGGTGTATGTACATCTAGGCGGAGTCAACGACAAGCTATCATTCCATCTTATTTGTATGGATTGACAACTCACCCGTCGTGCACCCCGCCCAAGTGTTCACTTCGACATGTTTACAGAATCGCACTGCAGAATTGTAGTCTACAATAAGGTAGGTGAACCACTGCCCTCCTAGCTAGACTATAAAATAGCCTGTGTTTTGGAGACACAGTTTCGGTCCCTGGGTACCAATTGGGTTTGGTACGTGTTACATGTGCTGATTGGTAAAAATGATAATTAACAGACGGCTATGCAAGGAAAATCTACAGTGAGTCAATAAATATTTAGATCAACAAAGAACATAAAGGGTGCTACAGACACGTCAACATGCTTAACCGTTAAAACAATTAATAGTTCAAACATGAAGTATGTTAAAAGGATTAATTCCAAAAATTTATGTAATAATGTTACTACTACAATGGAACTATTCTGTATGCCCGTTTATTTACCTTCCGTCACAGGCCTGCGTTCAGTCGGGGAAACGAAAACATTGGTGCATAAGTAATGAAGGACTGCTAGCTGTTGTTTTAGTAAACCTTCATATAAAGTGTAATAATATAATAATGTGCTGTTTGACGTCCGCTTTTAGGTATACTGCAGTTCTGTAACTTGCCCCGATTATCAACATTGATTCATTGAGACTTTATTAAGGACAGGCTAGACAGTGACATTTTAACTAAATTATAACAGCCGCACAGGTCGCTTCAAGGTTAAGCAGCGCTTGCCTAGGTTGGTCTGTGGATGGGTGACCATAACATACCGAGACTTCTCCGTGCCTCGGAAAGCACGTTAAGCCGTTGGTCCCGGCTGTTATTTGGAGATCTTTGGCAGTCGTTACGGATTGTCAGAAGTCAGAAAATCTGACACCAGTCTTGTCAAGAAGTACCGTGTTACCCATTTAATGGGTTGTGGAGGTCTGGTAGGCATCCGCTCCACGTAAAATACTTCCGTAATTAAGCTTAAACCGGTTTGACTGGGAGCCGACCCCAATAAAGTTGGGAAAAAAGGCTAGTAGAAGGGCTAGTGGTAAAAGTTAATTTGATTGTCCTACCGAAATGACACGTGGTTTATTGATTCTATTATTAAGAATTTTTGAAATTCATAAGCAATTTTAATAAATTAATAATTTCGTGGCATTTCGGTACCGCTTTTCAATTCGATTGAATTGAAAAGCGCTATCGAAATGCCACGTGGCAATCCATTTCATTATTTTGACTATTCGACGATCGTTATCGCCGAAAGAATGTTGCTTTGTGTAGTGTACCTTAGTATAGGCCCTAGACAATGTGCCATTCAATTAGCGAATGAGACTGTCGAAATGCCAATATGTAGGAATTAGATCACGTGACATTTTGATAGCATGACTTGTCAATCCCATACATTTTTCATGTATTGACAATCTCCTTTACCACGCTACCGTTGACAGAATCTCACTTATCTTAAGTCCCTTGTCATTTTATGACGTGCAAACAACATAGAATCTTATTCATTACAAAAACTTACCTGGACTGTTTAGTAGTTGTCAATCATTTTTAATTCAAACTCTTTATGGATTGTTTTGTTGATTAGATGCTTTAAGGTGATAAATAATAGTTACAAGGCTCTATAGCCAATACTTTGTATATACACACATACATAATCTTGAAGTGAAAGATGCGCAAAGTACGTTGAGTAAAGGAACGTAACGCCTCACTTTTAGTTAACGCTCGACATCATATTTTTATACTGCGGGCTAAATATGAAAATGGTTCGACCATTTCTTAAGGAGTAAACTCCAAAAATGTCCCGATTGATTCAAAAATATTGTAGCGTAGCGGATCGAATATGTGCTACGACAACGTAGCTCGCGTAGCGGTGATGATGACGTCTGCTACGCCGTAGCTGTAACTCGACAAACGACGTGAACTATTTATGTTTATGATTTTTATTTATAATTAAAAAATAATTTCTTTATACATATTATTATCTCCGCTTTACTTTTTGATCATCAATCTCAAACTCAATTCACGATATTGAGTTTGAGAAAAAAAAAAGAAGTTTTTACATTAAATGGTTAGTTAGGTTATATTGTATTCATCCATAAAAATCGGTTGATTAAGAACCTAAAAATTTAATCAACACTATTCACAGGAAAGCTTGTCAAAACATTACACTGTCTAGGCAATAATGGCCCAAAGGTAACTGTTTTATTTCTCGAATACTTGTATTGTATCATATTCCTTACAAAAAAAACTCAGAATAATGTACATTATTACAGACATTTCCAACCTACACATGTTCAGTCGGCGCCATTTATCAAACGAAACCGCGTCGGCGTCGCCACACGTCTTTAAAAAACCTTTGACGGAAAGTAATTATGTCGTGCGGTCGCCATCTTGAAGATCATACGTCAAATGACGTCGTTATGTAGAAGTTTGCTTTCGGTTTTAATTAAGCAATGATTCACCATAAATTCGGCGAGGCACAGATGGCAAAGTAATTATAGCTACACGGGTCGACTGGAATCCAAGCATTACTTGTCGAGGTTCATCTGTGGATGGGTGATCATCCATAACTCTGACACTCCTCCAAAATATAAATAATACTGTTATACTGTAAGATTGAAAATTGAACTGTGATTGAATATTTTATTTATAACTACAATATTGAGCTTGTCACCGGTGTCATTCCTAGTTCTTTGATGGTCGTTTTGGCTACTCTGAATCTGGAAAGTCTAACAACCACTCCCCCCAGTAACTGGGTTGAGAAGTCGTGCCTTGTAACTAAAACAGCTCCATCCGTCAAGAAGTCAAACCAAACAAAGGCTATACTAGGAAAGTAGGTAGTATGGTGAGGTCGTGAATTTGGGTCTTAGATGCTGCCTTTTGCCAGGGTTGCGGAATTTGTTCGAAAGAATCACCGCGGCAGTATAACGCAAAGGATTTGGTCCATGGACAGGATTTGGTCAGTAAGAATCTGACACTCCCTTCCGCTCCACCTAGAGTGGTAGGAGTCACTCGACGATCCTTAAAAAAAAAGATGCTGCTATTATTAACGTAAACTTACTCTTAGAGCATCTTCTATCTTAGTTGGAGTGTTTTTGTGATATTTATCAGGAGTGGCTTCTAGCAGAAGTGTTTCGGCTGCTTAGTCCGTGGCTTTCCTTAGTTGTTTAAATCCTCCAGCCAAGGCTACAAACTGATGATTTCCCAACCATAAGAAAGGAGTCACTCGACTATCCTTAAAAAAAAGATGCTGCCATTATTAACGTAAACTTACTCTTAGAGCCTTTTCTATCTTAGTTGGAGTGTTTTTGTGATTCGTGAAGAGTAGCTTCTAGCAGGAGTGTTTCGGCTGCTTTGGCCATGGCTTTCCGTATTTATTTAAATCCTCTAGCCAAGGCTACAAACCTTAAAAAAATCACTAACATAATATGTGGCAGCCAACTAGCTTAATCAGCCGTTTCATTGAGTTGCGGTGTTTAATCAGTGAAATAGGCAAGTCATTTAACGATATTTAACCAAAGATGTCACTTAGGTAGCTGAAAAATCGGTGTAGTTAAATGAAAAGGCTAGGAAACCAATTATACGACTGATTAAGTTAGTTGGCTGCGACTTATTCATTACCAAATCGTTTGTACCAAAAAGTACCGCTCCTAAAGATCTCAATGAAAAGCTTGTAACACATTCCCCTGTTCGAGACGAACTTGACTTACCTGACTAAAGGTTCTACAACCCCTAGCATGAGCAGAGTATTTCCACAATAGTCTTCCATTGCGAACGGTCTTGAGCTTCACGCTTCACTTCACTCCACGTCTTTCCGATGCTCGTCCCTTCGACCAACACGTTGCATAGCCTGGTGGGTTTGACGGGGACGGCCACGCTTCGTTTTCCATTGATGATTCCAGTCCATGGCCTGTTTAGGATTGTGATCCGAATCCCTCCGGAGCGTATGTCCGATCCTTCTCCATTTACAACGCTAACCACTAACATGTACAAAACCGTGCTGCAGACATCGAATCTATATTTATTCTGCAGAAAAGAGCCATCAGAGCCATATATAATCTGGGTCGGCGCGATTCCCTAAGGGAACTGTTTAAAGATATTAACATCATGACGGTACCTTGTCAATACATATACGAAAATATAATGTATGTTCGGAAAAATCTCCATCTTTTTAGTAAGATTAGTGACAGGCATAATTTTAATACTAGAAATAAGAACAAATTAGATCAACCCCGATTCAGATTGGCTAAAGTACACACTTCTTTTATGGGGTACTGTGTTAAATTTTATAATAAAATACCATATGATATTCTCGGACTGAATGAGAGAAAATTTAAAACATGCATTAAACGCACACTATGTAGACAGGCATATTATAAACTGGAAGATTATATCCTTGATAAAAATGCTTGGCTAAATGCCGGTCCTGCTCCACAGCCTCAGCCGCTTGGTTCCACTAGTTAGGATTTTATATATGGAGGAGATGCTCACCCTTTTTTATTTTACTTTTTACGTTTAATAATAATAATATTCCACATTTCTATAATGTTTGGATTACACTTTTACTTTTCTGTTCTTACCAATTGATATTTATAGTTTTATATAAAGTAGAAGCATTTTTTATTTTGGAATCCTGTAAATGTGAGGACCATGGAGCCTTTTTATGTTAATAGATGGTTTCCTTGTTTGACATGAATGAGCAGGGGCAGTTGAGGGTTTGTCATGCTCACTCGAATGTCTCGCTGATGGTGGCGCGTGTATCGGATCATTCGGTTCCCTTCAAAATGGTTGAGCTGAATGGTGCTGATGCACGCGTCATGTTCGTGAACGGGCGCCATCAGTGGAGACTGGTCATCTCTTAGCTGTCGCTGGCTTATTTCAATAGTTTATTTGATACTTAGAATTCTTTTTTTTTTTTCTCTTCCTTTACATTGTTCTCACATATAGAAGCAACAAAGATAATGTAACCAGGATTATTGTAAATCATAAAATGGTTTAAAAGAGTGTCCATGGAGTTTCTTGCACGTTCTTCTCCATAGAGATCTACGCTTTGGAACGTGTAAATAGCTTCATGTTTTTGACTGACTGACTCTGACAATTCAAAAGTACCTGTAAATGGTTTATTTGAAATAAATGCTTTGACTTTGACTTTGACTTTGACTTTGACTTTGACCAAATTGTTTGTACCAAAAAGCGAGATAAGAACAACAGCCTGATAAGGAAGCCGCGCCTCTAGTAACGACCGCTATAAATAAGCTTGTAACACATTCCTTTGTGGAGACGAACTTATCTACACTTCAGTGGCACAATTATGACCATTTTGTTCAAGTTTATGTGTAGTTTGTTTTTTTTTTTGTTTTAACGTTTGTAGGAGCTGATTATGGACACCAAGGCTGTTCAGTTATTTTTAGAAAGTAGAAGAGAGAGTTGAACTAATAATCTCTTTTTAGGGTTCCGTACGTCTGAATGAAAAACGGAACCCTCATGGGTCTGAGTGTTTGTCATAGCCAATTTTCTACGAATCTACTGGGCAGATTCAGTTCAAATTTGGTAGGTACCCCAAGACAAACGCGGATATTAAAGAAAAACATTTTGTTTATGGGGTCTTTTCTTGATTTTTTGGGGTAAGCAACAGAAACTAAAAAATAAAAATGAACTGTGACATCACCGTGTAATACTTATTCTGATATAATAAAGCTATAGAGTTTGTTTGTTTGAACGCGCTTATCTCTGGAACTACCAGTCGGATCTCGAAAATTATTTGTAAACGATAGCCACATTCATGAGGAAGACTATCAGGTACGGCGAGCGTTGTGTGGCTCGCCGTCCGATCAAAGCCAGGCTCGACAGCGCGTTGTATTCCACGCGCGCCTCAAAGAGATGTCAGTATAGTAGACGAGGTCCGTTAGGGCCAGAGCCTGCCAGGGTTGCGGATTATGTTTGAAAGAGTTACCGCGGCCCTGGAAAGCAAAGGACACTACGAGGAGCACGGATGGGTTTGGTCAGTAAGAGTCTTACACTCCCTTCCGCCCCGGCCAGAACGGGAGGAGTCATTTGATGATTTCTCATCATAAAAAAAAAGGCTATAAGGTTATACGGAAACGGGATATGCGCTTACGAAGTCGCATGTTAAATCTAGTTATATAAATTAAGAAGTTCGCTATCGACTCGAAAGTAAGAAGACCATGAAAAGCAGAACAAATAACCTCATCTTTTATTTACGTCATTATTTACCCGTAATTTCATCGATGTATCGACAGCATAGGGTCCTTGACACACTGCCTAACCAACTTTATTCGTTTCCTTTCACATGCAAATGTGCGTGTGTTTCTGCCTTATTACAGCGAACTTTACTTCCCAGTTGAGTTATAATTTTCTTATTGGTTCACAAAACGGTATGTTGTTTTGGTTTTCCTCGTTAGGGAAGATTTATTTAGCTCATTTGCTTAATGTTTGTGGAAGTTATAATGAGTACTATTAGGGCTGTGCGCAAACGTAACGTAAAACAGTGCAAGCCATTCTTTTGACATTTAAGACATTGAAAGAGAAGCTCGTTGCGTTAATGGTCTAATTGAAATAAACGTCTTTGTTTTGACTTTGTCCTTGATACGTAATAACAGCCGCGCGGGTCGATCGTCATGCCAGGGTTGTGAAATTTGTTCGAAAGAGTCACCGCGGCCCTGGAACGCAAAGGGAATTTGGAGGAACACGGATGGGTTTTAGCCAGCAAGAGTCTGACACTCCCTTCTGCTCCGACCGTTGCGATAGGAGTCATTTGATGATTTCCCATCGATAAAAAAAAATGTGTCGATCATGGAGGTTAAGCAACGCTTGCAGAAGTCAGTTATGTTGATGGGTGATCTATAACATACCAAGACTCCTCCTTGATGTACTCGTAGGTTTCGAGTTGGCCCTTCACCGGAGAAGGGATGTCACACAAGGAATTTACGACTCACGAATCTATAAAATATATCTAACGGAGTATCAGACTCGGCAGCGGAGCGGTCTTTGTGATAGTCATCCATCATGGGCGTGTTATAGAAGAAACGTTGAAATAATAGCACGTGCCAATAGGTTAGCACGCGTGCACTTCGTACGCTGTCTGTCAAAAGAATGCCAGCTGTCACGGCGTAGACGCAAACTTGCTACCCTATTCGGGGTTACCCGCTCATATTTTATTAATCACCATAATTATATTTTCGACCAATTGAAATAAATCACCATTTTAATATTGAATTTAACAATAATTACTGTTCAACAAAATAACACAATCAGTCTCTCATCTTGGCTTAACTTTTGATTTAGCTGCGCGCCGTCATATCTTAATACAAATTAGCCATTTTACAAGACAAACTTATCACAAATTAAATAAATCTGTTACGGCCATAATAGTACACTGTACAGTAGTTAATATTTCTAAGCAATCTAAAATGGCTGCCGTGTAAACATTGTAAGGAGATTGATCATGAAAGGTTAATGCAGGTCGTAAATGTATTGTTTCACAAAGCAATTCCATACATTGTAGTATAGGGTTAATTTACTGTGACTCCCCGCTGTTTCAAACATTAACAATGAACATCTTCTATATAGGTCTTTGTGTTAATTGCTCGTTGCTGTTGGTCTCATATGGTCGCAAGCGTCCTGGTTTCGATTCCCATGTCGAGCAAAAAGTGTTAATTGACTGGATGTGTTTTGTTTCAGTTTATTTAAATAAAAAAAGGATCAATTTAAAAATGAGGAATATAATTATGATTTTATTAATCGAATTAAATTAAAATTGATCGGTGGGCCCCTATTGGTTTACTAAGACGAAAAAATCGTTTACCAAGATGTATGCTGATAGATAGCAAAAAAAAAGCCTCTCGCCATATTATTTTTAGGGTTTCAAATTGTTACCAATGGTGGATATGGCAAATATACATTTGCCATATCAATGGCCTATGAAATTCCATAGATTAAAATATACTGTAGGTAATAGTACCTTGACAAATTGTACTACAGATACGACTACTTCCCTTAGCAGCCAAAAAAGGATTTCTCACGGAAATTCACAAAAAAATGCAGATAGGGATCTTCAATCTAAAGTAATGGGACCCCATGGGAACTATTTATAGGGCAATGGGCCAGAGGAACTAGCATCCTGATTAGGAAAGTTTCAACCAAGTGGGGAATGTTCACCTTGTTGCTTACTTTAAAGGGTTCATATTATTCCATGAATGGAAAGTGGTTTTTGTTACGTAGATATCTAGAAGATGCTCTTTATAATAAATGTAAGCTGGATATGACCTTAGCTGGTAGAAATTAATGGAAAGTTATGGCCCATGCCTACCCAAACTGTACTTTTTTTCCTATTACATGGTTTCGAGCAAATAATTAATGAATGAATATTAATGTATGAGTTTATACAATTTTATTTTCAGGATTGTGACGATATAAAAAGTTACTGAAACTTTTTTCATACAAAATATTAATATTCAGATAATCAGGATTACATATTACTAGTTGAAATGTTTATTCACAGCTGGGGCAATCGTCCATACTTTATTTGAATGAATGAACATAAATTAAAATTTTATTTTTGATCCCTGTTGTGTCTTAAATTATTTTTTTTTTAGCTATACTAATGGGGCCCAGTCAGTGGCCACGTTTATAACTGCGTCAGGGGCATTTTTCAGATCATCGCTGCATCGTGGATGCAGGTGAGTGGACATTTATTTAATTAACACTTAATGCACACAAAAGCACTATGTATACTATAACAATTATCTTAGGTATTTTCTACCAGTCAAGCTTCAGGTGGTGAATATACCAATAGTGTTTAATGCGATGCAGCAGAGAGGACAGTTCTTAGTTGATCAAACTAAGAAGTTTTATCAAAAGATTAAATTATATCCTTCAAATAATAGCGCTCAAAATCAATTGTCAAAAATCAAAACTGGTGATAAGGTGAACGGGGTACCACCTTATCACCATGATTTTTTTTATAAAAGAGATCGCATTATATTCCACTGTTAGAGAATTTGAAGCTCAGACCACCATGTTCGTGGTCCAGCAGCTTCTTTGTTTTATATCACGTCCTATGGTACCCTACCTGTTACCTTATTTACGTACTTATTTTCTTTTATTCCTTATAAAACATCGATGACCTTGTTCTGTCTCGGAATAACCCTAAAATGTTTGTGTTAAATTCGTATCTGATTGACAAGCCATAATGCGATGACAATCAACCGTTTGATAAACGTTACCTATGTTCACATTTGGAGCCGACACCATTATCGCATTCTTTTTTATGACGTCAGAATCTGATGGTTTTTAAACGGTCACGTCATTACATTATCACATGAATCGTAAAGGTATTTATTGTCAAACAAATCTTTGATAGCTTTTTAAATAATTCTTTTGGCTGATAAATAGCTATGTGTGACCCATCATTTAATAAAAAATGATGATTCGGGTAGAACCTGGGCTGATTCCGAAATATTGATGCGTTTTAACTTTGCTAAAAATACGTGCCTAATATTTTTTGATACTCAATTTAATTTTGTAACCCCCGATGCAAGAGGTGTGTCTGTCTGTGGCACCGTAGCACTTAAACGGGTGATCCGATTTGGATGCGGTTTGTAGATCGTAGGGTTTGTAGTAGTAAGTAATAGGTATATACGACATATAAAAAAATAAACAACCCCGACAAAAAGTATTGTATAATATTTTTTGATCCGTTTAGTTTAATTTAGGTAACAATATGTTGTCCCAAGCGTCATCGTGTCGGGGGACCGCAAAAAAAAATAAATTAGTAAGTAAGTACAAAAATTTACGGAAACATCCTGACTTTCAACTCAATGAAACAGATATTCCCTTAGGATCACACACATCTAACGATGCTTAAGCCATTTTCACTCAACACCCATACAATTTACAATAATCCTCTTTTACAAAACATGGAAGCTTTCAAAGGTAACAAATTCAAAAAGGTTCCTTTTCAGATCCCTCGGAATTCCATAAGTCATCGTATTCAGCTGCTTACTTCCAACATGATTTATCTGTTACAGGATTCCTCAGCTGTGTGGTACCAAATTGTCATTTATCAACTTATATTGGTTTCCCCTTTGAAGATATTGAGTTTTTTTGAGGAGAAACGGACGGGCGACAGGTTTTTGATCGGAATAAATAGATTTTAGATGTTTTTTATTTAAATTGGAAACTTTTTGTACATTTCACGACGGACAATACAGGTAGTTAAAAGCCAGGAAATCTGATACCAGTCTTGCCTTGGGTACTGTTTTACGAAGTTGTGGTGGTTAGATAGGCAGTCATCATCTGCCAGCCTTTTCCGAACTCTATTGGGGTCGGCTACCAGTCAAACCTGATTCAGCTGAATAGCAGTATTTTACGTGGAGCGGCTGTTTACCAGACCTCCACAAGACCACAACCCATTAATTGGGTAACACGGTACTTCTTGGCAAGATTGGTGTCAGATTTTCTGGCTTCTGACAATCCGTAACGACTGCCAAAGATCTACAAATGACAGCCAGGAATACACGGAGGATTCTCGATTCGTTATGATGGTCACCCATCCATAGACTGACCTCGGCAAGCGTTGCTTAACCTTGAAGATCGATCTTCGGAGTCCTGGTGGTTAGATTAGCAGTCGCTCCATGTGATGTAAGGGTACCTACTCAGCTAAATCCGGTTAGACTGGAAGTTCACTTCGACATGGTTGGGAAGAGGCTAGGCAGAATTGATGATCTGCCAGGGTTGCGGATTTTGTTCGAAAGAGTTACCGCGGCCCTGGAAAGGGCACTACAAGGAGCACGGATGGGTTTTAATCACTAAAAGTCTGATACTCCCTTCCGCTCCGCCCAGAGCGGGAGGAGTCAGTTGATGATTTCCCATCCATAAAAAAGGCAGTATTGTTAATAACAGACTTTTAATGATGGCTATAAGCAGGCCGTCAAAAATGAAGTCATTTTAAAACATTTTTTTTGCGAACTCATCTTTTACTGGATTTCCTAAAAAAACGAAACGAGACGAGAGTGAGGTTGAAAAATACTTAAGTATCTACTGAAATCGCATTTTCAGCTATCTCCGAAATGAAATCGAGTTTTGTGGAAATTGCTTTTAGCTTTAGAGTCCTTTATAAAAAATCATGGTTAACTACCATACAGTTTCACAGTGTACTAGGAGATACATGTCGAGATTATCAGTCTTATTTTTGTAAAGTTATTTATAAAAAATCTAAGCATTTTAATTTCAGTTTGATTTGTGTAGCAAAAAATGCCCCAACAATCAACATTGGGCCTCCAACAATCAACATTGTGTTCTTATTTTTTTTTTTGTAGAGAATTTGAAATAAGAATCTTCTAATAAATTTTTAATCAAATGTTTTTCTTTTATAAATTCAGCTGAACTTCGTTGACAGACCCATTATGTTTTTCGAAAGACAGCGAGATAATTCCAAAAACAAAAAAGTCTTCATAAATAAAACTCTCACTCAAACCTAGGTTAGCCAGACGTTGATAAATGAGAGGTTACCTTTAATAATATCTTTTTCGTTTGTAACGAAGGTAGGTGTATATTGTGTAGCAAGGGTTTGGGTTGACATCTGTCATTATTTACCCTGCCACTAAGTAAGCGGTGTTGCAGGAAGACGCCTATTTATTTTTTTGCTTTTCCTTTACGTTCGTCAGCCAGCCTTTTGTTTTGGGGGTTATTCTTGTTCTTTCAGTTTGTTTTTCGTGGTTTTTGCCTTGTTAAATCTCTCGCGTTGTTGTTGCCGGTTTGGACAGGTTGTACTTGGATTCTGAAGGCCTAGCTCAATGATATTCTACTAAACAGATACGTTATACACGCACAAAATAACCGAAAAAAGTGTTCCGCGCAGCAGCGGCAGCACACGCTTATCGCTCGTCGCCATGCGTGACACAGACTAAAAACGATACGACCCAATTAGGATGTATTCGAAGTCTTCACAATTTACTTTTGGCATTTGCAGAATAGATAGCATCGGATCTGAGGGCCAAAACGTTTCCTTTCACATGTCAATCGCAAACTGTCAAAAAAGTCTATTTTTTTTTTATTTATGAGTGGGCTAGCTCTTGACCTCGATCACGCCTGATGGAAAGCGATAGGTGAGGTCCATGATTTGGCACTGCTTGCCATAAATAAAACAGAATAAAATAGAAAGATTGTCAAAAAGTTCAACATTTTATGAGTTTGACATTTGCTAGCGAAATGTCACGTGTGTGTGACCATGTGCCAAAGAGAGCTAAAGAGAACATCATTTTTCTTTGATTTTATTCTATTTTTTTATATTTGGCAAGCAAAGCCGATATCTACTATTCTGCCAATGTCCAAAGTAGATTAGAGAAGCAAGTCTTTAATATAATTGTCATTTGACTATGGATGAAGAAAGAATGCAGTTTGCCTGTTAGAGTTGCGTTGGAATGAGCACTGCATTTTCGAGTAAACCAACTTTGATATTGAACCACAAAATCTTGCAGAGCATTAACTAATTCTCATGTTTTAAAACAAACACCGTTAAAATACCATAGCCAAGGTTCATGGAATTAAAAATATTTGTTTTCACAGTCACGATAGGTACTAAGTACATTTACATGTGAGTCAAAATAAGGTTTCGCCTCGTTTGAATTTAAAAACACGTCGAACAACTCTGAAACATGCACGTGAGTAATAATTACCTTGTTCGGTTAGTGCTGGGTCAATAAATTGTTAAAAACATCAAGTTACACAGCCATTATCGAACCGAAACGACTGAATCCCCAATGTTATCGCCACTTTACGTAATTTATACATTGGATTGAAGATTAAAGAGCTATCATCCAGCGGTTTTAGGCTTACAAATGATCGAAAAAGTATTTAATTCCCTGTAAATACATTACCAATGAAACTCCTCGAGTAGTCTTTAGTTTACCTACTTCAACTTAAGACTTAAAACGAAAGGAAACTTTGAAGTCTAAAATAAAGTATCCTGCTATTGGCAAGATAACATTATATCAGCCGAAAGACGTCCACTGCTGGACATAGGCCTCCCCCAAGTGTCGCCACAACAACCGGTCCTGTGCGTCTCGCATCCATCGGTTACCCGCGACCCTCACCAGGTCATCGGTCCACCTTGTGGGAGGCCTTCCAACGCTGCGTCTTCCGGTACGCGGTCGCCACTCCAAAACTTTTCGGCCCCATCGACCATCTGTTCTGCGAGCAATGTGCCCTGCCCACTGCCACTTCAATTTGGCGATCCTTCGGGCTATGTTTGACCCTACCTAACTGGATTAAGATAACATTGAAACACAATTCTATGATCCCTTGCTAGACCCTACATTACTGGTAGATGGGAGATGAATGGAATAAAAGAAGGTAGGTACTAGAACACTACTGTATTGTCCCAAAAGTACTTAAAGGTAAAATGAGCTTAATGGACAGATGGTGTGTCAAATAATTGTTCCGTGCGGGAATCGAACCCGCGACACGCAGTACTGCAGCCAATCGCTCGACCACTGCGCCAACCGTGTCGTCAAGTAAGTCGTAGTTGAAATGTATGTGAGGCGTAACTGCTGAATTGCATTATGTACGGTTGCTGGACGGTGCAACCGTATACAATGATTTGAACTCTTAAACCAATCGCTAAAATTAATTCCATTCATGCACCAACGAATTTTCAGCCGTTAATTGTAAAAAACTCATCACGATATAAAGCGCTACCGTAATAAAAATGCGTGTCACGTAGAAAAATAAGGTCAACCGATCACTTGTTTTCAGCAACAAAGCAATCACGGAAACAGGTGTAGCCCCCGCCGATCACATCAACTTCGTCATGCTTACATGTAGAACTGTGACGGTATCGTACCTGCAAGACAAATGATACTATTTCGTTAATAGGGAATGGTTTTTAAGGTTCCGTAGTAAAACAAGAAACCCTTATAGTTTCGCCATGTCCGTCCGTTTGTCCTTGGTTTTACTCGGAGAGTAATAAATTGACTTGGGAATAGGTGTTAATCACGCCGACAAAGTTGTAAAATAAAATTTGTAGGAGAAATCTTTGTATTTTAAGATACCCCATTCAGGTAAAGAGGGGGTTAGGTTTCTATTGTAGTCTGTCCCATCATGTGGATATCGTTGGATAGGTCTCTTAAATATATTAGGGGCTACTCCAAACCATTTTTCGATTCAGTGATTTATTTACGAATTATTTATGTATTTATTCGATTATTGTGTGTTCCTCTAAAGACTAAACCGTTGTTTTTGGATATATGAAAAGTATACATGATAGTAGTATATTTAACGAAGTTAAGCGAAAACTATTTATTTATTATTATTTATTTTAAACTCACCGTTTTCAAGGCTTAACAATTAATGAGTAATAGTCGATCAACTTGTGTGAGTGAGATATTATTAGTGTGATAGGACAGAGTGGAAGAAAAAAACGTGGTGCGCCAACCCCATGTAACATTGGATAAGGGCAGGAAGATGTTGAGTCCATCAACTTATAAAAGTGGACCTGTAAAAGTAAAAATATTAAAACGTAAAAAATGATACAATGAATTGAGGTACGGTAAGTACATAATTGTATCATGATAAACGGGAGGGGTAACTACGGAACCCTACACCGTGCGTGGCCCACACTTGGCCGGTTTTTATAGCTGTGTTCAGCGCAAATTGATACCAAGCATAGTCAGGTAATTATATCGACAATTGTACGTTTTGTTGCTGTGTTTTAAAAAGATTTATTGCCCTTTTGCATTTTATGTAGGATTTTGTATGGGTTTGACTGATGGTATCGAGTTGATTATAGATGGGGTTTTCATGTTGCGGATAAAGTTTTGTGTTTGATGATTATGTTTTTTTTCAGCCAACACTACTGTCTAAAGCTGAGCAGCTTCTGGTTTGAAATAACTTATGTTTATTGGATTTATGAAGTGGGTGAATAAATATGTACAGTCAATAAATCTATTTGATATACAGGCAGCTAACTTGCAACTAGGTACTTTTAAACAATGTAGTGAGTGTGCTGAGTAGACAATTATTGTACACCACACTCTTAAGTATGTCATAAGCTTAAATAATTATAATGCACATATTAGAATTAAATATTGGCAGTGCAGTGAAAAATTAGTATTTTTGCCTGTATACCAAATAACTTTGTTGATTGTACATACTCCTCTTTTTTCCATCTTCCTGCCCTTATCCCATGTTACTTGGGGTCGGCGCAACTCGTTTTTTTCTTCCATTCTGTCTTATCAGCCGTCACACTATCACAAACTCCCTTTTCTTTCATATCGCTCCTCACACAATCCATCCATCTTTTCTTTGGCCTCCCTCTTCCTCTCCATCCATCCACATTTATATTCAAAACCCTTTTAGTTACACGCGTTTCATCCCTCCTCTTCACGTGACCATACCAGGACAAGCGGTTACCTTTCAACTTTTCCTCTTTTTTATGGATGGGAAATCATCAAATGACTTCTTCCGCTCTGGGTGGAGCGGAGTGAGTTTAAGACTCTTAGGGATGAATTATATTAGACCGGGCCGTGCCGGGGCGTACCGTGTACGTGACCCAGACGGGGCCCGGATTTGAAACGTTACATACATTTTGTATCTATGTCGACTCTTGCCCGTCCAAGTCCCGGGCAAGTCTCGACATAGATACCGATCGCATAACGACCGAATTCAGTCGTTAAGTTCTAAGGTCGCCCGTACACAGTCAATTTTGAACGCGATCCACGATCAAAATCAATGATCTGATCTGTGGCTCACGTTTAAAATTGACAGTGTACGGGCGGCTTTAGGAGTTATCGACCGTATCCAGTCGGTAAACGATCGGTAACTATGTCGAGACTTCCCAACCTGGCTTTTTTTACGACTGTAAAAGATTTACAAATGGCAGCCGGAACGAACGGTTTAAGGCCGGCTGCATATGCACGATTAGTTTTTCTGACTACAGATACGGATTCCAGATTTCGTTTTCAGATTCGGAATTATTTTCTTCTGACGTCAGGTTTTTTTCCTATTTGGGAAAATAAACATACGTGTGCGCGTAGTTGAACGTTTGGTATGTAAGGCAAGCACTCAAGTTTCCAAACCTGATTTCCTAACGGAAAACCTAATCAGGAAACGGTATGTATGCGGCCGTCCACAACATACTTAAATCCGAGGCACGAAGCAGTCTTATCAAGTTAAGATGGTCACCTATCCAAGGACCGACCTCGGCAAGCGTTGCTTAACCTTGAAGAACGTCTCTGTCGTAATGATAACCAATTTAATGTATTTCAAAATAAAAAGCGTTGTAAGCGTTTCAACCACATCAAATACGTTTTTGTTTACAAGAAACAAATTCTAGTGCAGTGACGGAATATTTATAAAGCAATTTTATCGTCTGATTTCGTTTTGATCTTTATGTGTTGAAAATACGATCAGTATGTATGAGATTGGATCATGGTTGGTTTATCTAACAAATATAGCTGTCTCATAATTTATTGGATAGAATGCATACAAATATAATTATATCACGATCTTTTAAGCCAGATTTATGTTTGACATAATGTCGTATAAAGTATTAACTCCATATTCGGAATCTCATAATTTGCCTTGACTTGAATATAAATCCTAACTGAAATAAATATTCCTCACATTCGCCTGCAGTTTAGTACTAAAGTACCATAATTATCATAATTAGAGGTCTAAAAAGTTAATGAAACATTCTAACGATGGTTATACAATCCATCTACGACATAAAAATGAACATTAAAATATGCATAATTATTGAGAATTAATAGAACGGTCAGTGTTTAAATCGTAAATATTTATTCTATTATGTATGTAGGTACTAGGTTTTTTCCGCGACTTGTTCGTGCATTTACCCCGTTTTTCCCGTTTCCGTAAGAATTTCGGGAAATCCGAAGCCACATGCCAAATTTCAGCATTCAACGACCAGTAGTTTCGGCTGAGCCTTGTCTGTCAGTCACCAGTAAAGGAAGTTTTATATAATATATTGATTTTCGTAAAGACATTGATCAAAAACATATTTTTGAAAAACAAAAGCTAATAAACGTAAATGGAATAAATATTAATTAAGAGAAACTCATGTTAGGTATAATAATTATGGCGAAGACCAAACTAGGTAGGTAATAAACGTAAATGCATTAGTTCAATAAAGTTTAATTTTCCACCCTTGTCAATAGGCCCAAACTGCTAACCGAAAAAACAAGAGAGTGAATTTCAACAGGTCCTATAAAATCTTCATTTCCGTGTATTTTTTTATCTTAAGGTTTTTTAAAAAAAAAAAACGCTTTTATTAAAGTTTTTGATAATGTATTGTATTCTTGCTTAATGTCTAGCAGATAACTTAAAAAACTAACGAGATATACAGGATTAAAAATTCCGTGCCACGGCGATGAAACATGCGTGCACGGCAATGAAACAAGCGGCCACGGCAATGAAAAAACTGTGCCATGGTAATGAAAGAATCAATCCATGGAAATGAAAAAATATTATATCTCTCCGAGAGGGAAAGGCAAACCCAGACAAATTGTGTATGGGAGTAAGATTTGGATAGATATTACAAAAGGAAGAATGGGAGTATGTATAAGAATAAAGGCTGTAGTATTAAAATCTCTAAGTAGTGTTGCGAGTGTAATTCAACAGTCTTTCTTTACTTATTGTACTCTCATTCTTCTTTTGTAATATTTCCTCGCCCAAATTTTACTCCCATACAAGTGTTGGAATCACCCCACCAACCGTGTCTCCACGTTGCCGTCGTGGTGGGGCTTGCGTGTCTCAGTGATCTTGGGGGCTTTGCCGGTAGAGCCACTCATGCCGGAAGGTCCCAAGTGAGAGACCAGACCAAGAGAGACACAAGAGGGGCACACCGTTCGGAGACTTGAGCAGTGTTCGGGTCCTCGGACGGTGTGCGTCTCATTGGCTTGCTCGCTGCTCTCTGGTACGCGTCTGATCATCAGACGTGACTGTGAGGGCAGCGAGCAAGCACTGAGAGAGAGGGGGAGAGGAGGGGAGATAGGGACCGCACCCTCAAAAAGGAAACAATGAATAGAGACACTGCAAGAGATGATATACCCCAGGGCGGTCCGGACTGCATAGCAGCCCGGGAATCCGCCACGCCTCGTGCGTCAAGCCCCTCGTATTCTGGGGGGGGCAACAGTGCTCTCTATTTTCCGTTTGCCATGGGCAACAGTGGCCGAGGAGGCCCCCGATCCGAATTATCCTTTCAGGACCTGATCGGGTTTGATGTCAGCTCGCCCGACGAAGAGTCGGCCGGGCAGAGCGCGGGCGAAGGCGCGCTGCACTGGGAGGAGGGCTCGCTTGAGCGTCGCACGGGTGTAGAGTCGGAGTCCGAGTTGGACTCCGACGACCTGGCGACCGTTAGCTCGGTGAGCCCTGTACCCGAGGGGGCGGGGGCTGCTGCGGAGGACTCCAGGTCCTTCCGCAAGCGGCCCAGATCAGAGGAGGACCGGGGGTCGTCCGGCAGCGAGGAGGTAGCCTCGGCTCGAAAGATCCCCACCAGCAGGCGGGGCAAGGGCCGAGAGGGAGGCAAGGGGAGACTGCCCGCCTCCAAGGTGGCTGGTCAGCGAGCCGGGGAGCTCGTCGCTGACGGACGACCCCCCGTAGAGGGCGGTCGCAGGGCTCCTGGTTCGGAGTCCTCCGGCGGTGGGCCGGATGACTCCGGACAGGAGCGTGTTCGGAGGGCCGGGTTTGCGGAGGTTGTAGAGGCCGCGCTTCGCGATGTGGCCTTGAAGAGGAAGTTGTCCTCCAAGAACAAGGCCATAAGCGAGGCGATGGCCTCCATTCTGGCGGCAGCGGAGGGTAACCCAGGGGGGCCTCCGCGGGACGAGATTTCCAAGCTGCGGGCGGAGGTCGCCCGCTTGGCTGCCGCCACGGAGCGCCTCCAGAGGGAAAATGCGGGGCTCCGAGCAGACCTGGCCAGGCTCCAGGGAGCCGGCCCACAGGGGGCGCCTAAAGGGGGAAGCAGGGAGAACAGCCAGCCCGTGCCGCGGGAGGGCCAGGTGCTGGACCTTGTGCGGCAGGAGATGGCTGCCTTCCAGGCGCGGTTTTCCGTCCTGGAGGGCATCGTCCTGCGCCCCCCGTTAGCGACGAGTGGGAAGGCTCCAGGCCGGAAGGCGGCGTCGTACGCGGCCGCCGTGGCTGCCACACCGGGGTCGTCCGGCCAGGACAAAGGGTCCGGGCCGGCACCCGCGAAGCCGGTGTCGGGAAAACCGGACCCGGCCCCGGGAAGGAAGAGGAAGGGTGGGGTTGCTGCGCGGACGGCGAAGGCTCCTGCGCCGTCTGAGCAGCAGCTCCCCCCGGCTTCCTCGCCTTCAGCTCCTCCCCCGGCTCAAGCCGAATGGCAAGTTGCCGGGGAGAAGAAGAAGGCGGGAAAGGCAGCCAGGGCGGCAAAGAGGCGGGAAAGAAGGCGGCGGCAGCGAGCGCGAGGCGTCGCGGCTGCGCTCCGCGCCCCGAAGGCCGCGGCTGTAGTCTTAACGCTGCAGCCGGACGCGGTGAAGAGGGGCGTGACGTATGCCAATACGCTCACCAAGGCCAAGGAGGCCATCAACCTCGGTGAGCTTGGCATCGTCGGGGGTCTCCGGCTCAGGGTCACCATGACCGGGGCCAGGATGCTCGAGATCCCTGGAGCAGGCAGCGGTCCGGCCGCGGACGCTCTAGCCGAAAGGCTTAGGGCGTCCTTGGGCGCGGATGACGTCCGAGTGTCCAGGCCCACGAAGTGCATAGATATGCGCATCTTGGGCCTGGACGACTCCGTCACGGAGGAGGAGGTGTTGGCCGCCGTCGTCAGGACGGGGGGGTGCTCTGCAGAGGAGGTGAAGGCGGGCACCATCCGTCCTGACAACACGGGCATGCGAACCGTAGTGGTGAGCTGCCCCGTGTCGGCGGCCAAGAAAGTCTCGGAGGGCCGAAGGCTTTTGGTGGGCTGGGTCTCCGCGCAGGTAAAACTGCTGGAGCCCAGACCTCTGAGGTGCTTCCGTTGCCAAGTTGGCAACCACGTGGGAGTACGCTGCACCTCGGAGGTGGACCGCAGTGACCACTGCTTCCGCTGTGGTCAGCCCGGTCACAGGGCCGGCTCGTGCAACGCCGCGCCGCACTGCTTCGCATGTGCGGCAGCTGGCAAGCCGGCCGATCACTGGGCTGGGGGCAAAGCCTGCGGTCCACCCGCCAGGGCCGGGTCGAGGAGAAAACCCTCCTCCACCGCCGCCGCCGCCGCCGTCGCTTCCGCCGCAGCCGCCGCCACCGTCGCCGCCGCTGCCACTGCTCGGGAGGGGGCCGAAATGGAGTGCCAGTAATGGCCCCATTTCGCCTCCTCCAGACGAACGTCAGTCGCTGCGCCTCTCAGGAACTGACGCTCCTGGGCAAGGCGCAGTGACTGACGCCTGCGGACAGCGAGCAATGGGTAGCTCGCTGTCCGATCAGGTCAGGCCAGAGTCGACGGCGCGTTCACTCCAAACGCGCCGTCAGCAACGAGCAGTCAGCAACGGAGACGGGGCCCGCCAGGGCCAGAGCCTGCCAGGGTTGCGGAATTGTTCGAAAGAGTTACCGCGGCCCTGGGAAGAAAGGCACTAGGAGGACTAAGGGTGGGTTTTAGTCAGTAAAAGTCTGACACTCCCTGCCGCTCCACCCAGAGCGGGAGGGGTCATTTGATGATTTCCCATCCTATAAAAAAAAAAAAAAAAAAAAATATATACAATATTGCGAAGAACTACTCCTGCAGCCTTCTATTTAAGATATCGTTCTCTTTCTTTTCTTCAAAAATTAAGAAGCGACCCTGTATTAAGAGAGGAGTAACTCTTAATACAGGGTCGCTTCTTAATTTTTGACGTCGCTTTTCTTCCGCCAATCTTTTCCTGTCCTTTCTCTCCTCTTTAGATAATTTTGGTTTCGGCATCTTGGCATCCTAAAAATAAACAATCCATTATTAAAATCAGACTGTAGTATGTGGAGGTGCGTGCGTGTGTGAGGGTGTATTATACGTGTGATAGAGTACCAAATGTTACATCATTTTGTTAGGTTACCATGAAAAAATCTTTTTGTAGTTGACTGTACAGTAAAAACTCATCAAGTCTATCCTTAAATGTTTTATCGCATTGCAGAGAGAGTTAACTTGACGAGTCCTGTAATGTCAGTAATCGGTATTACCTGTATATCAGATAAAAGTTGATAAAGATACTTTCTTTGCCTAATCATACCATGGCGATGAAAACACAAGTCACGGAAATGAAATACCTGGCCACGGCAATGAAAATAAATTGTTTTACAAGACATGGCAATGAATTTTTTTTCATTGCCATGTCTTTTTTTTCATTGCCATAGAAAATTTCGCCCACAAAAACCACGGCAATGAAAGCACGGCGATGAAAATCAAGGCAAAAAATATAAATAACAAAAAATCTATTAACTATTTGAAGAAATAAACACTTCACAAATAAACATAAAAGAAATGGCGTTCTATCGAATGCTTACTCAAGAAGACAAACTTAATTCAAAATGAGGTTATACCTATCCACGGCGATGAAAGAAAAAATGTCCAGTAACATAAAAATTGAATAACTTACATTATGGCTCGAAAACGCAGGAACGTGTGTACGTCCTTCCACGTCGAGCACTTAGGCAGCACTAATACGAAACGTTTAGCGTACCGCGGGGGGGACGCAAGTCATTAGGTAAAACAATATCCTTAAACATGATTAGGACACGGCGATGAACGGTAGTTCTGGGACAAATGATTTTTTATTAACCATTTGTTGTATTGTTTAAATATTTGAATAAATGTATTCCGTAACAATACTTTAAACATACATGTATCAAATAAAACAAGGATTTAATATAAATAACCAATAGATTTTTATCAATGAGGAATAATACACAACAAGGTGACGTGTGGACAAACACGGCAATGAAATATTTCGAGGTTTAATTAATTATTTTGGAGTATCCATTAATCCTATTAATTAAATATTTAGTGCTACACGTAGATTTCTATTTCACCTAACCGGAAAAAAATGTAAGAACATTATAACTTTGTTTTTTAGTACTAATTTCATTGATGCCACGCAATTTTTGGTCCCGGGAAATTCACTCAAGACCTAATTTTTTGAGATCTATTATACTCAAATATAAATACATTATACCAAAAGCCAAAAATGTGTACGAGATGAGGGTTGCAGAATATTTAGTACCTTACTTTCTTAATAAACTTCCAGAAGACTTACAAACGTTAAACAAAACGAGTTCGAAAAGTTATAAGTACAAATTAAAACGTTTCTTGACACAAAAGCTTACTGTATAATTTATCATTTACCTAATTATTGTATTTAAACCATTACTGTTATATACAGAGTGAAATGAACGGCTCGCCGGCACACAGATAAACCCTGAGAGATTTTCGTGATATGGCAAAAACAATAATGTAATATAGTTTAAGTATTATGGAAATAAATATATAATAAAAAAGGTAGCAGTTCCGGATTTTACCCTTACAGGAAAATCTACTCTCAGCTTTCTCGATGTCGAGAGAAGCACATTGCAGAGTTTTATAGTTGAATCTGCGTAAGCATTAGATATAAACCCAGAGCGCTAAGAAGGAATATATACAGGGCGTCTGAGAAGTGCATAGTCATATTAAAGGGTGATGTTGGTTAGCTGGTATACATTATGGAATCAATAGCAAAAAAGTACTTTTTTATTTATTTATTTAAGACATACAACTATCATCACAGGCTTCCCTAATACAATAGTGTAGAACAGTTATTATACGCTTACAATTTATCATATTACTAGTTTTTACACATTATTATTATTATTTTTTAAATTAAATAAAAAAAAATCAAAAACGGTTCTGTAGATCCAGAGATTACCCCCTACAACCTTACAGACTTTACCTTAGCCAAAAGTAATCTTACAAAATGCGGCCCGTGTGAATTCACTCAGAGTACAATTAAAGCAGTCAATCTGTGTAACAACTTAACATTGTTTCATAAATCCTACCGCAAAAACCGACTAAAAGTTGCAAACAAATCACTTTTCGACCAGTCTGATGCAGTCGGTGACATCAAATCTGTGTTTGAACTAAAATAAATGCCAGCAAGCTGCTTGAAAAGTCATTTGTTCGGAACTTTTAAGTCGTTTTTTTTTATTTGCTATTTTTTCTTATATGAAAAAAAAAACCTTCATTGTCGCCAGTTATACATTCGTTTATAAAGTAATCTAACATATGCATCGTATTTATGTATTGCACAAAAGGCACTGCTACTGATTCCCAAACTAAGCTTGAGCTTGTATTTGGGAAACAGTGTTCAGCCGCAAGGAGTATCACATAATAAAATACGAATACATTGGTTCGAATGTCGCTGCAGTAGACTTACAATATCCTAAGGATAACTGTCAGCAATTCCTATTCTGAACTCTATTTTCTATTTATTGATTTTAATTTAGGTCAACCGCTCAAGCACTGCCGTCACCGCGAGATGTTCGCGATTTTAATGTTTATTGTTACTATTACGTAAGTTAAATTACATAATTTGGAATTTTCACATGTCAGTGCTTGAGGGGACAGATGTATGTACATCAGCTACCCAACATCACCCTTAAATAAAACCACGCACTTCTCGAACACCCTGTAGAACTAAATTCCTATTTTGCGAATACGAGCACAATTTTTAGTAAAACACATTGACTTTACATAGAACTGTTATATTATCGATCTTACGACATAAAATCAAATGCAAGTGCGAATCAAATCCTACATTGCAGTGTTATCAGCGTATACGGGACGCGAGGCTAACGAAGCCCACGTATTGCACATCCCTATCTGATTTGCCAGCCAACTTCATTACCGAAACGGAGTACGTCTGATCGAATCTGTTTACGTAGTTTACGTGAAAAGTTCTCAAACTGCTATGTTGCTGCTGTTGCGTTTTAGCATGGAAATTTAGCAGTCTTTGAGCAATCTATGTACGTTCATTGAGTAATAATTCATAATTTAATAACATTAATAATTTAAAATCCAATTGCCGTGGGTTAGTCTTGCAAAAACTCGAAAATTCTAAATTGATCGAAATTTTTTCTGTTTCCTTCTTCTTATCCTTACTTACTTTTTTTTAAAATGTGTGTACATAAATTGTTTAATAAATGAAATGCATTTTATTTTTATTTATTTGGCAATATTTATTCGTCTGTCTATCAACATATTATGTAGGTACTTACAGGTTAAATACCTAAAGAAAATACTAATAAGCAAGTAAACTAATACATTCACAAAATTATATACAAACGCGTATAAAAACCGGCTAAGTGCGAGTCGGACTCCCACACGGAGGGTTCCGTACCATTAATAATATAATAATAATAATATATTTATTGAACAAAAATACCTTACAATATGCTTAAGATATCTAGCTCGTGTTACACAATTTGTGAAAGGTGTACAAATTTATTAAACCCTGCCTCCTAAACTAGGATACCCTGTGTCTTAGGAGTCAGTGTTCTACTGTTGCTTGGACTTTATCTTACCCTTATCAAATTAACAGCACAAATGCTAAATCAGAAATTATACACGGCAAGAAGATATTATACAACACAATATAAAGAAAAGTAAAAGAGGTGAATTAGAGGTAACTGAGAGTGAGTGTGAGTGCGTGTGCGCGTGCGCATGTGTGATGGTGTGGGTGTGATGGTGTGGGTGTGATGGTGTGTGAGTGTGAGGTATGGTACGTGTATGGGTGTGGGTGTGATGGTATGTGTGTGTGATAGTGGTATGGTGTGTGTGTGTTTGTGTGTACAGATGTTGAGAATGTTATAGGTTTATTACATGTGAAGGAAGTTAGTGTGGTTATGCAGTGACATGTTACGGATTAATTATGACATGGGCAACAGCTGTTTCTCGGTCTCCGCATAGTCAAGAAAATACAGCAGATTCTGTAATTTATTTTTAGCGTCGTGTTTGTTGAGTCTAGTTATATGTGAGGATCTATTTATGTTTCTATAAATTATTGAGCTCAGCACGTAAATGTCTTCTAGTAAAGGCGGTTTTATGCGACACACTCGGGCAATTTGTACTGTTTCCCCGTTTGCCTGGGTCTGGTGGTGGTATTTGCAGATGCTTCCAGAGTGTGGCTCTGAGCACAAACAGCTGTCTCACCGTGAGAATTTTATGTTGGGCGTATAGCTGATGTGTGGGATACCGGAAAGGTTTATTTAACATTACTTTGAGGACAGCTCTTTGTGCCCGCTCCACCTCTAGGAACTTCGTTTTGGCGGTGCCACCCCATGCTAGAATGCAATAGTTGGCGATGGACTGGCAGAGGGCAGTATATACCATTTTAAGAATCTCAGGGTCTGCGGAGTGTCTTAACGATTTAACAAGATGAATGGTTTTCCTAATTTTGCAGGTGGTATTTTCGATCTGACTATACCATTTCAGTCCATCGTCAACCATCACACCAAGGTACTTGACAGATGTAGCTTGGGGCAATGATGAGCAAGCGCAGGTTGTGGGATCCTGACATGAATGGGCTATGATAAAATATCCGTTGGGAGGTTTTGTTTTCGCATTTATCGAGAAAGGAATATAGTTAGTTTTGGAGGTTTAATGTTAGAAGGTTCCTGTGTAACCAGTCTTTCACTATTTGTAGGGATGTTTCTGCGTTTATTTTTACTTCGGACCAGTTTTTACCATGTACCACAATGGCGGTGTCATCGGCATATGTAAATATACTAGCATTTGGTAAGGTTAAGATGCATAGATCATTGATGTAAATTAAAAATAGTGTTGGGCCGAGGACACTACCTTGTGGCACTCCGTAAGTCATCATCTCATCAGCGCTTATGTGTGATCCTATTCTTACACAAATTTTCCTGTTCACTAGGTAACTCTCGAAGAGGTTATGTGTAATGCCTCGTATACCGATACTCTCCAACTTGGAGAGGAGGATTGGAACAGAGACTGTGTCGAACGCCTTTGTGAGGTCCAGAAAAAGACCTAGGCATTTCTGCTTATTATCTAACTTATACAGCATACAGCATTTTCGGTAGATACGCCTTTTCTAAAGCCATATTGGTTATTCGCTATAATATTATGTTTGTTCAGATAATTTACTAACTGTTTATTAATTATTTTTTCCATTATTTTAGACATTATCGGAAGTACAGCAATAGGTCTATAGTTGTCGATACAGTCCCTGTTACCACTCTTATGTATAGGATGCACAACGGCTTTTTTGAAAGTGTTCGGGAATATACCTGAGTCAATAGAACAGTTAATAATATGCGTGATTAGTGGTACAAGAATCTTTTCACATAGTTTTATTACTTTCATGGAGATCCCATCCCAGCCAGTGGCACAGTCTTGTCTTAGATTTGAGATAGTACAAGCGACCTCCTCGTTATCTACGGGTAGGAGGACCAAGGAACCAGTATATGACCTGCTTGTTTGGCTATGTGGCTCGGGGGTCGGGTGCGAAGTCGCAATTTTAGATGCCAACTTTTAACCTATGCTAGCAAAAAAGTTGCAGACTTGGTTAGCTGCCGCATCTTGATCAGGAGCTGTTTTTAACAATTCGAGGGGGGGAGACTTTTTCTTGGTAGTGTATGTTATATCTTTGATTTTGTTCCACAGAGTTTTCGGGTTACTTTTGGCTTTGCGCAGTTCATTTTGTTCGTAAACCCTTTTAAGTTTTTTTAGTAAACCATTGCAGAAGTTCCGATACCGTCTATATGTAGTTTGTATTGTTTGATTGTCTGGTTCTTTTCGGGATTTTTTGTGGAGTTTATCACGGTGACGTGTGATTGCGCAATTTCAAATTCGTCTAAATCAGTAATAATAGCTGATTGGATATGGTTAGCCATTTGTAGTAAAAGATTTATGACTAATAATTATGACACAACACGTTATATATAAAAAACGGCAAAAAAATCACGTTTGTTGTATAAGAGCCCCATTTATTTATTTTATTCGGTTTTAAGTATTTGTTGTTATAGCGGCAACAGAAATACATCATCTGTGACAATTTTAACTGACTAACTATCACGGTTCATGAGATACAGCCTGGTGACAGACGGACGGACGGACGGACGGACGAACAGCGGAGTCTTAGTAATAGGGTCCCGTTTTACCCTTTGGGTACGGAACCCTAAAAAAAACACATCGCTGTCAATGGCGAAAGTGCCCAGGACACTCACATCATTGTGATTTTGATTGGCATTCTTTGGCCGAAAAAAGACCAGCCTTTTGGTCACGTGGAAAGTGGACTATATAGCTGCTTGCTAAATATTACTTTAATTTGTTATAAAAATATATCAGCCTATAAAAAATTGTAAATATACAACATACTTTAAACGAGACCGAACCGTCATAACAATGCATATATGACATGATAATAACCCGTCGTGGTCCGGATATTGATTCGCGGCTCCGACACATTTTCGTTACATCACTAGTGTCATAAAACAAGGATTATAACAGAAGGTCTATTCGATACTGTAATACATGAATAGACTAAAAATTAATCCTTTTTAAATGAGACTAAATATGCCAGCCAGTTTTCTAGCAAACATTGAAATTAATGTCTAAATATAATTGCACATAGTCGGCATTTCATAAAATATAACAGAGTTCTTTCATGTCGTCTGCTAAAAGTAGAAAATTATTAGTAGTTACATATTTTATATATACCTACTATTTAGTAAATAGTAGGTATATATAAAATATGTAACTACTATTTACCTATTACTTTCATGGTTGCAAATAAGCAAAAAGTAGAAATTGTGGTAAAAAAATACGTAGTCAGCAACGCGGTGACATAGTTGACCAACGAAGGTGTCATCATCATCAGCAGTGATCAGCCGAGCCTAGTCGATTCGGCTTCCAGTCTAACTGAATGCAGCTGAATACTATTATTTTACACGGAGCAAATGCTTATTTGACCTCCACAACATAGTGTAAGACAATATTCCCTTAATAAGCTTGTGTAATAATGTCAGATGGCTATCCAATCCACTCTTTTTTTATTAGGATTAGAAATCATCAAATGACTCCTTCTGGTCTGGGCGGAGTGGAAGGGAGTGGCCGACTTACTAGCTAAAACCCATCCGTGTTCCTCCAAATGCTCTTTGCGTTCCAGGGCCGCGGTGACTCTTTCGAACAAATTCCGCAACCCTGGCAGGCTCCATCTATTACTAGCGGGCCCTAAGATGACTTGGCAATGCCTTCATGATTCCGGTGTAAGGGAGACGGAGCTGTACAGGACAAATAGCACTATCCCTTTTGGAACGGAATTATGATGAAATTGACACAAGAAGGACGTTTCGAACAATGAAGGTATTGCTAAGCAATTTTTGGTTTTTGAAGGGAAAACTTCTTTAGGCGCGTTGAGCACTTTTTGGGTGAACAAAATAAGATGACCCAGTGGCCAAAATCATGGAACTCGCGTCATCGTCACCGAACGCTTTCCATGAGTTAAATATGTATACTGTGTATATTTGTGTACTTTTTAGGTGAACAAAAAGCGTGAAATTCGCGTCATCGTTACCGCACGCTTCTCATGCACAGACAATACAATATATTTAGTTTACACTTCTATCGGCAGTCTCAAAAGACTGAAATAGTTTTTCTCACGGGTTTTCACACACACACAAGAGTTTTCTTTTCTTTCATTTATGGTGGTACCGCCGCAATTTATATTTGGCTACCTTCGTGTTGTATGATTCACGTAGAAATTTTATAGCTGGTCATTGTCATAGGAATACTTCGGAAATCAACGAAGAATTTCTGGTATTTTTTATGGCAGGGTCTTGCGCTGGGTTTGGGAATATTTTATCAAGAAAAACATGCTTCTCGGTTCGTCATACATTTTGGTAATGACGTTTTAAAGAGAAATCAATCTCAAATTCTCTCTAATTTTATTTCACTTTGTGTTTTTTTTATTTTAACAACAGGTACGTACAGACTATTTGCTTACATAGGATAAACAAACTTACAAAAAAATATAAATGTACGTAAGCGGGATAAAATGGAAAAGAAATAACTCATTGGGCATCAAAAAATCGTCCACATCGCTGTCAACGGGCAGTGCCTAAATACTGGCAGCTAAAACTAGCATGGTGAAATGTGACAATCATTTTATCTACACTCACAACGTAATGTTCCGAATATGAATTCAAAAACAATTGCATAAACATGTACCTTTTTTTCGTGGATCATTTCAACGTTTTCCTTCGATTTTCAAACGAAGTAACTGCATCATAAAATGTTTTTTTTTTAATTTATTGGCGCGTATGGGCTCAATGACTTAATGTAGAATAATCTTATCATTGTCTATGGATGCGCGCGCTGCGCAGTCATACACAATGAGAATACGATTATTCAATATACATATATACAGTACAATACAGTTTATTCCAAACTCACACGAATGGAAAAAATCTGTGGTATGGCGGACCACAGATTTTTTCCATTCGTGTGAGTTTGGAATAAACTATTGTTCCACGTTTGTTTTATTTCAACTGTGTGAGTGAAAATAAAAAATAGTGTATACAACGGCATATAATTAGGTATTAAAACCCTCGTATGATAAACCTACACTCGTGTTTTAATAACCCTTTTTATATGACCGTTGCATAAAGTACTATTACGATGTTTGTTGAACGTTTTATACCCAACAAGTAACGAAGTATTTTGGTCACGACCAGACAGACACGCTAATCCTCTGATATTCGAGCCTATTCACGTTGTAATGCTAAAAAAAGAATTCAGACTCAGTCAATCACAGCATATCTCCCGAAGCACCACAAGTATTAAATTCAGTCATGGTTGGTTTGAACGTCGTCACATTTCAGAGAAACATTTCATCTGACAGGGTATCCAATTTAAATGACATAGTGAAATGTCCGGATAGATTCGCGTTCGCCATAGAAAGTCCCATTATTACATTCATGTGTAATATCTTCTTGGTTTTGATGGGCCATTCCCCATTTATTGGATTGGTCCCATAAGGACCGCATATAGCGGTTCGAAATCCATAACATACCTCGATAAATCATTATTCCGTTAGTATAATCACCATAGATTTTGGAATATTAGTACCAATCTATTGTTTCACCCTTTGTAATGTTTTCTCTATTTATCTTTTCTGTGACTTATAAGGTGTAGGTCCTATAGTGTCAATATTATATTCTATTGTTCGCTGAAAATAAGAGTTCTCCATTCTGACTGCATTCTGATAATTTAACTACCTGATTGCCTGATTATGAGCCACTTTGTGGTCAATGTCCAGTAATTTTTTTCAGGCAATATTGATACTTAATGCCTGGAAAAGAATTGTATGATCACTAAAAAACCCCTATATAAATAACAAAGAAATCGTTTAAGCACTTTCTTTCTATGACGTGCAACATGCATGTAACCGTAATGTGTGTACATTTCGGTTGCACGTCATAAAACGAAAGAGGATCTAGAAATGATCTAGACAAAGTGACTTTCTATCAATAATAGCACAATGTATGGGATTGGCATTCATCATCATCATCATCATATCAGCCGAAAGACGTCCACTGCTGGACATAGGCCTCCCCCAAGCGTCGCCACAACAACCGGTCCTGTGCGTCTCGCATCCATCGGTTACCCGCGACCCTCACCAGGTCATCGGTCCACCTAGTGGGAGGCCTTCCAACGCTGCGTCTTCCGGTACGCGGTCGCCACTCCAAAACTTTTCGGCCCCATCGACCATCTGTTCTGCGAGCAATGTGCCCTGCCCACTGCCACTTCAATTTGGCGATCCTTCGGGCTATGTCGGTAACCTTGGTTCTCTTGCGGATGTCATCATTCCTGATTCGATCACGCAAGGAAACTCCGAGCATTGCCCTCTCCATTGCCCTTTGGGTGACTTTAAGCCTTCTAATGAGGCCCATTGTGAGCGACCACGTTTCGAGTCCATAGGTCATCACTGGCAACACGCACTGGTCATAGACTTTCGTCTTGAGACACTGTGGTATGTGAGACGAGAAGATACCGCGCAACTTACCGAACGCCGCCCAGCCGAGTCGGATTCGACGGTTGACCTCCTTCTCGAAGTTAGCCCTACCTAGCTGGATCGTTTGTCCCAGGTAGACGTACTCATCAACAACTTCGAGTGCAGAGCCTCCAATCTTGATAGGAGTGGGTGCTACATGGGTATTTACCATGACCTTGGTTTTGTCCATGTTCATTTTAAGACCCACTCTTTCGGAAGCTCTACTGAGGTCATCGAGCATTGTAGTGAGGTCCTCCGTGGTCTCAGCCATGACGACTATATCGTCGGCAAATCGAAGATGAGTGATGTACTCGCCATTTACATTGATGCCTAGCCTTTTCCAGTCCAAAACCTTGAAGACGTCCTCCATTGCGGCCGTGAACAGTTTCGGAGAAATTACGTCTCCCTGCATTGATTGGGATTGGCATTAGCGCTAACGAAATGTCACGTAGACAATTAGACATTTTGGCTTTCCGACAATTGTTATCATCATCGATAGAAAATCTGATACACCCCCGAATCTGAATTAATAATTTGAAGTTGAGTATTTGACAAAACCTACTTTCGCCTAGAACATGTCAACATTTGGTACAAAACCAGTGATTGACACTATCTATCCTAACACCAATTTGCTGCATTTTGTGTTGCGTTATAATTCTATTCTGTCTACGTAACAGTTGAGAAGTTTCAATTTCTGTGATACTTCAATTTCCTTGACCATACTTACATTTCTGTACTTACGCTTGTGTTGTGTTGGACGTAAATTCACTGTGGTCTCGTTAGTTGCGTCCGTTCTGATGGATGCGGTATTCGGCTGTTATTCACTAAAAACAGATTGGTACGGAAATTTATTGGCAAACCGTTTGACTGTTAATTGACTGCAGTGCGATTCTGTTAATCTTTCACCGTGTAAGCTTATGTGAAGTGAAAATGAAGTGAAGCTGTCAGTTCATACAGAGAAGACAGAATGAACAGCTGACTTTATGGTAACTCCACTTAAGTTTACACGGTGAGATGTTTACAAAATAGACCGGCTGGTCGATTCTGTAAGTGAAGGCTTTTTCTCTATAGGTCTTTTGTATGAACTACATATTGGCCAGGATAACGTCTGTCGGGTCGGAAAGTTTTTGTATAGGTATTCGTCATTCTGTGGGAGCATTTAAAGGACAAAATAAATAGTCATATCAGCTGACTAAAATAAGACCAAAAAATAACGGTCATTTTTAAACTTTTTTTTGTAGTACAGTTTTTCGAATGCGTGATCAATGCGGTTTTGCGTACCTATTACACAAATATTACTTAAAAGAAATCTTCTTTTGGCTTATGTGAAGTGAACATGAAGTGAGCTGTCAGTTCATGTTTCAGGAAGGCAAAGTGTTTTTTTCTTTCTTTTTTTTATACAAAGATAGAATGAACAGTTCACTTCATGGTCACTCCACTTAAGTTTACACGGTGAGGTGTTTACAAAATAGACCGGCCGGTCGATTCTGTAAACATGTCCAATGGAAGGCTTGGGTGAAGCTAGATGTCATTCCATCTTGATTACATGGATTGACAGCTCACTTCGTGATCACTTCACCCAAGCCTTCACTTCGACACATTTACAAAATAGTACTGCAGAAGTACCTACACTGTTCAGTTCTATTGTATGAATATAGTGAATGGTGTGTTGACTTGAGATAGGTACATAGTAATTGATTCAAAGTGGAGGACCGTGAACAACATTGTGTTCTTTCCTTACTGTTTTACTATTGAATCTACTGTGCGGACAGTGAATTTGTCAATCATTTTAATTGAGTGACCTGTTTTGTATGTGTATTTGAGTGAAAATTCTGTATATTCGAATTTGTCAATAGCATCTTTTAGGACAAAGTGGGCAATGGCACATATTTCAGATCATACAAAATTCGCTTAGATGGACAGAATAGCTTAATTTTATTTGAATAGTTAAGCGTTGAGTGTATGTCCTACTTTCGTCTGTGTGTTTTTTATTCTTAACACTGCTGGGATTTCTACAGGGTTTATATTTTAGTAAATTAAAGTCATTGAATTATTTACATACATTTAATCATTGCCTATTATATCTATAATATAGCGACTTAACAAGATGAAACCTTCATAGATTTTGGGAGCACAAAACATTTGACTAGAACAATATATATATTTTATAATAAACATTTTATTTAGAAACATAAATAAAGTACAACGGTAAATATTACTAGACATTGTAAGGGCTACCACAGACCAACCAACGATTTCAGAAATAACATTTTATTTTATTTCAGGTGACACGTATTTTGTAGTTACCTTTATTTTAGTCTAGAAACAACAATATATAAGTGGTTTTATATAAAAACAAAGCTATCCAATCGTTCCAAAAGAGCACGTAATTAGGTGTTTTTAATTCGGATAGACTGGCAGAGAAACTTGTAAGATTCATTAGATATGACTACAAGATATGCTATATATTAATGAGTAAGTGAATAATTTCATTCGTTGTTATTAGAAATAGTATCTAAAGATTGAAAAGTACTAGTAAACTTGAGCCTTAGTAATAAAACGTGAATTTGAAATTGTTCCACTATTAAAGAGAAATATGTAGGAATTATTTCTATCATGAACACATACACACGTAAAAGGAAATTTTATTTAATTAACCTCTGATCCACAAGCGAGAGTACCCGCAAGATTTTAGTTGAAACATTACTGCAATAAGTTTCAATGTGACATCAAAACGATTAAAAAGTTATCGAGAAATCTGGTCACAGAATTTAAACCTAGTTCGTTATCCATCGAGCTTTCCTTAACAAGCATCCGAGACGGTCTCAGTTGCGTCTCGTGAATGGATCAAAGGCTGTAAGATTGACACATAAAGGGGTCACGTACTGGGGCTTCCGAAGCTTGGAATAGCTTAGCTCCGTCGCTGCGATAACTAAAACGCCCGTGTGAGAGACCCTTAGAAGCCGAACCACGTCATTTAATAAATCTATTTTTATCAATGGAATGTTAGACGGTTAGTCGGTGTTGCTTCATCTCCAATTTCTCGTGGTGTTCGAGGGGTGCTGTGAACTGATGCTTAGAAGCTGGTTCTGCCGAATATAAAGTTGCCCGGAGCGTTGGGGTCCTCGGTGGAGAAGTACTCCTTCCATAGCTCCTGGAATTCTTCCCATGAAACGCTGCTCTTACCCTGGTGAAGAGAATTTGAGAATGAAATGTTGCACATCATGTTTATATTATTCGCTAGCTATTTCCCGCGACTTCGTCCTCGTCATACTGTAAACAGCAGAAATGAAAATTAAATGGGTTTAATTTTTTTGCATAGAACCCTAATCATTTTTCTTAAATAAAAGGAACCTAAGTTACTCCAGATAACTGATACTGGAATTCTTGTCTAAATCGGTTCCGTTTCGGAGATTCGGCGGAACACATGACAGACAGAAAAATAATTTAAAATCGAGCAAGACACTCGTGGGTACTTTTGTTATATTTATGCCTGTGTCAATCGATTTTCCTTTTTTTCTCTATTTCTTTTGTTTTCGTGGGATATGTAAGTACATTATATTTATGTATAATATTATCTTTACATTCACACCCACTCACAGCTATCAATCATAATGTGACCAGAGATAAACAAAGTCGTCTGCAACTCCCACGTTTTAAAAAAAAAATACATACAAAAAAGTACCCAGTTCAATAGATTTCATCTGATGTACTTTCAGATCAGCATAACACTGTAAACATGCTGGTCTATTAATGATCAGTAAACAGTGGAATGAAAATTTTGTTGTTGACTTAAATCGTTGGAACGCTACGCTCCATCAGCAGAGTCAACATTTCGGGAAATTTATTCCCCCGATTCATTCCATGGAAAAATAAAATTGAAGCTACATTAAGCTCCTACTAAATTAAAATGACAAAATGTAAACGTTCTTGTGGGCACCTTTCAGAAATACTTCGACACCTAAGTGTATTTGTAACCGACTTCAAAAAAAAGAGAAGGTTCTCAATTCGGTTGTATTTTTTATGTTTTTTACCTCATGATTCTGTCATTTATGAACCGATTTGAAAAGATATTGTCTTGAAAGGATATTGTTTCCGATTAGTCCTATAGAAATATAATCGAAATCGGTTCAGTAGTTTGGATTTTAAATCAAAATAGCTGGATAAGATATGTCATCCAAGTATACGAAATTGTCTATTTTGATTTCCTGTGACTTTCCAGTGGTTACTACTGCTACCTACACCAATTAATTATATCCTATTCCTGCTAATAATATAAATGTAAAAGTTTGTATTTTTTATATCCTATCACTTTCCGTGGTTGTCGTAAGAGACGACTGAGGGACTCACCAGAGAATGGGCAGCAGCAATCTCTGTAAATTGCAAAAGCTACACTGCGATCGCCTACCCGCCTGCCAAGCGTGGCGATTATGGCAAACGCCCCCCATATTGGGGAAGGCCTATGTCCAGCAGTGGACGTCTTTCGGCGGCTGATATGATGATGATGATGATGAAAAGTTGTCGGAATGTCTGAACGCGTTTAGGCGGATTTTGAATCACACGTAGACCACGACCTACCATCGGATAATTTTTATCCCAGCTGTATTTTTCTTCGTATAGGATAATTTAAAATTTCCTCCGGGTAAAACCGCTGACAAAAGCAAGCAATACAATAAAACTGATGCTATATAAAATATGGGAATGACAAATATAAACCCATTAAAAAACGTGTGAATATTTCATATAACCTCTGTACATTTTATATGAAGGATTTGAATGGATATCGGAAAAACGATTTGAATGGAGTAAGTATTATACTTCGTTTAATAAATTGGTGATCATTTTTGTATATACATTGGGATGATTTGATTCACGATGGAAGTATTTTTTTTTTTAATTTAATTTAATTTATAATCTATTGTAATGTTTTAGTGGTGTTTATACTTAAGTACTTCAAAATTCGACACAATGTATTTTGTAACGAAATAAACTACTTATGACTTTGTGTTTTATAGAAATATTATTTTCAACAGATATTGCTAGTTTCTCGTCAGCCAGATAAAGGGGAACGCCCAGAAAATGCTTGAAATAGACAGAAACTACAAATAGTCCTTAATTTTAGTTAAAATAAAATATGCATGATGAAAGAATTTTCAAGTTTGTTCAGGTAGGGTAAAAATATAGCGATCATTAAAATATTTAACTTGATATCCGTTCAATTAATCTTATTTTTATATTGAAGGTCGGTGTTTATTTTACATTGACAGTGACATTCAGCCAAACAGGAATCGTCAAAGTAATCCTTAACAATTTCATAGAATTCGTGCACAGTTATCATTAATTTAATAGAATTCGACCTATGTGTACCATAAGTCTAATTAAAATAATAAATGCGTGTCAATATGAAATTATTTTCAAAATAGTAAACGTATCATAGGCTGTATGAATTACATGCCCTTTGCCTTATTGACAGTTTGACATTACTGCATTTTTTCGATTGTTTGTTTCTTCACTTGATTATTGGTTTTGCAACTCTTGAGTTACGTTTGGATTGCTTTTTTATGATATTTATAACGACGTATACAGGGAAATAGATAACGCGTTGGTTGAGCATTTAGTTAGCTCTTCCGTGTAATTGTTTTTTACTGCGATGAAAAATACAGAGTACCGAGACATATTTCTCAAAAAGTATATTTTGTTTACTTAATAGTCAACAATTCTTTATCTGGAAGGAGGGCTATACAACATCTTATATTGTAACTGCTTCGTGGGACTACGAACAGTTGGTACCTGTGCCCATACTATGTCATTAATATGGCACTTAGCATGGCCCGGTACCAATCCAATATCTATCCACCTGCACAGTTTCTAGATGATATTTGAAAGGCATTTAAATGTTTTATTCATCATTAATCTAAAAACATAACAACGTACAAAATTACAACAACATTAAAAACAAAAACATTTAAATGCTTTTTGTTGTTTTATTATTACATAAATTAATCCTTAACCAAGACTTAACCTACATTTTAGAAAAATGTTTGAAACTAATTCCTTCCTAGTTTTTTGATAATTATTGAAATTGTAATGGGTATCCTACTATTTGTAGTACAATTTGGCGCATATTTAACTGTTTTTCATTTCAAGCATTTTTTATATGGCTGCTGGGCATTCCCCTTCGCAAAAACGGCCATTGCCCTCTCCTTGTAAAGTTGTATCTCTTCGTAAGTGGACAACAAATTATGAATCTTAATTCATTTCTAGAAAATGTAAAGGATCACGATAGATGTCGATACAACACTGCTTTGTCTTTATTTCTGTTTTCAGAATTGAGTACGTCAAATATAAATGTAGGTCGGTGACCGTCCATTATTGAAAATTTATCGAACGTCGACCATATAAAAATATCCAACTCGTAACTGTTCTATTAATCAAAATGAAGATAAGGTTTAATGCATAAAACATTGTTCAATAAAAATATGTTATTTTATATTTTTAGCACAAAACTTAAAGAGAACGGGTGCTCGTAAAATAATATCATGAACGTAAAACCGAGACTAAAAATCTCGTGCTCAAATCAAATAACGCTCCGAAAATATTAACCTAAGTATCACTAATCTAGACTTCAATCAACATTATTATGGAAAGAGAATTTTGAAAATATAGAGGATTATCACGCTAACCTAGTAGACTAGCTAAATAACCTAGATGATAATTGGCTTTTGGCCCTAACTCTTGATAATAATCTCGCTGTAAAAGTAAACTAATAGTCATTCGTTTTCCCCCTAAGTTCTAAAATTCAGCCATCACGAATAGTATTTTTAGCTTCCATCTTTTCTTATGGTCCAGTCAAATTACGTCGAAAATTTAGCTTTTCAATCATTCTCAGCCCTGTTTTTTTAACGATAACTTGTAGAGTTATAGGCTGAGAAGTATTTTAAAATAGATCCCGCAAAAAGTTGACCCCCGGATGTTTATTTTTTTTTTTAATAAATCATCTAATTTCAATAATAATTTGATGGGAAAAAATATTAACTGGCTTATATATTAATTAATATTAAATGTTTGCAACATTTGAAGAAGAGATCGAGTTTTACAAGTGGTCAGCAAGCTGGTAAGGAAAGAAACGCGTTTTTCATTTTGTTCAGAATGATAGAAGATCACGATTCATGAAAGAAAACAGAGTTAGAATTTTTTGCAAAGTTCAAAGCTAATTTGACTTGCCCATTAGGTCGATGGGTATAACTAGTAAAAGTTAAGGTTCCCACAGACAAGTGTGACGCGACAAGGCAACACCGAATGCGAAAACTTAAAATCTATAAAATTAAATTATATGCTGTTCGTTGGTAAGTTCATCTACTGAGAACGGCTGGAGCGATTTAGATAATTTAAAATGTGTTTGAAATAAACTTTTCTGGAAAATTGGGGAAATTGTGCAAGTGTTTTTTTTCAATGGTTGTTTTGTATGAACTACCTATTGGTCAGCATAATTACTGTCGCGTCAAAAGTTTTGGTATAGCTATTCGTCATTCTGTGGGAGCATTTAAAGGACAAAATAAATAGTAATGTCAGCTGACTAAAATAAGAACAAAAAATAACGGTCATTTTTGTAACTTTTTTTTTTAGTACAGTTTTTCGAATGCGTGATCAATGCGTTTTTGCGTACCTATTACACAAATATTACTTAAAATAAATCTTTCTAGGCCCTTATATTTGTGGGAATTTCAATCTCTTAACTTGACGGAATAAGACCACATTTGATCCCATAGAACAAAATAAAGTGTTTTCTTTCTTTTTCTAATATATCCTATCGTTTTTTTGTTATCAAGCCTAGATTGAAGGAACAATCTTAACGACTTACCTTAGCCATCTTAGCGAAGGCCACCTTACACTCCTGAGGGTCGATGCCATAGGAGGAGCAGACGGTGGTGAACTCGTCACAGTCGATGGTGCCATCAGCACTGGCATCCTCCAGTTGGAACATGAACTGGGCATACAGCTGCTGCCACTTCAAAGCAGCCGAGGGGTTCTGGGCATAGTCATTCCACATCGATGTCCATTCTTCCACGGAGACCTGGAGAAGGAAAGGGTTAGTGTGGCTGAAATTCTGGTTTAGTGCCTTAAGACTCCCACATACAAGCATTTTGTGACATTGCGACAATGATGACACCAACCTTTTTTTACATTTACAAAATTTTACGAATAGATTATCAGTATTATGTCGCACCGCTGTCGCATTGTCGCACTTGTCTACAGAAGCCTTAGACTACATAAAGGGCTTTTTCAAAACATATTGAACCCCTAAAGCAATAAGTAGGCTCTCCAGCGACAACAATTGATGGAATAAGTTCACGTGAACTTTGGAAACCTCTTGAGAGCAAAATGGGTTGTTAGTCATGTGTGTTTCGGCGTTTTTGTGGTCGAAACTTTTTGACATTGATGGTTTATATTTATACAAGAATTGTGGGCGATGGAAGAAAAAAGTATGTTGGTCAGTTTTTAAAGGAATTATTTATTTTCAATTCTCACTTTCACTCTCACAAAAGAAAAAGACGACGAAAAATCTTAAAGTAAAAGAACCGGTCAAATGCGAGTCGTACTCTAACTAAAACTCTACTCTACGAAGGGTTCCCTCTACCGAATCAAACAAGTTTCTTGTATGGCCCCCCATATTTTTTTTTTAAATTTAATTTTTATTATTTGTTGTTATAGCGGCAATAGAAATTTTCACAGACTGACCAAAAACCTTGCTGACAGACAGACAGACGGACGGACGGACAGTGAAGTCTTAGTAATAGGGTTTCGTTGGCTACCCTTCAGGTACGAAACCATAAAAAGTAACAAACAGGTGAGAATGTGACATGTTTTAAGTTATTTTATACTTTCCTTTATGTTTATCATTCAAAAAACCGACACATAAGTTAATCTATACTATGGGTTAAATTCTGTTCATTCGGACGTACCTACCTTAAAACAGGGTATAGAAGATCGTGCCGAAATCATAGTCATCATCATTTGCCTAGCCTTTTCCCAACTATATTGGGGTCGGCTTCAAGTCAAACCCGATTCAGCTGTATACCAGTATTTTACGTGGAGCGGCTGCCTACCAGAAAACCAGACCTCCACAACCTTTTAACTAGGTAACACGGTACTTCTTGGCAAGACTGGAGTCAGATTTTCTTGGGTCCTGACAATCCGTAACAACTGCCAAAGATCTACAAATGACAGCGGAGACAAACGGTTTAACAGGCTTTCCGAGGCATGGATGAGTCTCGGTATGTTAAGATGATCACCCATCCACAGACCGACCTTGACAAGCGTTGCTTAACCTTGAAGGTCGTCCCGTGCAGCTGTTGTTATTTAGCCAAGAGCTTCTCCGAAATCATAGTAAACTAAAATATTGAGGTGTAAACTACAGAGAAATTAATCAAAAGATCTCTAAAACACATTAATCTTCGACCCAACTAAGATCTAAAGATTTATGAGCGATGGAAGCTCGCATGATTAAACCGCTTCGGGCTTAGGGAGTCCTTCGACAGAATTACCACCTCGACAATTTACAAACTTCATGACGTATTACATAACGCTGGTGATGCTACTAAGATTATATGTGAAAATCTGTTTGTTTGCCAATCACGCCTCAATGGCTAATCGGATTTAGATAAAACTTGGCACAAAGGTAGATCATTTACTGTGTTAGGACCATGTTAGGACAGATAATACGTTTTATTCAAGTAGTACCTACGTTTTTAAAACAGAAAAAAAATCTGCCTGCTGTCATTTGCTGTCCCAACTATACTGAGGTCGGTTTCCAGTCGAACCATTTGCAGTTATTTCCAGTATTTTACTTAAGGTAATGTTTGATCTCATCATCATATCAGCCAAATGACGTCCACTGCTGGACGTAGGCCTCCCCCAAAAGGGGGGGCCTTGCCATAATCGCCACGCTTGGCAGACGGGTTGGCGATCGCAATGTAGCTGTAGCAATGTATAGAGAATGCTGCTGCCAATTCTTCAAAGTCCCTTAGTCGCCTCTTAGGATGGTGTTATTCCTTTACGTCCAACACCATACGGAACATGTTTTATCTAAGTATTTTTAATGTAACAATTTATGATTTTTATAATTTTCTTTTGTTATAATCATCTATTGCTATAAAGTGTTATGATATACCTCCACAAGATATAATTTAATTCCATTTAAAGTTCAGTGGATATAACATACAGTTAAACTAATTATTAGAAGTTGCAATGTTCATAATATATTGTTTAAGACTATTTTTAATCTAATCGTCACTTTATATATAATTTTATTCAATGTAAATTCGCCTTTAACGGAGGAACTTAACATTAATGGGATCACGGGAGCTCTCTAGCTCTCGTCATCCCTTTCGAACCTCACCTTCCCGGCGTGCTGGCCCCTATCAAATCGCATGGCTTCTGACTACCGTAACAACTGTCAAATGTCTTCAAATGACAAGCGGGACCAACATCCTAAGTTCATCTGTCTAGCCTTTTTTACAACTATATTGGGGTCGGCTTCCAGTCAAACCGGATTTAGCTGAATACCAGTTATTTATATGGAGTGGCTGCCAAACAGACCGCTACAACCCATTAACTGGGTAACACGGTACTTCTTGGCAAAACTGGAGTCAGATTTTCTGGGTTCTGACAATCGGTGTTTTCCGAGGCAAGGAGGAGTCTCGTTATGTTAAGATGGTAACCCATCCACAGACCGACCTTGGCAAGCGTTGCTTAACCTTGAAAATCGACTCGTGCAGCTTTTAGTATTTAGCCACGAGCTCCTCCACCAACGTCCTAAGTTCTTACAAGATAATTTTCGACTTCCAAAAGCGAAGCCGGTGTGAAAGCTAGTGTATCATAACGAACTGACGCATGAGGTCGTTTAAAAGCGGCGCGAGGCCATTGTGAACAAAAAAGTGAATTATTACGAGTTGAAAATTCTAATAAAGGCCCGCCACAGTAACAATGCTTGAAAAAATGGATGCGAAATTAAGCACGGGCGGTCATTTGACTAACACTCAGCGCTGAAGGGTTAATAAAATGAGGACCGGGTATTATTTCAATTGGTAGGTATATACAGGTCCATAAACGAGTACACAGGTATTATGAGCGTTTACACCCTACGGCATTTGATACAAACTTTCATTCAAGTCCTTAATTTTCGAAATGAATGAACCGATTTTAATGAAACTGGTATGCATACGCTAGATATCCAGGTCTAAATAACTATTTAGACCTGGATATCTAGCGTATGCATACCACTCTTTTTTGAAAAGGTTCTCTACTAACTAGTTGAGAACCTTTTCAAAAAAGAGTTCAGGGCCTAAACCACCAACTCTTAAAGCAGTATTACTTTAACATTACTTGCAGTGGGAAAGAGACGGAGCTATACGTCCTGTATAGCTCCGTCTCTTTCCCACTGGAAGTAATATTGAAGTAATACTGCTATAAGAGTTGGTGGTTAGGCCCCAGGGGGAAAGGTAGAGTGATTTTTCATTACCTATAGAAAACTTAAACTGTCTCGAAAATGAATACCCATTTTTACCCTCGAATTCAAAGAAATGTTGAAAACACGATTAGAAGTAAACATTTCTATGAACTGAATTATATGATTCTATGAATTCGATATTCTTCAATTAATTTTTTTGATAGCCTTTTATGAAGATTTTCTTGAAACAGACATTCAATTACAGTTTTCTGGGAAGTTTTCATTCGTGGGAAAATTTAGATATTGTGATATAAAAGTTTTATAAAAGCAAGGCTTTGTCTGACATCAAAATCAATGTCACAGTCACGAAAGGGGCCTCGAAGGTAAACAGCAGAGAATTTAATAAAAGTCCCTCCTTATTTAAGACATTACAGCTGCCTTCTGTCAGATGAGCCTCTTCAGTTTTATTAGACATTGCTTCAAGTAATCTCTTCTAATGATAGTAAAATTTCGTTCGCACGATATATTGAAAATTAAATTAGGTGGAAATGAAATTTCTTTTCAAAATTCCCCGAGGCACTAGGCTCAGGGAATGATGGAATAAAAAGGTTAAGTTACCAGCAATGTCCAAGATCCGCATGAGTCATTGCCAAAAAATAAATACCATAAAAGAAATCGTTAAACGAAAACTGGCAAAAAAGTCAATTTTCCAAGAAAAACAATTTCAAGTTTGAATTCCGTTCATTTTCTCGGGTATTGCTGTTTTCCATTTTTATGCGCTTAAAATGTTAAATGGGAACTAGCGAAAAATAATCGAGCTCGAGGCGTCCCTCGAGAATTTGATAAGAACCGAGGAATTGTCTGCTACCTTACAGGTTGGAGACAACGAAGTACCAAAATGCTAATGTTTATGTGTAACTGTATTCATAGGTATTTTGAGATCGTCTTTTATTTTAATTTTAAATTGAGAATGTAGAAAACTTATTCTGCATAGAAGGAGCTAAGCGTTTGTGATCCTTAGACTAGAATCACCAAAACACAATGTCAAATGAACAGTTACATATAACTTTTGCTCAACATAGTCCTCGGGTTGAAATGTTTTTCCACTGTCATGGCGACTACGTTGTGCATGGAGAAATGTTCATTAAAAAGGACTGAATAAGAGCATAGTTTTCAACCTCATTGTCTGCGTGTTTTCGTGGAAGTTACTTTAGGATAAGTTCGCAACACTACTTCCAACCACTGCGACTTCTGAGAGAAAATCGACTGCGGCAACAAAATCCCGATTCAGTGAAGCTTGACGAGCTCAGAAGAAAGATTCAACTGTCTTGGGTTCCACTTCGAAATGATTTAGTAAAGAATAGGGGAGAAGCTAGAAAAACATTTTTCCCTCCTTATCAAGCAGGAGGAAGAACAGAAGTAGGCCAATAGGCACCAAGGGACATTAAGGGACTTGATATACAAAATGGATATGGAATGTGCGGCTAGGGTGCTGACAAGATAAAATGTATGGCGTCAAAGGAACGAAATATACTTAGTGTAGCGGGCGCGCGGCCAGACGCCATACATTTTTGTCACAGCGTCCTGCGGCCCTAGACAATGTGTTATTCCATTAACGAATGCGACGATCGAAATGCTAAAATGTAGGGATCTAATCAAAGAAAGAAAGAAAATCAGTTTATTTGGCACACACAATGTCACAAAGTCGGCTACCAGTAACATTGTGTGCCCCGCGGCTGCGCCAAATAGGTCCAGTTCAGCAAAATGCCAAGCAACTAGGTGCCGCCTGACGTTCGTTTTCAACTGAACCTTACGTTGTAAGTATACAGGTAAATGTATATTATTAATGTGTAGGTAGGTTAATAGGTGGGTAATCACGTGACATTTCGATAGCATCTGTCAATCCCATACATTTTTGACGTATTGACAATCGCCTTCGTACCGCTACCACACTGAAAGCGGATTTCACCAATTAAATTGAACGCGATCAGTACATCTAAACTGCGTTCTAGAGCTGTCAGTGTCAATATTCCATAGAAAAATAATGACTCTGACAGCTCATAGACTTGTTTTAGTCGCTGATCGCGTTCAGTTTCATTTGTGAAATTGGCCCTAAGGACGGATTTCACCAATGAAATGGAACGCAATCAATACATACAAACTGCGTTCAAGAGCTGTCAGTGTCAATATTCCATAGAAAAATAATGACTCTGACAACTCATAAACGTAGTTTAAGTTTACGCTGATCGCGTTCAGTTTCATTCATGAAATTCGCCCTAAGTCAATTTCTCGAGCCTCTGGCCGCGCGCCTGGAGCGCTTTGTATAACAAGTCCCTTACAACAGCAGTGCGATTCTGTAAGCATGTCGAAGTGAACACTTGGGCGGGGCGCACGACGGGTGAGTTGTCAAACCATATAAATAAGATGGAATGACAGCGCTCTTGTCGTTCACTCCGCCTAGGTGAACACCGTAAGATGTCGACAGAATCCACCGGCTGGGCTAAGCCCAGTGGCCAATCACCGCGGATTAAAATGAAAAGAAAAAAGTTACCTGTCCATCTTTGTTGGAGTCGGCCCTCTTGCGGAGACCATCCCAGATCTTGATCATGATCTCGTGTGTCTCCGTGTTCTTGGGATCACCAGGCTTCCACCCCCGCAGGTGGCAGATTTTCTGCGTGGAAAGTTCAATATTTGTGATAACGAATATTTTGAGAATAAGTACCCTGATTCTCTAATATATACTGTACTGTTTGACCCTGATTCCTCAATTCACAAACTATACATCAGCCTGAAAACACGTCAAACTACGGCATTAAAACATTCAAAATTTGACAAATTCTTAATTCAAAATCTTTTCATATACTTAATTCAGAAACCGGAACCTCTGTGTTTATAAAACATCCCTGTTGATAGCCGTTGCCGTTGTAATAATTATTGATGTCTAAAATACTCGAAATTTGTAGACTTTGGGATGACGACAAAAAGTTGGCACTTTAAATAGGACTCAAGGCTCCCGTGGATAGATGGGATGCAACAATGCGACAACCGATCTGTAGTGTGTATCTTTCTATGAAAAATTATAGCCGCATCGTTATTACATTGTCGCATCGCTCCTGTGTGTGAGAGCCTTAACAGAAACAAAAAGAACTTGTTGATCACTTCAGCACCACTAATTCTCAGTAACCATAAAACTAATACTCGTCGGTTGTGACGTATTGATCCCACATGCTTCTCCAAATACCGATTGATTAATGTTTACCCAAAATATCAAGATGAATGATGCGAAAATGATTGCTATTATCGTCGTTTCGCTTTGGATAGCAATCAAAACGTCCATCTACGTAATGGAAGGTGAAATAACCGATGATGTTCAAATTAGTATCGGTTCCAATCAATCAGAGGTGGCCCACTTAAAAATTGTGAAAGGTCTGACGTCACAGTTCAATGGTCAGGGATGTTTATTTATTTATGAAAGAATGACCTAGTTTATTTTCGTAATAACGTTACAGTGAAACAAGATAAATCTTTTAGTAAGGATAAAGGTTAGTATGTACATATTATGTTTACTTTATTTACAAAAATAAACACGTGCTTTGGTGGAGTTTGAGTCGTACACTAAACCATGACAGGCAAGATTATAGTGTTTGTTACATTTGAGGGTAGTCAATATTTTAATTAATAGATCATTTTTTGCCGAACACAATCACCGTTATTTTCGAAAAATATCATTATTTTCGAATTAAAATTGGAAAAACGATTTCACACTATTGTTGATCAAATAAATAGAAAAAAGAACTATAAACCCCAGTGCTGAAAGTCCAAAGTTATTGATTTGAATTTTTGAGCTACCGCAACGTCATGTTGACCGTCCCTCACATTTCGGCAATCTCTAAGTCATAAGTTATTTATTTCATTACAAGATATATTGTGTAGAAATTAGTGACAAGTAATATACAAACAGTAAGAATAAAACGTTACTTTAAATCTGGCACGCTGTTACAATTTCAATTCGTCTACCCCAGAAACACATTCAAATACAGCTACCATTGGTTACAATTTTTTTTTCACAAACTGATTAAACTACTGTCAACCCCACGAACCGAATCACCAGGCTATTGGAAACCTATGTGGTTTACTATGCAATATATTTGGTGCGGTCGAAACAATCCTGTAATATATGTCTATTGACAATACGGATTCAATTTCCCTGCACCAAGATACTAATCTTGGTGCAGGGAAATTGAATCCGGATTATTGCAAACTTCTAGACTTATATATTGTGGATAGATATAATCTCAAATAAAATAAATTCCATCCAAAATTCGACTGTCGACAATGTATTGTCGACAATGTTATTATAAAATACTATATTATATTATAAATACCTGAAAGATTATAAACTCACGCGATATTTTATAAATACACGGTGTTTGCAATTATCCAGCAAACATTATACAGGGTCAAAATAAATTAGGTAGCTACTGAAAATCGCCACAGAGATGGCTACTTCGAAAGTAATTTTCTATTGTAAATTTTGACTATAAAAGTTTTGTAGTACTACTATGTTTTGTTTTAAAAATGACATTTCTGTAAAACCATGACAACTTCAAGAGAAAATCGCTTTTGAATTGATCGGTAATATATTTATATGCTCATCTATACACTCAGGCCCACATTCCGAAACGTAAACTCCAACTCAACTCGAACACCAACTCCATCGGAGCTTGTCATAAATTGAAGATTTTACATTTTAGACAAGCTTTCAGAAGATTTTTTCTATTGATGTTTTCGTGGTCATGTTGGAGTTGGAGTTCTCATTTTGAAACTTACTTACAAAATTAAAATACAAACTCACCTCTATAGCCAACTCAAAATCTTTCCTCTCTATCGTGCCACTCTGATTGACATCTGAAAAAAGGGGAAAAGTTTTAACAAGGCCTATAAAATTTCCCTTTTTAAAACTTTCAAAGGAATTTTCTTTTAAAAGAAACTTTACCAAAGAAAACGTTGAACACATAAAGGAGCTTCTTCCTCCGGAATTCCGAGATAGACATGTTTTTTAATCTGTAACAAAGAGAAAAAATGGATTAGCTGAGGACTCTGGCAAGTACAGCTTGAGGGAAAAAATAATTAAGAATTTGTAACTCTGCCTAATTAGAACATCTAGTCTAAGTAGAAAATGTTTTTATTTTCTTCTTTAATTTAATAAAGTATTTTCAGAACATAATATTATCTATATATCTTCATGGGAAATAATAATGGCTGTCTTTTTTATCAAACCCTGGAAATTAAGGTAAGAGGATGATTGGCCGACATATAGGATACATCCATACTAATATTATAAAAGCAAAAGTAAGTGTCTATCTGCCTGTTTGTTTGTCGTAATATGCCTTAACGGCCTTGAAAACGAAGCTGAACATAGGGTACATTTTCACTCGGTACCTACAGTGTTCCGTTGGGATGACAGAACACTTTTCACGCTATTTTTCAATAAAACAACTGCTAAGGTTACTGAATTGAGATATGTCGGCGCCAGATAAATTTGCAATAACGGTCATTGATCCACAATCATTTATTGAAATTCTTAATATCTCAAACAGAAATTAGTTCATGTCCTCGATGGATCGATTTCTACCGTGATCCTTTACGCTCTCTAGTAATGTCAAACGGTTCATAATGAATGTTCTGGTATCAACGATGGAATATTAGGGAAAGTTCAATGTACTTGATTGCAAGTTTATCTGGCGCATAGCAACAAATTTGCAAGTCGCCCATGTTCTGGTTGCTACGTTGGATAGCGTCCAAAGACACTACAGACTTTAATGGACCACACAAGGCCATTATTTTGACCAATCAAACCACATAACGCAATCAGCAATCCGTACTATGTTTATTGCATCAACGTGTAAAGGAAATGGATACTGAACCATAAAATCGACTACTATAGATTTAGTTAGAGATAAGTGATATATCTCATGGTTACTTTTTATCTGTATTGTAAAGTGAGAGTCTCTTTAAGGAGTCGTGTAGGTCCTACATCGATCTGACAATGGAATATGAGACCTAATTACTTCTTTGTAAACGGCTGAAGATATTCTTGCTATCAATTTTACATATTTTTCAGATATTCTGCCTGTTTAGAGAATTTTAATTTAGAACCTGCTAATCTATATTATTATTATGAATTATATGGTTGGAAAGTTTTTCAGTTCAGTTACATTTTAGATTTTTAATCAGTTGTCCTATCATGTTTAATTTGAGTTAAAAAAAAACAACTTGACCACAAAATCATCAAAAAAAAAACCAGTATACTGAAAACGAGTTTTTACCAGCAAAAAGCCACATAAACAGTTATTTTGATTTATATCAAGCTAAACAAACCCAAATCATTACATCCCTATGAAATTCACATTTGAATAATCACAATGGCACCCTAGTTTAGTTAAAAGTCATTAATGAATATTAAAGCGATTTGGGATAAACAAATACATTTTATGATAAAGGTCACAATAGCAGGGCTTTCCTACCGGAGGCTATATTTCAGACATTTCCATACACAAGTCATTATACTTGAATAATAACTTTAGTTTGTTATTGTGTTAGCTTGAGAAGTTATATTACTGTGTTTCTAATACGAGTATTATGAAGTTTAACAAACAAACAATGTCTAATCAAGAAAAAAATATTAACTGTAAAAATGACTTGCCTAGAACAGTAGGTATGTATTATTTACTTTCTTTTAACTCTCTATAAGTCAGCCCAGATTTTAGAGATAAGGCCAAGGAATACCTCACTTTTACCTCAAAAAAGCCATCCCGGTGATGCTATCAGCACATAGGGCACCTTGACCTCTTATGAAACCACCCCGGAAACCCATCTGTTCAACGCCGGTTCATGCACATCCCTGGGGAGAACGTCAATAAGTCTCCCTGAGCCTCGCTGTTTACTGCAATCTTCCCAAGGATCACGTGGTGGGCAGTTTACTTAGCTAGTACCTACCTACCTAATCGTTACATACGCCATCATCGTCTGCCTAACATATCTTTGTAGAAACAGAAAACAACCAAAATGGTCACACATAATACGAAATTGCTCTGTCGGACGATTCTGTAAAAATATCGAAGTGAAGGCTTCGGTGAAGTGATCACAAAGTGACCTATCAATCCATGTTATCAAGATGGAATAACAGCTCACTTCGTGATCACTTCACCTGTTCACAGAATCGACCGGCTGGTTGGTACATGTTTTGAGTTGTTTATTTTTTTAATCTGAGAAGATCCCTTTCAATCCAAGTTAATGAATATTAAAGAGAATGTTGGTTTAGGATAGTTTCACAAAATAAATAATTTCACTGAATTATGTAACATGTTTTTTGAGGGTATTGTGAAAAAAAATAAGACATAAATAAAACATACCATAAAAATATGTTGTTCTAGTTTTGTAGATACTGTTGTTTACTCTCGAAAAGAAAGGTAAAGTCAATATCGAAATACCTAGGCAAACATGTTTTTTTTTTTTATAAAGCTGATGTTGTTGACGTAGTTTTGTCAATTGAGTTCATACACCTAAATATCTTGCCACATCTTTTATCAGAATAATTCAAATCTGTCCAGAGCTGCGTATTACGAAGTCAACGGTGCAACAAAAAAATGTAAAGGTGCTTAAACTTTTCAATTCTTTTGTTATGTGTTTTATAATATATAGCTGTTGCCCACGACTTCGTGCACGCATATCCCGTTTTTTTTTCCGTTTCCCGTAGGAATTCCTGTATCCTTAAAGCTGTACAGCCTTCCTCATGAATGTGGCTATCATATAAAAAATAAAAAACCAAATCCGACTGGTAGTTCCATATATTAGCAAACCAACTCTTCAGCTTTATAATATTAGTGCAGATTATTGGTTATTTATCTCGAAGTATTTGGATGTAAAATCTAGAAATAAACAATTTAATTTATTAGTTTCATTCCACGACGTACAAAACAATTATGCAAACTCACGCTTTTACAAATTTTCTGCTTTCAGGCTCATTTTCGTCCCTTTCTAACTCGATTCACACTGAAAATCTAATCACGCAGATTTTCGCTGCATGATTAAGTTCTACCTGGCTCAGTACCGTTAATTCTGAGCCGGAATTAACTCAGGGAGGGTAGAATTAACTACAGTGCTACCCGCATCAAAATGACTGACGGCAAGAGGCCCGTCCTTTAGATTTTGTGCCAACCAATAAAACAGTAATTAATGGGGTTCTGGAAGAGAACTGACTTTGGTGTCTTTGGTGCAAGAAATGTCGGATGTTTTATGACGGAACGGAGTTTTTCTGTCATCAGCAATATTTTACGTCATTTTAGTTGAAAACTTATCAAACTGAACATTAGTGTTAAAATCTGTCAAACTTTGGAATAAAGACGACACGTTGACATGTTCATTAGAGCATTCCCGCCGTTCGATATTTCTTACAAACTTTCAAGTACTCAGTTTTCGAAATGAATGAACCGATTTTAATGAAACTTGGTATGCGTACGCTAGATATTCAGGTCTAAATAGTTAGTAAATAAATTTTTGAAATACTTTCTATAGAGAACTTAAATTCGCTCTCTCTTTCCCTCTTAACTCATTTTGCAGGTAAACACTATTTAGTAGGTACTGGATATATAGCGTATGCATATACCAAGTTTCATTAAAATCGGTTATTCATTTAAAAAAATAAGGACTTGAAAGCTTGTATGAAATGCTGTGCGGCGTTAACGCTCTTAATTTAAATTCTCAATTCAGAAATCGGATAAATTAGATTTAAGAACATCTCAAAGCAACTGTCCATTAAGAATTCTCGAGTAAGTTAAGGACAGTCTCGACATCTACTACTAATTCAGTTCAAACAGCTAAATAATTCATACCGTAATAGACTCATCTATTACGTATGATAACATAGTAAGGCGCGGGAGTCCTCTAAAAGGTACCTTTGACAGGGATAGGGACCGTAAATTGCCCTAATGGAGGCCCAGAATTAGTACCGTTGGGTCCTCAAATATGAGATGGGACTTTCGATAACTCTTGATGCGACATTTTGTGTAAGTTTTGGATAATTATGAGCTTTTTGATGATCGTACTTGTGGGTTGGTATCTGTAATGTAACAAAATAATTTGCAGAATTAAAACGATTCATTTTACAAATTCGTTTGCATTTTAATAAGTTGTCAAGATTTCACCGTTTGCCAAGTTTTATTCAAATCCATTTAAAAATATCCAATTAAACAAACATTCACATTCATGTACTTAAAATATTTAGAATATAAAATGAATTCAGCCGGTTTGTGCATTTATTGCTATACAACGTGTCACAAAATAAACGTAATACCTCTAAAGAGGTTATTTTACTCATTATTATGATCAACTTTTACTATGGGACCAACAGCGAAATTGCGAAAATATATCAGCTGTTCAGTACACCTTGTAGAGTTATGCGCACATAAATGTATGGGGCACTCGACTTTTTTTGCGATTTCAGTGTTGGTCTTATAGTGAAAGTTTTTCATAATGATTAGTACAATGACCCCTTAAGAGGCATTGCGTTTATTCTGTTACCCGTTATAGATCGATACATTCTCTGGATGAAACTGTTGCAATAAAAGATTCTTTTACTGATTTTCTATCCAGATTTTTATCAGCAAAGTATTATCTTATTTATAAGGGATAGAACTGTTACAAATAATTTAAAAAAACATCTAACATTAAATCGCTGACAATTATAACAAACTCAGTAGTGTGACAAAAGAACTTTCAAGGATTCATGTTGACCAAGCTAAAAATTATAGAGAATTTTCTGAACAACTAAAACTGGTGGAAGGGTCTTACAAAGAATAAGGCAAAGTTATAGCCGCTGAAGACCTGGCCCAAATAAAGTTTTAGTAGATAGCCTTACATCGTCTTACGTGAGGATTCTAGTTCCATTTTCTTAGAGAGTTTTGTCTTAAGCTTTATTTTAGATTTATAGGTCTACCCGGTTTCTGTTCGGTAACGACAGCTAGATCGAATTTTAGGTTGTCTTATCTAATTTACATTATTTGAACAAAAATATTTCTTTTTCAGTCCTCCAATGTTTATAGTGTGTCCTCCAAGTGTCTCTTCAACTTGGTTATTTTTGTTTCATTATTTTATGATATATAATTAGTTTCTACTTTCTTTTAATTCTAAATTGTTGCTAATTTACTAACTTTAACGACTCAACTTTAGAAAACATATAAAGACAGTGGTGTAATCATATCTCTGAAATATTTTTTACAAATTCCTAAAAAAAATATGGTTTGACAACAAACAAATTGCTGTGGCAATTTTGATCCGTGTTACCATACCATTACAATCAGACATACAGAACCCAACTGTCCAAACCTTATGTAATACAACCTCGTGTGATTCACGTGACGGCAAGCGGTATCAATATCCGTGTTATTACAGACCCCATGTGTCGCCAATCTTTTGCTTAGGCAGCCAATAGGGACTGCCCTTAGAAGTTCAGCGAACAATCATTGAGAAACTTTTGTTCTAACGAGTCCCAATGCCGTTGTATAGAAATAAGTTTGGCATACTCACGTAAAATATTGACTAGAGTTGCCGAGGGATAGTTAGGGTTAGTTGTAGCGCGAATAATTCAAAAACCGTTTAGGGAAAAAGAAGAAAATTAAAACTGAGGCCTGAATATCATTTCTTTTCATAGATTCGAATTAGTTTATTGAAAATGGTTATTGTATAAAGATTTATTTAAGGGAAACTCAATTTGTAAGGGATAGTGTGATATCGGTTCAGCTGTTGATCATTTTATTGTACCTACGGATGTGTACACGGAAATACCCTGACTCTATATTCATGAGGCCTATAGTGCACTCATTTATTTCATTGTATGTCGTACTTTTTTTAAATGAGGAATTCTAAATCTGAAGTAAAATATATTATTATTATTTAAATGCACCGTTTCTTCGGTAAATAATTATCTAGAACTTAATATGAAGTTTCAAGAATTATCGAATTGCTGGGTCTCTTTTTAATTTTAATTAGAAATCACTCTCCATACTGACAGTAAAACAGATTATGGAAAATCTCAACATTTTCTTATTCTATACTATTACATAGGGCCTAGAACGAGTGTTTTAACGTTACAGTATCGTTAATATGAGTGAATTTAGAATATAAAAACTACAACCCCTTAGTCATTATCTTCCTGCTCTTATCCCATGTTACTTGGGGTCTGCGCAACACGTTTTTTTCTTCCATTCTGTCCTATCAGCCGTCACACTATCACTAACTCCCTTTTCTTTCATATCGCTCCTCACAAAATCCATCCATCTTTTCTTTGGCCTCCCTCTTCCTCTCCCGCTTCCTCTCCTACTACAATTACAACTACAACTATAACCCCATAGTATTTTGTTTAAATTATATGCGACATATTTGACACAATTTTTATCATCCAAAAATATGAATATAGTATCCAATTCAAATACCAAAATATTATGTGCGAAACGAGTAGTGTAAATTTTATGTTACATTACTCTGTATTTATGTCAAAAACATTCGTGATAGGCGCTCTCTTCTGTACGGACACATTCTAGATTGGTCCCAGAATGTGTACAAAAATGATAAATATTTTTCATAAAAGCGACATTTCAAACTATGTTCTAGACAAGGTATAAAATGAAATTCAAACATTTTACAGAGAAAAGTATCTGAAGAAGATTCGATGTTGAGTTCAACTGAAGATTTCGTTATACATTCTTGTGTAGGTATGCTATTTAAGAAAAGTATAAATGAAGAAGATAATTATGTTGCACTGGTCTCGAAATAATTTATTAAGGGCAATTAGTCTAGTTATTCAATAATATTTAGTAGTTACTTTAAGTTACCAGCGGCCCTACCACGACGTGTTAAAGCGTGAGTCGTTCGAGCGAGAAGGAGGGATGGAGCTATATAGGGTGTATAGCTCCATCCCTCCTTCTCGCTCGAACGCTGTACATAACTTCATATTCATATTCGTTTATTTGCGTACCACAGGGCAACTTAATATGTAAAGAGTCAAGATAAAGCTGATGGTTTCTTGCGTTATTTATTTAAGGATCTCCAAAAACGGGTCTACACATTTTATTAAAGAAGCAGTATTTAGATTCCCTTCACTTATTTTTTAATACTCACCTTATTGTTTTATATTATGAATTGTACTATGCTGACTATTGTTTTTTAACTGTAAACCATTATTTAAATCAATTTAGTTAACAATTTCATGAATGTTTGCATACCTAATATATTATTATGGTAGATAGTACAAGGCTCACTCATCTTATTTTATGTACCTGCAATTTTTGTAAATAAATTTTACTTTACGATTTTAGCATTGCCATACAACGTGGCAATGCTGCCAGCCTTTTGGGTACATTACCAGTGGCCTGCGATGCGGAGGAATTTTTCGACGCCATGTTTTAGATTAGTTTTAGTTGAGTCTTTTATTTAAGTGTGTGTATATATAGTTATAGTTGCAATAAACGTTACGATTTTAACTATAGGTACTTACAGGATACATTAGATCAAAATCAGAGAAAATTTTCAAAATGTCTTATTTAAAAAAAAGATAATTGGACATCTCTGTTTCAATAGAAATATTAATCGAATTGAATTGGGCTGTAACACTATCTATTTTTCAAAAATGTTCTCAGATAACTCTTTAGACCTATGTATCCTGCTTATACGTAGGAAATCGGTACCTAAATTTATTTAAAAAAATAAGGACTGTAAAGTTCGTACGAAATGTCGTACGTCAAAAACGCTCTTTACGATTTTTGATTAAACATTGCAGTGAATTGTAATACGGCAGTTTTTGTTGTGTTTGTGCAACTGTTGCTAAGTATTTTTTTATTATTTATCTTGATTTCTTTCTGAATACAAAATACGATAGGTATATATATATATTCCGACAGCTATCGATGCAAAGGTGCTGGTAAAATTTAGTTCATTTATGATTACCACATTCACCGTAATCGAGGAACGAAATAAGTCTTCTGACACATGTTCCACTGAACTGCCAATCACTGTCTTGTATTTGAAAAAACATATACTTCATAAAATTTTGCTTTCCTAAATCATACATTACTACTTGAGGGAGCTTGTGGCTTATAAATAACAGCCGCAGGGGGTCAATCTTCAGGTTGAGCAACGCTTGCCGAGGTCGGTCTGTGGATGGGTGACCACCTTAACATAAAGATACTCCGTGTCTCGGAAAATACATGAAACTGTCCCGGCTGTCAATTGTATATCATTGGCTGTCGTAACGGATTGTCAGAAGCCAGATAATTTGACACCAGTCTTGCCAAGAACTACCGTGTTACCCAGATACTGGATTGTCAAGGTCAGATGGGCAGTCACCTGACATAAAGTACTAGTATTCAGCTGAAGCCGGTTTAACTGGAAGCCGACCCCAATATAGTTAGAAAAAGATTAGGCAAATGACATCATAAATTATTATTTCTACATCAAACCCACCCATCATACGATTCAAACACAAACACACCAACACAAAACACACCCACACAAGCACACACTACACAAACTTGAAAGCACATATCCCGCCATTAAAATCTTAGAGATTATTATCAAAACCCAAATATACATGAAGCGAGGTTAATATGCTCTTATCTTAACCTAACACAATGAATAATTCACAATTTCCAAATCCCCAGGCGATGGTGATGTTTAATTTATGGTTCTCTGTAATTCGCTGGAATGAAGATTTATGTCCGTGTGTTAAAGTACTTGGCCCTAATGTTATTCGATGATTTTCGTTTGTTTGAAAAAGCTGCTAATTTGTTTTTTTATTAACGTTACGATGGACATCAAAATTGAGTCAGAAATCTGTTTTTTTTACTATTAATAGTCACGCATTTAACCACCACCACACACTATCTCACCTGATGGTAAGCGAAGATGTGGTCGAAGATGGAGTACGTTTGCCTAGAAGTAACCTATTCACTCTTGACTTAAAGACTCCCGGGTTGTAGCTATCAGGAAACACAGACTCTGGCAGGGAATTCCACTCCTTATATATTATATTGAATGACACCAGCTTCATCTCTTTGACTGGCCGACCTTGACAATTAAAAAGGCTTGTAAATGGTTTAATTGACATGACATAAATCCTTCATTTAGTCCAGAATTAACAAGTTTCTTCCGGAAGACGCAGTGCTGGAAGGCCTCCCACAAGGTGGACCGATGACCTGGTGAGGGTCGCGGGTAGCCGATGGATGCGAGACGCACAAGACCGGTTGTTGTGGCGACACTTGGGGGAGGCCTATTGTCCAGCAGTGGACGTATTTCGGCTGAAATGATGATGATGATGATGATAACAAGTTTCGCGACAATCATTGGCGTGCATCAGATCTGGTAACGTACAGGCATCAAGGAAAGAAGGTTGCGAATTTAGTAGTCCTATTTATTCCTGGAACTACGAACCTAAAAACCGTGTTGCGCCGACCCCAAGTAACATGGGAGGCAGGAAGATGATGTTTTCTTCCTGGAACAACACCACATTAGCATTCCAATTTGGAATTACTTACTTATTGTTTTACTAATGTAATTTTATGTTTCGTGTCGACTACTGTCCATACTAACAATTCTATCATTCATTCATTTTAATGACTATTTTCTACATTAATAACATGTCACAACGTTAATCGACAACGCAGGGAAAGTTTCCGTTTATTAAAACCACAGATTTAAAACCGTATAAATATTTCGCTTTCAACGATTGCCTTTGTGATCTAGTTACAGAGTTAAACTCGTCTCGGCTAAAATAGGTCCGATATTAGGTCGATTCTAAGTTCGGGTAACAATAGCTGATCTGAAAATAGCTTGCAGACTTTTATTTTGGATTTTTAGGTTATTTGCCTAAGAATTATGAAGATTTAAAATTGAATTTAAAAAATGAACTTATTTTATCGTTGCCATTTTTACAATTCAGTTTAATTTATGAGCATGCTTTTTTATTTTATGTTTTAACCCTTGTTGTCAAGCCCATAAAATGTCCTTCAAACACATTCATTACAAAACACGACAAAAATTATTATTATACAAAATCACGACAATCACGCACCCCTAATAAAACGTAAAAATACAACCCAAAAACGTGTCTCGTGACTGTCGATATTTAAATAAACGAACCAAACAAAAGTGCACAGAATTTACCTTTCGCATGTGTAAAACGAAAGTCGAACCGAGACCGTATCAAATATTTACATAAGAAATTACACGTTCTTTGGAATACGTGAAAATTCCCGCGGCAACGGTAGGGTTAGTAAAATGGGTTTGCGGCTTCGCAATTTGAATTTAGAATTGTTGGGTAGCTAGTTTGAAGACAATGGACGAAATGTTGACATTACTAGGGGAGTAGGAGTTCATTCATTGTGTGCGAGCGACTGTGTGGGGGTGTCCTTTATATATGTGATTATGTTCATGAAACAGTGTGAGTGAGTGAGTTCATCGTCAAACTTTCATTCGATTATTTTTTTTTTTATTGTTTATATTGAATTGACACATACATATATATGTATGTGTCAATATAAACACGACTTAGCGTTTTTTTGGTGGTCTGGTTTGTGTGGGTTCTGGCTTTCAGGAATTGTAGTGTGGCAGGCTATGTTTATGAGTACCAGAGGCAAGTTATTGTAAACTTTTCCTGTATTAAAATATTGTTTTCGTAATTTTTTTTGTCCTTTTTATAAACCAACAAATTGTGGGTCGAACGTGATAAAAGGCCTTCACGGAAGATTATGAAATAATTTCGACTTTGCAATATAATCCTGAAGAGAATTAATTAGTAGATGCTGAGTTTCTTAGCACAATTTTACTTAAGAAAATTAATTTTAGCCAGTTTATTACTTTTGGTGCTTAATTAAATATTTTTAGAATATTTAATGTTATTATCTGCCTGTTCAAAATTCGTGGCAGTTAGGTATGCTCGTGTGGTTTTATTACATGAATTATTGAGTACGACATGGTTTATTTATTTCCCTATGAGACAACAAAAAAATGTATTTCATTCTTCCGGGTGGAAGGTACTCATGAATATAAACCAGCTTTACTACGGGACCAACTCTAAAAATAGCAACACAGAAAACATCTATTTCATACTATTTCATTTTGGGAGTACCTATTCCATTTTGTTACAAAACACCGAATATTGGTTTGTCATTTCAGAGTCCGTACAGCTCTCCCCACATATTTTGGGGTCGTCAGGTCTGAGTCCTGATGACCCAGACCTCGGCAGGGTTTCTTTCAGGTATGTGGCACCTATCCCATTCTAACAGTGTATGAAATACACTGTTATACAGAAATATAGGCAATTATTGAAATAACGCTCTAGAACTTATACAAAATGTATGCAAGCAATTTTTTTCTCATTTCTGATAAATCAATGACGGTATGTGTAATGTGTGTGAATATACCAAAGTTATCACTGGTGTTCCAAGAAACTGCATCAAAGTACAAGGAAACAATACGGAATTTGAAAGTTTCCTTCTTCTTTGATGCGGTTTTTTTATGGATGGGAAGTCATCAAATAACTCCTGTCGCTCTGGGTAGAGCGGAAGGGAGTGTCAGACTCTTACTGACTAAAACCAATCCATGCTCCTCGTAGTTTCCTTTGCTTTTCAGGGCCGCGGTAACTCTTTCGAACAAAATCCGCAACCCTGGCAGCATCCCTTTGAGGCGCGCGTGGAACAAAACGCGCCATCGACCCGGGCCTGGCTTTGATCGGACGGCGAGCCACACAACGCTCGCCGTCCATGGCGTCTCCCTATGTTGCTGCGGCTGGGGCGTGAAGGTCGTCTCTCCCTCACGCAACCCCCCTCCTCCTTCACTAGCATTACTACTTCGCAGAAGGAGGTGACGGCTTCCCATGCCTTCTCACTCCGGACCATGGATTGAACCAGGGCCGGACGCAAGAGGTCGCCGCCGCCGATCGCCTTGACGAGGACACGGCGGTGCTCCGCCCTAGCAGGGCAGACCTCCACCGTATGCTCCATCGTGTCTTGATGCGGTTTCTTTGAACACCAGTGTAGAATAGATTATAAATTATCTGTAATATAATTATATAAGTACAATTCATTTTAATTCAATTTAAAAAAAGATTTGGTAGATAATTGTATTTTTCCGGTAGCTATAAATACTAACACTAGTTTCTAAGTTTCTTGTACCTATACTAACCAATCAATGGACTCTATCTGAAATGTAAGATTTATTTTTTCTTTTTTTAAATCGGTAAAAACTTGTTCATATCCATGAGTACTTTTATCGCTAAAAGTCGAAGGGTAAGTACTATTGAATTTAAAGCCAGCCGGTACGAAGTCCTTGACAACCCTATAGGACCGGCGAATATTTGCGATTCTATTTCACGTGTTATAGAAATAAAGATATTTCAAGAAAGCGAGAACCTGACAATTTGGATCTTTAAATAAAATTAATAAGACTTTTCTGTAGAAAAAATGTAAGTGTCAAGCCGCTTTTGTAGACAACAGCCGAGGACATTGAATGATTTTATTTAAATTAAGGTTATCAAGGACATAATAAGAATCCCACTGCAGGGACTCAGGCCTTCTTTCTGTATGATATCGTGGATCGTATTCCACCATGCCATCGTCATCATTATTTAAGCCGAAAGATGTCCACTGCTGGACTTAGGGCTTCGCCAGGTGTCGCCACAACAACCGGTCCTGTTCGTCCCGCATCCAGCGGATACGGTGGCCTTCACCAAATTTTCTGAATCGGTATAGATTTTAATAGCAACGTTTATTTGTTATCTCCATAATAAATATGACATAAGGTTAGACAATATTCGTTTTAATCATGCAAACCTTTGAGTTTGCTTATTTTTTATGAATGGTAAATCATCAAATGACTTCTTCCGCTCTGGGTGGAGCGGAAGGGAGTGTCAGACTCTTACTGACTAAGAACCCATCCGTATTCATAATGCCCTTTGCGTTCCAGGGCCACTCTTTCGAACAAATTCCGCAACCCTGGCAGGCTCTGGCCCTAACGGGCCCCGTCTTCTTTCCTGACATCTCTTTGAGGCGCGCGTGGATGGAGGCGGGCCTGGTTTTGATCGCACAGTGAGCAACCCAACGCTCGCCGGCCCGCGCCAACGTTTTGATTTGCGGATGACATTTGTCATCAGATGATGACATGTGTTGCCTAGCCTTTTCCCAACTTTATTGGGTTTGACTACCAGTATTTGCGGATGATATTTGTAACAATGTAAATTGGGCTTAGCAGATATATCAAAGGTATCTTAGGTCATCATAATACCCTACAGTATAAAAAAGTTACAAAATTACACGATTTAGCGAACACCTTCAAATATTGTATCTTAACTCAACAAGTCTACATACTATTTACCTTCAAAGTAGTCAGTAATAGCAAAAAGTTGTATTATCGCGCTATTAAAGCCAGGTGATGTAAGAACTCTTTGGCGCCAGAATACAACGGGAGTGATAAAAAGTGATTTTCAGACGAGGTATTTATGGTAATATCTCGCTGAAAAGCTGAACATGAGCTGAACATTACTTTCGTTGTATATTGGAGAAAGAAATACGAATTATGATAATACGTAAAAAATGTGAGTAAATAGGTTTTTTTACGATCTAAGGATAGAAGAATTCCAGGGTCGCGGATTCTGTTCGAAAGAGTTACCGCGGCCCTGGAAAGCAAAGGGCATTAGGAGGAGCAAGTGTCAGACTCATACTGACTAAACGCATCCGTGCTCCTCCTAGTGTCCTTTGCTTTATAAGTCCGCGGTAACTCTTTCGAACAAAATCCGCAACCCTGGCAGGCTCTGGCCCTAACGGGCCCCGTCTACTATGCTGACATCTCTTTGAGACGCACGTGGAACACAACGCACCGTCGACCCGGGCCTGACGGCGAGCCACCACTTCTTAAGGCCTACGCACACTGGAACGGAATGGCAGAGGATTTTGCCACCGGTCAGCGCACACTAGCCGCATAGATACTGTAGCATTCGGCGGCCTACCAAGATATCCTGCTACGAGCCGCGGCATCTCTTAGCACGCTCTCCAATGCCGTGTCAAGAAATCCCTTTCGATGGCACAGAATAAACTTAAAACATTTGCATTTATGTCGTTTTTCTACTAGATAAGCTTGAATGTCCTTTGGTAAAAATTTAAATCCTCTGCCATTCCGTCCCGGTGTACGTAGGCCCTTATTGTAAATTAATTAACCGATTTGATAATTTGTACATACTTAAAAAAAGTTCAGAGGGAAGGAGACAGTGATTTTTTACTTTATATATAAACACTAGCTTTTGCCTGCGCTCATATCCCGTTTTTCCCGTTCTCGTAAGTTTCGTGAAATCCTTAGTGCTCCCCTACACTCCCCAAGGAACCTACATGCCAAATTTCAGTTTTCTACGACCAGTAATTTCGGCTGTGCGTTGTCTGTCAGTAACGGAAGAATTTTATATTTATTAATTTCGTTTTTAAAATTGCTCTTTCTTTCTCTGGGAGACCTGTCAGGATTCTCCACTAGTCAACCAAGGATGGTGGAGAAATAGCAAGTGCATAGACAAATAATTAAGAAGAAAATAAATATAAGGAAATTATAATAGTTTTCCCTGTGATTTTTCTACAGAACAGCACTACAGTAGATATTAACAACAAAAAACCAGAAAAAAGTAACTCAAGGTAAAATGTCGAACGCAATAAGAAATTCTCACAAAGAAAATAATGGCAGTTATTGCATAAAATATTTCCACGCCATATCGTTACGTATTGTTATAACAAACGACAAAGGGAAATGAGTAATGGTGGCACTCGCGAACGATGGATTAGCCATCTGATTTAACGTCTTATAAAGGTACAGTCTCAGTATTTTTAACCGATTTTAACAAAAGAAGGAGGTTCTCAATTCGGTTGATTTTTTTTTATGTTTGTTACTTCGTAACTCCGTCATTTATAAACACGATTAGATTTTTTTTTTTTGAAAGGATATAGTTTTCGATTGGTCTCACAGAAATTTCATCCAAATCGGATGAGTAGTTTGGTTTTTAAATCAAAATATCTAGAATAAATATGTTATCCAAGTAAACGAAATTGCGTATTTTGCTTTACGCAAAGCAAAATACGCAATTAATTTCTTACCTACAACATAAAAAGAACCTTGTGCAAAATGTCATGGTTCGACTCCCAGTAGGTTTGGCTATGTGTTGTTATGTCAGTCTGTCTATAACTAGACTAGATCTTCAATGCAAGTATAAAAACAATTTGTTCGAAAGAGTCACCGCGGCCCTGGAACACAAAGGGCATGAGGAGGAACACGGATGGGTTTTAGTCAGTAAGAGTCTGACACTCCCTTCCGCTCCGCCCAGAGTGGAAGAAGTCATTTGAAGATTGAAAACAATTCCTAGGGACGAAATAAAAACAAAAACTATGTAATTTACGGTTTAGCTAACTTGAAAACCTACGAACTCCTTTGTTAAAAAGAAGATTTTTTTAAATAAGGCAGTTATATGATTACGTCACAGTAACATTGTGGAGGAAGGTTTCTCGAAGTTTCTTTTTTGTTCACTGCAATTAGTGTTCCGGCATTGTGGGTGAAATTCATTAGGAAAGCATTAAGGAAAACCGATTTTCTTGGTTAGTAGGTGTGACTACTAATGAGGACAGAAACATTTAAAATGAAAGAACGGTAGATTCCTTCAGTGACGCCAATGAGAAAAAAAATGGTAAGGATTATTTCCAGATAATATTTGGAAGGATTTTTAGCAACCAAAATTGAAAAATAGGCGATACAACTTTGTGTGATCCGTCTTCGACGTTTGATGTAAAAGAAGAAAAACGAGTTTCAGGTTTTCCAAATAGTCTACGAACCGATTTTGATGAATTTTCGTACACAGATAGCAGACAATTACGTATAGGCTACTGTAACGCGAGTGAAGTCGTAGGTAAATGCTAAATGATATTTATTTTGTAAGTAGGTTGTAAAAAACACTTTTACACGTCTATCTTTTTGGTCGTTTTAAACTAGATGAGGCCGGTATTTCCTAGCTGACTACCCTGAGAAGAAACACAGAAACAAACTCAGAGGTCAAAGTCTTTATTGAAGGCCGTACTTCCAATTGTCAGTTATCGTGCAGCTCAAGCTTAGAACTTTAAGGAGCTCAACGATTTGACGAACACTACCAAAGTAAGGACATTTGGGTAGGCCGCATAAAAACTCGAAAACGGCCAGACTAACATGAACCCCTAACATAGCGATCAGATGAGGATTAGGATCATGCTAGTATAAATCAAAAGGGTTGATAAGTAAAACAAAACTAAGTAGTAAGATTGGATGGAGTGAAAGTAGCCGGTTTCGTGAGCGTAGAGGACCTGGGGAGGCAAGCACTGGTCTTAATCCTTCAAAAGGAATATTATAGGATTGCGTGTATAAAACATGAAGGATTTAGCTATATGGGGAAAGAAAAACGGTAAATTTGTTGAGACTTGTTTAAATCAAGCCTCTCATGAGTGGTCCTAACCAATATTTAATCTATTGTTTGGTTTAAGAATGAAAAACCTTGTTATTTACTAACTACATACACTACAGATATTGTCCTGACCACATCGGGTTGAACAAAAAGCTCACAGAAAAAAAAACCCTTTCAGCTAAACTACATTTGATTTTTTACCATAATTTTGACAGAAAATGTTTTCATTCTTTCCCATAATCGGACTGTATTACAATTTAAAAAATATCCCTTCATTATCGACCCAGTCTTTTCCCAATTATATTATTGGGGTCGGCTCCCAGTCAAACCGGATTAAGCTGAATACCAGTATTTTACGTGCAGCGGCTGCCTACCAGACCTCCACAAATCAGAACACCTTAAAACGTTTCATACATTTCATAACCCCAAAGAAAATCGTGCACAAAAATAAAATCAACAAATCCGAATCCCTTTTAATTAAACCCTTTCAATACAAATAAATAACTCCAGAGACGACATAGCATTATTTAACAGTCTCCCCAAATCTTCAGCTACTTCAAACAAGGGACCAATTTGGAATGTAAATCAGTCCAACTGATTATATACGATTAAGGCTCAGTTCCATTGCTGCGATATACGCTACGCACGTGTACGGTCCACAAAGCGTAAAACCGCCCTGAGACGTTGGCACGATGACGCGATGGGGTTTGCCGTACAAATAACGTTGACGATCGTGAATTCGCGCGATGTTTGCTTTATATTGGGACGACCACGACGATTTACGATGTGACATTTCGGTAACACATTTTGGAAATTTTGGCAGTAATTATCACTGATAGAATGTCACTTTGTCTAGGACCGTGTACACCTAACGCAGGAGTGGAACTGAGCCTTTACTTGCGACATTTCTACGATTCGACCAACGGATATCCTTTGATTTATTTAACAATTAGTTTAATCTCTCGTTATAACGAGGGTCGGTTTTAATATTAAACAGCTTAGAGGTCAGAAGAAGGTCATTTATTGCTTGCCATGAATAGTTGGGGATTATGAATATTTATACTGAGTCGTTTGCCTTCGGAAGTTGCTTAATAAAGCGAGATAAGGGTTTGAGAAGATAGTTTGTGAATCTGATATATTCAAACAAAGAGACTAGGTAGTAAGTATTTAAGCCCACTTTTTTTTTTTCTTAATGTATGGGAAATCAACAAATGACTTCTCCCGCTCTGGGCGAAGCGAAAGGGAGTGTCAGACTTACTGACTAAAACCCATCCGTGCTCCTCCTAGTGCCCTTTGCTTTCCAGGGCCGCAACAGAATCTGCAACCCTGGCAGATATAGGCCCACAAGAGCCAGTACCTGCCAGGGTTACGGTATTGTTCGAAAGAATGACCAAAGCCCAGGAACGCAAGAGGGCATTTTGAAGACGGGTGGGTTTTAGTCAGTAAGAGTCCAACACTATACTGCTCCGTCTAAATCGGAAGAAATCATTTGATAATTCCTATCCAAAGGGAAATGGGTTTACTTGTAGTTACTATTACTTAAAAACCTGTATATTGTTGCCATCGTAACGTTTTACGACCTTCCCACATGGTAAACCGAGGACCTGAAGACGATCGTGGAAATCCGCTGGATGCAAGAAACACACAGGTCGAAGTAGCCAAAACCCGCCCTTATTCCTTATGCCCTTTGCCTTTGCGTTCCAGGGCCGCGGTAACTCTTTCGAACAATTCGGCAGGCGATCGGGACCCACTAGTGCAGGGGGGAGGACTGACGGGTCAGTGCTGGATCTGTGACTCCTTCCCATGCTGCCAGAAGTAGATTTCTGAGTTCCGAGCGTCCTTCGACTGTAATTAAGTCGACCCAACGCGCTTTTGGTCGAAGTTCTCTCTGGATATGTTTTTTGTCACATAAAATTTCAAATCTCACTTTGTTTATTTAGCACGTAAAACAAAGAGAAAATGAAAAGAACGTGTACAAAAGAATTAGGCAGGCTTAGAGTAATGAGACGAGAAACTTAATCGTTTGTTAAAAGATAAATGGTGAACGTTACAGGAAGTACGTGAATATTAAGTTGGGAGCCCTGTTTTTTGTTTAGATGTGGCATCCCTGAGTAAAAAAATTACCTCTCATTTTCGAGATGTCTTTACTGATCTAAGGAATTTTCTTCAATGTGCAAGATAATTTTCTGAATATGAAACGTGACCTCTAAGTCACTGCATTTTCTTTCTACCTAAATAAACTTCAATCAGAAAAAACTATAAATATCTTTATTGACTAACTTACAATAAAAGTTCCGTTTTCTCATACGCACGTTTGGTACCATAAAAATAAACGTACTAATAGGTGAGCATACATAATTATATGTGTAGTCCAATCAATGAATTTTAGTTGTATCATACGTAGTACACACCAGATAATATCACCCCAATGAAATGAAATAAACGACTATTTCATAAAACATTTAACTCTTACAGACAGCGGGGTTAAAACAGACAGCCCATTTACAATGTCATATATTACGCTGCCACTGCAAAACGTCGGAACTGCACAAACAAAAGTCACCATATCACAGAAAACGCTTGCCCCGATTCACAATTGAATGACGGCTGACAATTTTTCATTTTGAAATCGGTCGCATAGGTCCCGCCTTTTGTTCGGACGCGATAACTCAGTTGACAAAGCCGGGCTTTTTTTTTAATTTTCCGAATAGTTTACCCGTGACGAGGCCATGACATTTGTTGTTTTTTTATTGGTGTTTTGTTTTTCTATTCACTGCTTTTGGACACGGGGAAATAGTTGTACGCTGATTATTTTGTTTCTATACTAAGAATAAACGAGTCGTCGTTTTTTGCAATAAACTAGTACTTAATAAGGATTTTTTCTTATAAAACGGTCTATTGAGATAACTCTCCACAAACCCTAAAAAATGTAATAATAGGTTGGATTGTCTTCAAATTAACTTAAGCGCACTTAGTAATCACCTTATTTTACGTTTTACAGTCACGATAAAATAGGTTAAGATATCTGAGGAGTTTCGAATGGCTGTTCATATTTACTTATTAAAAAAGAACCTCTATGTATAGTGGCAAAAAAATTTAAATCATGCAAATGAACATAAGACACTTTTACCCTGGAAAACTTTTTCCCTGCAACAAGTCTGACTTTCACGAGGATCAAGCTGCGAGCAAAATCAAGTCATAATATATTTTTTAGGAAACTATTAAAAAGGAATGTAAACTGTATGTCTATGTCATCTAGAGGAGGTTCAGATGGTCCCAGTTTGAGACATATTAAATACTAGCTTAGATTTAGTGCTTTGATAAAGCTATGATATGTAATATTTCGGTAGTTAAATCACATTTGCACAAAACAACGTTACATTTTAAATATCATATAGCAGATTCAAAATTCTTATTCTCTTTGAAAAATTTTAGTTAAGGATCTACTAAACAGCATTTTTTTAAATTCTGTATTTATTATTGTGATAGATTTGGTTTAAAAGTTTATACATTATATTACTGATATAAGTACAAAATACCTATTGAGGTATACCAGTATTATATAAATAGGTATATGTACGAAAAAAATATTATCTATTATGTAAATGTTTTACCCGACCAATAAAGAAGTAACATAACATTAACAATCATCCAATTCAATTCAATCCAATCAATTGACATCATTGTCAATCATAAATACACAAGCTGCCGCTTGCGGCTCCGCCCGCGTTAATGTCGATAATTATACCAAAGGAACATACTCCAGATGTAAAAATATAATCTACATCTGTGCCAAATTTCATCAAGATCCGTTCAGATGTTCTGAAGTGATTGAGGAACAAACATTTATTCATCAAAACTTACGCATTTATAATATTAGTAAAGATTAGACACCAACCCCATTTATTACTAAACACAGAGCCTGTTCCAGTTTCATAATATAATTCAATAACATAATTTCACCAAGAAGGATAGTTGCGACGTTATGACGCTAGCCCCTCTATATTGACATTACTATCACGTAAAGATAAATTGGCATTCTTCTGCGAAAATGAAAATGCCGAAAGAAACTAGTAATAAGAAAAGCGTGTCCAGGAATTTGTTATCTAACCCTCCGTATGGCAACATCGATTTAGGAAATATTGATGTGGTCGGTGTTGCCACTACAGAAAACTTTTTTACCTTCAGTAATTTAATTTAATATTCGGCACGAGTGTCGTAGAGATATCAAAGGACAGCTACAGGAAATATTCATGTACTCGTAGTCAGTGTTGCTACTACAAAAATAGGTAACTTTTTTACCTAAGATCAATTTTATTTTCGGCACGTGTATCATCAAGGTTTCAAAGGACCACAGACTTTATTTTCATGAAATGTTGTAGTAAACCTTGTTGAGTTCTAAAATAACCACATTTTTTGAAGTCGGTTAAAAAGGGTTTGGTGGAGATGACTTTTTATGCATAAACCATCTTTTGTTCTTATCTAATTTTGCTTGCTGGCACTGCCCCACACGTTTACCATTATTTTAATTCTATCTTATTTTACCTACACTAAATAAAATGTTATTTATATACTTATCTAATAAATTACAATCCGTTATATTAAAACCCGGTTTTTTATGGTTGGGAGGAAAATCATCAAGTGAATCTGGAGTGTCGAACCCTTACTCTTACTGGCTAAAACCGATCCGTGTTCCTCCTCATGCCATTTGCGTTCCATGGCCGCGGTATTAACTCATTCGAAGTTCAGTTATTTTACAGTTGATGGGATTTACTTAAGTTCAATCACACATTAATTTGATGTCACTAACCGCATCAACTGCTTGAAAAATTTTTTTTTCTGAACTTTTTAGGCGATTTCGAGTCGATTTTTTTTGTTCTGCTATTTTTTCCTTAATGTCTATCAGTTGCCAAAAATAATATCCACGTTTTGGATCATTCCGTATAGGTACAGTATCTCTATACAAGATTATACCGATTAAAGGAGAGTTCACCCTAGATATAGGACATAAATGTTGAAAGGACTATTTCCTGGATGTGCCATTACTTCAGAAGTGCTTCTTTTGGAATCTCGTCTACTACCTGAAGTATCCACCGAACGGTGACGTTAACGTTGTAAGTTTTAGTGCGACGATTCTAGATAAGAACTAGAGCTTTGACTTTTACTACAGTTAAGAGTTTGAAATTGGAACTTGTTGTGTTTTTAAATGGTTTTTTTTTTATCTTAGCCGTAGAAAAGGGCAACTAGAGATCTATATTTTTAAGTCTGATCATTTTAGGGTTCAGTACCTACCCATCGGCTAAAAACGGGACCCTATTACTAAGACTCCGCTATCCGTCTGTCTGTCACCAGGCTATATCTCATGAACCGTGATAGCTAGACACTTGAAATTTTCACAGATGATGTATTTCTGTTGCCGCTTTAACAACAAATACTTACTAAAAACAAAATATAATAAATATTTAAGTGGGGCTCCCATACAACAAACGTGACTTTTGCCGTTTTTTATTGAAAATGGTTCGGAACCCTTCATGCGCGAGTCCGACTCGCACTTGGCCTGTTTTTTTATGTCTGCTACCCAGTTGTTAGCTACATACTGGAGTCAAACCATCGGTAAATGTCTTTGTAGGATTTATTACTCGACTACAATGAGTACCAGTTTACAAGTGAATGCCAAAGACTATCGATATTTTTCATAAGGCATACTACGCTGACAGATACGTATAACAGAATAAACGTAATAGTAGTTTCATACGCTTTAAAAAAATATACCTTCTTCTTCGAAAAAGCCGTGGCTTTTTCACATTCAAAGGCAGTAGGTACCTGTATTGAAACTGAATAAGCGCCCGTCTGGTGACACTGTTTTCTTTCTATACAATTTGACATAAGCGAACGTTTACGTTAACGCGATCGAGTACGTTAAAAAACTCACACTAAGCTCTCAGAACTGTAGTAAATACAGTTCACTATTTAAATACGACATTGACACTATAATTTTTGCTTTGTTTATCGTGTTTGTCCAAGATATTATAAGTTGTAAAAATTGTCACTCAAGTCAATTTGTAATAAAAATGCTTTTAGCTTCTCATTTAACATGTTTTTTTTTAAATGTTTTTTTGCGTTTCCTTGCGAACAGTCCTAAATGTTATCAACAAGTAGGTGCCTACATGGTGCCTACCTACTGCCGCAGAATTATTTAGAAAGAAAGAAATTATTATGTAGATATTTAGGTTTCTATGAACATAAAACAGCGCACAACTAAATGTTGACACAGACATGACATTTTTATTACATCACACACTTTTATTACACTCACTGTACCTATACAACAAATAACAGTAGGTACCAACGGGTTGATGTTCTCTCCGAAGCTCGAGGGAATCTCGGTAAGTAATGGAGGGTCACCCATCCACGGGCCGACCTCGTCAAGTGTTGCTTAACCTTGCAGATCGACCCGTGCAGTTGTTATTATTTAACAAGTCTATCTTTAGTCAACGGTGATAAGGTTGTGGTAGTCATCTACGACAGAAATATCTTCTTACATAAAATACAAGTACGGTAGTCGGATAATATAAAGTTAGTTGTAACTTAGGAGCTATTTGCATAAATAGGGAACCGTAGATACCGCGAGAATGTTGGTTACGGCCGAAATGCTTTGCTAGCATTTTTCTGGCTTATTCTTCAGAGTACCTTCTAGTTAGTTTATGTGTCAGATATTTTTAAGAGAAAGGTGTTGTAATCAAAGTTAAATACGGTAAATAGGACCCTCTTGGACTTTAGATAAAGTGACATTTAGTGTAAACTCGTATCTATTATCATCAACTGTTCTACACTGTAAAATTTTACCGTAGAGTGAACTTGAGGTGATCAGTGAGTACATAAATTGACAGCTTTCTTTATGTTCACTCCAGAAAAGATCACTAAGAATTTTACAGAATAGACAAAGGCCTTAAAAACATGATTTAAAAAACAATTTCTAAGTCAAAATAGTAATTGGGACCCACAGGCATTTCTCGTCGGAATTAACTTCTTTTTAGGACAGACGAAGGTAGCTGTCACACTTCCGTTTCAAAGTATCGCTTGTATATAAAAATCACTCAAAAATGAACGCAACATAATTTTTAAAGTGAAAATCCCCCGAGCGATCCGATTTCGATCACGGGGGCCAATCTCAATGAAGATTAGCAAAGTACGCAGGACATAATTATAGCGTACAAGTGTTTTCGCAAACACAGGTGCACTCTCTGTTTCATTACCTACTCTAGAATAATGGTAATATAATAGGAAATATGACTAAAACAACCTAATTAGTTCGTCAGATAGATTTCCAATAAATATCGGACACGTATTTTTTTTTTTCTAAACAAAAAAAAACCGACTTCCAAAAAAAACACTACAAAGTACAAAATAACTTTAATTTCGGAAGTCGGTGTTTTTGGTTGCTTCTTCGTTATTTGACACCGACTTCCAAAATTAAAGTTATTTTGTACTTTGTAGTGTTTTTTTTGGAAGTCGGTTTTTTTTTGTGAAATAGTTTTTTTTATTTTTCACGTTTTAGTGGTACCCCACACCTAAACACACCACTGAAAAGTCACAGAAAGCAAAAATATGCAATTTCGTATGATTTTTCCACATATTTTTTCGAGCTATTTGGATTTAAAAACCAAACTCCTAAACCGATTTTGATAAAATTTTAATGGGACCAATCGAGAAGTATATCCTTTCACATAAAACAAGAATTTTTCAAATCGGTTCATAAATGTCGGAGATATGAGGTAACAAACACAAAAAAAAAATAATAATAATACAGTCGAATTGAGAACCTCCTCCTTTTTGGGAAGTCGGTTAAAAAATGAAGATGAAACAGTGCATTGAAAATACTTGAAAACTCGTGGGACATCACGGCATGGTACACTTTTAACATATACATAAGTGATGTATTAAGCCTCCACTCTTGATCTTTAATGCGTTTAATCTTTGTATTTTTGATAAAGCAAAAAATACGTGTCGAATATTTGTCGATAATCTAACTGACGGAATAAATAGAATTATATGTTTTTTACTCAGGAATCATCCCTATTTAAGTAGTAGCTCCCTATATTATCCGGTAATTTAATACTATGTTACAAACATAAATTATAAAATGAATTGAAGATAAGTTATCGACTTACCGGTTAGATCTGCTCACTTCTCAAAGATATCTGTAACCAAACAATTCAATTAATTAAATTACATTTACATTATGATTTTTTTTGGATGGGAAATGACTTCTCCGCTCTGAGCGGAGCGTGAAGGAGTGTCATGCACACTATCATTGACTAAAACCCACCCGTGGCCCGCCAAATGCCCTTTCCTTTTCGAACAATTATTATAAACTAGCTGCCACCCGCGGCTTCGCCCGCGTGAATTTCGAAAATTATCCCAAGGGAACATACTCCCGGGATAAGTATCCTATGTGTTATTCCAGACTATAATCTACTTCTGTGCCAAGTTTCATTAAAATCCGTTCAGTAGTTTTGGCGTGATTGAGTAACAAACATCCAAACTTTCGCATTTATAATATTAGTACAGATGTATAGATAGATACCAATTCAATTAAACGCTTAGTACGATTCTTATTTAACCCATTTCAATTCGATGCATTCTTGAGCGTTGAGCGTTGAGCTCGCGACAATCCATTATTAATTTCGTTATACTTGCTATTCCTTGACTAGCTATTGCCAACGACTTCGCCCACCTGATATACAAAAATGTTCCGACAGGAACGTACTATTGGGAAAAATTCTGCGTCCTAATCCAGGTTACGATTTACCCCTGTGTCAAATTTCGAAAAATCCGTTCTCCCATACTCCATACCTAAAATATACGTTATGATAAGTAGGTTTTCGCGTGTTTCTCCAGATATTTTTTTTATTGAAACAAGACAGACTGCGACACTAATCCCACCCCCTGCAAATCCTTAGAACAAGAATCAAGAGTGACGACCTTCAGAATAATGCCAAGAGAAACGATTCAACTGTCTTGGATTCCACAAAGAAAAGAATCAGACAAGAACAGCAGGTCGTAAGGAAAACATAATTTTCACATGTTTTACTCTAGAATGGTTACCCGTCTCATAATACTGTGTTTGTATTGTTGATGGTGATCACTTAGTATCCTATTATATAGGCCTGATTGTGAACCGCTCAATGGCAGCCAAATCATATGAAAATATCGGCCAATTGCGTAACGGGCCACGCACAGGTTTCTGTATTTCCCGTAAACCATGATTGTGAGAAATTAATGATGACAAAAATTTACCTTCTGAAAAATATACCTCTTTAGAAATGGCAATTCTTTCCAAGATTTCATTGTTTCGTAGTTAAATAACAAGGAACCTTGTTGTTGAACTTGCGGAACCCTAGAAAATGTTTTAGTCAAAATAATAAAAACATTTACCAAAGTTATAACGAATTAAAGTGATAAAGATCCTGTAAAGTTTAGTTTTGTTTTAATATTACAAACCAACTGCCACTCGACTTTATCATAAAGTCTAAGAGTGATAACGGCACTGTCATTTAAAAACAACTTTGACATGAAAATTAGAGTGTAAATCCATTACCCCATTTCCGTCTGAGTTTAATTGGTCTTTTCTCACAAACTTTTTATTCAGTTCCTTCCACACGACATACTTCCGAGAATTTCTTTTGAATTCTTCGACAGTTCATAAATTTCGCTCGGTTAATGTCTTATCTTTTGCAATCTTTCTCCACATCCCTTGGGGTTGACTTAATATTTTTAACGTTACATACCAACCGAACCTCGAATTTATCAAACTCTGCCAATATTTCTTGTGGTTCGTTATTTTCGTCCCCTTTCTTGAGTTCTGATAAATTATCTAACGTCTTTTAATGGGTATCGTGAGAAATATTGAGTGTTTTTTCGATATGAATAGAAGCACTTAATTTTTTAGGTATGGCATTTTCAAACAACGTGTTTACAATATACATCGCTTGATCGTTTAATGCTTTAAGCATTCAAATAGTTAAGTTGTTATACAACATAATTAATAATTCTTAAGAACTGTGTAAATATTTTCAGGAAAATTGCGGTCAATTTTACCATCTTTCTGCCAAGATCATGTTCTTACATACCTGTATTTTTTGTTCGTGTCAGGTCTCATTAAAAACTTATGTTATGGTCAAGATATCCCCCAAAATTAACAAAAAAGTACGTATATTAAAAAAATAAGCAAAGGCCAAGATTAAACCGTCACTTTAAAACAAATGAATAAAACTAAATTTAATATAATTATAAAAAATAACTTAGATAATAAGGCATGTTATTTTTTCAGTGAAAGTTAGGAAACTGGAATTGAATCATGCTTTACTTTAATAAAGAGTTACAATCGATTAGCTGGTTTTTACAAAAAAAACTAATTATTATTAAGTGTTATTAGAAAATACTTCGTTTGTTTTCAATAAGCAGACTGTTTGCAAAAATCCAAGGATATTGGCTCTTTAAATGTATTTTCCAAAATTATTTAACTACCTTACACATGATTTTCAAAATATTTTTTACACTTAGAATATTTCATCTACAGGAAACGTGTCTTACAATTCAAAAGCTTTGTTCATAATATCCAATCAAGCACTTAATAGTTAATTAAACGAACAAAGAATCCTTTAATAGGCAATTTATGAAACTTTCCTAAACTTGTATATCGACATTCTGGGCATTGTTCCTACAAATTGCAGGTCGCGTGTTGATTTCGCTTTTCAATTCAAATATTGATACCATCATTATATTTTCAATTTCAACTTCAGATTTAATAAACTGACACCCACTAGGGCCAAAAACAATAACTGCGCACTTCATAACCTTTACGAGAAATGTGAAATTAGTCTTTGAACTGTCACACGTTTGAAAATTTTAAATATGGGCCTGAAAACTTTTTTATTTTTGTCTAACATTGGCAGAATTGTCGAAAATTACAATTATTTCATGCCATACAATGATGGAAAAATAAATTGACAGGTGAATAGGTATGCCAGAATTTTACAAACCAACTTCAAAAAAGTGAATAACGGAAAAACGTAAACCCGATTCTGCAAAAAGTTTTCAAAAATAGAAAATAATGATGGAGACTGAATAAATTGGAAATGCAGATGAAAAATTCATTTCAGTGGCAAAAGATTGAATAGAACTCGGAATGGAAAGTACATTTTCATCATATTTCCATATTTATTTTGGGATGAAAGAAAATCTGCATTTAGGTAACAGCTTTCGTCTAATCCGTGCCACAGAATACGACTAGACATACTATATTTTTAATGTACTAGCAGTTAACTCTACACAATTTACCTGTCCCTACCTAGGCATAAATAACTAATACGAAATAATATAAAAACCGCAATTTTTTTTTAAATAATATTATTTTCCAAGTCACACAAACACAATTAAACATAGATCTAACTATAATTCAATTCTGCAGTGCATTTATAAAAAATAATTTTCACTTTTAATATCTTAGCGTGATTTTTCACACGACTACCCAGAAAACGAGTGTTTTCACATTTTCACAATGTTAAACAAATGCTTTTAAAAATGTTTTTAGTTATTGACAACATAAAAAAAACATGAAGCAAGTTTTTTCCTTTCCAATATCGCCTAAAAGTCTATTTCGAAAACAAAAGAGGTTTTAAAACAAGACTCACGATAAACGACCAACTTTGCAAATTTAAATTTCGATAGAAGCGCGATGCAGTGCCTGTCCAATAAAAATATTATCATGGTACCAGCTCTGCTGCCCTGATAACATTGGCGGCCATTTGCAAAGATTATTTAAAATTTTCTACGGTCAAAGGGGTTAAAAATATGTAGGTATTTTGATGGAAGTTCAGAAAATATTACTGTACCTATTTTTAAAGTTTTAAGTTATGTTTTAGAACTTGTGGCTTTCTTTGCAGATAGTGTTTTCCTGTTAAATATTTTTTTTATTTATTAAAACTTTATGTACGATTTCCATATTTTCCATATTTAGCCAATTATTTAATAATTGTTATCTCTACTGGATTTTCACTTTGTTCAAAGCCAATAGAGCTTTGTTTAAAGTTTAAATTGACTACTGTACAATTGTTTTGTGTCTTTTAATGAACATCCTCGTGTATTCTACGTGTTTTATTGCATTTAATTCAGATTGACATATTTAATATTTTTTAAATAATATTACTAATTATTGACTCTCTGCACGTATTGGTAATAACTATTAGTGCAGAGAGCAATTGAAATAAAACAAAACAAATAAGAAATAATTTGACCACAGAATCGCTCGTATTGAACAAAGCTATCATCCGGGTATAATTCTATTTGCTTTTAACTTCTGACATCATGCAACACCACTCTCCGTGAAAGTATTGAACGCTTGTATTACACGAGTACCTTTCTCGTCATTATGAAAAAACACTTAGGAAATACTTAAAAACACATCATACCAGTGTTCTTTGAAGAGTTAGGTAGAGGTGTACCTATATTCTGCCAGTTGCGTCGTGTAGGTTCTAGTGAGCGAGCTTGTTGCCATTGATCGGAATTCCAGAAATTTGGCTGGTGTTACAAAAATTTATATGGACAAGATTGGGTGAATGTGACAAATTTTGTAACCTGGAGTGGATACCAGAATGAAAAGGTCTGATGCGGTAATCACGAATTCATAGAAGACAAGTGAATCTTTCTAAGAACCGGCCAAGTGTATCAAATTCAACCGCTGATGATTCCGTACTTTTTTTTTCGACCGCATGGCTTATATTTGTTTGTGAAGGGTGCATTTATTATTCACGCAAACATAAATGATCAGGGGTTCTACTCTCTAAGCACAAAGTCCGTAGTTTCGCCCTTATTGTCGGGCGTTTTCTACTCCGTATCACCTACGAACTTACGATTAGTCCCGAACCCGAACTAAAAATTAATGACAACACGATTTGACAGTTGTTCTTATTTCGGAGTAATCGTAAGTCCGTAGGCGATACGGAGTAGAAAACGCCCGACACTAAGGCCGAATCTATAGACTTCGGGCTTAGAGAGTAGGTAGACCCCCAGAATTGTAAAAACTTGGCCGCGACCGCTGAGCGGTTTTTGAGCTGTAAGGCTGAAAAAAACTGCAAATGACTGATACGATGTAAGTAGATCAATAAGGCTAATGTGGGACTGGGCTAATTACACTTGCGGGATACATCAAGACCGATGGACTAGGATCGTCATGCAGTTGGTGTCTGAGCATATCCATCGTAACCTATGTAGGAAAACGAACCGCAGGCGTGACGATTTTGATTAATTCCTGACAGAGTGGTCGGAGAAGACAATTATATAGACCGTCGGAAAACTATAGGGGAGACTGAGCAGCGGGACAATATAGGTTAGTTTAAAAAAGTAGATAGATACATAAATGTCTAAGTCCGTATGTTTAGATGGTTATTAATAAATCACGTCTTCACGGTTGAAAGAATTCGGATGTGGAATGTTGAATCCCGAAGGATATATTCTTGCACGCGGAATAATCCGTTGAAAGAGCACTATATACCTATAAAACTTGTCAATTCCATCTAAGAATGGAATATCAGCGGTAACCTAATCAAACCCCGAACTTCTCCTCAAACCTTTACGTACTGAACCCTAAAAAGAAGAAGAGCTACGTCTCTAATTAGTACTGCAGTCGTTATTACAAGCTCAACTCCAAACCCAAGCCTTTAACCCATGTACCGATACTAACGTCTCTGTTTTTTCAATTAAATTAAATTGGTACTTGCGATCCAATTAAATTGAAAGCTCGAGGAAAACGAGTCGTAGAAATCGAACAAAGCATTTTGTGTTGTAAAAATAATAGATTTCATAAATTGGGGATGATGTTGTCAGCAGTATGTTTTACCGTTAATTTTTTTTATTTATTTATAAAATAAATAAATACTATGTCACATCAATAATCAACATGACTATTATTTAATTTAAAAGTGGTCAAATTGTATCATTTCATTTTAATTTTTAATCTTAAAGTATCAATGTTTTAAGAAAAATTCTTAGAGTATTTCTAGAAAACTTTCATCCGAAAAATGCAGGGTCCCTGTGGGAAAGGCCGCGGTGGAGAAGCCACATGAAAAGCTAGTAAATATATCCTGAGGGCCAATCCTAATAATTTTTAAACAACATTATCATTCGCATGTCATTTGAAAACTGTCAAAAAAGCCTTAATTTTCATACATTTTTGACAGATTGCGACTGAGATGTAAATGTGAACGTTGCTTGAAAATGAGTAAAATTAGTACTCTGATTGCGATTGTTGTAAAATAGCCGTGTTTTAGTCCTACATCAATCCATACACCTCGCCCAGAAAGGACACTTTAAAAAAAATACTTTAGCTTTATTTAACTATGGAAAATAAATAAAGTAATATTTTACGTCTTAGCACATCATAGTACAAAAAAGTAACTTTTTACTAAATGTTTTTAATACTATTAAAATTATGAACGAATTTTGACAACCACAATACACGGATAGACCATGATTTGGTTTAGGACATGAGATCTTTATCTCGGTGGTACGTTTCCTTGGAATAATAAAATTTATCACGGGCGAAGCCGTGGGTAGATGCTAGTCTGTCACATTTTTGACAGACAGTGTTCCAATTTATAATTTTCAAGTAAGGTTAACACCAATTTAAGAAAAAAAAATTGTACTCTTTTTTAATGTATTGGTTACCTACTACAACAAATGTTCACAAAAAACCTCATCGAGAAGTTGAAAAAGAAAATAAAGATCTAAAATATGTGTGTGGAAACTGTATTTCCTGTCAAGAGAAATAAATGACATTACCTACACATTTTGCCAAACCCTTTGCCCGCTCGATATGCAAAACGACAATTTATTTATGGCAAACGCACATTAATATTGGATTCCGATATTTTTTAAACTGCCCGAACGAAACAGATCGCAACCCTTACCCAATTTATTGAAATATTATGCGCATAAAAAATTGCCATAAGTCTCGAAATCTAATAACGACAGAGAACAGAACTGTAATCATAATTCTTACACATTTAGGCCGCCTAATCCATACATATTTCAGTACAGTTCAACATCAGTGAAGCAGATTCTGAATTCAAATTCTCTGTATTGAATTTTGCTGATAAATTTCAAATATTTACATCATTATTATTAAAAAGAACTGAACTATATAGATTTGCATATTCTGAATTCAAATTCTCTGTAGAAAATTTTAAATTAAGAATCTGTTAAAAAAATAGAGCACAATCAGCCTGTAACATTTCCACTGCTGAGATATAGGGCTCCGCTCTGTGAGAGGGAGTGGGCCACGGGCCACCACGTGGACTTACTACACGACACAGAGATTTTTATAGAACCCCTAAGACGACCCACTGACCGAAAAGTGTGTTTATGAACAAAACTGAGGTAAGTTTTGAGATAAAAGCAAGACCTACAAGTGCCTTTTGGCTGTTCGTAATAAAAATCCCTTACAAGACTTACGTCTTGCGTAACCCGCCCTACATACCACTGCGATATTGCGGAGGCAATGTGAAATGTAACTCTCTAAGGTATTTTGTTGACTTGGTACAGAACATACCTTTGCTGTCACGCGATGGTTTAAAAATACACACGTAAAAAGAGAATATATATAGTCTCATTTAAAAAAAATCGCTGCATATTTCATGCAAACGAAATTTTTTTTATAAAGAAATATTTGATTCTAAGTTAGCGAAACGTTAAGATTAACGGTGAACACATACGCCTCTTTATTTTTATTGGCTAACCATTATTCACGACACGAAATAAAACTAAGAAGCTTGATACAAATATTTGTAAATCGAAAAACCAAGTAATTTTAATTACTTTTCTAATTTTGTCTGCAACAGTTATATACGCTGAACTTACGCGACTTTTTTCTTTTCCTTAAGACCAGATTAAGATCTTACAGAAAAATTTAACACAGCTCCCTACCACGCTCATGTAAAACTCCCTAATATATACCTACAAAGGGACTTTAATGACCATAACAATTTAATTTGTAGACTTCCAAAACTTTTACCAGCACTTTTTAAGTCGAATGAATCGAGCACTTTATTAACTGAAACGGTTTGCAAAATATTTTTTTTTAGGTACTAAAATCTGTTCTAAAAAACTATCGCTTTAATTTACCTATCGTTTTAGTTATTCTAAATGTTTAAAAGCACTTCAAAATGTTCGTGGAAGCAACCACAAGTCGTATTATGAGACGTACCTGGGTCGCGGGCGGCTTCGCTGACGGCGGGACGTCGAATGCCGTGCGGCGTGGCCGATCCACCTCCTATACTTGTATCGCGCTGCAGTTGCGAAGAATTGGAGGGCTAAAGATTGATCGCTAGTGCCCTGGTGTGCCTTGGAATGGCCTGGATGCTCTGCACCTTCGATTTACGCACAAATTGACTCCGTGTAAAGTTTAAATGAGGTTTCCGCGCGATTAGGTGGAATGACTTGAAAATTCGATTAATTTCGATTTAGAAGCTAATTTTGGGGAACTCGATGTATGTACTGGATTTTCGCGGCTTTCCTGCTTTCTGCCTTTTGTGGTTTAGATTAATTATTAAGGCAGTTTTCTGATACCTAGAGCACACGAGAGCCATTTTTTTTTAATAGTCACATATGTTACTGAAGAATAAATATGTTGGTTTGACATAATTATACACAATGAAAAAGCTCACAAACCGCAATTTTGTTTCTCAAAATAAAGTTAGGTACATGAGGATTGAATTTGACTCCTAATACTCAATTTTTATTGTGTTTTTTGTATTCCAACGATAAGATTTTCTCGACAGTTTTGTAAGGAAAATAAATATGACATTTCGACATATTTTCTACACACAACTAAGTGCCAATTGTACTATTTTTTTAGGTATCGTTCACATTGGCATGTCAGTCCCAATCTGTCAAAAATGTAGGAAAAATTAGGCTTTTGAGAGATTGCGACTGACATACGAATGCGATCGTTGCTTTGAACATAGTAGAATTAGCTCTCTGCCCTCTGGCTTATAACTTTATATGAAAGTTATTTGACTATTGAAAAACGGACCTTAATGTACCTATAATTAATATTATTGCAAATTAGTATTAGTTTAATTTATATGATCGATGACAGCAACACCGTCTAACCATCGGACATTATACAGTTTAAAGTAAGTTAAAAGCAAATTAAAAACTGTTACAAAAGATAATGTTTTATTTGTGCACCAAAATTATGGAAAAGAAGACAGATTTTGAATTAAAATCAAATAATAACAGATATCCTATTACATAAGTAACAGAAAAATACAGGATGACTGGTAATTCATTGTATTCCTTCAAATATGTAGTTCTTGAGCTAATTTGCAACGATTATGACGCTGTTAGCCAAATAAGGTCCAAATAAAACCGTGTTCTAGTAAACTTCAGCAATTTTTTTTGGAAATTCTGCACTCCGGAATTCAGGATAATAACGCTGACCGTCAACCAGCCTGATATTATAAGTTACATTGAATAGATGAAGCTTGGTCACCGCATATTTCCGCACTAGAGCGAAATATACTTCATTTCTTGCTGTACAAGTTGTGCGGCTGTAAAAGGACCACAGACTAGTACTGTAGAGGAGCAGTGGCGTAGGACCCAGTTTTCGAGTAAGGGTGTTGAAACATATTTTACGTCTTCCTAAGTCGTTCTCACATGTATGAATAGTTTCAACAAGAACAATGTAACCACAACTTTGTAACAATTTATTGATTTAAAAGATTGTCCGTAGAGTTTTTTGCACGTTCTTCTCCATAGACTACGCTTTGGAACGTGCAAATAGCTTCATCTGTTTGACTGACCAACTTCAATGATTCAAAAGTGCCTGTAAATGGTTGTTATCTTCTGCTTTTCGTTTCTTCCTCCCTAGGTTGTAATTAATCATCCATCAGTATTTATAAAAGTTGTATTTTTCAATTCATCTTATACCGCATGCTGGCTGTGGTTTTTACCGTGTGGTCACTTTGAGAGCGAGCGATGTGGTCGTTGCTACTAGATCTAAAGAGATTTCTTTGATGAGAGGCAGGCTAATGATTTGAAAATTTTACACTCCTATTAATAAATAGACGTGGTTGATTAATGAATGTTTATTTGATGTAATAACTAACAGCTCTATATAGATCGTGTTACAGAATTAACGTAATACCTGAAAAGGGGTAATTGTACTCATTATTATGAACAACTTTTACGATGGGACAAAGCCCGAAATCGCAAAAATAAAATCTGCTGTTCAGTACATTTTGTCGAGTTATGTGCACATGAATGTATGGGGCTGTAGTTTTCATATTGTAAACTCTTAACTAACTAAAACTAAAATAAATGTAATGCTGAATCTTTTGCCAACGATTTTGCTCGAGTGCATGGAGCACGGTTTTACCAAATAAAAAAACTTCTTGGGCGTTAATGCATATAAACCAAAGAGAACCAAACCAAAGTTTCTTTTTCAATCGGATAAATGGTTCCGGAAGGTATCCGTAGCAAATAATGAAATATTCATTTTCAGACCAAAATGTTACAATGTTATCCTTCTGTCTGTCTGACTATAATTATGTCTAAATACGATTACTTTTTAGAATATTTTTCTTTATAATTAAAAAATCTGAGTTTTTGAATTCGGTACACCTAACAAAAAAAAATTAAATAAGTAAGTACAAAAAACTTAGAAACTCATTACATTTCGAAAGCACTTCCAACGGGTTGTTTGAATAAAAATATTAAATTTATTGAAATATAAATATTATATTTTTAAGGATAGATCCTTAAAAATAAAAATAATATTGCGCACTAATGAATCGGCCAGGACAGATCATTGGAGTGCTGCGATATCTTTTGGCGTTGAATTTATTTATATTTATAGAATTTTGTTTATTTTTGGTATGCGTCATACTTGGCGCAAATAAAGTCTTTTTCTTTCTTTTCTTCTTAGTTACTAAGCATAATTTTGTTAGCCTTGACCCGACAAGATTTTATGAAGAGCGACTGTCTGTGTGACCTCCAGTTCTTTCCATCTGTTTGTGAGCGGTTGGTTTCCTAACTAACCGCTCATGGTTGGAGGTGGATCGCAGTGGTGATGCCCAATAGGGTAGATGACGCAACAACTCTGATTAGTCCGTCAGATAGATTTCCAAAAAATATTGGACACCTTTTTTTTTCACGTAAACAAAATATGTAAACAATACAGTTAGTTGAAAACTCGTGTGACGTCACAGACCGATATACTTTTTACCGGAAAGTGGTGTCACAAGCCCCCGTTCCTGATCTTTGATGCGATTTACCTTCGTCAATTTTTATTGATTTGATAAAACACAAAAAATACGTATTCAATATTTTTCGATAATGTTGCTGACGGTCTAAATACAATCATTTTTTTTTACTCAAAAAACATCCCTATTGGTCGTTCCGATTGGTACAAAAATTGGATTTCTGTACAACAATTTTATTAATGAGATCCGTTTTGGCCATTTGACTACGAAACTAAAAAAACACAGTGGGTCAATACCCACTATGTTTTTACACGCCAATGCGTGTAACGTGAGAACAACATCACATGTTATTTATCGATTATTCGTATTTCTACATAGAACATGTAAATAATGTAAATAACTTAATTTTCGACGTGAAAGGTTGATGTTGATCATTGTTTAACAGACATAATTGGGTCATTTAAAAACGATTTAATGTAAGCATCAAACGTTACTAAAATTGTAATCGTTATCGAAATAATTTACATATTATGTCTAGCTTTTGTCAGCGTGTTCACTCGTGTGAACGTTGAAAATTATCCGATGAGAACGTATTACTTCGATGAAAGTATTCTATGCCCGTGGTCCAAATTTCATCCAAATCTGTTCAGCCGTTGAGGCGTGTTTGATTAGCAGACATCCAAATATACAGATTTTCATATTCATTAGGTACCTTCCACCTGCTAGCTTCCACCCGCGACTTTGTCTGCGTGGCCTTTCGAATTGGATCCAAAGAGAACTGAAAATATATAATCCAACTAACATTGTAAGTCGCTGAACACACAGACAAGACGTAAGACGAGGACGGGGCGCGGACAGGCCACAGGCGGGGCGCCGTCGCGACTTTTTAAAACATATAGAAAAGACGAGGCACAGATGAGGCACGGACGTGACGTGTTTAATAATTGTGGTGGTGTAATTGTATATGACAGCGACGCACGAGTCCCGGAACCGGCGCCTATCTCCCCGCACTCCCGTTCTCGCCCATCCCTCATCCACTCGCCCGTGCCCCGTCCTTTCTGTATGTTTTTACAAAGGGCGCAGACGAGTAAGCGTCCTGTCCGCGCCCTGTCCTTTCTATAATGTTCTGCGTCGCGACGCTTCTATACATTTTGCAGGAAAAGCACGCGGAGAGACATATAAGCAAGAGTCGCAGAATGTACTGGAATAAAAAATCAACAAAATGTTATTTTTAAAAAGGAAACAAAAAAAAAAGTTTCAGCAAGGCGGATCACTTCCCAGACAGCTGGAGTTAAAATTGAGAGGGAGAGGTTAATTTTTGTAAATTTAAAAACTTCATAAAATCACCACTGAAAGTCAGTGTTCAGTCACACATTTTTACCTACAACCGGTTTTGTAATGGAACATTTGAATGTATTCTATGATTGTAGATGGCGTGGCAATAAATGAAGTATTTTTATTTATATTGTGGTATTACGATATGTTTAGGTACCTGTTTATTTATTTATTCATTTGAACAAGAAATAAAAGGGTGCATAAATCCGGTTTAATCGTACAAATGAACGAGACGATCGCATATACGCGCGGGCTTTGTCGCGGGCGACGTCGTAAGGTCCAATTCCATTGTCTCTGGTGCAACAGTGCAATTTTCAGCACTTCACTCAGACGAAAACTTGTTAGTTACTACAGACAGTGGAAATAAATTAGATTCCTACTCAAGTGGGTACAAGCTTCTTGTGAATTAGCTATCTCTTATACTGACAGTTAAATTAGACTGCAGCGCATTTGTTTCGAGTACCTAGTCAGTTTTAGATTTTCTTACTACTGAGTGCCAATTTTACTCATTTTTAGAGTTCCGTAGGTACCCAAAGGTTAAAAACGGGACCCTATTACTAAGACTCCGCTGTCCGTCTGTCCGTCTGTGCGTCTGTCTGTCTGTCACCAGGCTGTATCTTATGAACCGTGATAGCTAGACAGTTGAAATTTTCACAAATGATGTATTTCTGTTGCCGCTATAACAACAAATTATAAAGACAGAATAAAATAAATATTTGAGTGGGGCTCCCATACAACAAACGTGATTTTTTGCCGTTTTTTTATAGATTATGGTACGGAACCCTCCGTGCGCGAGTCCGACTCGTACTTGGCCGGTTTTTAATCATCGTTCGCATTTGCATGTTTGTATGAGTAATGCGATTGTCGCTGAAAAATTTGTAGAATTGGCCTTCTGGACTGTTTAGTGATCAAGCGTATCTAAGTATGACAACCAGGGCATCCAAGGTTTCAGTCCCGGTTGTTCCAAAGTGTTATCTATCTGGAATTGCTCATTATTAGCCTGAAATCTAGATTTTTGTGATTTGTAATGACAACAGGCTCGCCCCCAAGAAATCTTTTTTTGCCAAGCTGTACATAGGCACAGTCGGTTGCGTGCATTACATTGCGCGGTACAATACAGCATTTTTATGCCTAAAAATAAAATTGTTTCTCAGCAATTATTTTTGGTCGACGTAAATTAGGTGTAAGTACTTACAGGGTTCGTAGCTTTTGGCTATGTAATGTGTCTTTTTACATATTTTCACGATTATATTGTGATAATTTAACGAATTTAACTTTTGAGTTGTGTCAATTTATTTTGCCAACAGCAGCTGTTGTTGTTTCATGACGTGTCAACAAACGAATGACGTTAATAATGTTATTATTTGACGTTATACAGATAACAATGTTCCAAAAACCTTTGGGAAAAATCCTACCAAAAACATTTTTTTTTGCGGTCAAACTGTTAGTAAAAACAAAATGAAATATAAAAATAACAGCTTGTAAAAAGACTAAATTCTTAGAAACCTGAAGTTGTTACTTGTGAAATCTTTGAAATGAATTTCTTCACTCTTTAAGTCAAACTTGGGTCAGTGATTCGTCTTAGGTTGACACTCACCCTTGACCCGAACTGTAATCATATTACAATTTTACTCACTTACTAAACTTACACGGTGAGATCTAAGTATACAGAATAGGCCGGCTGATGTCATCTGGGTCTGAACGCTGAGCGTGCTTTCCGAACTTCGGAACTGCAGTTGCAAACCTACTAATTTTACGTATTCGATTAAAGCACCAAGTCTCGCGTCTGTCGACAAGACGTGACCAACAGATGATGAGAACAGTGAGAAATTCGCATGAGTGACGTCATCATTGCAGCCGTGCAATGATGACGTCACTCATGCGAATTTACATTGGAACAGCGCTCACGAGACCACTCTGGTCGAATCAAAGCTACGTGCGGAGAATTCAAAATTCGAACAAATAAACGTCAGTCCACAGGCCAATTGAGGCTAATTCGATTTTATATATTTTTACTATAAAAATAAGACCTCAATTCATACCATTACACTCGCGAGCAAAAAACTGGAGTCACTTCACCGCACGTTGCTCAAATATAATATTTCTATACGTTCATGGCATATATTATAAGCCATGAACATATCGATAACGATTATGGTATATCATTTGAAAGGTAGTTTTGTTAGCTTTCAACTTCTTTCAATATCATAACCAAAGATTATTATTCACCTTTTGTCATGGAACGTAAAAACGAAAGACAACAATTCTAAAACAAAACACCGTATTTTTTGTAGTCCTGAAACTCTACAAAATGATGATCAATTTTCATAAACGCCCACTTTGTTTATGAAAATTGGTCATCAGACCAATGTTTCACGTTACTGGGAATGGGAATACTGAAGCTAAAAGAAAATTTAAATAGCACCTATGGAAGCTGCAGAAATCGTTATCCCAATCCAGCATGGGCTATCTCAGCGTACATCGCTCGCTTCATCTGAGCCAGTTTTGTATTTCGAAGGTATACAAGAGGTTCAGGGAGACTAGAAACTTAGTCCGGAGATCAGGAATTTGTACTGGAACATGCTCAACCCGTGTCACTTTCATACAAACCCGTTCAGCCAGAACAAACAAACTCACTGTCGCATCTCGCACTCTAGTAAGCATGATAAGTGAATAGTTAGAATTATAAACTGAGAATTTAATTATTAAAAGCTAAATTGGATTTGATATTTCGGGCATTCAACTTCCTCGTCTGCTAGATGTCACTAAATTTAATTTAATTTTGTGGTATTAGTGTAGTAGTAATAGAATTTGTTCTTTTTTAGGGTTCCGTACTCAAAAGGGTAAAAAACGGGACCCTATTACTAAGACTCCGCTGTCCGTCTGTATGTCTGACATTAGGCTGTATCTCATAAACCGTGACAGCTAGACAGTTGAAATTTTCACAAATGATTGTATTTATGTTGCCGCTATAACAAATACTAAGAACAGAATAAAATAAACATTTAAGTGGGGCTCCCGTACAACAAACGTGATTTTGCTGCTTTTTTTTATAGATAATCGTACGGAACCCTTCGTGCGCGAGTCCGACTCGCACTTGGCCGGTTTTTTGAAAATTCTGGATTTAAATTTAAAGTCTACGCAGACGAAGACGCGAAAAAGCGTCATAATATTCCTTACCTAGATTATCCTTAATGTTCTTTTTCCGTGTTCACAGGCACAACAAAACATACATTAGAGTTGTCATTTCAGTTAAGTGGTGGTAATCAAGTGATGGTTAGCAGCCTGCTATTATTTTAAAACGACAACTTTATTAGAAATGGCGAAACACAAAAAGTAAACAATAACGTCTTAAAACCTATCATGATTACGATGTGAGAGAGAGACAGAGCTATACAAGACGCAAAGCATTACCCCTCCCCCACAGCTGGACGTTACGGCGCAATTTAAGCTTGTTTTATCTATAGTTTCGTAAAAACCGGCAAGATGGCCAATACGATGACGACTCGTGATAAAGAAGGCTGTTGAAGGCAGTATGTACCGAGCAGTCAACACTGCACAAAACCGCATAATTTGGTGACATCGTGGACGCGATTCTCACCAGGAAGAAGAAAAAAAAGTCGAGAATAAGTCGCTCGAACCAAATTTTTTTTTGCGAATTTGCGTTGGAATTACAACGCGTAAATAAGCAACTTTTATTTATTTATTTACACATACAATTATTTTTACAGGCAGAACCCTAGATAACAAAAGTAGTATCCAGAGACGCCCCTCAAAAACTGATCCCCCACCTACTCGAGTCCATGATTGATCAGTCTCAAGTAACGGCTCCGTGTGATAGTCCTGTGGCAGACAGAGGGGCACGTAACCGCTTCCTCAGCTCTGCTCCGCTTATCTGAGCTGCGTCCAAAGTACCAAATTCATCTTTATTTCTCATTCCACGTTGACGGCCATCTGCTCTATACAGAATTCAGGGTTCTTTTCTCAGATTATGGGACGGTCTTAAAATCAAACTTTATTGCTATTGGGAACGATTTGGCTGGCTTTTACAACGATATTTAAACGTGTTAGAAAAATCTAGGAGTAAAGTACTGCTATAAAATCGTATGGTACAGAAGTATTAAGGTCATCATCTGCCTTGCCTTTTCCCAACTATATTGGGGTCGGCTCCCAGTCAAACCGGATTCAGCTGAATACCAGTATTTTACGTAGAGCGGCTGCCTTGGTAACACGGTACTTCTTGGCAAGACTTGCATTCACTTTTTGTATGTCAACTAAATAAGTAACCATTTCATGAAAAAGATTTTGCCAAATCCATCCAAGCAAATTTCAATTCCTTCAAAATATTATATTCTGATTGGAACGTCTAACTTTATTTTGGCCGCAGAATCTAACAAAGGACTTGATTGCATTGAACTCTATCTCTACTACCAGCATTTTCACCCGTAGTCCGAAGTAGTAAGGTTCACAATGTTAATCAGGTTTTATAACACCTGATAACAACAGGCTTTACATTTAAGAGTACTTTAAGCATAGTTTCTGTCTTACAATCACTTTCAGTTTTATGTTAATGGTTTTAAAGTTCAAATTTGAAATAACTGTTAAGGCAGGTTGTAAGTTTGGCAAAAGTAGTTGTTTTGGCGTAGAACCAACAGAGATGTCCGTGATTCGATTCCGGTCGAGATAAGTGGCTACTGGTTGGACAGTTAGACTAGACTTAGATAGAATCTTCGCTTACCTTACAATGAACTGTCCAGACCCTATATTTTCTATGCCAGAACACAGTAATTGTTTTTAGGTATACCTACAGAATTAATGATTTTTTTTTACCCTTGTTAAAAAAAAGGTCCGAGTGCTCATTACTTGTTTAAAGATCTGTCAAGACGCCTAGTTGACACTTCGCGTGACCCTAGGGCTGGCTGTTACCTCGGACAAAGGATAAGCATTGCCATACAACGTGGCAATGCTGCCATCCTTTTGGGTACATTACCAGTGGCCTGCGATGCGGAGGAATTTTTCGACGCCATGTTTTAGATTATTTTTAGTTTTCTGGCGTCTGTTTGTCGCCATATTGTATTTTGATTGCTTTCATGTCTTCAGTAGTACTCGCAAGATTAAGACAAATCAATTGACGTAAGAGTTATCAAAATTGGCCCACGCGTTTGGTCTCTATAGTGTCACAAAAGAACAAACATACATACATACATATATAGGCTGATGAACACATTACCCTCCCTTGCGTCTCGCAGCAGGGCAGCAGGTAAAAAACAAAATCAGCTAATTTATTCGTTTGGGTATCATGGCATTTATTTAATTTAATTAATTACAACGGTTGTGTTACAACCAATTACAGTAGGTAACTAGAAGATATAATATACAAATAATTATACAAAAAAAAACAAAGTGAAAAAAAATAAAGGAAGGTTAGCAACACTTTCAAATTCCTCTCACAGTTCTTCTGACATACCAACAAAATCTGCGTCCATCCAACCGCAAACAGATCGCTTGTTGGATTAAAATCCAAGAGATCATTATATCATTAGGGAAATAAATGTATGAACTGATTGATTATTTGTTATTCAATCAGGTATTTTATTGTATAATTATATTTTGATTGTTTTATTACGATGACATTATTAAGTTTACTAACAACTAAATGATAATAATGATTATTATTATTAAGCACGGCCAGAATGCGAGGAATTGGCGACTTAGCACGTGCAACAGTACGACATGGAGGCACAGCAAACAGCTTGTGCTTTCTGCCCCGGCAGTAATTGTCTGCGAAATTCTGACACCAGTCTTACCATGAACTACTGTGTTACCCAGTTAATGGGTTGTGGAGGTCTGGTAGGCAGGAGCTCCACGTAAAATACTTGTATTCAGCTGAATTCGGTTGGACTGGGAGCAGAACCCAATATAGTTGGGAAAAGGCTAGGCAGATGATGATTAAGGAAAGAAAAAGACGGGAGAGAGAAAGCATAGAAGAAATGGTTAATGATGGAGGGAATTAAGTAGAAACAGAAAAGCATTAAAAAAAAAATACCCTCAGTATTTTTTTTTTCTCTAATGCTATTCTATTATAAATAATATATTTCCCAAATTCCAAAACAACTCCAACTCCATCGGAGCTTGTCATAAATTGAAGTTTTTGCATTTTTTTTGCTGTCTCGAGTACGAAGACGTTAATTAGACAAGCTGTAATTGACATGTTCGTGCTCATGTTGAAGCTGGAGTTCGAGTTGAGTTGGATTTTACGTTTTGGAATATGGGCTTAAGACTAATCTAGATTTTTAAAGAAGCCATAACCATAATACACATAAGCCCGTGCCGAACTGGCATGCGTTCCATAATAATCGCACAGCCAGGACCGTGATGAATATTCCTTTTATAACGAGCATTATATCCTACCCCATTTTGATTAATGCTGAGCAGGTTTGATTGATGAAATGCTCACATAATTACGGGTTACAATGGAGAATGTAACCCCTTGTTTTGAAGCGTGATAGCAAAAATATTTTTATGTTGCTTGTTTTTTTTCATTTTTCCCTCGTTTTTAAGTCACCGCTTATACATTTATACACCCTTAACTTTTATTTTTGAATTTAAAAAGTGATGGGTGTATATGTACGATGACAAATATTACTACTTTTGTTAAAACAACATAATAATAGGTGTAATCATTTTATTTTCTGCATAGATTTGGTTGTATAGTATAAAACCAAAATACCTTTCGACATCTCTCGAACTCGAACAAGAAAATAATGCAAAATAAAGAGCTTCCATTAATTCATATTTAACATCTACAGCGTTGAGAAAATCTGGTAGACTCAGATTGAACACTCTTTCAATATTTCAGGAAGCAAATTGGGCACGCGCGAGCTTCGCGAACGATCTACTGAAAGTGCTTTCCACGAAATTATTAATCGGTTACCATAACCGAAATCCAGCTGTGTAACTATGCGAGCATAATCTTAAAGTGTATCCGTGGCATTAAAGATGTTTTTTTTTAAATATCGCAGCATATGCTGAGATAGGGACCTTTTTGGCCTCGCACAGATTATAGATGCTTTTGTTATGATAATAAATTTTTATTAAGTACCTACCTATTGTTAATTTTTTTTTACATTTTTGCTTGTCTTGTGCGCGTCCCAAATAAATTATTTTTCTTTCTTTCTTCTTATTTCTTTTAAATAGTCGTCCAAGCTGAATTTCGATCACGGCGGCTCATCAGCGGTGAATAGTCTTTTAGGGTTACATAGTCAACAAAGAACCCTTATAGTTTAGCCATGTCTGTCCGCGATTTAGCTCAAAATTGGTTTGTACTTATTGATCACGCCGACAAAGTAAGTGGTAAAATAACATCTTGAGTAAGAAATATTTTTAGGGTACTTATTTACCTATAGTGATTTTTCACTTTCTATAGAAAACTGACGACACGGTTGGCGCAATGGTTGAGCGATCGGCTGCTGCGCTGCGTGTCGCGGGTTCGATTCCCGCACGGAACAAATATTTGTATGGCCTACAGATAGTTGTTCCGGGTCTGGCTGTTTGTGTATGTGAATTTGTATGTTTGTAAACGCTCCCACGATACAGGAGAAATTCCTAGTGTGGGGCAAAGTTTAATAAAAAAAAAAAACTTAAAATCGCTCTCTCTCTCCCTCTTAAATCTTTTTTAAAAATGTTTTCTGATAACTATTTAGATTTGGATATCTAGCTTATGCATACCATATTTCATGAAAATCAGTTCGTTCAGTTCGAAAAATAAGGATTTGAAAGTTTGTATGAAAAGCCAAACCACGTAAAGGCTCTTAAGTGCCAAAGTAACATAGGTTAATGAATAAGTGATATTAAAAGGAAGCAATATGGCGACCGCCGTCAGGTAAGCCGTATTTATTCGTGATTCATGTGGATTATCAAAATAAAGGGCTTGAAGATTAGATTCTAAAATATGTTACAATTTCAAAAAGGAGGATATTAAAAAAAATATTAAATTTAAAAAAAAACGGCTACAATGTTCCAAGCAATTTTTAAACCAGATTGATGCATCAAATCTGCGATTGATCAAAAATAAATGCCACCAACACTGCATCAACATCAAAAACTGGGCTTAAGGCTGCGTTTCCACCACAGATGTGCGAGGATGCGTAGCGAGGGATATGTTTTTATGAACCAATAGCATCGCTTCATTTACCTAGCCTCGCTCAGCGCAAGCGATTCTATTGGTGCATAAAAACACATCCCTCGCAACGAATCATCGCACATCTCTGGTGGAAACGCAGCCTTAAGCACGGATAATTACGTACACAGGTCATAAGTAACCCCTGTAACCGTCACTATCGCCATCCCAATGTTTTTATTTCCCTTTTATTGGCCAATAACAATAGCGGCGAGTGTTTCAGGGTTCAGTGATAAGATTAGCGACAAGAGAACTATTATCTTAACGGTGTTCTATTCAGGGTGATTGAAAGCCAGCTTATTGTAATGTGTTCCGTACCTTTTCTTGTTTTTCTGGTGGCTTAAATGTAAAAAAAAACTCAAAGCATTTATTTCAATTAAACCATGCACAGGCACTTTTGAATTGTCAAGGTCTTTCAGTTTGACTGACTGGCCAATCCTACCCTTGCGGTGGTAGGGCTAAAACCCGCCTGTTTCGTGATCCCACCGGAGTTCGGCGTCAAGCAGCCTGCTGTGTTTCGTCGACGCGTGGGAGTACCAGTGCCTCAAGGCATCTTCTGGGCACGCTCACTTCATCATGGACCTCATCTATCGCTTTCCATCAGGCGTGATCGAGTTCAAGAGCTAGCCCATTCATAAATATAAAAAACAATATTATTAAGGCTGGCACCGACCTCAAAAAATAGTTGGAATATTTACTTAAGCTTTTTAAAACAAAAAAAAACTTTTTAGTTATTAAATATTTAACTGAGTAACTAGTTTTGAAGTCGGTTTTAAAAAGCATTGAATACTAAGGTTTTTTTTAATGTAAGTCATTGCTACTGAATGTGAGAATGTTTACCCCAACGTTGTGATTCACAAGTACCTACTTTCACTTACAGTTTAGTAATAATTTCAAAGTCATTCTTTTAAATATTGTGCTCCATTAAATGTAATGCTTTAAAGTTGCGCTGTATTTTTTCCTCTTGGCCCGCTTGTAGAGAAGTATGTACCTAATTGCAAGTACTTACTGCACCTTTCCCCACTTAAGCTTCTTAGCAACAAAGCAGGAGAAAGAACTGCCTAGTACCTACTTAGTGAAACCTAAGTAGCAACTCCTTGTGAATGGGAAACTTTGCCGTATTTTATAGCAGGAAAATCGTAGGTTATATTATATTTTATGGCAAGTGGAACCGATATTGAATATTCTGTCAAATGCTATATTAAATTATAGAAGCAAATGTGCATATAATTCATGACTTCTTCCGCTCTGGGTGGAACAGAAGGGAGTGTCAGACTCTTACTGACTAAAACACATCCGTGTTCCTCCTTATACCCTTTGCGTTCCAGGGCCGCGGTGACTCTTTCGAAAAAATTCCGTAACCCTGGCAGGCTAGGTTCGAAACCCTACAAAGAAACGGGATGGCAACTGTAGACACGAAAATCTTCGATTACTTCAGTTCATTACAGTTGAACTTGCTGGGTTATTTTATTGCATCGTAAATATTGTACATTTTGTCTTAAATGGCGATTGGTCGACAAAGTAAGAATCTATCTAGTGATAACGATTGTGGAAGATTGAAAAGGGGATAGAACCTTTATGGCATAGCTACCCGGCCGCCATTTTCATTTGGCTGTTGCCTATGCCAGCTGCCACAGAAAATTTTCGAACCCGTGTAGTGCTTATTTATAATGTAACCAAAACACTTTGGACTTTTGAGAATTGTTCAAAAGGCGCTAAAGAAAAGGTTAAGACAGACATTTGGGTAGTGCATGTCAATCTCAAAAAACCGGCCAAGTACGAGTCGGACTCTCACACGGAGGGTTCCGTATTTTAATGTTCAATTTAATTTTTAATTTAATTTATTTTTTAATATTTGTTCATATGCTTAGCGACAATAGATAGAAATACAAACTATGAAAATTACAACTGTTTATGTACTTATTACGGTTCTTGAGATACAGCCCACTGACAGACAGACGGACTGACAGCGGAGACTTAGTAATATGGTTCCGTTAGTTTCCCTGCGGGTACGGAACCCTAAAAATGTACTTTTTGACAATCGACAGCTTTATCTACTGTACAACATTTCTGTTCAAATAACCTATACCACACAAACAACAATTTTAAAGTAATATGCACTAATTGGTTTGGCAACAGCTTTTATTGTTACGACAATACAACGGAATGCCAAATGCTATTACTAGTTGTGATGTGCCCAACAGGAGGCCTACCACAACCTCTTAAAACAATATTATTTTAATATTACTTTGTAATTTCTGTTGTTGCATTTTCAACTCTCGGCGCTGATCCAAGCGTTGAAAATCCAACAGAGCGGAACGCAAAGTAATATTAAAGTAATATTGTTTTAAGAGGTTGTGGTAGGCCCCCTGGGTCCGTAATTATCCCACTATATTAAAGGTTGTACAAAATTGATGATTTCTTAGTATATACTTATTATTCTTTAATAGATCTATAATATCTATACTTCCATACTTACATATATAGGTAATATTATAAATGCGAAAGTTTGGATGTTTGTTACCCAATCACGTCAGATCTGCTGAACGGATCTTGGTGAAATTTGGAACAGAGGTAGATTATAGTCTGAAATAACACATTGGATACTACATTAAATCGACATTCACGAGGGTATAGCCGCGGGCGGCAGCTAGTGGATTATAAAAGTTGATACGATACATACCTATAACGTCCGTCTGCCTTTTTGTTTAATCCAGCTAATCTCCAAAACGGCTGAATTAAACAGGACTTTCACCGGGAGATAACTGATTTTATATTTAAAAAAAAAATTGTTGTTCAAAAAGGGCTTCCTTTTTAAACAACCAATTTTTTTTGTGGCTCGCAGTTTCAGCACGCTAGGGCTACTGCTTAACTGGACAAACTTATATTTTGCCACTACTAGGCAAAAGACTTCCCCATAGCCTTCCTAACTCAACTCTTCTCGATGTATTGCCTTCTCCGACCAATCCGTCACGAACGCCTTTGTTTCCTACACCTTCCTCAGCGACGACGCCCGCTGTGCTCTGCTCCTCTGGCTCCCACTCCGTAACGACTCTGACGTATCTATCCTGGTTCTGATCCTATATATGACCCGTCCAATCTCACTTCAGCCTGGCAGCCTCTGTTGCTCATTCCGCGATTCACATTCGGCGATTCCTGTTTTGGAGCGAGTATTGGTATTGTGAATTTGGCCGCTAAGCTAAATACCTAAAAGACTACGCTCCATCACCTTTAGGCAAACCTTGAGTTTGGACTTTCTAAAACAAAGACTACATTAACAAAATTACAATAGGTACCACTTTTTTATAGCCACAATTCATGAATGGCAACACCTAATAATACTACGCAAACCACAATTTAGCGCAAAATAAACGCTCAAATGGCAATAACAGAACGTTGCCAGGTTTTGGTACGCCAGTGGGCATGGCGACGTGCCAGTAGCTGTCCGGTAATTGCTGGCATTTGTGCTACAACTGCCATTTCGCTGTCACTTCACGCTCTGGTGGCTTAGACAAGCTGGTCGAGGGTTGATTTTAACATTTCGAGTTACCTTTCCAGGTTTTGGAAAAAATAAATGATGTTAGAAAATGGGTGGTTCAGTCTGTGTGTTGATTGAGTAAAGATTGTTTATTATTGAACCACTGAAAGCTTTATGAGTTTGGGAGTCTATGTATTTCAAGTTTCTCAGGACTCTGTGGTCCAGACTTTTGTAAGGCGAGTTAAAAGGGAACCGCTTGCTTTAGTAGAGAGGATCCATGAAACGCATGTTACTAAAATAGTTATGAATTTTAATGTGGATGGATGGAGAGAGACAGGCCAAAGAAAATATGATAATGGAATAATGTCCCAAAATGTAGAGGTCCGCAAAAATGGCTAATACTCGGAAAATATCAAAGAAAATGTTTTTTACTTTTATAAATTTGTAGATAAAAAGCCAAAGTGCTTGCCAGTTTTGCAAATAAAATATTTTGATTTGTGTAGGTACTGGGATATTTAGAATGATTTAAACAAAGTGGGTTATCTATCCCGGTTTTACCCTATATTTTATTCATTCATCATTCCATCGCATCGTCCTCAAAATTAACATGAGGCTCACGCAACGAAAACAAATAAAACAATCGATAAAGTACAGTCGGCTAAATTAAAATGTGTACGTGTGTGGGGTGGTAATGACGGGGCGAAATATGGCGGCTCTTCGTGATGACGGCATCGCGAAGGGGTGAACTGTACATCCCTTCGTGTTATAGTGACAGGCCTGTTGGTCTAGTGGTTAGTGACCCTGACTGCAAAGCCGGAGGTCGTGGGTTCGATTCCCACCCAGGACAAACTTTGTGTGATGAGCATAATTGTTTGTTCTGTGTCTGGGTGTAATTTATCTATAATATGTATGTATTTATTTATAAATTATATAAGTATGTATATCAGTTGTCTGGTTACCATAACACAAGCTCTGCTTAGCTTGGGATCAGATGGCCGTGTGTGAGTTGTCCAAAAAAAAAAAAAAAAATAGTATGTGTACACAAGGCTGGTAAAAATCGGTCGGTAGTGGCGTCCTGTCAAAAACTCTTCTATTACCAGGGTCAAATCTTGTGGACCAGTTTTTTGCTTGATGATGTCACGGGCGGGGCGTTTTGGGAGTAAGTCTTCATGTACATGTTTGATGTTTGAATAGCTCTGAGGGCCAATTCTACTAAATTTTAAACAACTTTCCCATTCGTATTTCAATCGCAATCAGTGAAAACAGCCTCAATTTCCATGCATTTTTGACATATTACCACTGACATACGGATGCGAACGTTACTTAAACATTAGTACCCAGAATTGACACTCTGGTTTTTATCCTAGTTACAATAAATGGCTTTTGATTTTGATTTTGAGACTTTTTTTAAGTAGGAGTAATCTTAGGAAGTACAGAAGGCCTTCAGTCCTTCTGAGATTATCTTTTACAAACAAATAAACTTAACCTACCTCTGTACAATATCAGTATAGAACCTAAACTGATATTGTATAAAGAGGTTAAGGTTAGAAAGGTTAAAGTTTAACCCTTAGACTATCAAAATGCTACAATAGCTGAACAAGACTAAGAACTACCCTCGTTAAAACTGCATCAATTGTGACAGCAGTGGCGGCGTGACCGCAAACTGGCTTGAATTCAGAGCGTCTGCATTTACACTATAAGTGGGTTACAATCTAGTTTTGTTGTAGGTACTAGCTTAGTTTCAGTCTATGTATAGTAAAGTATAGAGACATGTATTACAATGAACCACCTAAATTCGAGTTAGAAATAAAAAGAAAGACCAGAAAAATCTAGCCAAGTGCGTGTCGTGTTCCACCAGAGATGTACGAGGATGCGTATCGAGACATGTTCTGAAGAATCAATAGAATCAGTTAATTTACCTAACACTGAGCGAGGCTTATTGGTTCTTCAGAAACACATCCCTCGCTACGTATCCTCGCACATCTCATGTGGAAATGCACCCTTAAAACGCTGGTCTTCAATAACTTTCGTCTGGCGTAGTGCTTCAAACTAAACAGACTACTCCCAAAACTGTGACACTAAATACCAGATACTAATCTGTATGTATCTCATAAGACGTGACCAACATAATGTCTGGATTTTAAAAGAGACTGTAGCCTCGTATTGAGCAAGACCAAGCCTCGAGACATAAGGCTCATACTTATTTTATCTTAAAGAAAAGTGATAAACGTTTTTAATTATAACATTAGCATCTGATAGCTATAAATTGGACATCGGCCCAAGCTTGCAGATATATGTACGTACAAAGTTGATTGTTCCGTATGGTGTCGAACATAAAAGAATAGTACCATCCCATCACTTCCCATGGGTGTCGTAAGAGGCGACTATGGGACTCACTAGAGAATGGGGAGCAGCATTCTTTGTCATTGCAACAGCTGCACTGCGATCGCCAACCCGCCTCCCAAGCGTGGCGATTATGGCAAATACTCCCATTTTGGGGAGGTATATGTCCAGCAGTGGACGACTTTCAGCTGATATGATGATGATGTTGTTGATACTAACACTGATCTATCCGACTCCTTAAGTTTCTCGAAAAATAAGTAAAATGTGGGGCTCTGTGATCTTGGACTATGAGTTTCTTTCAGTGTTTCTTCTCGAAGTAGTGAGATAGTAAAACCAACTTAACATAGTTTTAATTTTTGAAGTGAAAACTTCTTTAGGTGCGTTGAGCACTTTTTGGATGAACAAAAATCATGGAACTCGCGGCATCGTCACCGAACGCTTTCCATGAGCTATATGTATACTGTGTATAAATGTGTACTTTTTGGGTGAACAAAAATCATGGAACTCGCGGCATCGTCACCGAACGCTTTCCATGAGCTATATGTATACTGTGTATAAATGTGTACTTTTTGGGTGAACAAAAATCATGGAACTCGCGGCATCATCACCGAACGCTTTCCATGAGCTATATATATACTGTGTATAAATGTGTACTTTTTGGGTGAACAAAAATCATGGAACTTGCGGCATCGTCACCAAACGCTTTCCATGAACTAAACTCTTTTGCAAAAAAAACGGGCACTTTAGATTTTTTTCTCTACTTCAATGAAGAAGAACAAGAAATAGGTTTTGTTACTTTGACGATGTATTGGCATGTTTTTTGAAGCATCCTGGCATGATTCTTTACGTTCCAAATTTAAAATTTGAAATTATTAAAAGAAAAATAATGATAATTGTGGATTATTCTAAAATTGCTTTACTAATGGCGCGAACTTGGCGCGAATTGCTGAAATGATTTTTAACTGATTACGATATTTTAAAACTTTTTGGATATTTTCTGCAAATTAAACAATTTAATCTTTCTTTTTACATTAAATACCACTTTTTGATATGAGTGATAAAGCGATAAGGACCGGTAAAATTATAGCCCTACTTGAAGAAGGTTGTTCGCAAACTTACGTGTCTCAGCGGCTAAATGTGAGTCGTTCAACTGTCCAGAGGACTTGGTAACTGTATCAAGAGACTGGTTCGGTCAAAAGAAGACCCGGTTCGGGAAGAAAACGATGCACAGAACCAAGAGATGACCGCTTTTTGGTGAGTCAGGCGTTGCGTAATCGTAAGGCGTCAAGTGTGGACCTGAAGAAGAGCCTTGAAGAAGTAAGAGGAGTAGAAGTTAGCTTGTGGACGGTCAGGAGGAGGCTTTTGGCTGCCAATATCAAGAGTTACCGCCCAACTCGGGGCCCTAAATTACTCCGTGAGCACCGTGTTGCTCGACTTCAGTTTGCTCGGAACTGTGCTTCATGGACTCTGGAGGACTGGAATAAAGTATTGTTTTCTGATGAAGCTAGAATCTCTTTGTGTGGAGAGGACCGACGCCGGCGAGTGCTGCGAAGACCACGGGAACGCTATGCGGAAGTGTGTTTCGAAGAAATCACTCCTTATGGCGGAGGCACCGTTATGTTTTGGGCAGCAATTAATTCGACGGAGCGTACGGAGTTAGTTTTCATAGAAAATGGAACATTAAATGCACACCGGTACATAATGGAAGTCCTAATTCCATATGCACAACCCACATTGACTGCACTTGGGGAAGATTCCATTTTTATGGACGATAATGCTCGCCCGCACCGTTCTGGCGACGTGGAAGCGTACATGCAAGAAGTTGGGATCCGTCGTTTAGATTGGCCAGGTCGAAGTCCTGACCTCAATCCAATTGAGCATGTGTGGGATGTTCTAAAGAGACGGGTAAGATCAGTGCAACCTGCTCCACAAAACATCAGGGAGCTAAAAAGAGTCATTGCAGAAGAGTGGGAACGTATTCCTCAAAACGTTATTAAAAACATCGTGGAAAGCATGCCCAGAAGGATTCAAGCTGTGATTTTGGCAAGAGGAGGTCACACTCGTTATTAGGTTTTTACATTTGTAACTTTATTTAATTAAAAAAAGTAAAAAAAAACTTGTCTTTATTGCCGACCACTTCTTATTGTTTGGGCGTGTACATCGATTTTAAAGAATCCATCGTTTTTTTTTCTTTTAATTGCTCGAATTCACTTCACGCGCATTAATTTACACGATTATAAGTATACAGACTACGTCAAAGAAATAAATTTCATTTAATTAACTAAAATCGACCTTAGAACGTAAATTTCCTTAGGTGCCCGTTTTTTTTACAAAAGAGTGTATATGTATACTGTGTAAATATGTGTACTTTTTGGGTGAACAAAAAGCGTGAAACTCGCGTCATCGTCACCGCACGCTTCCCATGCACAGACAATACAATATTACTTAGTGTTCACTTCTATCAGCAGTCCCCAAAGACTGACAGATTTTTTAATTAATATATTTGCTACTCCTCCCGCTCTGGGCACTCTGGGACTAAAACCCACCCGTACTCCTCCAAATGCCTTTTGCGTTCAAGGCCGCGGTGACTGTCGAACAATTCCGCAACCCTGGCAGTTGTCATGACGTCACTCACTGTCTGTATTTAATAAGTAGGTAAAGTCTAGGAGCTAGACCAGACCGTCGTCGTGCCACCGCTGATACATTCTTAACGAAGTTGCTTACTGAATTTATAGCACTCAGGGAAATTAATTATTCAGAGAAATTTTGACAAATATTCCCGAACTTTATTAACGTTAAAAACAGTCCGAACAACAAACAGAGTGCTAATTTTACTAATTTATAAGCAATGCTGGCATTCGCATTTTAGTCGTAATCCGTCAGAAATGTACCTATGGGAATTGAGGCATTTTTGCCAGATTACGACTGAGATGCGAATGTAAATGTTTCTAAGAATTAACAGAATTGGGACTCCAACCTTATAGTTTTATGACGTAGGTACACGTGACATTCTACCTTAAGAGCGTTTACGCGGTACGGCTTTTCATACAAACTTTCAAATCATAATTCTTCAAAATGAATGAACCGATTTTAACGAAACTTGGTATGCAAACGCTAGATATCCAGGTCTAAATAGTTATCAGAAAACATTTTTGAAAAAGTTTTCAGAGGGAGAGAGAGAGCGATTTTAAGTTTTCTATAGAAAGTGAAAAATCACTATATCCTTCCCCCTGAACTCTTTTTAAAAAATGTTTTCTGATAACTATTTAGACCTGGATATTTAGCGTATGCATACCAAGTTTCGTTAAAATCGGTTCATTCATTTTGAAGAATAAGGACTTGAAAGTTTGTATGAAATGACATACGGCGTACACGCTCTTAAGTTACTTCTAACCAATATTACAAATGCGAATGTGAATTTGTTTGATACGCTTTCGCGCTAAAACGTCTGAACGGATCGTCATGAAATTTGACTGATATATAGCCTAGGATATGAAGAAGGACATAGGCGTCTTATTTTGCGATAACGGACATCTACGCGGGTGGAGCCGCGAGCAAAAGCTATAATTAATTTCCCTGACTGTACATTTTTATTTGTATTTTTGAGTGAGTTAAAAAGACACACAATACCTACTAAAAAAATGTTATGTTTGATCATAAAGGTCAGGTTTAGCTGAAAAACAGCGTCAGGGGGTCCTACTCTATAGGCCCGAAGTCCGTAGTTTCGGCCTTAGTGTCGGGCGTTTTCTACTCCGTATCACCTACGGACTTACGATTGGTCCCGAACCCGAACTTAGAACAACTGTCAAATTGTGTTGTCATTCATTCTTCAAATAATATGTTTGCAGGACAAACAAAACAAAACTGTAAAATATAAAATGTTACTTTTTTGTTGCCTATAAGTTTCAATTACAACTATGTAGCTCTATAATCTTTTCATTGAAACCGTTCCAGTGAGCCTAACTTCTGCTGCAACCCTCAATGCAGCCACAAAAAACCAAAGCAAATCTACATCAAAAAAAGAACCGCAACGCCATCGATCCCGTCAGCTGTGAATTAACTGAACGAAATCCTGCATCGCGCTATCAGAGTTTTGTTGTTCACATCTCTTAATCGACTAAGTATAAAAAGAGCTGATGATCTTCAAACAGCTGAACCGATTTTCTGGAGTCATAGCTAAGAACACTCTTGATTAAATACCTTTCAAACTAAAAAAAATTAAAATCGGTTCAGCCGTTTAGGGGCTACGATTCCACAGACATTCAAAACCTTTAAAATTAAGATTGCGTTTTTGAACGTGTCTAGAGAAACATAACTAGCATAATTTTTGGGCAGTCGTGAAAAAAAGCTCCACTTTGTTAAAAATCCTGCAACCGTTTCTTTTTCTGCAATGAAACATTTACAGTCGAGTGGCGCCATCTATTGCCTCACACTTTCACCTGAAGGAGAAAAGCCTACCTTTGGTGAGGAAACTCCACATCGAATTAGTTAATTCAATATCTACTAGATGTCGCTTTACTAAGAAAACAGACTCAGGTCTACGCGGGATCTTCTCGTAGCCTCGTAGCCACCGTCGTAGACGATCTCGTAGCAGCGTTTGAAACAAGATGGAGCTACGATATTAGTATTGCGAAAAATACCAAGAGTCTATGTAAGCAAAATCAGGTAATGATTGCATCACACCTGTTTATCTTGAAAGATTAGGCAGAGATGTAGGTCTAGAAACATTTAGCGTTTTTTTTTTTTTTTTTTTTTATTATTGGTAGGCACGCGCTTGACCACTATCTCACCTGATGGTAAGTGACGATTTGGTCGAAGATGGAGCACGCTTGCCTAGAAGTAACCTATTCACTCTTGACTTAAAGACTCCCAGGTTGTAGCTATCAGGAAACACAGACTCTGGCAGGGAATTCCACTCCTTAGCTGTACGCACAATGAATGTAATCCCAAAACGCTTTGTGCGTGTGGGTGGGATGTCCACCATGTACCGGTGGCGCATCGCCGTACGTTTTCGCTATTTGTTCAAATACGAATAGGTAGATGTGTAAAAATCTTCAAAGGGTTAGAAACAACGCTAGCACAGAAAAATCGTATAAAACGCATTAGCTTTACTAAAAAAATTTCATATCGGTTTGATAGACATTGCTCTACAACACCGAGCCTTTTCTATAACGATGTGGTAGCTGTGAATACTGAAAACTCTAGAGCTTTCCAATTCTAACGTTCTTTCGTTTGACCACTATCTTACTTGATGGTGATCAAGGATGCAGTCGACGATGGAGTACATCTTGCCTAGAAGTAATTCATTATCAACTTATTTTTTGCATTCCAGTATTAGTTTAAGTGTTACATTCTCTCTTGACTTGGAAGGCCTGGAATTCCCAGCCAGAGTCTGTTTCCAGCAACAACCTGGGAGTCTTTAATTCAAGAGTAACCTATTCAAGGTTACTTCTAGGCAAGCGTGCTCCATCGTCGACCACATCATTGCTTACCATCAGGTGAGATAGTGGTCAAACGCGTGTCTATCAATAATAAAAAAATTGAAGTTACAGTAAGCAGGGTACATTGCTCACCGAACATAATGGTCGATGGGGTTGAAAGGTTCTTGAGTGGCAACCGGATACCAGAAGATGAAGCTTGAAGGATTTCTCTGGATGCGAGACGCACAGGACCAGTCGATTTGGCAACTCTTGGAGGAGGTCCATATCCAGCAGTGGATGTCTTTCGGTTGAAATGATGATGATACACACTTCCTAAAGATGTTTGTAACAGACAACTAAATAGTGCTTGTCTGATAAAAATCATAAAAAAATATGCAATATTTATTATTATCTTCGAATGTGACCTTTCTGTGGTCAGTTAAGTACCTACATAAGACCACTAAAACGACTGACAAATATTTTTAGTATCCTCTACCAACTCCTTTTGCAAACAGTCGTAAATTAGCTCTGAAATTTCTGTGTTGCCAGATTGAACGAACAAAGTTCGTATAACTTATTTTCTATTTCGGGAAAATATCTTTTTACTTGCACAAAGGTGCCAGTGGCAGTTTTTGTCTTTGCCTAGTAATTATTTTGCTATAAAGCTATAGTATTCCTTACTCGAATCAAAATAGGACGCAACAAGCTCGCTCATTCATGAAAGCAGATGAAGCAGCCCTAATCTCTTCAAAGTTAGAGTGAACAGGCTCCTTCTGGGTAAGCTCGCTCCATCGTAGACTTTGTCTCTGTCATATCTGACATTGACTAGAGTCAAGAGCAAACCCATCACTAATAAATAAAAAAAAAGCAGATTCATAAGCAGATTCTAAATTGAATTTCTCCTTCTATCAAGGGTAAAAAGGGTGGGGAGGATTTAGAACAGTAATTATTTTCATTAAGACGTGAAAGACATTTTGTCTGATATTTTTTGGCTATAATTGTATATTTCTATGATAAAAACCTTTATTGCAACTATAACTATATACACACACTTAAATAAAAGACTCAACTAAAACTAAAAGTAATCTAAAACATGGCGTCGAAAAATTCCTCCGCATCGCAGGCCACTGGTAATGTACCCAAAAGGCTGGCAGCATTGCCACGTTGTATGGCAATGTATATTTCTTAAAATTAGTTCTGAAATCTAGATGCCAATTCTACTAATATTTTAACAACGTTAAACCAAATTTGCTTAAAAATAAGTAGAATTGGCCCTTTGATTGACAGAACTGGCAACTCTTTGCCCACAAACTCGGATACAAACTACAGACGAAGATCGTAAAAGCTCGTGTATACCCAATAAATTGGCACATCATTACGATGGAGTGTTTGATATGCCATTTTATCTGGCACTTTATTACCAGACAGAGTCAGGAGTTAGTGTTGTGTAGTTTTGATTAGATCGGACACAGCCGCCACAGGATACAGAGATAAAACGGAGAACAGAATAATTGACCTTTAAAATACCATTGAGCCGTTAGTCCCAGCTGTCATTTGTATATGAGACTAACCAGAGGGCCAATTCTATTAATTTTTAAGCAACATTCACATTTGGATCTCAGTCGCAATCTATAAAAAAAACTTATTTTTCATACATTATTGAGACTTGGACGAATGCGAACCGCGTTGTTCGTCATGTGGTCACCCATCCACAGACCGACCTTGACAAGCGGCTCTAGACAATGTGCCATTCAATTAGCGAATGCGACTGTCGAAATGTAAAAATGTAACAATTGAAGCACGTGACATTTCGACAGCATCTGTCAATCCCATACAATCTTGATGTATTGACAATCGCCTTCGGTACGCTACCGTTGACAGAATGTCACATTTTCTAAGTAACGATCACTCCCTAAGTAAATGTAGGTACTGTAAGACTAGCAATAATTAATTAATCAATATACCTATAAAAATTCATCCTTTACTGAGTGACTGTGTGATTGAGTGACTGACAGATAACGCACAGCGTACTTGTCGTAGAAAGCTGAAATTTAGCATGTAGGTTCCTAGGGGATAACTAAGAATTTCCCGAAAATCCTACGAGAACAGGAAAACCGTAATATGCGCGTACAAAGTCACGGGCAAATAATAATAATAATAATAATATATTTATTTGCGTAAAACATGGTATAAAAGGTCTTACAGTACAAAAATAGAACAGACATGTTTTGCCAAGATTAAACATAGCATGCAAATATTTGTGGTTATAATTTCCTTAACAAAATGATTATTATATTACAACAACGCTATTTTCGTTCTAGGAATTGTTTTATAGTATAGAAGTTGTTGTTAGTTAACCATTCATACAATTTATTCTTAAAAGTATATCTCGAGTTTAACATTTTCAGATTACTAGGTAATTTGTTATAAATTCGTACACACATAGTTAAGCAGCTTTTATTGTACTTAACAAGCCTGGGGGCACTGTTAAGTAAGAGTCTGTGGGGATCTCGTCGGCTTCGAGGATTTACATCGTTTGCTATTTTAAATAACTCCTTATATTTCCATACAAACATGCATATTTCATTAATATACAGGCAAGGTAGCGGTAACAAGCCAAGTTTCTTAAATACTGGCTGACATGATTCCTCAGGATGAAGTCCGTATAGAGCCCTAATGCATTTTTTTTGAGCAACAAATGTTCTATTTTGGTCGGTACTGTTACCCCATATTATAAGTCCATAACGTAATATGGATTCTACATACGCATGGTAAGCTAATATAGCTGTTTTTAGATTCGTACTTTTTTTTACTTGTCTAAGAGCATACACAAACTTATTTATCTTGCTTGAAACATTATCTACATGCACTTTCCAATGTAGATCTTCATCAATAGTAACTCCTAAGAACTTGGTATGTGTTACTGGTTTAATTTTGGGTACATTTAATTTGAAGTTTAATTTATGATTATTCGATTTATTAAATTGTATATATACGGATTTGTCAAGATTTATTTTCAAGTTATGTATATAAAGCCAGTTAATTAAAATGTCAATTGTATTGTTAATGTCAGTTTCGTGGTCGTAAATTGTATTTATTTTTTTATTGGATGTCACAATAATAGAGATGTCATCAGCAAACAATATGCACTTATGTTTCGTTATTTTTATGATGTCATTTATATATATCAAGAATAATATCGGCCCTAGTATGCTTCCCTGTGGGACGCCAAACTTATTACATCTATATTTCGATGAGTATAGCGTTACTTCTTTATCTTCGTTAATGTTTGTTATGGCAACGCATTGTCAAAAGATAGAAAGTAATACAATAAATACGAAGCTCGTTTGTCACTTCTTTACGCCTTAACGGCTAAACAGATTTCGATGAAATTGGCACACCAGTAGACCATAACCAGGAATGCGACATAAAATTATTTTTGTGGATATTGCAAGTATGTTTCCTTGAGATTTTTTTTTAACTTTCACCTGTGCGAAGTCCCCAGCAAAAGTAGTCTTGGGCAGGAAGTCTCGACATAGTTACCGATCGTCTACCGACTGAATTCGGTCGCTAACTCATACGGCCGCCCGTACACAGTCAATCTTGAATGCGATCCACGGATAAGCATCATTGATTTTCATCGTGGATCGCGTTCGAGATGCCGTACATGTGACCGTGTACGGGCGGCCTTAGATATTTTTTCAAATGACTTCTTCCGCTCAGGGTGGAGCGCTGACTTAAACCCATCTGTGTTCCTTCTATTGCCATTTGCGCTCCAGGGCCGCTGTGACACTTTCGAACAACCGTAACCCTGGCAGGCTCTGGCCCTAGTGGGCGCCGTCCTCATTTTTCCTGCGCGCGTGGAACACAACGCGCCGTCGACTCGGGCCTGTTCCGATGGGACTGCGAGCCACCCATTGCTCGCCAACCGCAAGCATCAATCACTGCAACATGCTCAGAAGCATAAGTTCTTGAGCAGCGCAGTGGCTGATGTTCGCCTGGAGGTAGCGAAATGAGGCCGTTATTGTCACTCCACTTCAGCCCCCTCCTGAGTCCCCCTTATGGGAGTTAATAAACGAATTCCGTCGGTAGGCGATCGGTAACTATGTCGAGACTTCACCGCCCTTTATTTTGCTCTCAATAAAAAGAAACACAGTAATTGGTTGTAACTCAGGTGCAGGACATAAACAATTACATGAAATGCCCTATTCATCTTGTCTTACAATCACCACAATCAATTCGTAAATAATTAATCAATGGAGAGCGATTTAAATAATTACTCATTGACCCAATTGAAGTCGGTTTTCATTGTAAAGCTAAATCTTATTAATTGCTAAAGAAATCTTCGATTTGTAAATGTGTATTTGCTATTGTTTTCAAGCGGGTACTTGCATTTACGGCTTTACAAATAAACATTTCCTTAATTGAGGGATACAGAACCCAGCAAGGGACAAATATATTGAAGTAGTACATCATCACGACCATGATCTGCTTGAATCCTTATCTTAGAGTTCCTTAGCCAAAGGGTAACCAACGGAACCGGATATTAAAGAAAAAATAAAGCCCAACACGGTCACCATACGTCTGGTACACAAATTCAAGGTTTGCTCAGCGTGTAATGGAGAGAGCAATGCTCGGGGTTTCTCTGGTGGATAGAATTTGCAACGAAGTCATTCGGCGGAGAACGAAACATTGCGCGAAGAATCAGCATGCTGAAATGGAAGTGGGCCAGCCATGTCTGTAGACGGACAGACGGCCGATGGAGCAGACATGTGTTAGAGTGGAGACCGCGTATGGGCAAACGTAGTATGGGACGCCCTGCGGCCGATGGATCGATGATTTGAAGAAGGTAGCTGGCAGCGGATGGATGCGGACTGCTCAAGACCGGGATGGTTGGCGCTCTTTGGGGGAGGCTTACGTTCAGCAGTGGACGGCAATTGGCTGGCTGATATGACAAAGCCCAAAGTAACAAACAAATAACTCATTTTGAAAAAGGAATAAATATGAAGTATAATTTGTATTTATTCCAACTTCAACCGAAATTATCATAGTTCAAAGTGAACCAAATAAAAACGGCAATTACATAGGTAAAGTCCTAATGATAATCGATCGAATTGATCTTTGTGCTTAAACAACGCTTGCCGAAGTCTCTGGATGTGTGACCAACCCATCACAAACCCAGGTTCCTCCATACCGTGTCTTTACAAGTCAAAAAACAGACAATGTAGTCTTGACAAGAGGTAATGTGTCACCCAGTTCGTGGAGATCAGATAAGGGGTCGCGGTGAGTAAAATTACCCTTTTTCATTTATTACGTTTATTTTGTTACACGTTGTATAAAACACTGCATCCGGTTAGACTTGTATAATTTGACATTATTATTATTGACATTGTGTAATGGATTGATTTAATTTATTTTTACATTCTTTATTTGACATACAACATTTTATAACATAATAATATTTATTGACATTATATTATACTTTTGACATGTGTAATGGTGGAGTCTTAATTTAGTGTTTTATATTTTTTTATTTTGACATTTTACATATTAAAACACATTTTAATTAATTTATTTGGTTACTGTTATAATAATTGTTTGAATTGTAATTCTTTTAATTTTAATTTTTACAGTTTCGCATAATATTTTTGTACAATGTAGAAATTGTTACTGAAATAAATGAAATGAATAATGACTGGAACCGAACCCAACCCCAACATAGTAGGGACAAGGGTAGGCCGCTTGATTAATCTGTAGACAGTAAGCAGACTCTATGTATGATCATATCATATTCAACCCTAGCCTCAAATATTATATTTGAATAGTTCCGTCGCCATTTTATTTTAGCACCATGGAGTTATGTCGCCATATAAGCTGGCAGTTAAAAAGGTTTTATTTAAGCCAAATGTGGGCGGTATTGTCCATTTAATTCGTGTGTTAAACCGTTGTGAGCGGTGCGGTATTTTTTGCTTAGATACCTATTTTTACACTTATTTTTCTAATCCATACTATAAAGCTTGATTCACACACATCAGTGAAGTCACGGTTCCGGCACAGTACCGGTCCCGTGATAATTATTCTTTCATAAAATCTATATACTTTTCAGACTTACCATAGAAAACTTAAAATGGCTCTCGTGAGGATAAACACTCTCAACAGATTTGTTTTTTTTTAAATTGTACTTTATAGTCTGTTCCGTATGGTGTCGAACGTAAAAGAATAGCACCATTCCATCACTTCCCGTGGGTATCGTAAGAGGCGACTAAGGGACTCACCAGAGAATGGGCAGCAGCACTCTCAGTACATAGCTACAGCTACACTGCGATCGCCAACCCGCCTGCCAAGCGTGGCGATTATGGCAACCCACCCAATTTGGCGGAGGCCTATGTCCAGCAGTGGATGTCTTTCGGCTGATATGATGATGACGATGATGAGTCCAAAAAAGGTTCAAACGAAATGAAAAACTGGAAAATTTGCCCGGGAAATTTGGAAATTTGAAATTGTAATTTCGATAAGGTTTTTCTGCACCTGTCCTCCACACCTACAGTTGTATAGGACAGCGTCCGTCAGGTTAGCTAGTATTATTGTTACAGAAGAAGGAAATAATTGATTTACACTTGAGTGTACTTTATCTTTAATCTCTTCTAAAGAAGATAATGATAAATCTTTCTTTTAATATCCAAAAATTCTCGTTTCTCGATTAAATTCAGTTGAATTTTAATAGACCTTCTTTTCTTTGATATACCTAACTGAAGTATTTTATTTCCAATAGTATAACACAATTAGTAAAAAACACAACAACATATCTATTACACAGAAATTTATATTCAACCCTAGTCTTGAAAATAAATTCTAATACCATAATGTTAACTACGTGCCGGTTCGTCCAAATATTTAGGATTGTTTATTCAAATTTCAATAAAGGGCATTCACCTTGAACATTGTAATTATTATTATTCAATCAACTTTCCTCTCTCAGACTGAACCAGATCACTCGCAACCCATGAGGTATACCGATGAGCATTCATACAGCTTATGCATACTCGTAATTGCATATAATTATGTTAAGCTGAAATACCAAAAACGCTCAAGGATTATGAATATATATTCCTAAATTCCACATCGCGGGCTTCGCGTCGGAATTTGGCCACAACGCGTTGTGGCAATGATCAAAATCACGTTCTGCCCTAAGCGACTAGACCACGTCGCGAGAGAAGGTAAGGTTTGAGGGAACGTAGGTTAGGTTTGGAATAGGATGACGGGAGCTAGAATGAGTGACCGAACTAAGATCCAGTCATACCATTCATGTTAGGTTCCTTTAAACCCTGCAGACAGGAATAGGAGCACAACACAGTGGGGATCTATCGTCGTAGTTAGGTTTGAGGTGGCTAGAATATCAAAGGCACGTCTACACAACATACTTATTTTGCGATGTGATTGCATAGGGCTCAGAACGCGTCATGGTTTTCCTACATTGTTGCAACGTGAAATTCGTGATGTGTCCGTTTGAGAGTTGCCACGACATGGTTTTTTTTTTAAGGATGGAAATCATCAAATGACTCCTTCCGCTCCGCGCGGAGCTGGAGGGAGTGTCAGACTCTTACTGACTAAAACCCATCCGTGTTCCTCCAAAAGCCCTTTGTATTCCAGGGCGGCGGTGACTCTTTCGAACAAATTTCGCAACCCTAAACGTTTAGGGCTGCTTTTTCATTTATGGGCGTATAAGGTCTTTGAGCGTAATTTAAGGCATTCATTCATGTAGATTTAGGATAATAGTCAAATTACTACCTACTATAAAAAAATACAACCGAATTGAGAATCTCCTCCTTTTTTTGTAGTCAGTTATAAACTACACACACATTTGTACATCATTTACATAAATTATTTCATTGTTAAAAATAAAATCTAATTATATAAAATTGCTTATTTTTGTGTTTATTAATACACAAACAAGCAATGGCATCTCTTTATGATATTAGGATACACAATAGAATTTACTCAAGGAAGTTTATGAAGGCAAACAGAAATACGTCAACTTACTTAGGTAATCCCATTACGGTGTAGTCAGCTTTCAGTTTGAACTTACACGAGTATGTACACACTTGAATAGGAAAGCTGTTCAAAACTAATATGTAGGTAACGTCGAATTATGTGTTTGTTGTCGCAAATACTCTGTGGGTGTCAAACTTTACATAAAACTACATTCGAACCACCTTTAGATGGTGCAAATACAAAACATGGCAGGTGAAACTAAGGGACTTAAATATGTTATACAAAGCGCTCTTAGCGCGTGGCTAAATGTATGGAGTTTGCCGTGCGCCCGCGACGTAAGACTATTTTTGTTCCTTTGCCGCCATACATTTTATCTTGTCAGCAAATACAATAAAGGGACTTAATACACAAAGCGGACAGGGCTGTCCGCTTTGTATATCAAGTCCCTTTATGGAAAAACAAACAGAAAAACATGCATACTTTGATTCAAAATAATTGTGATGTGGTTTTGTGTTATTATCACCAACCAGTGCTTTAGTCTATTCAGCCCAATTGTTTAATTTATTACTGACACAGTTCTTAAATGTTGAGCACCACTGTAGCATTTGTTAGTGTTTCATCTGCAAGGAGCGGCAGCGCGCGAAATTACCACGGTACAGTCAAACGCATGTCTGTCGACACGCACACGTTAACACCACCTTTATTTCGTTGCAGTAAGGGCTATATTCGTAGCCTAAGAGTCTGACGAACGGTTGTACTGTGACACCGCGCACTGATTATTTTGTTTTCGGATATACCGTCGCGTTGCAGTGAGAGGGTTGACAATTGACGACGGATTTCCCAGTTTAATCTCCGGTCCTATTTTTGCATTTTTTTTTTCGAGTTGTGACGTTTCATCGAAGGCTTAAAGTCACCCATAGGGCAATGGAGACGGCAATGCTCGGAGTTTCCTTGCGTGATCGAATCAGGAAAGATGATATCCGCAAGAGAACCAAGGTAACCGACATAGCCCGAAGGATCGCTAAACTGAAGTGGCAGATGGCAGGACACATTGCTCACAGAACAGATGGTCGATGGGGTCGAAAAGTTCTGGAGTGGCGACCTTTTACCGGAAGACGCAGCGTTGGAAGGCCTATTGGGTCGCTGGTAGGCGATGGATGCGATACATACACGACTGGTTGTTGTGGCGACACTTGGGGGAGGCCTATGTCCAGCAGTGGACGTCCATCGGCTGATATGATGATGATGAGTGACGTTTCAAGTAATTTTGTAGTATTTTGTAGATACTTACTCTGGCCTCGTTCAAACGTGCCGAGGAGCATCATGTTACCCAGTTACTGGGTTGTGGACGTCAGATTGCATTGAAAAATAATGGTAACTGTATGTGCATAGAATGGTAGCTGAAAAAACATAATTGGCAAATATAGTAAAAATTTTGACAGGTGATGAAGTTTAACTACAGAGCCGATTCTACTAATTTTTAAGCAACGATCGCATTATTATTATTCTCAGCCGCAATCTGTCAAAAAAGCCTCAATTTCCATACACTTTTGTCAGAATTGGCACTCAGGTTTTAATATAGAATGTAACACAAAACCTTTATGGGGAGTGTGCAACGGCATAGTTAGATTCCGCCAAGCCCGTTCCATGATCGGACCACAAGACGTACGGCGATGCGCCACCGGTACATAGTGGACATCCCATCCACACGCACGAAACGTTTTGGGAACACATTCATTGTGCGTACAGCTATGGAGTTGAATTCCCTGCCAGAGTCTGTGTTCCTGATAGCTAGAACTTGGGAGTCTTTAGAGTCAAGAGTGAATAGGTTACTTCTAGGCAAGCGTGCTCCATCTTTGACCACATCATCGCTTACCATAAGGTGAGATATTTGTCAAAGGCGTGCCTCCCAGTAGTAAAAAATAATAAAAAAACCTGTAAAATTTGAAAATAAAACAGCTGCTCTGTACATTTTGTCGAGTTTTATACAAGGTCTAGGGTTGGTGACATAGTAAAAGTTGTTCAGTCTTTTCGATATTTCTGTTACAGCTTGTATAAATCAAATTCATTCGAAAATATTTCATTTGTTACAAATAAATATTTTCGACTTTTCGAATGACTTATTTTAACTTTTTTTATTTCTGGAAGTAAGTAGGTACTTCCATTAAATAATATTATAATTTCCATCTCTTTTTCGATACGGTGGCTATTGAAAAAGTTTATTTGCAAGATTTTCTTAGAACATTATTTCTTCACTTTACTTCATTTCTGCCGCTACGTAACCAACAGCTGCAGAAATGAAGAAAAATAATTTATATTTTAATTAGTTCTGCATTAATCATAAGAAGAAATTACTGTGATTTTTATTATTAATTAGAAGTTTCCTTTGCTGCAAATCTCTAAATAAACTCAAAGCCAATATGTATCATGAAACTCCGATCGCAAAGAGCAAAATAAAACTTGTGTGGATAAAAAGAAGGCTTCGGAGGGAAGGAAGTAATCAGGCTTCAGCAAGGGACTGCTTTGACGTCTATCCTTTGCATTTTTTTTAAAAGCGCATCGTTATGTGCCTGAACGCTTGCAGGTTTTACTAAAGAGATTTTGCTTATTTAAAGTACAAAAATAATACCCACTTGCACAAGCTGGGGTTTTTTAACTCCGTGTTAGATTTAACCCGGGGTCATTATGTATGGATAGGGCTGGGCAGTATTTAAATTAATTGTAATTAAAATACGTAATTGAAGTGCAAATACGTATTTGGTATTACTATTTCAATTACTTCTTAAAAATGTATTTAGTAATTTGTATTTCAAATACCTGACGTTGAGTTATTTTGTAGTTATATTTCAAGTATGGCTTGAAAATAAATTTGAAATTATTTCATTTAGCAATCATACTAACGGGTGCATTCTCTGGAAAAAGCGCTTGATAGCTTTCGTAAGCAAAACGGCTAACCTAACCTAACACATGACTGTATTTTGTAATGAGTATTTTGTATTCTAAATAAAAGTAAAATAATTAAAATACTGTATTTTGTATTTTAAAATCCAAATACTTATACGACTTAAAAGTATTTCATATTTTAAATACACGCGAGATTTAATTTTGTAATTTATATTTTAACTGAAGCAATGTATGTATTTTGCCCAGCTTTGTGTATGAAATACGAATACTGTCAAAATTGACTATCTCTAAGTAAAAAGATAATACTGTTTTGCGCAAGCGTGTCTTACAAGCAAATAATAATATGCGTATAGGGTTATGACGCTTGAAGGGTTTGCGGGCAAAATGAGCAGATGTGGTCAAAATGACAAGAGTCGGGAATTTGTCTGCGGTCGGCGCGTGATCGGACGATTTTATTTTAAATAAAATCTGCTGTGAATTTGTAATTGTATTGCGATCTCGTGCGTATGGAAACAGTGAGGTCAATGGACAAATATGAAGGTGGTCCTTAAACCCGGGTCAACGGCACGTTGTGTTCCACGCGCGCCTGAAAGAGATGTCAGCATAGTAGACGGGGCCCGTTAGGGCCAGAGCCTGCCAGAGTTGCGGATTATGTTGGAAAGAGTTACCGCGGCCCTGGAAAGGAAAGGGCACTACGAGGAGCACGGATGGGTTTTAGTCAATAAGAGACTGACACTCCCTTTCGCTCCGCCCAGAGAGGAGAGAGGAGTTATTTCATGATTTCCCATCCAAAAAAAAAAGAGTATGAAGAAGAGCTTACTGCCCACATGACAAGAAGAAAAAGATCTCATAGTGAAACTTGTTCATACTCATAACCACTTTCAGCCCCAGAAAGAAAAGTATCAATGAATTAAAAGACATTCTGTATTGTCTACAATGGATTAATACTCAATAAGAAGAATCGCCTCAGTTCTCATACTACTGCTACCAATGAACATTAGTTTTTATTACAACAGTATGAGTTCACTTAAGTGATATTGCTTTAGAACAAATTAAAGTTCAACGCATCTGTACACTGGCGCCGATGATATACTTAAAAAATTAAGCAATTATTGAAAATCAAATCTCTTCCTCTCTCACTTACCTTCGTGAAAATAAAAGTGGTAATCAATTAATTATTACATTGAGTCAACACGGCCCTGGAACGCAAAGGGCTTAAGGAGGAACACGGATGGCCGTATACCTACTTGTAGGTTCCGAGTTGTAGTGTCCATCTGCTGGCGCGAGCTCAGGAAGGTCACGGTCAGCATCGCACGGCTGTAGACTGAACTTGTTGCCGGAGTCCAAAGTAGTTCTTGGTTAATTTTAATTAACTTTTAAGCTTGTTTAAAAATATTTTTATTCCACTGCAAGTAGAACCACCGTGTCGCAAATAAAAGGAAATGTTTTTTTTTTTTATTTCACCCATTATGTCCCACTGCTGAGCGAAAGCCTCCCCCAAGTTCTTCCAAGAATTATTTTCCTGCCCCACCTCGTACCAGGCCTCATAGTACGCGTCCAGGTTGTCTCGCCACCTCTTTCTGAGCCGGCCTCGGCGGTGCCGTCCATGTTCGAGTACGTGTGGAGATTTCTCAAATAAAACTATACTTCAAGATAAATAAATATTTTAATGCCCAAAGCAAAAATCAATGTCAAAGGTCAAATCTTCACCAAAGTGCCATTTGAGTGACCAAATGTAATAACAAAAGGGACGTATTACTATTCAAAGCATGTATGCCTACGACGGCCTACGCAGCTACGAGGTGCTACGCGGATTGGCTACGAAGTTTCGTAGGCTGGCGTAGCGCCTACGCAACGTCAACGTCACTCCGCCCACTGAGAGAACTTTTACACGAGATGTTATTACTTTATCTGTTGCTAAAAATAGGTCTGATTAGTTAAGCGAGGTATTTCGAAGCATATTTTCAGTGATTTAAGGTTCAGTTTTTGTTTTTTTAATGTTCAACAGCTAATATTCTGAATATTAAAAATCTGAATATGTCGTCCGATAAGATGTCATGTATGGGTTTAGTATAATTATTATTTTAAAGAGGTAGTAGGTAAAATTATTTGTGTGTTCATTTAAAAAAATATATCTACAAGCACATAACTAATGACTTACAGAATGGAGCTAGTATTATTATTATATCGTAAATAACATACAGATAAACACATAAAGCCAGAATATTGGGTGATATATAGAATGATTCCATATGGAATAATCACACTTTAATTGACCCGGATATCCAAACCGGTAGCTGTGCGCCGGTGACTTCAAAACCAACCTACCTACGCGGGCGAAGCCGTTGGCAGTACCTAGTACCGTACCTAACATTATCGTTAACTTAACTTAATGTAATCCTATATTTCTGGCATCTAGGGCCCATAAAATAAAATACATGAACATCATAATCTGCCTAGAATTTTTCCAACAACATTAGGATGGTCACCCATCTACAGACTGACCCCGGCAAGCGTTGCTTAACCTTGAAGATCTACTCGTGTGGCTGTTATTATTTAGCCACGAACTCCTCAAAAAAATAAATAAATGAACATAAAACAATAACTTTAGATAAATTAATATTTATTACAATAACTTGAAACTATAAACCACTGCACACACATATATAGATAGACTTAGATAACGCAAGAGCAATTACTTCGCGTGCCCGTTTCGGTGCCCAGCTTACGTACAAAAATCGTAAGCCGCCACTTTCGCGCTCAGTCTGCATCGGTGTACGCTAGTCGGACGTCAGTTAGCTGTCAGTTATGTGGTTAGGTCAGTTGTACTACACGTGGCGGCGTCTTTGAATCGATTTAATTTTCCCATCACTTAATAGTGCTTGTGTGTGACGTCATAATAGGTAGTCAAAAAATGGCATGCTTGGTTTTCATACAGATCGTGATACTTGCGTTATCTATCTATCTATATCTGTGACTGCACACGAAGTGACGGCGTCAGGAACCTATTACGCTTTACCGGTAAACGTCAAAGACAATTGACCCATGAGACAATTAAACTAAGTCAGGTGAATAATTACAGAGTAATAATATTTGTAACTAGCTTCTGCATGCGGCTTCGCTTCTGTGGTCTTGTCACATGAGCCTTGCATATTTTATGGGAGCAAATAGACTGTGCCATCAACCAATAAAAGGTTTTCCTAGCCTATTCCCAACTTTATTGGGGTCGGTTTCCAGCAGACTTCTGGCAGTATGATGCAGTTTGTGGCCTGAGATCTGTGATTGAACGGTTGGAATTTTTGACAAAGTATTTTTTTTATTTCCTACATTTTAGTGAGTTACATATTTTTTCATTAGCGGGCGCCATTTTCAAAATTTACACCTATAGCGTGTCACTACTACAATTACAACTAAGCAACACACATATAGCGTACGAACATACATTACATACATACGCTCGAAAAACATTACCCTCCTTCTGAGGCAGTCGGGTAAAAATGATAGCCGGAACCAACGGCTTAACTTGCTTTCCGCAGCATGGAGACCTCGACAAGTGTTGCATTACTTAAAGTAGAAGAAGTACGACCCTTGCGGCTATAATTATTCAGCAACGAGCGGGATCAGTCATTTTAATTTTATTATAATTTTCCATAATTCCAGAGATGACTACAAACCATACATGCAAATAAATTTATCTCTGTATGATATTATTTTAGATATTCATAGGCAATTAGCTTACAGTCAAGTGCAAGATTAGGTTTAGGAATATAACTTCAAATTCCCCGTCGGAGTCTGTTTCCTTATAGCTACAGCCTGAGGGACAATTCTACTAACTTTTAAGCAACGTACGCATTCGCATCTCATTCGCAATCTGTCAAAACAACTTTAATTTCCATACTTTTTTTAAACTTCTAAAAAAGGAGGAGGTTCTCAATTCGGATGTTTGTATTTTTATGTTTGTTCGCGCAAAATTCCGTCGCTTGCCAACCGATTTGAAAAATTATTTTTTTTTGGAAAGGGTATACTTTCCAAATGGTCTTATTGAAATATTATCAAAATTGGTTCCGTAGTTTGGTTTTTAAATCCAAATAGCTGGAAAAAATATGTTGAAAAATCATCCATGTATACGAAATTGCGTAATTTAGCTTTCCTGTGACTTTCCAGTGGTGTTGTTAGGTGTGGGGTACCACTAAAAAGTAAAAAATAAAAAATAGAAACCTACTTCCAAAAAACACTACAAAGTTCAAAATAACTTTAATTTCGGAAGTCGGTGTCAAATAACGAAGAAGCAACCAAAAACACCGACTACCGAAATTAAAGTTATTTTGAACTTTGTAGTGTTTTTTGGAAGTCGGTTTCTTTTTTTTGGGAAAAAGTTTTTTCAGATTGCGAATGAAATGCGAATGCCAACGTTGTTTAATAATTAGTAGAATTGGTACACTGGGCGCCTTTAAGTGAAGAGTGAATAAGTTACTTCTAGGCAAGCGTGATCCATCGTCGACCACATTATCGCTTGCCATCAGGTGAATTTGTGGTCAAACGCGCGCCTATCAATAGTAAAAAAGATCAAGTTTGAGTCTGGGTCTACTCTGTAAGCCCGAAGTCCGTAGTTTCGGCCTTAGTATCTCTACAGTACTTATAATATCAGCCCATTATTTTAGCATCGAAGTATGGATAACTCCGGTTTCCCCTCAATGTTTTCATTCACCGATGCCAGTGATGTCCAATATAAACTTAGAATGTGCATATGAATTGAAAAATAACATTGGTAGCGACTTGACCGGATTTAAATTTGTTTGAGCAGTGGATATACAGGGTTATTTGTAAAACACCAGCAACCTTTCAGGGGGTGAAAGTACTCATCACTATATACAACTTTTACTATGGGACCAACTCTGAAATATCAAAAATTAAATCAGCTGTTTCATACAAAGTACAATAGTCACCCGATGAAAATGATGAAAGAGCAGATATTTTTTTCGATTTTTCAGGGTTGGTCTCGTAGCAAAAGTTGTTTATAATGATGAGTACTTTCACCCCCTGAAAGGTTGTTGGTGTTTTACAAATAACCCTGTATATGGGTTACGGGTTTGATTCTCGGGCGGAGCAATTACCTACTTACTGTTTACTTAGGTACTCACGTCACACAAAATCTTGAAAAACACAAAAAATGTATTGTGAAAACTACATTCCTCGTTTATTTCCACACGTTCGTGTAGAAGTATGATTATGTAAAATTGTGTTTGACATTTTTAATTTCTAAATTAAAGTGTTGTAACAATAGGTCGCGCTGTGAGCAGGGCTGGAATGGGCTTGTTGAACCGTTCGCTTCTGCAGCATGCAAACTTCTGTAGTTTTGGTATACTAAAGGCCATTTTCACCAAGCTAAACTGATCGCGATCAGCGTATAAACCACGTTTATGAGCTGTCAGTGTCACTATTCTTCTATGGAATATTGACGCTGACAGCTCTTGATCGCAGTTTAGATGTACTGATCGTGTTCAGTTTCATTGGTGAAATCCGCTGTTACTTATTTAATCTTACCATCACAATGGCGGTCAACGCGGGCGGGAAACCTTATCGGCGCGACGCTACCGGTCTCCTCAGCAGTACGATTCTGAAATCACTACACCGTGAAAACTTAGGTCAGCCATACTCCACCTGCGGCCCACGGGCTGCATGTTGGCAGGCCACATGCAGCCCATAGACCGTGGAGCTTTAATGTGTGACCCTGTAGCCTAGCACAAGTGTATTAAACTATAAGTTTTTATCTATCACTCCTTGATGGTGAACTAAGACTATTCACGTGGTAATAAATCGAAAAATGTGCCACTTCAGATTTATTTTATGGATGAGAAATTAACAAATGACTCCTTCCGCTCTGGGCGGAGCGGGAGGGAGGGTCAGACTCTTACTGACTAAAACCCATGCGTGTTCCTCGTAGTGACTTTTTCAAACAAAAGGTCATATGGCCCTGCCAGGGTTGCGGACACACAGATTAACTAAAATTGTACATATTTTCACAAATACAAATATACGATTTTATTTTATTGTAGCTTATTGTGGCCCCTCACAAAAATAGAACAAGCTCTGGCCCAGGAAGAAAAAAGGTTGTGTATAGCTGACTTAGGTGATGGAATGTGAGTTCACTTCATGCTTGCTCCACCTAGGTGAGGTTTTATCAGAACGGACCGGCTGAAAACTGAAGTGAGCGTGAAGTGAACTGTTATTCCACTTTGATTGAAGCGAGATATTAATTCCTGCAGATTTACACCTCACTTCGTATCCACTTCACTTCAGTTTTCACGGTAAGGCACTCACAGAATAGCCCAACTGAGCCCTAATGGGACCACATTACTATCAAGTTTGAAAAGTTTTTTTATTTTAAAACGCAAATAAAGCAATAAATGTTGTTAAATTGTCAAAATGACAGGTATTGTCACTGACTGTGTATACAGGGTGTCCAAAGTGTTTTTTTTTTAGTTTTTATTCGTGTGGTCGAACTTTTTTGAAAAAAGTCACTTTTTTCTGTTTTGCCATATTTTCCTTAAATCTAAATCAGCTAACTAATATCACTCTTAAATATGACTACGAACTTCTGGAACACCCTGTATTATAAGTTTGTACGTATTTCTAAATAAAGGGAAACTCACCCTTAAAGTCCGTCTCTGTCAATATTCGTCCCATGTGTGAGTGACTTTTCAGTATTTCAGTAGTTGCATGTATTTAATGCAAGGTAATGTACAATACTCACTGTAACGTAATTTTACGTACAATTTTTCAAGTTAATGCATCTAAAAGAGATCAGGATAATAATAATAGTATCTTAATATTATAAAATGTGAAAGTGCTTTTTAGGGTTCCGTACCAAAAGGGTAAAAACGGAACCCTATTCCTAAGACTCCGATGTCCATCTGTCTATCCGTCCGTCTGTCTATCTGTCACCACCACAGTTGAAATTTTCACAGATGATGTCTGCTGCCGCTATAACAACAAATATTAAAAACAGAATAAGATAAATATTTGAGTGCGGCTCCCATACAACAAACGTGATCCAATCCAATAATAATCGTTTTTTACAGAAACGGTACGGAACCCTTCATGCGCGAGTCTGACTCGCACTTGGTCGGTTTTTTTGTTTCATTTCAAGCCCAATCGTTGAACCGATTTTGATCAATTTTGGGTATAGATGGGACCCTGGGCAACGCGAGCGTAGCCGCGGGAAAACTAATTCAAATTAAGATGAGCCGATAATTACGAAGATGAACTTAAAGAGGTACTACGGTACTACTTATATTGAAGAACGCTGATTTTATATGTCACAAGACGCAATTTTATTACATACTAGATGACCCAGTTTTCGTCGTACCTCCTAAAATGCATTTGACTGCAACACTTTCTTTTTACAAAACCACACTAGTACCTATTTAATTGAGGCGTACAGTTTTTGTTTTGTTTTTAATGTCAGTCGAGCCATTAACGATGGTTTTGCGAAACGCATGGCAATTGTTTTCCATGGATAATAGTAATTTTGATACTATATAATAATAATTTTGATACACAGCCTGAATCAAAAATTTGTAAATAAAATACACGTTTCGCCTGTCACTTCTTTAAGGAACTATTTCCCTTTCTTTTTTTCTCTTTCATTAATATTTTTTCAAGCAACTAACATGTTTGATTTTGAATCCAAATAAAAAAAGTTACGCTTAGATTTTCACGCTGACTGTCGAAATAAGATTGCAATTTACATTTGAACATTTTTAAAACTTAAAACTTGCACAACCTTGAAAGCAAATTCTCGTAAAATTGCTTTCAGATTGTGCAAGTATTAAATTTTATATCCTGCAGTTTTAACTGATCAATATTGATTTAAACTGTATTTTGTTTAATGTATCTGTAATTTTTTTTTTCCTTTCAAATTCCATTGAACTTAATCCGAAAAACGCAGAACACCTACACGATCAATCACCATTTTCTCCAGTTACCCTTAAATCGTACCTCTAATTGTCATCAAATAATATCAAAGATATACGATGTAATATGACGTCACAAGTCGTTATAAAACACATAATACTTTTTAATCTGGCGGCGGCGGTTTACGAGTGTTGGTCGCTGGCGGTATATAAGCAGAGGCGATGTGGAGCCAACGAGTAGACACCTGTTTATCGTCGGCTGTGCGGACGGGACTTACGGACGATCGTGAGTACAACACTATTTTTCATTCCATTTTTATTTTATTATTTTTTCTTTTTATTAGTCTGTGTGTCTTGGTTTTGTGTGGTATAAGGGTGAATTCGAGCGAGTTAAAACTTAGTTTTCAATGTGTTGGGTGCTATTTTTATTTATCATTAAAACGTTAAAGTTGTAGAAAATTAGTATTTGAATAAAAAATCATTTTATTATTAACAAAAAACCTTGTAATTCCAACAAAATGTTTGCTTTTTGTGCCATCCTAAAGAAAACTTTTCATTAATTACAAACTATTTCCTTGAAAAAAAATTCGCACACCGTTTCATGAAAAAAATCCAAAAGTGTTTCGAAGTCTCTATAAATAGTACCTCCATACTTTTTCCGTGCTGAAGATAGTTTTTAATCTGTGTCTAAGAGCTACTGAAGCATCTCTCAAAGGCCTTATTAGCTCTGAAAAATCTCCAGTGCATGAAAAATTTAATGACAAGTTGCTTATAAATTTTCTTTACAAACTATAAATACCTAAGAAAACTAAGCTACTGATATTTCAGGTACTTGTTAGTGTCCGTTTATTTCGGTGCCGTTGCTTCGAATATAAATATTTTATTATTATTGGTGCTGGATTATTTCGGTCTTGTTTCTTCGTAAAATTGCTGTATTTATATTTTTTTTCTGCGATCACCAATTGGTTGGGGAAAAGTTAAGCAAAAACAAAATCGAGTTTTCGGATTCGTAAATTATTCTGATCTATAATTTCGATGTTTTGTGAAGATCTAAAAATTTTACATAATTTCCCGTTTTTTTTTTTAAATCAATCGAAATAAAAACGTAAGTCCGGCTGAGATTTTTAGAAAATGTAATATACTGTACCTACTCGTATTAAAAGGAGACTAATAAAGTTCTAGTTACTCGTATTGAATAAAATAATAAACTAATTTAGTCATAATAACGTTAAAGCGTTGATGTCTTCGGGTTGCGAGAAAAACAAGTCCTCGCGTGAAGCTTCATTTCACGATTTACATCCTCACCCTGAAATGTTAAGAAGATAACGCCGAAATTTAAATTACATTATAGTATTTATTCTGCAAGTAGAACATCAAAAGTCTTTCAATTGTTGTGTTTTTTAATGCCGCCTAGCATTAAAAAAAAACTTATTTTTCTCACTTGACTGTCGCCGAAAAGCGAAACCAATTCAGTGCTCAACGTCTCTTTAAATAAAAGTCCAATTTCAAATCTCAAATGACACAATTAATTAGCACCAATAAATATTTACTCACATTTTGTCCTATTAACGAAAAACTCAAACATGGTTTTTCATTAAAAAATATTTTAATTGGGGTCGGCGCAGCATATTTTTTCTTCCATAATTATACACAGTGCTGTTATTTGACATAATAACCAGCTGTACCCGCTGCTTTGCTCACCTGAATTCAAAGATTGTATATTCGTGAGGAAATTATATCAAAACATAAAACTCGATCGGCCCACAAAAGAAATAAAACAGGCCAAGTGCAAGCACGACTCACACACAAAGGGTTCCCTACCAAACCGAAAAAACCGCATGTTTCATGTTATATTTAGAATTAGCAAGAAATAATTTGATCGCAACAAATAACGTCATTTAAAATAATTAGGTATAAGCTTAGCTATCAATCGGAAATCTGTAATGGTACCTATTGTCGCAGTGTCTAAGCAAAAAATACCAACTGTGCCCTCATCATATGCTTAACCTTTTCTCAACTACGAGTATGTTGGGGTCTGCTTCGAGTAACCCTATGAATTATTTTTCATCCTGCAATTCCATGTCTGACTAAATTCTTGGTGTTCCAGAAGGGCGTGATCATATTAAGGGTGGTGTCCCTATCTGCTATTTAATTAGGATAAATTATTGGCTTTTTTTTTTAATCTGACCGCAATATACGTCTAGAAAGTTAAGAAAAATCACTTTTCAAGCTGTCTGATATGGCGACCAATAATTGCATTAGACAGCTTGAAAAGTGATTTTGGAACTCTTTAGTCGTTTTTTGGGTTTTTTGATATTGTGTCTTTATTATAAAGCAGCTGCAGAACGCCACCCTTAAACATGACTACGCACTTTCCAGATGTGCCTGTATAATACACTATTACTGGACAAGGTACTCGATTTTTCTTGTTATCTGGTAAACTGACTCTGTCAAAGATGTAAAGTCTGAAGAAACATTATAATTAATCAAAAAACAAAATCACTTAAAGATATCAAACAAAGAAACAAAATAATTTATTTGCGTAAATAAGGTACAGAAAGTTCTTTGACAAAATAATTACAGATCTCATAATCTGATTTTAATTTCGGCGTGCAGATTAGTTATAGATCAAAAATATTTTTCTTAAACATGCTTGTAAATGTGAGCATTTTTTTGACAACCTTCTTCAAGATAAATCGAAATTGCTGTACTGGACAAATACATGCGAGCAGCGGCCGGCAAAAGTTGTATGAAAATCCATATCGGTCGTGGTTTAGCGGCCAAATAAATTACATAGTAAACTCATATCTGTCGTGTAATTTAAAAATGGAATAATCTTTTACTCCGAAACATGGCAACCAAGGAGGTAACTTATCAAAGGTTCATTTAAATTTCGAACTGGCTTGCAAATAGAAAGCTGTTTATTAAAAAATAACAAATGAATTTCCGCACATTATTTGAGAAAAGTACGATACAAGCCTAGGCCACAACTAGGCTTTGATGGACTTACGTATGTGTGCCTCATCTTCGCCTCGGCCTACATTTACACGTTCGTCCATTAATACCTCTTTTGCTGGCCACTCCAGTAATGTACTATACAGTGTAAATTATAATTCTTGATAAGTTTTCTGTTTTCAAGGAATCAAAAGATAACGTTAACTTTGATAAATACTCATATACCTACTTCAATTTCTTAATTGAAAAACTGGGATTGATATCACATTAACTTTACTTCAATATGGAAACTTTATCACACTCCAAGTAGGGGACTTAAAGATGTGTTTGCCAGTTTGACACCGAGATTAGAATATGAACTTTCCTAAAAAAATACGGGAATAGCCCTCAGATCCCAACATTATTTGCTTTGGCGTGTCAATGGTCTCTAAGTCGAACAGAAAATAACTTATCTGCTCGATTATTAGGACTTAGGACCACTACTTATTGGAAAAAATAACCCTCGTAGTTTCTGTAAAATAGAGGAGAACCAATGGTGAGTTATTCTTGGAAGCTTTTACCATTATTTTTAGGATTGAAACGGGACCCTATTACTAAGACTCCGTTGTCCATCTGTCTGTCTGTCACCAGGCTGTATATCATGAACCGTGTTAGCTAGACTATTGAAATTTTCACAGATGACATATTTTTGTTGCCGCTATAACAACAAATACTAAAAACAGAATAAAATAATATTTAAGTGGGGCAAACATACATCCCATACAACAAACGTGATTTTTTTGCCGTTTTTGTGGATTATGGTACAGAACCCTTCGTGCGCGAGTCCAACTCATACTTGGCCGGTTTTTTATGTTAGCTTCGATTCTCGAGTCGGGTGATGCGCGGGTCGTTAATTTTCCAGAAACAGCCCGAAATCTGGAAACATTTTTTTAAACAACAATGAAGGTTGTATACCTACATGACAGTGTTTAATTAATCGAGTAAAACTGTCTGGGATCTGCCAGTAAAATCTCAGTTAAGGAGAGAAAGTCGTTGAGCACTACATTAATTGTGGTTATAATAAATGTGTTCCATCAAAATAGCCACTTTATTTCAATAAATATTAAGTCCAATTTTACAAAATGCTACGACAGGTGGCACTTACTTTGTAGAAACAAGCGAAACTGTAAAGTACTTATGCTGGTGACTGAACCTATCACGTATCTATCTGAAGTATGACGTAAGGAACATTTACCCATAAATGCCAAAATATACCTTACAGCAATTTTCATAAGTGGTATTTACCCATAATGCCTTACGTTAATTATTGATACTTCTAGCATCGATTTATTGTTTTGTACCATACCTTAATATTACTTTCGGAAACAAGAAGGTGTTTCTTAGCGCCCACAGATGTAATAATAATGAATTTGCTGCAAACGCAAATTTCTCACACTTAATAAGGTTAAAATAATAATAATAATAATAATAATTTGTAGCGCTTGCTTGTCCAATAAAAATGTTTCAAATCAGTTCGAAGTTTGGCAATTTTTGCAGTTTCCGGACAACAAACAGACATCCGGATCGGTTTTTTATCCGACTTTAAAGAAGGAAGAGTTTAGTTGCCCTAGACCATTCGGTAACTCCTCAAAATTATATCTTGGAGAAATATTCAATAAGTTTTAAGATTACAAAATTAAACTGCCGAACTGAACTTTTATTTTAAAATAGGGTAAAAGTAATTTACTGTCGTAAGCATTAAAATGTTTTTCATAACAATCTTACTTAAGTAGTAATGGTTATTTAATCCAAAAGTAAGAGTTTATGCAACATTGTAGACGCCTTTAAATGGTTCTCCACCGCATAGGAAACAAATGATTTGCAAACATACAACTACGTTTATTATATTACAACTTTGCAAATAACATTCCCGAAATAATTATTTCATTGAAAACTGAACATAGGAGTATGTATAGGTTATCCAGGGTTGTACCTACCAAACTAAACCCACACATACACTCACATTAAACCTGAAGGCCCACTGTCAAAAAAATCTCAATATCCCTTTTCTATAATCTACATTTTTGACAGAAGATGATGAGATGGTAATGCAAACGTATAAAAATTACTAGAATTGGCCCTCTGGCTTTATGCCTATTGCCATATCGGGCACAGATCCGGGCTGGTTAGTGCCACTCCTAGATGCACGCTCACTCCATCATAGACCTCATCCATCGCTTTCCATCAGGCGTGATCGAGCTCAAGAGCAAGACCATTCCGCAAAAAAACAAAAAAATCATGCACAGTTTGCAATCACTAAAACCACGAAACAGTCCTATATTCGTATTTCGTCTGTCCTTTTCCATCATGTTGCAATGGGTATCAGGATTCAGTTGAATACTATCTAAGAGTATAAGTTTAGATGAAGCAACTACCCTCCACAACCACTGGATTGTACACAGTAACTGTTTTGGGGTTATTGGTAAGCAAAGGCACGCAGAGGCTCCTAAAATAAAATATGAAATTCAAATTAGATCAAAGTCCAATGGCGGTTGTTTGTGGAAATACAATCAAAATTGCTGTACTAAAGTCTGACAGTTTCCGCGATGAAATTTGAGCGTAACCCCCGGGGATATCGAACTATTATTATTAATAGACAAGCTTGTTCGGCAGACGTGACAAAATGCTGTGGTCAAGAGTTCACGCAAAAATCCCTTCTGTTATAACAAAACACTTTCAGTTTTTCCCGAATTTCCTAATCCGAGCGACTATACTAATCAATCCACAGCTGTTTTCAAGTGATGCGCATAAACGAACAGCATTTCATTTATATTAATAGAAATATCACAATTAATTAACCAAAAAAAAGGAATTGGAACTGTAACATCAGAACATTAAAATAATAGTCCTGTTTAAGAATAATTATATAATCCGGTAGTTGTTGTTGTTCAATAAATAAAATAAATATTTTTTTAATATGTCCCTTCGGTAAACTGTCACTCAAATCCCACCAATAGGTAAGGTAATTGTACCCAAACCCGATACCGGCCTATTCATAATTAAAACACCGATATTTTAGGCCTACAATCCATCGATCATTAAATTAATTTATTCATATTTTTTTACTTGTTACGTCAACCTATTTATATCATTTCGATGTTTCCTGCCCACTTCGTTAACAGCCGTTCTCACGGTTATTTTCTGCACGATGTAATGGTAAAAATTTTGGAACACGTCAACATCACCGCGCTGTCATATCAATCAATCAGTCAATCTGCCTAGCCTACCTAATTATTTATTTAATTATCTATCTAACTACCTATCTATCTATCTCTCTAACTATTTATCTATCTATCTATCTAACTATCTATCTATCTATCTAACTATTGGGTATGATTTCCGTACTTAGTCCTGATGTTGGACTATTGTGCTTGAGCCATGGTGGCTGTCATTCAAACCAGCCAACCTCCCTCCCTCCAGAAGCAGATCAGTTCTGATTCTGCCTAGCCTTTTCCCAAAATGGCGGTGAACTTTCAGCCTAACTAGATGCACCTGAATTATAGTACCTACCTTAAATGAATACTACCTTCATACACGATATACACGACGGTTTGACTGCCTGTAACAACTGTTTTGACTTTTGACTTTTGGGACTTTTGACAGTCGGGATCAATATCCTGGCTGTCTTAACTAGATATTTGACCCCTCTCTCTACGAATCTCGGAAAACATGCTAAGCAATTGGGTTTAGGATGCTTTCCCACCCCTCACCCACTTAAGCAAGCGCAGCTTACCTTGAAAATCGACTTACACGGTTGTTAGATATTATAAACCATTAGCCTCTCACTTGTCTATACCGGTAAAACAAATGCAGTAGGAAACCCTGGACGCTGCTTTAGAATATAAAGTTAACATTATAATTTACAGTCTCATTGTCGACTAGACCGTGACATCTCTTAAAACAGTAAAGTCATGATCATCCTATAGCGTGCCGACTGCCGCTCCACGTAAAATACTGAAATTCAGTTGAATCCGGTTGGAAGTCGACCCCAATATAGGGAAAGGCTAGGCAGATAATGATGCAAACTGTTTTTCTTCGCAACGAACTTTGGCAAGTTTATTTAAAGTCTACATCGATATTAGATATTTATCATAATAATATCAATGTAATATGCATGATCTATTAGGTTTAACTTTCCATTGAGTAAATACTAGTTACACTAACTACCCTGTTCATATAATAGAGGTTCAAAGGTATAAAGTTTAATCAAATATTATTGTCAACTCATTGATTTATGTAAGTGGGACCGATCGAGCGTTAAATTTGCTAAAACTTAGTGCGTAGCGTACGGAAAAATGTGCAAAGTTTTCTTTAGTTTCCGGATCTATGTTGAAAACCGGATAAGTGTTAGTCAAACTTGCGTATAGAGAGTTGTGTCTATGTCATCACAGGCAAGAAAGAAATAGTATAAGGGTGCGTTTCCACTGAGGCGGAGCGGAGCAAAGCGTGCCGCGATTCACCAATCAACAAAGCGGAGTGGAAAAGAGATGTGAATTTCAAGCCTTGTGATTGGTGAATCGTGGCACGCTCTGCTCCGCTCCGCCTCAGTGGAAACGCACCCTAAGTCTTGGAACTGATGACAGGCATACCTACATGATTTATACCTATAATTATACTTAATGATAATATTAATTGTATTGTCGTATTGACCTAAATTATGTAAGTAACAAATTAATATTTAACAGGAAACAAAAAACAAAGGAAATACCAGAAAATGGGCATATCACGTCGTTCCTGTGATCCCACTCAGCATTATGCTGTCCCATGGGCGGACCCACAGCACGGCGCTGATTTTCAGTGGTTTTTCACATATCGTAAAGTTACAAGACAAAGTTTAAAAAAAAATGCATTTACCTCCGCCTTCCACTGAGGTCTACAAATTTAATAAAAGATATCAAATATTTGAAACGCTGACCAGCAAAGTAAACTGAGTTTGAAACTACTAATTGAATTAAAAAGAATGAAAGTAGGAATGTTAATATTTATAGTTAGCAAACGGCGGCAGTTTTTGTTGGAAGAAAGTTAATTCACATCCGAAGAACTTTAATAGAATTATTATAATTAGTTAGATAGATAGATAGATAGATAAAACATTTATAAGTTATTTGTTGTTGTTTTATTATAGTTACCTTCCGTGTGCTTACTTTTTGTGTACTTGAAAAGACAATTATGTGTATTAACTTCAAGAATAAGGGGAAACAGTATCTCTCTATCTACTAACAGTAAAATGACTATCCATCTGAGGGCGCATTCTACTTATTTTTAAGCAACATTGCATTCTCATCTCAGACGCAATCTGTCAAAAAATGGGGTATGTATATGTTTTAACTCACCGTGAAAACTAAGACTATGACTAAGGTTTCACGGTAAGTTGCTTACAAAATCTATTTTTGCTAAAAGAAAGTGAAGCTATTTTTGGTATTATTTCTTAAAAAACTTTTATAAATATTTTTTGTGAGTTCTAACAAAGAAATCCACGCTAGCTCAGTAAACTGCCACCAGCAATCTTCTTTGAGGAGTCGTATGTATGCTTAAAAACATACGTATTAAAAATAAAGCCATTCAGTTGCAAGATACGACTGTCTCAGTGGTCGGCAACATGCAAATGTATTGTTTAGATAAACGCTAGTGTGTGGTCCAAGTTATAAAACAACGAGAGTGACAAACCGATTAGGAAAATTGCTCGAACGGTAATATAATAAAATTGTGTGTTACAAAATAAGATAAACATATTTCAATGATTTTCAGACAGTAAACAGATAAAATTAAATAACATTCAGTCATAGACTAATACAAAAAAATATTTAATTGTTTTTCGTAAATAATTGTAAGCAATTTCATAATGTTAAACCACCGTGTTCAATACTGCGCCTACTGGTTAACTTGGTACAAAAATATGATTACATATTAATTGGTAACAAACATATCATTATGGCATTCGTTTCAAATATCTTTGCATGTTAAAACTTAATTTCGTTGATTCAAATACAAAAAAAAAGTTTTATCTTTTGATAATGTATCCTATCCACTTCGCAGTTAGTTAGTCTTTTGCGGTTTAATGGGTATAGATAAGTACCTATCTCAGTAATTATCAAATTTCCGAATTATTCTATTGTTGTTATTTTATTTTATTTTTAACACTTTCTTTTGCTTGTCCTATAAACGTGTTGTATACTTTTCAGTTTATTTTTTTCTCGCTTCATCTCATGACTTGCACTGTACGACTGGCTCCGATTACCATCTCCTGCATTTTTCTGCAGAGACACATCCTCGATTAAAAGGCTCACCTTATAAAGATTTAGTATGCCAAGTTTCAACGTAAATATAGCACGTTTTTTAAGATTAAACCATACGGTAATTTATTTTTTATTTAAAGCATTTGAATAAGTTTTTCAAAAGTATTATTTTGGCATTTAATCTGTGGTAACATAAGAGATAAACGTGAACTTATCATTCAACTAAAGAAAAGTTCAAATGAGTTCTTCTAGTAAGTTATCTCTTTGCCCTTTTTGTCCCGCTTGTACGTTTTTACACATATTTTTAATAGCTTGTTTTATTATTATTTATTAAGTTTTTATGTCAGTATTTGTAAATAAATTGATAAACATAAAAAAAAACGAAAGAAAATCATGAAACTCGTTATAAAAACACCACAATTTTACAGCGATACGGATGAAAAACACTTCTTCACCAAAGGACCGTAAAACAAAACAATCTAAGGAAATACATTTATATTTTTAATCATTATTATTATTGGTTGAAACGGCCCAAGTTACCCCCGAGTTAATCAGTTCTTGCAGTGGGATTACAACAATATTATTGCAAAACTTGCCAAGTGGGAGTAACACAGGTAGTTTAGGATCGAGCTAATTAGTCCGGTGTACCGCAAACTGTCCAAGTTCGCAGCTTATCTTGCATTGAAAATAGTCGTCGGAGAAGTACAGTCGACAAAAGAGTTATAATAATATAAGTATTCAGATAGCGAACTGATATCATTGTAACGTAGACATGAATCATCAATCATGAATACTCGACGCTTAATTTCCAAATGCATGGAGACTTTTTGAAGAATTGGCGTGTTCAAAAGATAAATTTGTTTATTAGTAATCTGAAAAAAGTAATTTTAAACATTCAGGGTTGAGTAAATCTCTCACAATAATTCATCACGGACGAGAGGCTAAAAAGATATAGAAAAACTTAAAAGTTCGGTAACTTCATAACTACTCAATTTAGAACCCAAGTTTGCGATCAAAATTGTTGCAAATCAGCTTTTGTTTCAACTAAGTTAAGGTATGAATACAATTACCAACCATCCTGCATAATATCTAATATTACATATACTTTGATACTTTACGGCTGACGGATCTATTGAATTATTGACGTCTGTGGCAACATTGTTGACTTATTTGAAAATTGCTCTGACGTTTGTTTGCGAACAGTGCAACGAACTAAGATGAATTGAGATGTAGCTATTTCATTTGCAAGGCATTCGCTCTTCCTTACAGAATAAATAGAGTCTTAATAAGTAACGTATTGATACAACTTAGAATGAACGTTCATATGTTGTGATACGTAATTAGTTGCTTTATACATAAGGTTGAAAGTTGATTACACTTTTTATCTTTTAATGAAATATGTTGGATTGAACAATAGTTCAATCCAACATATTTCATTAAAAGATAAAAAGTGTTCACTTATCGTCAATTGTAACGACACAAAATACCAATTCAAGAAAAGATCTACCCGCACATTGCAGATACGTGTTAATCATCCCACACAAGCTATTTTCAACGTTTTTTTTTATACTTACATGCAAGATGTGCTATTTATTTATGCATACTTTGTTCCACACCAACATAAAAAAATACATAAAGAAAATATTATGACGGGTACCTCAAGACGTATTTTCACTAAGTAACGACATGGACAACTTCCAACAAAAATTAAGGAGAGTTCTCTTTGAAAACTTCCTAGGTACAAGTCGTAAGTCACTTAGCAGACGTTGCCTACAACGTCTTTGTGGTGCCCTTACTATTTATTTATTTTATTTTATTAGAACGGCTGAAAACCAATTACAGTAACTAGAATAATAATATTATTAAAAACACTAAACATATACAAAAAAGGAAACAAACACAGTTAAAAAAAATAGCAGATGTCTATTCATATGGAACAATAACCACGTACCATCGGGTGGGCCGCCTAATTCTTAATTAAGCTTCGTCTGGAGCCAAGCCTAGATGTCAAGCCTAGATGTCAAGCCTAGATGTCAAGCCTAGATGTCAAGCCTAGATGTGAAGCCTAGATGTCAAGCCTAGATGTCAAGCCTGGATGTCAAGCCTAGATGTCAAGCCTAGATGTCAAGCCTAGATGTGAAGCCTAGATGTCAAGCCTAGATGTCAAGCCTAGATGTCAAGCCTAGATGTCAAGCCTAAATGTCAAGCCTAGATGTGAAGCCTAGATGTCAAGCCTAGATGTCAAGCCTGGATGTCAAGCCTAGATGCCAAGCCTAGATGTAGAATAAGATCTGAGTCAACATGTAAAATTTGAACTCTGGAAGTGGCTCTAATCAGTTACGAAGATTTGCTTGAAGGGTTTGTTTAAAACTATAACAAACATTGCAAGTTGAATAAAAGCTTTGATAGGAAATAAAGCGTTACATACAGAGTTTTTTTCGCATATTTTTCATTCGTAGTCCCCAGAATTACTTCCAGTAACATCAAGTACACTGTCTTACATTCAACCCTTTTGTTACAGTTACTAGCAGAAGAAGTACCGTTATGGATCGCAAATCAACCAAGACCAGCTCAATGGGCACCACGGCAGTCACTAAAGTGTTCGCCCTGCTCCTCGTCATATGCCTCGTCGAGTGTGCTACAGGTATGTTTACAATCAACTAGTATAGCTGGAGGCAAATGTAATGGCGGCTCGGAACACTGCGTAACAAATGACAGTAAGGTGAGAAATCGGTCACTGCGCAGCGAAAGCGCACTTCCCAGCCACTGTTAAGTTTGAAGTCAACTGGCATTCAAAAGTGAGACAGTTGCTTATGTGCTGATTTTTGAATAAGCACACAGTGTGTTTCTTTTTAATGATTTAATTTTTTTTATTGGCGCATACTATATTTCTATTTAATGATTTTCTCTATATTTTATTTATGCAAAAGCTGTCTAGTGTGTCAAAATGTCTGTATATGCAACGCATCCGTGTTTCAATTACAGAAGTTCCTATGTGTACCAAATATCAATAGAATCGTTTTAGTGCATTCGGAAAAATTGGCTGTGACAGACGGACATTAAAAAAAAACATCCTTGTGCCTATTAAAAAAATCAGCCCATAGGCAACTGTCAGAACAGCACGACAATGGATCGCAAAGCGTGTAAAAGCTCAGTGAGTAGCACTGGCACTAAAACGTCTGTTATTATGTCCCACTGAGTGCTGGACGAGTAACGCGCTCAGTGTTAAATGCAACATTTGTTACGTGTGTCCCTTGCTATAGGACCTAGGTTTGTTTAAGAGCTAGTTTGCAGTTCAGGAACCTTGGAGTTAGTCGTCTGCCAGTCTTCCTGGGGATGAAATATGTACATGAACATCTTTTATTATGATCAACGCAGAAATTGCAAAAAAATGCGATGCTGCAGTTTTCAACAAATTAAAAAACTGACCTCACCACTTTTAGGCACGCAATGTAGTTTATTTCGCACTAGTGCGGACAGTGCGCTGGCTAGCCGCCCCCCTGTTCAATTGATTTATAATCAATTGAACAGGCGGATCAGGGTACAGGCTGATCAACGGGCAAACCCACTGGTCGTTGGTCAACACGAAAATCAAAACCAGCTCACAAAAACACCGTTTATATTTAATAATTTTTCAAAAATATAATAATGTTACTAAATAAATATGAATATAAAATCGTATAATTTTTTTCGAAACTTCGTGTTGCAAAACGTCGTTTAAAAGACGTGGGAATTTGTCATTGCAGTATATCGGTTTCATAATGTCTATTCCGGCTCGAGTGCAATGATAAAGTTCCCCCACTTGCATCAAAATAGTCTATATCTACGAACGAGCTATGCGAGCCGCTGGTTTTTCAACCGTCCATCGTTTTGTTTTTCTCAGAAACTTCAATTTCAAATTAGAATTTCACACGGCGTGTGATATAATCGTACGCTGCTTTGACGAGCACAAAGGTAGCACCTACTTTATGAAATAAAAGGAATGGCTACTTTGAAAATTAAAAATAAAAGGTTAAGAACCTCAACGATGGTGACAGCTGGCGACAGACGTTTTATTTTTAAATACAGGGTTCTGTCAACAGCCAGTAATTTTACCGCGCCCATTCTTATTAAATACTCTTTTAAATTAGTATAATTGAACTGAGTATATTACTTTACTTTTTCATAGTCGATGGCACAATAATAAAACAATAAATACTTTGTTGACAGGTATAGTCAATTCATAAGCCTCTGTTGCTGATAGAATGTGATTTTAATCTTACAAAAATACCTCTAATAAAAACATTTCGACAATATTTTGACATTAATTGTCGTTGAGATTCAACTTGAATAAGGATGATTCCTGAGTAAAAAAATTTGATTAGAATCTATTAAGTCCGTCAGTTAGATTATCGAAAATATTGGATACCTATTTTTTGTTTTATCAAATCAATAAAAAATTACGAAGATAAAACGCATCAAAGATCAGGAGTGGGGGCTTGTGACGTCACTTTCCGGTAAAAAGTGTACTGAAATGTGACGTCACACGAGTTTTCAACGAACTGTATCGTGATCGTGATCGAAAGACGTGTCGAATATTTTTTGTAAATCTATCTGACGGACTAATTAGATTTTTTTAGTCACCTAACCTCCCTATTTGAACGTTTTTGAATTGGTGAATTGCAAAGCTCTATAAAACATTCCACTATTTTCCATTTTATGATACTCTAACCATTAAATTGGATATAAAATTCAAATAAGTTTGTTACGGATATTACCTTTTAAAACCTCCACTAAACGGCCATTCTTTTATTAGCTTACATTGGTTCAAGTTAAATTGGATTACTCACCAAGAACCACGTCCTGTTATTTTTAAATTACGTTGAAGAGAAGTGACCTCCAATATTGCATACTGTAAAAACACGGAAATATCGTGGATGTTAGCATGAAAATTTTCCTTACCCACCTACCTTGGGAACCTCATGGTTTATTTTACTCTAATTTATCTTCCAGTAATCTTACAAGATGTAACAGATTAAACGCAATACCTGAATGGTAGTCGATTCGCTATTCTTTTTTTAAGATTTTTTCCACAAATGAATCGCGAAAAAACATCAGCGTTCATCGAATCGATGTAAATCATTTTTTACACCCGTTATGCCTAGTTTTATCCACAGCCTCAGTGGCACAACTGACTAGCGCGCTCAGCTGATAACCGAAAGGTTAGTGGTTCGAGCCCACTCGGGGGCGAAGATTATTTGCACGTTTCTTTGCTCAAAGAAGTCAAATAACAAATTAAGTTGAGCTACGCGATAACTGACAAATGCTTGCTCTGTTTAGAAAGTTTCACCCAATTCTGTTTGGTTATTTTCTCAAAAGACCACCTCTGAATAACCTACATGGTTCTCATATGATTTGAACAATGTTTACAAGTTTGTAATTTTGTCATGTCTAAGTTTGTTTCGGTGTTTTTTCCCAGGGTTTGAGCTAGGAAACACCGGCCTCATATATTTTAACTCAACGAAAAAGTGTAAAAGTGGTATTTATAATCAATTTAGAGAAAACAAATACAATTATATGATGTTTTGTGAGTACCTATGAAGGCCTTTATGACATAACATAATTTTGTTTTTTTTTATCAAAAAAGGAGAAGTCATATAGCCTTAGTTTCAAAGAAATAAGTAACAACCTTGTTACAACGTTTGTTGCTGAGATAACGGCTGGCACCGACCTCATAGAAATAGTTGCCATATTTCCTAAAGATTTTTTTTAACAAAATATTTACATCTCCCTTTTTATTTAGTAATTAAATAAATTACAGTTTTTAAGCCGGTTTAATTATTTTAAATTACTATTTATTGCTCCTGAAGTCCTCACTGACGATTGCCTAAAAATCAAGGAAATCGTTTTACACATTAATTATATCAAATGTTTCACATTATAATATAGTCCCTAATATTATAGCTAAGTAGTGCCTAGCACAAACACTAGGTCTGCCCTGCTTGGGCGGAGCACCGCCGTGTCCTCGTCGAGGCGATCGGCGGCGGCGACCTCTCGCGTCCGGCCCTGGTTCAATCCATGGTCCGGAGCAAGGAGGCATGGAAAGCCGTCACATCCTTCTGCGAAGCAGTAATGCTAGTGAAGGAGGAGGCGGACCGCGTGAGGGAGAGACAACCTTCACGCCCCAGCCGCCGCAACATAGAGAGACGCCCCGGGCGTCGGGAGTCGCAGGGCGATTCCTGGCCACCGTAGGCGCGGGTCTGCGAACGGCCAGCGTTGGGTGGCTCGCCGTCCGATCAAAGCGAGGCCTGGGTCGACTGCGCGTTGTGTTCCACGCGCGCCTCAGAGATGTCAGCATTGGAGAAGGAGCCCGTTAGGGCCAGAGCCTGCCAGGGTTGCGGAATTTGTTCGAAAGAGTTACCACGGCCCTGGAAAGCAAAGGTCACTACGAGGAGCACGGATGGGTTGTAGTCAGTAAGAGTCTGACACTCCCTCCCGCTTCACCCAGAGCGGCAGGAGTCATTTGATGATTTCCATAAAAAAAGAAATCACAAACACTTAACTATTATAATATCTTAAGCAAAGCTCAGCACAAGCAACTAATGTTTCTACCCACAGTAGAGTAAAATAAATCATACAAACACGTTATGGTGTAAGAAGGCTTAACCATGAAATCCCGTTGAATCTTATAAAACATCCATTCTGCTTGCAAATGGACGGAAAACTCCGTCAAAATGTCGTGGCAAAATGTTGGAGTAACATAAATTTTATTAAGTTAATCTCTATGCCAATTTGTATGGCAAAATAAAACCATTTGATGAGTATATTTTTCATGGTTATAGAGGCATATTATAAGGGTGTATTTGTGACACATTATTACTTTCATAAAGTTTTTAAAAAAATAATAAACTTTGAAACCAAAGGGTTTTCACGTTAAGCGATAATTATAGTCTAGTGATAGTAAGTGTAGTGTAATTGAAAAAGCTATAGGTGTTGGTTAACCTGATTTAAAATAGGTACTAATCTATGAAAGAAGTATTTTTGAAATGGTGACAGGGAGGAACTTTTTAAACCCTACTTTATCGGCAATTATTATCAGGTTTTCAAACTAATTTTAATTAGAGTTAAAAAAAATACTCAACTCCAATGCTTTATTCAGAAATCAGGGATGAGTCTATTTTCTTTATTTAATTGGTTGATTATTTTATTGGTTAATTGGCAGTGCAGTGGCATTGGTTGCCCAATAAAAGTAACCTTACAGCATGCAGGCAGAATAATAGTTCTGGCTGGGTTAGTACACTCATTCGAATTCACAAGAGGAAATTATACAATATTTTTAGGGTACAATACACGTACAGTGGCCATGATGATTTTTTTTTCGCCTATCCCACGGTGTGGGGTGTCGTTGGATAGGTCGCTTAAAAATATTGTGGATGTGCGAAAACCATTTTTTCATCCCAGGATCCATCATCATCATCATCATCATATCAGCCGAAAGACGTCCACTCCTGGACATGGGCCTCCCCCAAGTGTCGCCACAGCCACCGGTCCAAGGATCCGTTTAAGAAATATTAAGCTAAGTGCTCATTTTTGATAGAGTTAAGACAAGTCGTCAGCTTAATTCGTTAACCAGCTAAGTCCATTTTTGTGCAAATTTTACAGGAAGAAAAAACGAAGTTATATGACTTCATTTTAGCAATCATAATTCTGAAAACCCCGTTAGTTCCTATAGGATTTAGCAGTATTTTTTTGTGAAGATTCAGGAAGCAGGTTTTCGAGCATGGCATTTCTAACGTTTAATGGCATAGTCGTTATTTGATCACAAGGTAGGTAATCGTCTGAACTTTTTGGCATACTTAAAAATTTAAATAGCCCAAAAAAAGGACTTAGCTGGTAAACAAATTAGGCCGACAAAGTGTCCTACCCTTCTTGGTCTGCCAAGAGGGGGAGGCAAACAACTGTTTAGCTGGCGCTAAACGGTTGATTTGAAGACGTGAAAAAAATCATGGTAGGTAGTAGCATACATAACGAATTTCAAAGGAAAACTAATACAGATTAGTAGACTTTACAATTTAAATTAACGATTAATAGTTGCAACTACGGAACGCTACATTGCGTGCGACCCGACACGCACTTGGCCAGTTTTATTTACTTAGTTCAATCCCAGACAGCCACATCTTCCTCACAATCAACAGCTAAGATATTTTTAACATGAATAAAAACAATAAATACAGTCCAATCACGTACGAAAAGAATTCGTAACACTATTACGTTGATAACTGTCCCAATAACCACAACATTTACTTTTTGACACTTTTCGAGTGATTCGATTTCGTGTGATTTGATAAAAATATTTTCTATTGTATTATTTTCGAGGAACTTTTTTTGTTCTTAAATATTACTAACAAAGTTTTCTTGCAACTATTGGGTTCTCTTCTCGTAGTAACTATTTTCATATTATAAAACCATTATTAGATTAACGGAAGGTTTTTATCTAGTCAAGTATTTTTTTAGGTTTTCTTCTCTCATCTGCGATCACATACAAAAATATTTTTCAGTAGAGATCGAAGGTTGTATTTTATTAATAAAATTATTGTCTTTTTATGATATCAAGTTGCCTAGTCAGTGCTTAGTTTTTGCTGTTAAAGATTTCTACAGTACAGTCGACCGCAAGTCCGTGATAACACATAGAACTTACGCTGACGTAGTGGAGTGTAGATTTTCAGTCAAACACGAGGCCAACTCACATTGGTCACTCACATAGTTTTTGACTTAAGTACAGTAGACTGTACTTAAGTCAAAAACTGTACTATTGACTCTAGTGGGAATATTATGTTAACCTACTCAATTTAACATGCACCAAAAACACGGGCCTAAAACCTATTTGGTTAAATAATGATGTTTTAAATTCTACCAAGAACGAGAAATATAATTGAAGCCAATTAATTCTCTGAATAAAACAATAGACACTTAAAATAACCTCAATATCTAAACAAATAAACATCTTCAAATAACTTATCATTGTATTCGTACAATAATAAATAATTTTAATTATTCAAAATAACATAATATTATTCAGAGATTGGAATGGAAGCAGTATCAAAATAATTATTTAGAAAGTGAGTAGAATTCTTGTGAAAAATATTCCTGAATTTATCAGACTTATGGTGATGCTTCGGACAGATGTGTTGCTGGGGAGTTTGTTGCGCCACTACTTCTTCCCAGCTAAAACACTAATCTGATACCTTTAAACGAGCAATTCTTGTGTATATAATCTGAATCTCGGAAACGGCTCCAACGATTTTCATGAAATTTTATATACAGGGGGTTTCGGGGGCGATAAATCGATCTAGCTAGGTTTCAATTTTAGAAAACGTCGTTTTATCCGTGTTTCCAAAAAAAAAATCGAGCAAAGCTCGGTCATCCAGATGCTTCGGACAGATGTGTTGCTGGGGAGTTTGTTGCACCACTTCTTCTTCCCAGCTAAACACCCACGCCACGTTTTCTGATAAGTATTTAGACCTGGATATCTAGCGTATGCATACCAAGTTTCGTTAAAATCGGTTCATTCATTTTGAAGAATAAGGACTTTAAAGTTTGTATGAAATGACATACGGCGTACACGCTCTTAAGTACAATGTTGATGTATAAACCTGATGCGCCAAGGCTGTGTCATGCTATAAGCGTACTTGTTAGGGCACGATAATTTAGTTAGGTCATTTTTATTGTATTTTTTTATTTAGTGTAGTTGTGTTTTCTAACATTAAATTAAGCAAAAATTGTTACAACAACTTTTGGGCCTGATTTGCCACGAATAAAAAAAGAAAATTATTATTACTAACTCTAAGAAGTGGTGACGGGCGGTCGTTTTGCGGGACTGTCTGCATGTTAAACAGTGAGGTTTAAAAAGTACGGGCTCTCAGAGACCTATGTCCAGGGAAAATGTAGGCAGATTGATTTGTCTCTGAAATTTACAACGTTTCGGAAAACCCCTTTTTTTGGAAATCATCAAATCGACTGCTGCCGCTCTGGATGGAGCGAGAGGGAGTGTCAGACTTTTATTGACTAAAATCCATCCATGCTTCTCGTAGTGCCCTTTACTTTACAGAGCCACGGTAACTTTATCGAACAAAAGCCGCAATCGTCGCAGGCTCTGGCCCTAACGGGCCCCTTCTCCTATGCTGGCATCTCTTTGAGGCGCGCGTGGAACACAACGCGCCATGACCAGCACTAAACAAATTAGGGCGTCGACCAGCGCCTTAATTTAATTGGGTAACTCACTCACAGTCCCCTTTATTTTGACGGGGTATAGTAAGACATTGCTATTTTGCTTTCTAGAATTTGTGTCCTATGTATAGCACTTTCTGGATATGTCCTCTAAAATCTGTGTAGAGTTTTCTCCAAAAGATCACTTCAGATTAGCCTAAATGGTTCTCGTATGATTTCACCAGCATGGGTATTGACAAGGTATTGCTTTGAAAGAGACTTTGAACTCTCAGTTTGCTTCGGTGCTGTGTTGTAAGTGTGTTTGTTGCGTTTTAAGGCTGGGTAGGGCAGTTGAATCGTTTTTCTGGAACTCGTCGACATTAATTGACTGTGTGTTTTTCTGGTAGTCGCCACTTTTGATACTGGCTCTCAGAAGTTGCAGGAAGTATTGTCCCAAAAAATAATACAGAGCGGTATGTACACTAAGAAAAGTTACCTCAGCTATGTGAGCTAAATAAACTAACTTAGTTGATGGTATTCGACTGGATTAAGGCTTCTGATGACAAACATTATAACAATATTAGTCAATTTATGGAGAGTTAATTACATTTTGGCGTTCTAAAACCTTGCCGTGTTGTGTTTCTAGTTTAATAGAAATTGGTAGCTATCTGAACTAAGTATATTAATTCCCTTTTGTATACTTAAATGACCATTAGGGGACTTTTCTAGTACCTAACAGTCCTTTGGGAATATATCTAATTGTACTAGATAAGGTTTTTTTCAAGGTTTCGAGACTAGACTGACAAAATGGTGAATGAATACGAGTACTTAATAATTTAGTATTTCGTATAGATATGCTGGGACTTCAAAAATAATTGTAAGAAATAATTCGATATTATCGCTATTTTGTTTCAGAGTAGGTCTTAGTAAAAGTAAAAAAAAATATACATGCTGTCGAACTTATGACCTCCTTATTTTTGAAATCGGTTAAAAATACAAAATTACCTCTTTTCAAGTTTTCAATCCTATTTTTGGGCCTCTACCAAACAGCCGAACATTTCCGTGACTTTTACATGAATGATATGGATTTACCATCCCATATTAAATTGGCTAGTATAGCGCACAACGTATGGTCAATCATAATCAGGAGAATGTTTGTCAAAGATATTAAATGTCTCCATTAATGATGTCATAAATATGGGAAATATTATTAATGGTTGGGGCAATCATTTAGTATTTATAGCACAGTACCTAGAGACTTAGATTATATTCAACAGAACTAGAAGTTTGTACATAGCTGCGTATAATTTATCTGTAGATAAATTATTATCATTTCTGGGTATCCCTTTTGTCTTGGGGGATCTCATCAAAAGGCACCCAAACTTTTGGTACAAGTCCTGGGAGTGTGAGATTCTTACCTCACTCAAACCTTCTTCCCTGGAATTCTGGGTATCCCAATAGCATATTTGCGAGTAGTAATAATAAACGGCTTTTCTCTTCTTTTTCGTATCGATGATACAGCTTCTTTTTCTTACGGAGTCGAAGGTGACCCAGAAACAAGTATGATGTGTACAATGTACTCGTAGTTCCCGTGATGAATTAATAAACTGCTTATATCCATTACATTCTTTTTATTCTGCCGTTAGAATAAAAGGCAGCTCGTGGCTAAATTATAACAGCCGCACGGACCAATCTTTAAGGTTAAGCAACGCTTGCCGAGGTTGGTCTGTGGATTGGTGACCATATTAACGTATCGAGACTCCTCCGTGCCTCGGAAAGCACGTTAAGCCGTTGGTCCCGGCTGTCATTTGTAGATTTTTGGCAGTAGTTACAGATTGTCAGAAGCCAGAAACTCTGACATCAGTCTTGCCAAGAAGTACCGTGTTACCCAGTTAATGGATTGTGGAGGTCTGGTAGGCAGCCGCTCCACGTAAAATACTGGTATTCAGCTGAATCCGGTTTGACTGGGAGCCGACCCCAATATAGTTGGAAAAAGGCTAGGCAGATATTGATGAGAATGAAAGGGGGAAATAACAGTTTGATTATAATGATGATATTTCTTCATTACTATGGAGTAATCCAAAGGATTATAACCCGTAAACCGGTCATATTCATGCACGCATAGGTCTTCCAGAGTTATGTGACACTCGCTTAATAAACACTTTACCTCTTGCTATCATAATTTGGGAGTGCCAGAGTTTATTTTACAAGCCCGTGACAGGAACCGAATCAAATACTTATTTCATTAGCATTTTTATACAGACCCATCTGTTATAAAATACACTGTTGTGTTTTTAGGGTTCCATACCCAAAGGGTAAAAATGTCTGTCCTGTCCGTCTGTCTGTGTGTCACCAGGCTGTATGTCATGAACCGTGATAGCTAGACAGTTAAAAATTTCACAGATGATGTATTTCTGTTGCCGTTATAAGAACAAATACCAAAAACAGTATAAAATAAATATTTAAGTGGGGCTAATACACAATAAATGTGATTTTTTTGTCGTTTTTTATAGATAATGGTACGAAACCCTTCATGCGCGAGTCCAACTCGCACTTGGCCGGTTTTATCATAAAATTTGGTTCCGTACTCTCGATCTATGAGACCGTGCGTAGTTATAACTCACATTTGGAGTTATAACTAGGCACGGTTGGAGCGGGTACAAAAATGTTATTTCAAAAACAACCTTTGAAACAAATTACTAGTACTCCTGATGACACATAGGTAGTTAACTAAAGGAATTACAGGTAATAGGTGACAAAGGTCGTGAACTTCCGTGTAATAACATTTATTTTTCATTAATTAGTCGTATAACTTTGTATGACGTGCGCTTTGTGCATTGAGGTAGGTCTGCACGATATTGCACAGAGTAATTAAACTTGTCAGACGTTTTTTTTGTAAAACAAATTCTTATGGGTATTTTTTCGTAAAATATTCTGTATGATAAATTTCTGTCAGTATGTGCCGATTGGCTTTTTTGGGCTTAGTTATTTAAAGCTATGAAAATATACTTACGTCATGTATGTATTATGAATAATTGGTTGCTTAAATACTCTTTCACCTTTTCAAAACGCGAGTTCAACGGCGGCGGTATGACATAAATGTTTATGTAGGTTTTTTAATCGAGTCTGAGCACTTTATGTCTTATTATTTCCAGTGTATTATCACTAAAAAAAAAAACACCAAATTTTATTTCAGTGATATCCAAAAACCACTAAAAACAAAAACGTCTTTCTTCAAAACAGAATCCAAATAACACCCAACCCTTTAATAAGCCGGTCCTTTCGACCATAAACAATAAAATTCCAATAGACATATAGACACCATTTTTAATCTGTCAATGGCGCGAAACGTTTTAAAGGCAATATAGCCGCATGAAAGCGCGTCTCTCCGTCTGACGCGACGGGGACTGCCCATTTCCGATCGCAACGACCAACAATACGCGCATAAATGTCACTTTTCATCTTATACGCTATTTAGCTGTTGATTAAAAATTGTTTAGAAGTTGACTGGCTGTGAGCTTGTAATGCGGCGTTTTTATGTCAAAGTGGGGTGTTGTGTTCAATTTTGGATAGGATTGCAATTTGGATCTGTTTTGTGTGTGAAAATGTGGAACAAGTTGGACAAAAGCTAAGCATCTAGGTAATGTAGTAAAAATATGAAGTTCATTTTGAGTGTACATATATTTATGCGAGCTCGTCTACTACTGGCCAGTCTTTTATTGGCTAGAAATAGCAAAAAAAGTGTCCAATATTTTATTAAAAAAATAACGGACATACTAAATAGAATTATAATTTCTCTGTCTAGTAATACACTCTTTCGTTTTATAGAAGAAGCGAATTCATTAAAAGAAATATTATTATAGCATCGACATAAGAAATTATTTAGCCAACTCATTTGATTTGGCATTGTTGTAAAAATAAAACTTAATTGACCAGACTAATTAGTCTGGTCAATTAGGTTTTATTTTCAATTGAAGTAATAAACGCACAAAATTCAATAAAATAACTGTCACACAAAGTTACAAAATTACTTAGCACAATAAATTAGCTATTGAAGGCGTGTTCTTATTGTACTATTTGCAAAGAAACACTATAAAGAAAGAAGAGATATAAATTGACAATGAAATGAAATTCAAAACACACAAATTCAAATCAAACATATATTGGATCAAAGGCTGCATGAAAGAGGAAACTTTGGCTCTTCAGTGAAAGAAATTAAAGCGGATTACCATACACTCTTATTGCAAGCCAAAAGGAGACAAAAGTTTAAAAAAAAATGTGTGCACCAACGGCTGACGTTTTGGTTAGCTTGCCTTGCCCTGTAAATGACAATGATACGGGCCCTGGTGTTATTATTAGTTAATAACTTCATTATTAGCCTAACTAATGTCATCTATTTCATCCACAGAGCAGAGAATTAACAGTAGAGGTAGCAAAGCGTCGACCCTTTTAGAGAAAGTCGGCGGTTGGCGCAGTCAACGTGGAGGTATGTGAGGAATGAACGAAATGAATGAGACGTGAACGAAACGCATGCGCTTTCGCTGTACATATTATGCATCAATCGTAGAACAGGCTGATGTTATGAATGGAATCGTTCATCGCACGAACTGTTTTTTGTTGTGTACATTTAATTGTTTCATGTCCTTATTTAAAGGGATTTGAAGCGTTAGTCAGCAGGAAAATGTAGGTGGTATTTTGTATCTCGAATAGAATACAAATAATTGAGTAATTAGTTCAAAATAAACGCTTTGTTAAAATTGAAGTGGAGCACCGATCGTCCTTTCTTCGAAATTAATCACACCTTTGTTCCTATTATAACAAAACTTTGATAATAGACTTTAAGTGGGGCTCAGTAATAAAAGGTAACATTGTGATAGCGTCATAAGATTTCGGCCCTTGTCTTTATTTAATTTCGTGAAACCATGAATTTTAAAAAGGGTTTTAATTGAGTCTTGACTAGCCTTTAGTGGTAGAAAAATTAAAATGAGTGATATTGAAGTATAATTTTTTTACGCTTTTTTTAAACAAAGAAAATACATTTACTTATCATAAACTTAAAGGTACACAACGTGTTTATAGGATAAACTAAACAAAATGGCAAAAAACATAAAATAATTTTGTGCAGCCGCCTAATAGATCTAGCTCAGCATATTTGTCAGACTACTAGTACCTGCACTATGGTAGGCGCCAGATAAACTTGCATTAGATAATACTTTAACCTTTCACTAATATGCCTTCGTATATACACGAACAATAAATTATGAACCGTTTTTCATTACAAGAGAACGTAAAGGATCACGATAGAAGTCGATTCAGGACGACTTTATGTCTTAATTTCTCTTTTTGATATTCAGGAAGTCAGTAAATATTATGAGGGTCAATTACCGTTATTGCACATTTATCTGGTGTCTTCCATAGTGTATTTTTGACTACAATATAATTTAGACACAAAGGACAAGGCACAAAATTAACCCTGCTCTGGCGCTAATGATTTTTATCAATGTCAAACACAATTCAAAGTTATATTACAATTAGATAAAAAATAAATTCACAAACATTTTGAATAAGAACTAAGATCACTTTTTGAAACTTTTTTTTTAAATTACTTTTGAAAATCATCTCATCGAGCCTTTTATTTTGATACCTCATAAAACCAAGTCACTTTTTCAAAATCCTTAAAAAGCCTCACTCAGAGTGTCATGGTGAATCAAATGATTCCTCATTTGTTAAAATCCATCGAATCGTTTAAGCTGCAGGGCTTGGCAAAGAAAGCTTAACTACAAACTTTCATTAGCATAAAAATGTCTTAGCCACCATATAGAGTAATGGCGATGATATATTATTTTACTACTATTTTTACTCTACAAAATGAGATAGCTATAAAACGTTTGCACCAAGGCTGGGTTAAATTTCTAGGGACCATGAATCGTCCCCTTAACGAAAAAAATGAAAAAAAAAATCTGCTGCTTCTGTGTTCATTCTCTACTCTGTACGTACAACATTATTCTAGGAGCTAGTTATAAGTCACGTGTAAATTGTCAGTTTTACAGTTTTATTATAAACACGCCACTGTTCGTTGTTACCATGTTAGGTACCGTGCGTTTGCATACTGATTCCTTCATTATTTTCCATTACGCTTTCCATGAAATCGAGTTTTTTTTTCTTAGAACATTATTGTACCTATTTAACGTTTGCCCGGTTAATAATAATTAGTTTTCCGAAATGCGTCAAGGTTTATTTTATGGTATGTTTATTGTAAAATTATGATTGTAAAGTTACATGAGAAAATAATATTTTAAATTGGAATTAAAATGGTTTATCAAACTTCAACACAGTGGCCTTAGTGCGAGTTTTATTAACGTTCTCGATGGCGTTAGCGTTAACGTCAATTTGTATTGAAACTGAATAAGCGCCGTCTGGTGACACTCACGGACAACCTGTTTTTTTTCTATACAATTTGACATAAGCGAACGTTTACGTTAACGCGATCGAGTACGTTAAAAAAACTCATACTAAGCCCTTTGGTACTTATCTAAAGTTTTACACGTTTTGGTCCACACTCGAACGTAAAAATACCTACAGTTGGTAAAATTATCAGATTTTACTTCTATATTCATTGTACCGTGTTACCCAGTTAATGGGTTGTGGAGGTCTGGTAGGCAGCCGCTCCACGTAAAATACTGGTATTCAGCTGAATCCGGTTTAACTGGGAGCCGACCCCAATATAGTTGGGAAAAGACTAGGCAGATGATGACTTCTATATTCCTTGTAACAAAATTTTAACTCAACACTCATCTACGTACGTCTTAATAAAATAAATGAGTATTAAACCAAGCAACATTCCCCACTTTAATCATACCGAAAAGCGAAATGCTCCCATTCTCACCAACACTAGGCAGCAGTCGACACTTCAAAGAATTTCCAAAAAAAAGATCGGCTAGTGTTAGGTTTTCAACGCTCAGTTTAGCGCCAAAAGTAGGTATACCAACAGTAAGCTTTCATTTTAGAGGGAAAGAGCGTACGTATGGGTTCCGTTTCAGCGTCTTAAATACGGAAGCAGAACATAACTGTGCTGATAGATTATCAAAAACAAAGAATTAAGTTTTAACTGTTTACAATACAACGTGTAACAATAAACGCAATACCTCTTTAGTACTCATCATTATGACCAACTGTTACTACCTATGGGTCCAAAAAAAAATTGCTGTTCAGTACATTTTGTCGAGTTATGCGCATATAAATTGTAAGAGGCAGTCGATTTTATTTTTCGATTCAGTGTTGGTCCCATAGTAAAAGTCGTTCATAATGATGAGTACAATGACCCCTTAAGAGGTATTGCGTTTATTCTGTTACACGTTGTATAATGTATACAGTACAATCAATGGTCTTATGAGCCTCAAATGTCTTTGAAGAGAATAGTAAATGTTCAATGACTAGTTTAATCTACACTTTAGATTCCATCCTTTAAAATAAATCAGTTGTGGATGATTGAACTTCGTGGAAATTTTAGGCACGCTGGATGATTGGGACCACACTTTTGTCCCTTGACTGTCATCATCGGCTCATCTTCCTATCATTATCCCATGTTAATTGGGGTCGGCGCAACACGTTTTCTTCTCTCACTCTATCCTATCACCCATCACACTATCACTAACTCCATCCTCACACAATCCATCCATCTTTTCTTTGGCCTCCCTCTCCCTCTCTATCCATCAACATTTATATTCATAACCATTTTAGTTACATGCGTTTCATCCCTCTTCTTCACATGATCATATCAAGACAAGCGTTTCCCTTTCAACTTACACACACAGTAAATAAGTACTAAAAAATTCAGCTAAAAGTATTTATTTTACTTACTTATGATTGAAAGTGAAGTGTTGGCCCCACGTCGGCCCCACACACAAATATTGATCACTTTTAATTATACAAAGCACATGCAATTCAAACATTAGTTCTCTGAAGCATACCTGTGGAAATATTGTCTAATTCATTGCGCTTTGAAAATTGTTGTTATTCAAATGTTATGCTTAACTGACCATAATTATACTTAATTATGTAAGAAAAATGACGATAAGATCTCGGGCATTACCATAGACTAAATATACAGGGTTACTACCAGTGCACATTTTTATTTTTATTTATTTATTTTTATTTATTTATTAGGTTGGCCAACAATTGTTTACACATAAAAGAATACATTACAATTAGCAGAAATACATTTACAAGTGTAACAATCACTTAAAGGCCAACACCGCATGTACAGTCAACGGCTTAAATTACAAAAATAATTATTTCAATTACGTATGTTAACAAAGATTTATGTTAGTTTGATCTTAACATAAGAGGCCCTAGACAATATGCCATTCAATTAGCGAATGCGACTGTCGAAATGCCAAAATGTAGGATTTCATGCAATTAGTATCGATAAATTGAACGTTTTCCACGAAAAAAAATGTGGGTATTAATGTTCATTTTTTAAAAATAGGCATCTTTTATTTATTTTATTGTTAATACTTAACAATAAAATAAATAAAAGATGCCTATTTTTTATACAAAGAGTGACCATGATTCCTTGACTTTTGTTTTTTTTTTTGTATTCAAAACGTGGTAAAAAAATACGTGTCTATTATTTTTTTTAAGATTTTGCTACACGCAGCGCACTGTCTCCGAAATAACTTGATGTAAATACTACAAAAAAATTGGTTACCTACTTAATTTGCAAAATACAAACTACTTAAATAAAAAGAAATATTATTCTTATTTACTTAAGACGTTGAATACGCGTTTTAAATGAAAATAAGTTGTCGCACCATTCTCGCATTTTCACACTGCACCTGTCTGCGGCACCCTTTACGCTAATTTAACCCACGCTAACAGCAAAAAAAAACAATAAAAATATATCAAAATGTCTTTATAAAATCCAATGAACAAATTGTTTCCACTGAAGAGAGGCGTTCGCATTCAAAGGGAACTCATATTATAGGGCCAGAGGGAAATCTCGTGCATTTGCAGATTTATCTGTGTACGTTCAAAACCAATTGAATTGGACCAGTGATTGTGCCTTTCAATTATATGTATTAGGCACAGTCTGCTGTGTCAAATATTATAATCCCTACTAATACTATAAATGCGAAAGTAACACTGTCTCTCAGTCTGTCGGTTACGCTTTCACGCTATTCCTGCTGAACGGATCGTCATGAAATTTGGTAGATATATAGTCTGGGATCTGGAGAAGGACATAGGTTCCTTTTTTACAAGATAACTGACATCCACTTGGGCGGAGCTGCGGGCAAAAGCTAGTTACTTATAATTTGGATGTCCTTTTGTCGTATCTGGGCATCATAGTTTATTTGAAAATCAAATTTAAAACTTTTGACATAGGTTATTAGGACAACGAATGACATATAATAAAATTATAGAATAGTAATTAAGATAATATATAATATGTGAACATCACACAGGCAGAGACAATAATGTGTAGCCTGAAAAACACTAAACAACACCAAAAATATTCTAGTTAATAACAAAATATACAATCAAAAAGAAAAACTTGCACAATTAAAATTAAATTCATACAAAAAAAACGACTGCAAATGCAGTCATAAAATACAAAAACAAATCAAATTGAGTAGACAAAAATTGTCGTTCTATCGAATACGAAATAGCTTTAACACGATGTTTCATACTGTTAAGTTGGTTATAATAATTTGAACCGTTATGAACTTATGACCGAATTATCGTAAGCGACATTTAGTCGAAAATGCGTTTGAATATTTTAAATAAAAAAACTCTTTTTCTTTATTTTTTTCATTCTAAATGATATAAGTTTATGGTACAAAACGAGTAGTTAAAAAACATGTCGCTTACGATAAGTTGGCGGTAAGGGCTCGAATTGCCCTTATGCACATAGACAACTCATTACATCATACTGTTAGTACCCACAGCAGATTTCGAAAAATATGTCAAGGTATATTTTTAATACTTTGTATACTGGCTGTTTACCGACTATTTTTAATCTTCATGTTTCTCTATTGTAATTTAATCTTATTTCTTGTAGTTAGTTATTATTCCTACGTCGTAGTTAGTATTCGCATGTCGTTAGTAATGGCTGTTTCTCGTTTTTGCACCACATATTTTAAAAAACTTTCTAGCACCGAAATCTAACAGCCGAAGAATAAATGTAAAAAGCACATAGGCGCTTAACCTGTTTATTCCTCAACTGTAAATAAATGCACTACTTCTTCTAATTCTCCAGTCTTGTTCATGAACGTTAAACTATTAAACACCTGATATGCAACTGATAACTAAATTTTGCTATGCAGATATATATACGGCTAAAAGTACGGGAATTATCCTAAATAATATCTATGATTCCCGTACTTTTAAGGAACTCCCAAAAATAAAAATAAACCATCGAAGTCGCACACTGTCAAAAACACCTCTAATTTCCTAATAAACATCATCCACTATGAACTATGACCTAAAACCGGTTTGAGGTCAGGTATTCACTTATAGGACAACTCGATACTATGATTGTATTAGCGGGACACTCAGTGCTAATGCACCTCTAGTTTGTAAAGACAGAGCATAGAGCATCAAAGTGCCGTTAGGGGTGAGACAATGTGAGTATCGATAATTTTGCATTGTTCATGTTACGGGGTTATGATCTGCCGGTCGATTCTGTCGACATCTCACGGTGTTCACCTTGGCGGAGTGAACGACAATAGAGCTGTCATTCCATCTTATTTGTATGGTTTGACAACTCACCTGTCGTGCGCCCTGCCCAAGTGTTCACTTCGACATGTTTATAGAATCGCACTGCTGATCTTGTGATATTATCTTTTTGACTTTGACCCGAGACTTTTTGAAAGGAGAAAAACCTACTTTTATCATATTTTTATTCATGGCAATGGTGGCAGCATTACCATTATACAGTAAAGAAACAAAATCAAAATTAAAAAATGTGTCTTTAAAAAATCCCGACAGCGAAAAACGACTTTTTAAAGAGACTGATGCAGTTGGGGCGTTTATTTTAGTTCAATCACATAATAATTATTCGACATAACACCAACTTACTGTACTTGACTGTACTGTACAACAGCAATGCGATTCTGCAGTCGATTCTGTAAACATGTCGAAGTGAACACCCGGGCGGGGCGCACGACGGGTGAGTTGTCAAACCATACAAATAAGATGGAATGACAGCTCTATTGTCGTTCACTCCGCCTAGGTGAACACCGTGAGATGTCGACAGAATCGACCGGCTGGAAACATGTCGAAGTGAAAACTTGGGCGAGGTGCATGACGGGTGAGTTGTCAAACCATACAAATAAGATAGAATGACAGCTCTATTGTCGTTCACTACGCCTAGGTGAACACCGTGACATGTCGACAGAATCGACCGGCAGACTACTTGAATAGTATTTTTTTTTATTCTAGTCGTTTTTCGAGGTCGAGAAACGACGACGAAAAAAAAATGTCAATATTTTTTTTTTATTCTGATATTGTTTCTTTACTCTATAGCAGCTACAGAACACCACCCATAAATATGATCACACACTTCTGGAACAGCCTGTATACATAGGAAGCTAGTATGTTCATTGTTCATATAAAAAATCACGGGATCAAAAGTGCATCCCAAGTATTAAAATAAAACTCTTCGGGATTTATTTAACGAACCTACCGCTCATGCAAAAGAAACGAATCAATTTATCAACTGAAACAATTTTAAGCCGCATTCAAAATCGACGAACAACGGTAGGTAGGTAGGTACCCTATTTGATAATTTGATAGCAATTCTTGACATTTATATTTTCTATTATAATTCTTTTGCCGTTTGGTTTTTTTTTAACAGCAATGGTGGTTTAGTGGTAGAGGAGGTTAAGCAACGCTTGCTTCACTCGACTGCTGTCAAAACGGTGAAGGAAAACATCGTGAGAAAACCGCGGGATGTCCTAGAACAAAAAATAAAAATCTGGACCACGTGACCCACGCTGGGTTCGCGTACCCCTCCGTCAGAAAGGAGGCCTGTGTCCGTGAAAACATTTCTATGGGCTGATTATCATGCTAGTTTTATTCTAGATTCAGTGGTTTCAAAAGAAAGTATTGGCAATTGGTGGTAATTACCAGATGGTAAAGGCTCCAAATCATCACATTTGAAGGAACGCACTCAATACACAGACACTCTGTATTATTTCTTGACGTGTAAGATTGCAGGTCCAAGTTCATATAATCCAATTTCACCTTTCAGAATACAACACGTACCTAAATATTAATAGTAGGTACCTACGAACTTATTTATATTATTAGATTAATAATAATTACGTTTTAACATTTCAGGTTCGTGCCTAAGCTACGGACATTCATGCTGGGGAGGTGAGTTCAATGACCTTTTGTGTTTTCTATGTATAAAGGTGCATATAGGTACACGCGAAGTATCAAGTAGCGCAATGTGTACAGCCAGTCTATTCTGTCGACATCTCACCGTGTACACTTAGGCGGAGTGAACGACAAGTGAGCTGTCATTCCATCTTGTTTGTATGGTTTGACAGCTCACTTATCGTTCACTTCGCCTAAGTTTTCACTTCGACATGTTTACAGAATCGCACTGCAGGGCTATTCATTCTGCCAGGGTTGTGGGTTTCGTTCGAAAGAGTCACCGTGGCCCTGGAAAGCAAATGGCACTAGGAGGAGCACGGATGGGTTTTGGTCAGTAAGAGTCTGACACTCCCTCCCGCTCTACCCAGAGCGGCAGGAGTCATTTGATGATTTCCCATCCATAAAAAAGGGCTATTCATACAGATTGATAAATGTGAAAAAACCTAGGGGGTGGTTTCTGAATGGAGTTCTTTTCAGATTTGAACGTGTCAGACCTTGCTATAACGCCTTTTGACAGGTTTTCAAGCTAAAGTAAAGTTTTATAAGTACTCAACTTAAAAAGCTCAATTCAGAAATCTGGGGTTAGCATTACACCTCTATTAAAGTCGAGAATATATCGGTCAGTCACCATGCATGACAATGGAGAAAACCCTCGATTAAATGACTTTAAAATACAAGTTTTTATTGATAATTAAATGACATTATAATACAAGTTTTTATTGATAATTAAATGACATTATAATACAAGTTTTTATTGATAATTAAATGACATTACAATACAAGTTTTTATTGATAATTTTATTGACGTAGTCTGAGTCGAGGTTAAGTCGAGTAGAGGAAAACTTAAACTTAGAATATAAGGGTTAGTTGCACCTCTAGTATAATAATTAATAAGAGGTATTTCTAAGAAACCTTGTCGTAAAATTTATGGAACAAAAATGCAAATATAATAAAAAACGGTACCTAAATCACCATGTATAAAATAATAACGAGTTAAATATGGTGCTAATATAATTAACTGATTGTGGCTCCTTATACTTGAACCTAAGCTCGTTAAATTTTCTCATCATTCTATTGCACTTGTGCCTACCTGCTACATCTAGTTTTAATTGAGGTTAAAAAAGAACGTGCGAAAGTTTTATTTATAACCTATTTGCAAATAAATATCATTTTTCGTTTACCTATTTATTTGAGGTCGGTATAAGTCTTTTTATAAGCTTTTATTTAATTTGCCTTGTTTGTAATTAATATTTGTGGGTGAGATGTGCATACACATTTCGGTTTAGATGACAATGCAAGGTTTAGCTATGTGGCATTATTATAAATCCAATATGGCGGACGCCCAAAGATGGCGGGCTAATTAATTTGTATGCGTCCCCACATAATCAGCAGATCATTATGCTTCGATCTTTTTACGAATACCGAAGCCTGATTGGGTGCATCACGGCTGCGACAAAAAGGTTGATTTCAGTTATTACAACAAAGCCAGACATATGCTATCTGACTCTGAATTTCTAAAGCTCCTTTACTCAAAAGTGCTGAAACAAAATGCTTTTAAACAAAATAATAATTGCAAAAGTTTGCAGTTAAATAGAAATGGATAAACGAGTAAATTATTATCAAATCGCGTCCGAGAATTCGGCGGATATCCCCAAAATTCTCTTTAACCAAGATAAAAACACTGTCAACCAATTCGACGCTCATTCAAATATCACCTACAATGGCGCCGTCGTTTTTATATCGCAGACCGACCAACTATTATCATGAATATTGGTTCGTTTTTAATCCCCAGGATTATTGCATGTAATGCCGGCACACCGACACTCCCACACTCCCATGATATTATGGTATTATTACCGTTTATTGGCACTTATGTGGTTTCAAATAGTATCTTTGGATCTGCAGCGGGAGATTGGGATTTGAATATTATGGGTTTTTTTTTGGTAGTATTGTGCTGGTTGAGGCAATATTAGATGGAAGAGTTCTGGGGTTACTTTTTTTTGTTTCATAAATGTTCATGAAGAAACCTGATGACATAATATGGTATTACAATTTACCTTCAATGAAATTGTCAAAAAATGAAAAGATTGAAAAAAATAAGTATTTACTTACAAAGGTTTTTTTATTTGACAGTGGTGATTTTTTATAAGTAAATGTCACCGAAAATGTGCAAACGCCGTAAGATTGTAAAATGTCGCGTGAAAATGCAAACTATTTTTTCTTAAATAAGACACGTATATATTGGGAACTATTGAATTTGGGTAGGATTTTTTGTTTACAAAACGATTTATTATCCATTATGCATCGAAAAATTATAATCTAATATAGATTTACTACATTCTTACGGAGTCATATAAATAGAAAAAAAGCATCTACGAATATCGAAGTCTGTAAGTATGGAACTTCAGATCTGACTTAAAATATATTTGAAGCTTTTTGTATAATTCGACTCACCTCTATGTAGCCCGTACTGCATCCCTCTACTAAAATAACACAATATTTTCCGATAGAATCCATAAACATTTCTCATCCTACACTCAAGAAAGGTCTACTTTGGGTATTGGGCACTTCTATTTTTATAGATTTATGAGAACTACCACAGGAAAGGTCAAAAGATCCCAAAGAACTTACTTTAAGTCCTGAGATATTCAATATATAGTACAATTTAAAAGGTTTACTTTCAATTGTACTAGGTACTTCCTAATTTTTTGTGATTGCCACTTTTATTTTATTTTGTTTTTAGCTGACATTTCTATCAATGATCAAAGGAACTATGATGAGACCCTCATAATGCCATCATCGAAACTTGGCAGAAGGAAGAAAAGAAGGATCTTTTGCCAAGTTTCTACCCCTTCTGCTATTTTCTGGTCATAATCGTTCTACATTCGATGATAACGAAGCTTATTTAGTTTTTTAAATGCTATTTAAATTATTACTTTGACTTTTTAAATTAAAAAAATAGTGCCAAACGTAAGTTGCGATTTCGATTCGATTGCGGTTCTGTAAACATGTCGAAGTGAACACCCGGGCGGGGTGCACGACGGGTGAGTTGTCAAACCATACAAATAAGATGGAATGACAGCTCTATTGTCGTTCACTCCGCCTAGGTGAACACCGTGAGATGTCGACAAAATCGACCGGCAGAACCGCACTGCTGTAAACATGTCGAAGGGAAGGTTTGGGTGAAGTGATCACGAAGTGAGCTGTCAATCAACAGCTCACTTCGACATGTTTTAAACAGTATCGCAGTGCTTTATAAGGTCAATATTTTCTGTCTAAAGAAATATTTTAGGCTCTCCCTACCTAATGTTGCGACCCGCTTAAATCCAGAGAGATCCCTGAAATGCCTCTTAATCTCCGTTATGCTAAAACTCTAATACAAGTCACCTGTCGACGTTTTGATCCGACATCAGACCGTAATGAGTTTAATCGGGGCACACAGTTATTGCTAAGATTTCGTCCACACAAGGCTGCAGAAAATTGCGCGATACATGAACAACACAGTTTGAGACTTTTCACTTCATTAGAGATCGGTTTTCTTTTTTTATTGTCCACCTTTTCGAATGGACAACTAGAGTCACTTGATTATTAATTTTTTTTTTTAACAGCTGTAAATGTTGACGTTCAAAAGTGTCTCTTAACGGTCTAATTGAAGTAAATTATTTGATTTATTGAATCGACTTTGGTCGACGAAAAACGAGTGTACCTACTGTCGGTACCCATTTTCTAAACATCTGCCTAATCCTACGAATGATACAAGCGTAATGTTATGTATGTTTTTGAACTTCAGCACCACATATGGCAACATCTGTCGCCAACTGTGGTCGCCTAGTATGAACGCAGCTTAATAGGGTTAGGTTAGGGAAAACACGCGCAGGTTTAGGGATGAATATTAATTTGTGGGATACAATGAAAATAATCGACGGAATTTTAAATAGTGACGGACTAACCTTAGGGTTGGGACTTAAAACAATGCGTAGGCGAGAGTTTGACTCGAAATTATAGGTACTTAGGTTGATATTTATTTTTGTACCTATTTGTGGTTTACAATCAAAAGGCAGCTTTTTCTTAAGACTGCATTGTCATGCCTGAAACCTAATAAAAAATAAACTAAATCGTCATAATTTTGAGTTTCTTATCCAATAGGAATGGTTCATTATTTCTAAAGAAACGTAACCTGTATAACAACAAAACTTAAAACCTTTTTATCCTTCTGTACTAAGTAACATGCCCCATAAAAATTGCATAAAACAAGCTCTTACTTATTAAAGCTTTATAAAAATTACTTCTCCATGTTTTTTTCGCCATTGAAAAATCTTAATTGTACTACATTAAAGAATTACCCGACGGTGGCTAAGGCAGAATGAGAAGTTATGATTTCACATTCTTTATACATATGTATGTTGTATTTACATACATTCACTGATTTTGATGATTGCAGAAGTGTCAATTGATTTGTATGGTTAGGGTGACAATCAATACACTTTCGTCCAGAAATGGGTGGATTCCTGAAAAAAATGTTTTGCTATCGTACCGCACAATAATGAAGTATAGGATAGGTACTTACTGCGTTTGTGCAACATTTATGAATACGAAAACTAATAGCGCCATCTATCGATAGTTCTGAATACCATTCCGGTATTTTTCATAATCTGGTTTTAGTTTTAACTGTCTGTGTCTTTTTATGGTTTGTTTTAAGAACTTTATTAGTCTAAAAGAATAACATTCATTCAAATAAGAAAAAAACTTATTTTTAATTAGAATACATTCGGCGACGCTACGGTTACACAACAAAAAAAATTGGCTAGATTAGTAAGTACAGTTCCCGAAGATAGCTTAAGTTTAAGAAGAAGAGAGTTTAAGTTTAAGTCATGAGATTTGTTTTGAAAGTACATATTATGTATTTTGATCTTTTACATTACGAGGCAATTTGTTGTATAGCTGTGCTACTAAAGAATTTAGAGAAGAAATCACATTATTTTCTCCACATTCTCATCACACAACATTTATTTCAAGAATACCTATACCATACCTAAGTATAAAGTTAGTAGAAACTCCCAACCAACATCTAACTTCTATTAAAATTAACGATGTGTCAAAATCACGATGCTGAACTGTGATAACAGGCTATCTCTTTCACTCTTGAGCAAACTGAAAAGCACGGCACATGACTGGGTAACAAAACTTTCGACAATGGACGGGATATTGAAGGATTGAAAGGAACATGTCATGTCCGGTCGAACATGTTCAGAGCGTTTTGAATTTCGTTTAATGCCGCCAGATATAGCTTCTATCAATTTGAACACTGATTTTCAGTTAATAGCGCCTTTAAGACGGGTTGGAAAATGGCAAAACTATTGCCAACGTTGCAAAAACTCAAATCATCATCATATCAGCCGAAAGACGTCCACTGCTGGACGTAGGCCTCCCCCAAATAGGACGATTTGCCGTAATCGCCACGCTTGGCAGGCGGGTTGGCGATCGCAGTGTACCTACAGAGAATACTGCTGCCCATTCTCTGGTGAGTTCCTTAGTCGTCTCTTACGACTCCCACGGGAAGTGATGGGATGGTTCTATTCTTTTACGTTCGACACCATACGGAACTCAAATATTGATTAATCGTGGCGGACGGAGCTCCGGCAAGATACCATGGCGGTATGGAGTCAGCGACTATCGCAACCCAGTGCTGGGCACGCCACAATAGCGGCGATAGTGCCCCTCTTTGAGGAGTGGCTGGAGAGGCGCCACGGCGTCGTCACCTTCCGCCTGACGCTAGTACTCACCGGACACGGTTGTTTCGGGAGGTACCTGTTTCGGATTCGGCGGGAGGAAACGCCCGGGTGTTTTCATTGCGAGGATCGCCCGGAGGACACGGTTGAGCATACGGTGGAGGTCTACCCCGTTTGGGCGGAGCACCGCCGTGTCCTCGTCGAGGTGATCGGCGGCGGCGACCTCTCGCGTCCGGCCCTGGTTCAATCCATGGTCCGGAGCGAGGAGGCATGGAAAGCCGTCACCTCCTTCTGCGAAGCAGTAATGCTAGTGAAGGAGGAAGCGGGCCGCGTGAGGGAGAGACAACCCTCACGCCCCAGCCACCGCGGCATAGGGAGACGCACCGGGCGTCGGGAGTCGCTGGGCAATTCCCGGCCACCGTAGGTGCGGGTCTGCGGACGGCGAGCGTTGGGTGGCTCGCCGTCCGATCAAAGCCAGGCCCGGGCCGACGGCGCGTTGTGTTCCACGCGCGCCTCAAAGAGATGTCAGCATAGGAGTAGGGGCCCGTTAGGGCCAGTGCCTGCCAGGGTCGCGGATTTTATTCGAAAGAGTTACCGCGGCCCTGGAACGCAAAAGGCACTACGAGGAGCATGGGTGGGTTTTAGTCAGTAAGAGTCTGACACTCCCTGCCGCTCCACCCAGAGCGGGAGGGGTCATGTGATGATTTCCCATCCTAAAGAAAAAAAAAAAAAAGATTAATATTTGTTGAATTATTAAGTGTAGGTACATATAGTTATTTATGTTTGTAAAAAAAATAGCAAATAAGTAGTTTTACGCTGCGAAAAAAATCTTGGATGATTTACAAACGTGTTTTAGATAAAAACATCTCGATACAAGTAATCGATAAACTTACCTCTTAGGTACTTGCGTTTTGTTATCTGTAGGTATCACTTGTCAAAGTTTAAAAATTATAACGAGTAACAGAACGTGGTTGTTTTATAACCGACTTTAAAAAAGGAGGTTATTTATTTTTGATTAAATCGATAAAATACTTCATTTGTCGCGCATTCTTTTCTTTTATTTATGGTCCGACAGTGACCGTGGTTTACCTCTTAACCCAAATCATAAGCAACAAAGTCCCATTTTATGATTTTCCCATTACACTAGAAAATTGTTAGATAAATAAAACAATAGTACACTTTATTAGAAGTACCTACACCCAAATAATTCGAATGCGACTTTTTTAATGTTTGTCCCATCCTCGTTTATCCGCTACTCGTTTATAACTTAACCACTACCTAGTCAAATTAAATCAAAATTATCCCTTCCAGCCCATGGAAAGAGGTCCGGCAAGCCCCCGGCGTCCGCCCCTGACTGGTACCTCACCAGACTTCTGCGACGCATGGCGGCTAATGCAGAGCTGGTAAGAAACTTTTAACTCTCAAAGAAACCAACTGCATAAATGTAGTCACAACTGTCATTATTCAAGTACAAAACCCGAGATAAGTATTGCACATGTTTCAATCCTAGAAACAAAACTGAAACGATCCAAGTAAATACCAGATCACGTGTCGTCACACAGCAGTAATTTGACTTTCAATTTGCTACCGCTAAAAAGGACAAAACATTTCATGCCCCGACAACCTTCAATGCTATTAATGACAACGCCATCTATCTTTGAATTCCAGAACCGCGCGAACCAGTTGACTACGAAGAACGACGACATTGACGCCATCTACCAGATGACCATGCAAGACGAATCGCCCGCGATTAACAAACTGATGTAAGCATTGTTTCGTGACTGTAAAAAGATGGCGCTACTACAAGTAGCGCCTTTTTACAGTCACGAAACAACTGGCTTTGCAAGCCCTGTATTCTTTATGTATACGACACATTTACAATGTTTGGGATACCTTCTCTAAAGAAGAGTTTGATTTTAATATACTGTAGGTACTTAGTCTGGAGGATATAAAATAAATGTACCCATGATTTAAAATATCCAGTTTAAGAGCGTTTACGCCGTACGGCATTTCATACAAACTTTCAAGTCGTTACTCTTTTAAATGCATGAATCGATTTTAATTAAACTGCCTTCGCACAAGCATCTACGCAAAAGATATGAGAGAACATTTTCGAAAGATAGTGTTACAGCTAAATTCGACCGATTTTACATTTTCCATAGAAAGAGAGATTATATCTTTTTGTAAATAAGACGAATGAAATGCCGATACGGCGTAAACGCTCTTGAGCGAATATCCTAATATTTATCGTTGGTACTGCAAATGGATATTCCAATATAAAAAACTTGAATCATAAAGTGTTTCAGAGTGAGAAAAAGAGATAGGTAAATTGTATTTGCATAAGTACCTGGTAAACATTTTCGAAAGTCCAGTTACAAAGTTACCTAGACACTTTGGGTAGTCTTTGTGTTTTAAGATAAATTCCTTACTGCTTACTAACTTTTTGTAAATTCTTTTTCCTTTCTTGAGTTATAGAATATAAGAATCCAATTTCTGTTTTCTTAATACTTAGTTTTTCTTTTCGTTTCAGGGTTGACAACGACGAAGGACCCGTAGAGCTGCCTTTTAGCAGGAATATGGAAGCCAAACCCATGTTGGACGACGACTTGCTATCGAAGATGAAGATCTGGCAAATGATGGTACGATACGTATACTTATTTGCTAGCGGTACCACCTTGCTTAGGCCCATATTCCATATTCCGGTCCCATATTTTGCATGGCAACGGACACAATCACCGATTAATGTCAACATACACATGACTTGGAATATAGGGGTAATTTTTCTGGACGAAACAAACGACCCGGGTCCAAAACTCTGGAAGTCATATGTGACCTTTGCCCAGCCATGAACTGTTGCAAGCTATAAAACAACAACCTTACTTCTCTTGATACTGCGTTTTGGCGTGCCTTGATGCCTGGACACTACTTGAATCAGGAAACGTTTAGCTATACGCTACGGATGACGCCAAACCCGTAGCTCAGTTTTGGGCCAATTCAATTGTACAATTATACAGATCACGTAGGTCTGTGACCTTTGCCTGTATCTTGGGGTCCGAGTCGCCACAAGTTTAAATATGTGAGATGGTACAGCAGTGTTTAGATTAAAAGAAAAGAATGAATCGTTACAACTAGGTAATAAATATAGACTAACATTGACACGCTTAGAGGAAGAAGGATTGCAGTCACCAAAGAGTTATCGATCGTCGACATGTTAGCACGATTTTGAGACGAATGAGAGATGGAGGTGTCCGTGTTCCGTATGGTGTCGGACGTAAAAGAATAGCACCATCCCATCACTTCCCGTGGGTGTCGTAAGAGGCGATTAAGGGAATGGGCAGCAGCAATCTCTGTAGGTACATTGCAACAGCTACACTGCGATCGGAAACCCACCTGCCATGCGTGGCGATTATTGCAAATCCCCCCGTTTGGGGGAGGGCGGGAGGCCTATGTCCAGCAGTGGACGTCTTTCGGCTGATATGATGATGACGATGATGGATGTAGGAATTATTTAAAAGAAAAAAACAAAAGCCTAGCCTAAACATGAGGATATACCTAAATTTTTAGCCTACAAGATCAGCCTTGCTATTTTCTTCATCTTTATCATACCAGCGATTTGACTTCGAATTCTGAACACAGGCCAATTCTACAAAGACTCGTTTGCTTAGCCAAACTAGTTACGCTAACCTTTAATTTTTAATCCTTATAATTCTGTACATATACCGTGTAGCTAATTTGTCTTATAACCTATAACATTTTTTTTTGCTTTCAGAGAGAATCACCCGAAGAGAAATAAATGAAATAAACAATTAACAAATTATACCAAAGATTGACTGACGTTATTAATTTCAAAATTTGTTTTCTTGTATTTATAATTATTGTTATTCAGGAGGTACATGTTCCATATATTTTAATTTAATACTCTAATTTTAATTACTGTATTTAAAACCGTCAATTGTAAGGTTGGGTTGCAATTGGCTAATAGTTGTATAGAATAGACGTTAAGATAAAATGTGCCATTTATATGAACATAAGGTGTTTTTGTGTATCCTTAAAACCAAAATAACTTACAGAATATTGATCATTCATTGTTTATAAAATAATGTGTCCATTCAACTAACTGGAAAACCATTTCCAAAATATATATTCATTCAAGTTTTAAAGCAAAATAAACTGAAAGAGTACTGTTTATGTGGCATTCATATAGTAAATATTAACCACCATTGTATAATTGTATTTAAAAGCGGAATCGATTATTTACCTTTTCTATCTTCACTGCTTAAAAGCAAGTCTTTACGATCAATAATTATTTTACATACCTAAATTTTTTGACGTTTGTAATATTATATTTAATATGAATATTCTAAGCCTAATAATACCTGACATAATTTTAGTTAATTAATCACACTGATTTTCTGTATATTTTCACCCAAAAACCACAAATTTTTTGTGATTACCGGTAGATGTCACCACTATTATAAAGCGATACATAAAATAAATTACTTAAAAATGTCAATTGCTTGATTTGAATTATTTTACTAATAGATGTCGCCACTGTTCCGACCTACAAATTCAATTACCTACTGTAAAATTGTCTTAGTTTCAATAAATAAAAAAATCTTGTAGTATACGAAGAACACAAGATCTAAAAACTATGTATTTAATATTTATACCCAAATATTTATAAATGATAGTAGAGACGCAAATGTTCATAATTGTTGGTGTTATTATATAAAATGAAACTGTAAAATATAAGGCAGATTCATCATGGATTTCTTGGCTTTTTCATTTAATCCTCGATCTGAGGGCTAATTATTCTACTAATTTATAAACAACGGTCGCATCCGCATGTCAATCGAAAACTGTCAAAAACGCTTTAATTTTCATACATTTTTGACAATTCGCGATTGAGATGTGAATGCGAACATTGCTTGATTTGTAGAATTATTGGCACTCTGGCTAAACTATTGATTCCATCATCATTCAAACGGAGTTTATTGAGAGGTAGAACAAAATACTGCCAAATACCAATTTACTTGCACATAGAAAAGTCAATCGAACTGCCTTGCCTTTGGCCAGCTATTAATACTTAGTAGGCGCAAGATAAGCTTGCAATGAAGTTCACTGACCTTTCCTTAACATCCCTTCGTAGATACCCGAATAATAAATTATGAACCGTTTTTCATTAATATAGAACGTAAAGGATCACAATAGAATTGGATTCAGGACAGCTTTATGTATTTAATTCTGTTTTTGAAATTAAGAAATGCAATAAATGTATGCGGGTCGTCATGTATCGGCTTTAAGTCTAACCGAATCCTTCTGAATACCAGTATTTCACGAGGAGCGACTACCTACCTGACCTCCACCCACATCACCTGAGTTACAGGAAGTCAGACAATCTATTTTTCTATACCAATATAATAAAGCTGAAGAGTTCGTTCGAACGCGCTAATATCTAGAACTACCAGTCGTATTTGGCAAAATTCTTTTTGTAAGTGATAGCCACATTCATGAGGAAGGCTATAGGCTATACGGGAACTGAAAATTCCTACAAGAGCGGAAAAAACGGGATTTGCTGTACGAAGTCGCGGGCAAAAGCTAGTATAACTAGCTTTTTGTGACCTATCTCAGAAACAGTGATACCTAAAAACACTCAACGATAGTGTAGCTTTCAAACAGTGAATAGGTACGTTTTCGTAATCGGATCAGTACTTACAAGCAAGCATACAAGCTTTTATTTAACTTGCAAAGTTTGTTAGTGTGTTTGTTTGTTTAATTCAAGTCTTGCAAGCTGAGTTAGAACCACTTCCTCTAACCCCGACTATGAACTTTTATACATTGCTTATAAGATTACGTGTCTTGGGAGAATCCTTCAACCAGACGAATGTCGTGGCTGGTGGGCAACTACCCAATGGTTTTTGTCGGGCCGTGTTGCAAGTTATTCTGTTCAAAGCGTATTGTGTGTCGTCAGATCTTTTTGTAATTGGTATGTGACAGCACAGATGTCGCTACACCCGCATCCCCATGCGCAGATGCTTTAATATTGTCGTTTACCATCATAATGTACCTACCCATGCAATTATCATTGCAGTCAGGGCAGCAAAGCTGTATTAAAGTCGCGTTACATCTTTAAGGTCCGGACAATCACAGGAAGAGAGAAAATACAACACCTTTAGAAGGGTAGCATTTTATTGAGTGATTAATATTAATCTGTGGTCGTGAGGGTAAAGAGGCGCATTTGACCTTCATTTAAAGACCATTTCGCAATGACAGAAGACATACGTATGTGGGAAAGGGAGTGAGTAGAACAGACCAGAGAGGGACAAGACATAACTGGCTAATTAGACAAATAATGTTGTACAAATTTCCTGCTAGTAACTGGGAGGTTTGTCTCCTTTGATCATGACCATCCTTACAACCTCTCCATATCTCAGAAAGCACGTGAACACGTTAATCCCACTAGGATGTTCTATACTAGATAAAAAAGTTTTTTTTTGTCATTTTGAATCGATAAATATTGATCAATATAAAGCGCATCAAAGTTCTAAAATGGTTTTTGGTGATGTCACGTTTTATAGTAAAAATTGTGCCTTTTCGTGACGTCACGCGAGTTTTCAACGCACTACATTCAGTAGCGTAACTGGAGGGTGACACCCGTGGCGGGATGTAATTTTTTTTGAGTTGGCTATGCTCGCTTTTACATTCATATCTGTCGTCTGAGCTTACCCGCATGAATCAACAAGGTTACTTCGAATAAAGTTATTATTATCATCATCATATCAGCCAAAAGACGTCCACTGCTGAACATAGGCCTCACTCAAATGCCGCCACAACACCCACAACAATCGAATAAAGTACGAAAAGAAAATCAGACCTCTCCGAGGCGGGATGCAATTTTTTTTCGAGCTCGTCTTGCCTGCTATTTGCACAGAAATATTTTAATGCTCTCAATAAGTCCCTGCGGACAAATAGTCCATTATTGTCTTTAAAAACAGTGATTTTAGAACATTCTGGAGCACACCACCGCCTCCACCCATCAAAAAATGAGTTGCGACTGCCGGCACCAGAGTGAAAGTCGCAACCCATAATTTCGGAGGTGGGGTTTCCATTTGTGGGGTGTACACCATGCATATCAGCACCAGGGGGTCGATTCTGTTATTGCAATCGTGTCTCAATGACCGGTCAATGATCGATTTTTGACGTATAACGTCAAACTTTTGACACATTTCCCATACAAAAGCTGTCAAAGTTGTCAAATATTCGATCACTGACCGGTCATTGAGACACGATTGCAATAGCAGAATCGAGCCCCAGGTGTCACCCGTGCTAGCTACGCCACTAACAGTATTTATTATATCTTCATTTATTTTCGATATTTTTAAGAAAAATGATTAAGCTGAAAACAGAAAATCTGACATCAGCCTTGTTAAGGTCAAATAGGCAACTCACCTGCATCGGATAAGACTTGAACCCACCGCCAACATAGTCAAGAAAATGTTAGACTGATTCATTGTCGCTGATGGTATACAAAGTTATATGTACAAAGCTTATCCAGTAGGTAATTACAACCCATTCACAGAGATCGTAACGACTACAGCTCGAAACTTTTAGTTTTGGACGCACAAATGTAAGTTTGCACTAAAAGCATTGTGGGCCAGCCTCGCAGGGATAAAGGTAAAGTATAATTGTGCCTACTTTCTAGCTGTAGTATGGTACAAGTCATAACATATTTGAAGGATTGTTGGAGACAATTTTTGTAGTCTTTTTCATTCGACTGGTGCATCGGCCTCTCTCAAGCTGCGCCATGTTGGTCCTCCAGTCTGTGCCAGGTACCTATTTTTAGGTCGTTGGTTTACCTAGTACCAATAGGGAATATGCATGCAATTTTTTATTTGTTAAATGAAAAACTTATTAGTTCTAGTAAATAATTTTTGTTTTTTAAATACCTTTATCAGCGGTGAAGTTCTAAAGCTTCAAAATTTCAATTAGAAAGAGAATTCCAATACGAACTCTGACGTCAAAGTTTATGATACCTACCTATACAGCTGCCATAGAAAACGGACGGACAGATATACAGGGTTATTTGTAAAACACCAACACTTTCAGGTGGTGAAAATACTCATCATTATAAACAACTTTTGCTATGAGACCAACCCTGAAAAATCGAAAAAAATATCTGTTGTTTCAAAAATTTTCATCGGGTGACTATTGCATTTTGTATGAAACTGAAAGCTGATTTAATTTTTGATATTTCAGAGTTGGTCTCATAGTAAACGTTTTTTATAATGATGAGTACTTTCACCCTCCTGAAAGGTTGTTGGTGTTTTACAAATAACCCTGTATTTGTTTAAAATTGTTACTCGTTGGTTTTTCGATCAATTTTGATTCTAATTTCACTGCTAGTATTATATTTTGCGATAAACTATGTTGATAACAAATATTTTTTTCACGATTTCCGTATTGTTTTATGTAATGGCGACGATTTTGAAAAACACAAGAATTTAGACTATGCGCTCCTACAGAAATCTAATTTCCATTTCTTGGTTAAACTGGGCACGCTCACTCCATCATAGTCCTCATCTATCGCTTTCCATCAGGCGTGATCGAGGTCAAGAGCAAGCCAGAGAGAGAGAGAGTACCTACTCAATAAAAAAAATAAAAAACTCGTTTTTGACATGTTCTTTGAAGCAGGATGTGGATATGTAGAGAAAATTTAGGTTTTCGCTTCTACCTTGCGCTGTTATTTATTATACCAACATTGAATAGGTAGAAACGGACGTATTTAAAGCAACGATGAGAGTTTTTTGCATCTATTTTAATTTGGATCATTATGTCGACGTACCTTAGTATGTCAGTTACGTTCGGTTGTTGTTAGTTTGTTTTTTAGCTTAATAATTATTTAGTTTTTTAGGCATTAAGTACCTATACAGAGTGTTTCAGAAGTGCATGGTCATATTTAAGGGTGTCGTTATATATCTGATATAAAGTAAGAAAAATGGCAATAAGGAATAATCGACTTTTAACAAAATCCGAGCAAATAATTTTTTTTTTTTCAAAATAAAATTCTATTTTAAATCTTATTTATTTGTTGTACACCTATCACAGTGTAGTATTTTTAACCCAAAGGTTGACTGGTAGAGAATGCCTTGTTGCATTTAGTAGTAGAGTTTATATAAATAAATAAATAAAAAAATGGGTACCTACTTAAAAAGTTTCAAACAATCCACTTTTCAAGCACTCTGATAACTGCATCAGAGTGCTTGAAAAGTGGATTGTTTGAAACTTTTTGGCTGGCTTGAAATTGATGTGATTTCATGAACTAAAACAGTCAATTAATTGTTGACGCTCCGCGCAGTGGGCACGGGCCAGCCAATACAGCTTAGGTGTGTGTTTTTTTTAAAAGACACCGATTTAAAAAAAATCCAACGATGCAATTTTAGTTTTCGTCCAAATCGAGCTCGGGACTCCTTTCAGTGGTTTTCGCTAATCGTCATAGTTCCGGATTTGTCGCACACTTTAAAAAATTCAAGGTTAGCAGGAACCTACGCTAATAACATCTTTTAATTAATCTATTTTCATTGCCCTATTACTAAGCTACTTCCGAATTCCGCAAGGCCATTAGACTTTATGTGTTTTGTATGATTTACGAGGCAATGTTTGAGACTGAAATGACTGTGAAAACAGTCGAAGAATCCGGAAACCAAATCGTGATTAAAACTGTCAAGTAAGTCAAGATTTGAGTTAGTAATAAAAGAGGCTAAAAATACAAGTGAAGTGTAATTGTCTTAATAAAAACTAGCTGACACCCGCGGCTCCACCCGTGTGATTGTCGATAATTATCCCAAGGGAACATACTCCCGGGATAAAAAGTATCCTATGCGTTATTTTAGACTATAATCTACCTCTATGCTAAATTTCATCAAGATCCATTCAGTAGTTTTTGCGAGAAAGAGTAACAAACATCCATACATCCATACATAGAAACTTTCGCGTTTATAATATTAGTAAGGAAGGATAGGGCCATTATTAATTTATAATGGGCCTATTTTCAATAAGACGATTTAGACACGGAATGGGCCCGCTCAGAAAAACTTTACTGTATTTGTAACAATAATAATTTAACATAAAAAGTGTAAATTTGTTGTTCTCTTTTTAACTAACTTCAAAAAAGGTGGAAGTTGCTTTTTTTTTATTTTTGTTACTTCATAACTCCGTCAGTTATGAACCGATTTGAAAAATTCTTCTTCTATGTGAAAGGCCACCGACTTTAATGACGAAATTACAGACTTTATTTTATACTTTAAAGTGTTTTTTTTTATTTGGACGTCGTTTGTGTTTTTTTTTTTTAAGTTTTCCTATTCAATTCTTTATACAGGTATCTAAGAAGCTTTCGCTCTCGAAAGTATAGTATGCAAAGCAAATGGTTTATTTAAAAATGCATTGATTTGATTTGCAGCATGCGGATTTACCTTCCCGTTATTGTATCATGTTCATTATATTTTTGAAAACTGTTTATTTGTTGTTACTGTGTCTTTTTCAACAAAAGGTTGACTGGTAGAGAATGCCTTGTTGCATTAAGTCCGCCCATGTACCTACCATTCTACTACTACGAGTTTATATAGAGATACTTAAATAAATAAATACTTGCGCCATATACTCGTACAAACGCTTTTAAGTAAGTACCTACCGACATTACTCTGAAAGAAATAGTATAAAGAAACATTGTCATTTCTCTGTATTGTCTAGTTTTCGTAAATAATAGTGTGTTACATTTTAATACAAGATCATTTATCTTTCATTCTTGTGTAGACACTATTTTGTGGAGGAGTTAGTTGGTGATTTTTCACTGGACACTGGACAATGGACAAAGGGAGGTGGACAATGCAATAATAATTGTAGATAGTTACTTAAGAATATTTTGTACGTGGGTAGGGAAGCGATGATAATCCACAGTGTTTATTGCTTCCTTAGATGTTCCTCTTTAGATGTCCAGGGGCCTTTAAACTAAGTGACATCCGATCAGTGATAGCGATTGTCGATATACCGAACTATTTGTGGTTAGTACCTGACTTATATCTCTCCAATAAGTTGTGTGAATGTGACGCATATCTTCCTAACTTACATAACAATTGTAATTTTGTTTATTTTTGGTATGCGTCATGAATGGCGCAAATAAAGTATTTTTCTTTCTTTTTCTTTCTTAAGTTATCATCATCATCCGCCATGGGATCAATAATTCCATCCATATTTTATTTCTAAAAACACACCTTCATTTTGGCTTGTAAGATAGCTGAACTATGACTATTTATTTATATATGCAAGAAGACCGACATCTCATCTGTATTTTCTGCGAATAAAATATGGAATACTTTCCTTTCAGGACAAATAATCACTGTATGCAAAGTAACAGTGATGTAAAAAACAAAACGTGTTGAAAATACTTACCGCCATCGTCTGTCGCACCATCGGAATAGTATTTTAATTGCTGGTAAACAATTCCAAGTGTTTTCAACTCGGAAACTCATTGAGTTCGTGACGGTTTTCAGTAATGTTTTTTTAATCATAAGGTTTGTTTATATATTAAGTATTACATGAGTTCGTTGTGCCACTTTTTCTTCCTAGCTAAAACACTAGGAAGTGGTGACGGGCAGGCGTTTTGGGGGACTGTCTTTATGTAAAATTTGACGTTTTGAAAGTGCTGGCTCTTAGCCTAATTAAAATAAATGACTTTTGACTTGAGTAATGATTATAAGTATGGCGTAATTTACATTTTGAAATTTTTCCATTCGACGGACTTAGGGTCAATTTCTCATTTGAAAATTTGGTATAAAGCGCATGCCAAGCCCTAATGGTGTGCCAAAATAAGACCTCGTTTACGGAGACGCGGGGCGTCGCGAAGCGCGTGCAGCGTGGCGTCTCGCGGTGCAGCGTAGCGTCTCGCGGTGCGTCGCTCGTTTTTTCGATATACGTCGCGTACGACCCGGCGATGCTATCCGCGGGCTCCACCTGCATTTCAAGCCGCAACCGCTCTCACACAACGCCAAATGTCTGCGGGCCGCGTCGCCGAACGCGACTCGCGACTCCCCGTGTCTCCGTAAACGAGGCCTAAAGCTTGACAAAATTTAAAATTATTTACAAATTCTAAATGCTGATTTTACATAATTTTATGAAGCTTGAAGTCGTCGTGATTAGGTCATTTATGAAGCGTCAGAATATAGTACACGGAAGAACGGAGTGGAGAAGAACCTGTAAAAATTCCACGACAATCACAATTAGATCTAAGGTTTTCAAACTTCAAAATTTTAAGGTTTTCAAGAAAAACAAGACTACCTGTTTGATAACTAGATATTTCCAAACGATGAATACAAACGATATAAAAGTTCTCATCTCTGAGATGAGAAAGTATGGAGCGTATAATAGAGGTGCACCATGCTATTGACATCACGTCGCGTCGATACATCCGAACGATATGAATTGCAAAATACGAGCACTAGATTAGGGTTGCGACGAAAATGTAAAACTATAATTTTTACTTGCTTGTGAATAATGAGACGAGTCTCCTACGAACGGTTACTTGCACTTGTCTACAAGTTCCATGTTGAAAACTCAAGGGTGGTCTTATTTTAGTCAATCGAACAGAATCAGCTCAAACTGGCAGCATTGCTAAGCTAACTTGGCAATACTGCCAGTGTGGGCACTTTTCCCACTAACAGACTTATTTTATAAATTGCATGCCTGTCCCCTTTTTATATGCGATATCATTTTTTTTTAAATAAAAATAGTGTTTATAATTTTTATCAATTTGTGTACTTACTTTATTTTGTTAAATTATTTATACATCACTATCATGAAACAACAAAAAAAAAGTGTCCACATTTACATTTACATTTTTAGTATACATTATTCTTTCCTATTGTTTTGAGAATATCTTACTTTAATCTCATGTTTTTTAACCAGCCAACTGAGCTGACAACTGAGTGAGGAGACTGTTCTTCAGCTATGGAATAGCTCACAGCTGGGGAACGGTTTCCCTAATTTCTTCCATAATGTTTCCCCATAATCCACCTCAATCCATATCTAGGATATCTCACCTTTTATCAAACAATGTTATTTAAAAGCAACAGCTTTTTCAATGCTCACTCAATTAAACCATATTTTCACTTGCATTACAGAACTTTTACGAGTGCCTTAGGAAAAAATGGCCCTGTTCGTACCCAAAGACCGCGCCTACAGTACCTTAGTCACATCCAGTGTGAATTAATCGTCAGAGCTATGACCACTCGAGCAAATTTAATTTTTCATGTGTCGCCGATTACCTGTGAGCCTAAACGGTGGATTGAAAGAACCAATACTTGAGTCTAACTAATGCTACGAGAAAATTGTAGCTTTTTAACTGGGTTTTCTATAAATCTTGATTTGACGTAATGATAGGCAATTTTGTTCTATTCGTTGAGAAAATTTCAGAAGGTATGCTGAAAGTAAGTGAAGCTATGCTGGGTGAAGTGGGGTTGTCATTATGTAGAAATGAAATCGATTATAGTTTTATAAGACCCGCAATTTTCAAGGCTTTGCTCTGGTGGCCTCTCACACCGGGACCTTATTTATTTCCTGAATAAAACTTTTACAAACATAATACTTTATAGATTAGATGAAAACTTCAAAAGTATAGCTTCTCATTTTCAAAAAAAAATTATACTTACCGCATTAAAAAAGTATACCTATTTGGATGCAAAGGCCTGATATTGAACTGACGAGGGTTGGCCCGGCTCTTTTCTGCACTACTACGAAATACACTTCATTGCATTAAAAGCAAAAGCAGAGGGGGTAGAAGCCAATTGTCAAGTAACTGTGTTAAAAAACTACATAAAAACGCTACATAATCCCCCTGACACATTTCATTTACTTGTACACGTATGTATGTGGGCCGTCTCTTCATTTTCCGGTATTTACGGGCGGGACGGTTACACGCTTGAATAAGGAAATGAGCTCGCTAACGATACGACTAACTTGTCCTTATGGGCTCCTGGTACTTTTGGTTCGGGGGAACTCTAAAATAGTGGTTTAAGGCCCAATTTCACCAATTACACTGAACGCGATCAGCGTATAGACCACGTTTCAGTGTCACTATTTTTCTATGGAATATTGACGCTGACAGCTCTTGAATGCAGTTTAGATGTACTGATCGCGTTCAGTTTCATTAGTGAAATCCGCTCTAAGTTTGGTTCTCAGTAAGAGTTAACATAAATGGAAAGATTATTAGAAGAAAAATGGAAGCGTTCTTGTAAAGTTAGGCTAAATAATATCCGAGGGCCAATTCTGCTAATTTTCAAACAACGTTCGCATTTGCTTGTCAGTCGCAATCTGTCAAAACTGCTGCTCAGGTGGATCATCAAGGTTAAGCAACGCTTGCCGAGGTAGGTCCGCGAATGGGTGACCATCATAATATATCGAGATTCCTCCGTGCCTTGAAAAGCACGTTGAGCCGCTGATCCCGGCTGTAATTTGTAGGTCTTGACGGTCGATGGTCCAAAGCCAGGAAATCTGACTCCAGTCTTGCCAAGGGGTATGATATATCCAGTTAGTTGGTGGTCCACAACCAACCAGATCGGATAAGCAGATAGGCTCAAGGATAGGATCAGGTCAGATAGGCAGTAGCTGCTGTAAAATACTGGTATTTAGCTGCTTTTGGTAAGGCTAACCCGACGCCAATATATCGCACCCCTAGATCTAAACAAGTTCCCCGGTCGTCGAGAGTCGCAGGGCGATTCCCGGCCACCGTAGGTGCAGGCCTGCGGTCGACGGCGCGTTGTGTTCCATGCGCGTCTCAAAGAGATATCAGCATAGTAGACGGGGCCCTTAGGACCAAAGCCTGGCAGGGTTGCGGATTTTGTTCGAAAGAGTTTACCGCGGCCCTGGAAAGCAAAGACACTAGGAGGAGCACGGATGGGTTTTAGTCTGACACTCCCGCTCCACCCAGAGCGGAAGGATGATTTCGCAACCATAAAATAAATCTAAACAGGGTTAACTCAAAAATGCACTTTTTTCAGAACTGTACTGCAGGAGTTTCTGTATAATATAAGCAGTTAGAAGAAAGATATTGTAGGAATCTTGTGTTTTAATAATGTATGAAGCTGAAAATTAGATTTTTGTAGTTATTTCTCTATTGCTTAACAATGTATGTATATTTGTTTTATGATATTAAATTGAGCCCGTGTTTGTGAATTTAGCCTATAGCGTCAAGTAGCCGCGATATATTTAAATCTGTTTTATTGGTGGGTTAGTATTGAGATAAAGAATTCACGGTGTGCATAAATAAAAAAATCTCTATTTTTAAGTTAGCTCCCTAAAATCTAGATGTGCGATATTTGGAAACAGTGTAGGCAGATTTATTGTCATGATAAGACAAACAACACATTAACAACAATACATTTTGATCACGTACAACGCCTCATAATTAAAACTTTAATTAAAACTTCAGTTATTTTCAGTTTAACGCTAAATGCAACTGTAACACGTTTTCACTACATTTTAACTGCTGTCTTCCTGAAGTTTCAGTTAAGAATTTGATGTTTTGATAAAAGAAATGTCATAAATCATAGATGTTGCTACTTCTGTTGTCAGTTTTAATAACATAAATCATCAAGCGTGTATTTCCCTAGAGATCAGACAGAGGTGTTCCTATACACACTGTATTACGCCAGTTATAATTAAGTCCCATGCATGGAGCGAAATAGTTCTCATTGAAATGAAAAATAACTTTGTTCTAGAGATTAATCCTATCCTACTGAAAGCGGATGTTTGTGAGGATGGATGAACTGATTAAACATGACAGTATTTTTATTTTTAATAGGCACGCGACCACTATCTCACCGTCCTGATGGTAAGCGATGATATGGTCACTCTTGACTTAAAGACTCCCAGGTTGCAGCCATCAGGAAAAACAGACACTGGTAGGGAATTGCACTCAGCTGTACGCACAATGAATGTGTTCCCAAAACGTTTTGTGCGTGTGGGTGGGATGTCCACCATGTACCGGTGGCGCATCGCCGTACGTCTTGTCTCCGGTGATTGTCAGTTGTTACGGATTGTCAGAAGCCAGAAATTCTGACTCCAGTCTTGCCAAGAACTACCGTGTTACCCAGTTTATGTGTTGTGAAGGTTTGGTAGGCAGCCGCTCCACGTAAAACACTGGTATTCAGCTGAATCCGGTTTGACTGGGAGCCGACACCAATATAGTTGGGAAACCTTGGCGATCTGATGAACTCTGCTATGAAAACTCCGAATGAATAATTTCAAAAACATTGATGGTAGACAGTATACGTAGTCTTTCCATCGATGAAAGCATTCTCGTCGCGATCGAACGTGGAAGCGACTCCATACAAAGTTTGCAATATGAGACGTCCAAAACGGATTGCAATATTGCACGTCAGGATATGGATACAGTACCGGCAGCATATGAAATGATTTAGCATACACTGGTCCAGAATTTTTGACAGCACGTCATTTGAAGAGGAAGTAAATTAAATAGGTAGATAGTTGAAGTTATGTACATATATGGAAAGGTGTTGAGACAGTTTAAATTTTTTATGGAATATTTCTGAATTTTGACTGTTTTTAAGTAAATTTTAAATAGAACATTAAGATATAATTTATGAATTTCAGTCGAAGTTGGAAACAGTGAGCGACCACTATTTTAATAATTAAAACGAACTTCATAAAATGTAAAAGTAAACATCGGATGTATTGAAAATAACACTAATGTGACAACTCACCGTTGAGCTATTCGCCGATTACAAGCTCAAAGCTTCGCAAAGGGTTGGAAAAATGCAAAGCGCAGACGGCAGTCATTCAAATTACTTATTAGCTTAAATTATTAGCTTACCAGACGAAATCAGAGACGAAAAAAAGAAAAATAAATTTAAGATAAATCTAAAAAAATACCTACTAAGTACACTGCCATAACTTTACATTATTTTGCATATCCTAAACTACTATTTTACATAAGCTATATACTCTTAATATCTAAACTAATATTTAATCTACGATATTCATACTTACGTACTTAATACATCTGGCTACTAATAGATTATACTGCTAATAAACCTGGTTTATAAAATCTTAGTGATAAGTACTATACATACATAACATTATGTAATCCTAAGTAAATAGTAATAATTTTGATCCAACAGACAAACTATGTGTAATAGTTTTGTTGGACATTATGTACGTTATAAAGCCTAAAATGTACCTTTTTGATCATTAATAAATAATAATAATAAAAAAAAATAAAAAAATAAAAAAGTAAAATAAAACATGTGGACGTGCTTGTGATATGGTGAACATACACTAGGTAGATATCTACAGATAAATTTTTATTATCCTACAATGTACACGAGTAGAGCATGGCCTGAACCTACATACATACAAACACAGTTATATACACACAGACATAGACTAGACATAGTCTATGTCTGTGTGCTCTGGACTGGAATTTGTCATAAACATGATACTTTTTTTATATACCAGCTTTTACCGCGGCTCCGCCCGCGTGTATGTCGGTTATTGCTTGAAAAAGCCTGTCTTTTTCCATGTAAAAAAGGCTTTATATCTGTCAAATTTCGTGACAATCCGTTCAGCCGTTTTAGCGTAAAAGCGTAACAGACAGACCGACAAAGTAACTTTCGCATTTGTAATATTATAAGTAGGGAAGTAGGGGTAAACTTATTCTACGGCAACCTAATTTGGGGGGTATAGAAGAAGTTTAATATATTTCATTTGAAACATGTGGCAAACGAACAATGATACAAAAACTACGAGTTTTGCGAGAACCCACAATGTAGCCACACCTCATTCAGCCATCGTAGCAGGGGTGCTGAACAATTTTTATTCACACAAAGTAACATTAATAGAACGCTGTAGGTGACGACTGTTTGGTTATATTATAAGTAACTTTTAATTGCTGCCACAACTGTGTTGAGTGCTGGAGTAAAGTAATGTGGAAGCCCTTCATTTTAAGATTTTGGATGTGTAGTACTAAAACTAGAAGTAGGTACTTACAACATTTTTAAATTACCTACTTAATTTTTTGTTTTTAATGATATTTTATTATAATTCTAATGTCAATGATAAATTTCTGTAATTTATGTTTTTCTTGTTTTTTTTGTATACATTTCCCAGATTTATATTATGTTTATAATTTTTTTTTGTTTAGGGAAATTATTTAATTTTTTATATTATTTTTTTTACAGACCGATAACTTGATTGCGTGGTTTTTAACTGTTAATTCAAATTGGTTATAAAATATACAAAAAAAATTATAACAATATGTACATGCGCTTAAAACCATAACTCCTAAGCAAGAAAATCTTAAAACATGACATTAAAAAGCTTCTCCGCATCATTGCCACGTTGAGTAGCAATGTTTATCCTCCGTCCAAGGTATGAACAGCACTTTAATCATGCAAAGTTCTAACTATAGGTGCTATAATCCAGGGTTGCGGATTTTGTTCGAAAGAGTTACCGTGGCCCTGGAAAGCAAAGGGCACTACGAGGAGCACGGATGGGTTTTGGTCAGTAAGAGTCTGACGCTATCCCGCTCCACCCAGAATGGCAGGAGTCATTTGATGATTTCCCATCCATAAATAGGTGCTACACTTACTGTGTGACCGGTGTGACATGTATATTTTATAACACCATTGTAACAGTGTTTTCTGCAAATATAAATAACTTGAACTTGAACTTGAACCGGTTGATTCAATCACTTAAGCATTACATGGATCCCAGTATTATGCTGAGTGATAGCCATATCACGCAGATGTGAAGAATACTTTCCCAACTGCAGTGCGATTCTGTAAACATGTCGAAGTGAACACCCGGGCGGGGCGCACGACGGGTGAGTTGTCAAACCATACAAATAAGATGGAATGACAGCTCTATTGTCGTTCACTCCGCCAAGGTGAACACCGTGAGATGTCGACTGAATCGACCGGCTTGTATACGTCACTAATTTCGTAATGCGCTATCTTGGCCCCAATGAACAGTTCCTTTCCTTTATTTATCTATACAAAAGTCTGGTATATTCTTTGTTAAACATAATCTATTCCAATAAATTACACGAAGGAACGATAGCTAGCCGCCGTAAGCTAGGGTTCCCTTAATTATCCTCAAGTTGTCGATCTATCCAGAATTTCGAGATATCTTACACAAGCTTTCACGTTTATTTCTTACTTTACCAAAAGTACCTATGAAAACCTTTTAATATCAGTCTATAATTCTGGGACCTAAACAAGTTTGACTTTTTTTCATTACCATGTTGTGTGTGACTGCCTCTTTGACTTCCGTCAGTCCACCCACCAGAACAGCCCCAGAACCAGACCCTTGGCAAGATTGACTTTTAGACTTTTGACTTCCGGTAAGTTCTTCTAATAGACATATCCATATTTTTTAATTCTTAGACAAGTGTTCATAAGTTAAATTCACATTTACACATATTTTGTGTTGAAAAGTTTTGTTAAGAAACAAAGTTAAATTCCAAGTTTTCTTGAAATTACAACAATATGTTGTATAGAAGGTATACAAATTATTTTGAAATGAGAACATCAAGTGTCTAACAACTTGCAAAAAAAGCTGCCCAAGTACGAATTGGACTCACGCGCAAAAGATTCCGAACAAAACATAATGTGTGATATGACTATACAGGGTGTACCAGAAGTGGTTGATCATATTTAAGTGTGGTTTTCTCTAGCTGCTATAGAGCAAAGAAACAATATCAAAATTAAAAAATATTGACTCTTTCCAAAAACCTTCTGACTATCCGTAATCCGTAAGGGTGTTACTACACCAATCAATCGTCGTTCATCGATTGCTGTGGTAGCTTTGGCTGACCGAAGAAAGAAGTAAAAACTATCGATTGACGTCGACTAATTTGTTCTACCATCGATCGATGCATCGATCAACCACCGATCGATTGGTGTAGTAAAAACTATCGATTGACGTCGACTAATTCGTTCTACCATCGATCGATGCATCGATCAACCACCGATCGATTGGTGTAGTAAAAACTATTGATTGACGTCGACTAATTCGTTCTACCATCGATCGATGCATCGATCAAACACCGATCGATTGGTGTAGTAAAAACTATCGATTGACGTCGACTAATTCGTTCTACCATCGATCGATGCATCGATCAACCACCGATCGATTGGTGTAGTAAAAACTATCGATTGACGTCGACTAATCCATTCTACCATCGATCGATTGAATGGTGTGGTAACACCGTAACGAATGTCAAAAATCTAGAAATTATAGCCGGTACCAACGGTTTAACCTGCTTTCCGAGACACTGAGGAGTCTCGGTACACATGGATGGTCACCAAGCCACAAACCGACCTCTGCAAGCGTTGATTAACCTCGAAGATCAAACCATGCGATTGTTTATATTTAGTCACGAGCTACTCGTGGGACAAAGGAGACCACAGTGGAGTTAAAATAGTCATCATAAGTTCTTGCCTTTTTTTTTTTTTTTTTTTGGATGGGAAATCATCAAATGACCCCTCCCACTCTGGGTTGAGCGGCAGGGAGTGTCAGACTTCTACTGACTAAAACCCACCCATGCTCCTCTTAGTGCCTTTTACGTTCCAGGGCCGCGGTAACTCTTTCGAACAAATCCGCAACCCTGGTAGGCACTGGCCCTAACGGGCCCCTACTCCTATGCTGACATCTCTTTGAGGCGCGCGTGGAACACAACGCGCCGTCGGCTTGGGTCTGGCTTTAATCGGACAGCGAGCCACCCAACGCTCGCCGTCCGCAGACCCGCACCTACGGTGGCCGGGAATCGCCCAGCGACTCCCGACGCCCGGTGCGTCTCCCTATGCCGCGGCGGCTGGGGCGTGAGGGTTGTCTCTCCCTCACGCGGCCCGCCTCCTCCTTCACTAGCATTACTGCTTCGCAGAAGGAGGTGACGGCTTCCCATGCCTCCTCGCTCCGGACCATGGATTGAACCAGGGCCGGACGCGAGAGGTCGCCGCCGTAAGTTCTTGCCTTAGGAACCCTTTCAAGTTGATAGGTACTTAATTGAAATCCAAACAATTTACTAGTACCTACTTGGAACTATTCAACCGAGACTAGACAAGTACGGCTTGGCGAACATTCCTAGAGACCCTCTCATTGTTTCAATACAGATTATGTATCCGCTTTAATAGACTTTGATTACCTCATACATCTTGACTTTACAGGGTTAAGCGGTGTTTTTTTATTAAGCCAAGTCTTTCCCACTGCTGGGCAAAGGCTTATCCAAATCTTTCCAGGTATTCATTTCCCAAGCCATCTCAAACCTGTCCTTGCAGTAGGCGTGTAGGTCGTCTCGCCACCTCTACCTAGGCGATCTCAGCGGTGCACTGTGGACTGAAAATCAATCTTCATAAATAGAATTTTTATAATTTTATGGCTTATTCCATGGTTACTGCTGCGAATTGAGGAGCTCGTGGCTAAATTATAACAGCCGCACGGATCGATCTTCAAGGTTAAGCAACGCTTGCCGAGGTTGGTATGTGGATGGGTGACCATATTAACATACCGAGACTCATCCGTGTCTCGGAAAGCACGTTAAGCCGTTGGTCCCGGCTGTCATTTGTAGATCTTTTTAATATAATAAATATATAATTATATTTATTATATTATAAATCTAAATCTAAATATAATCTAAATATATAATTATATTTATTATATTATATTAGATAATTTTAATTTAGATTGTCAGAAGCTAGAAAATCTGACACCAGTCTTGCCAAGAAGTACCGTGTTACCCAGTTAATGGGTTGTGGAGGTCTGGTAGGCAGCCACTCCACGTAAAATACTGATATTCAGCTGAATCCGGTTTGACTGGGAGCCGACCCTTATATAGTTGGGAAAAGGCTAGGCAGATGATGATGGTTACCGCTGCGAATTATTTTTTAATGTTTCAAATATTTATATTCTTTTATTTTTCTTAATTTCTAGATGGTAATGCAACTTTGTTTTGATTTATTTATTTGCTATACGAATAGAACAATTGTTGTAAAAATAGAAGCTTCAAATCTAAATTTGTTATCTTTTGCTTAAAAATTAAACGTTAGAAAAATAATTCAGCAAAAAAATATTTTCGACATAAAAAAAAATCAGCAGTAGTAACCGTTATTAATTTGAAGTATGCCAAAAAATATAAATAAATAGTACTATTACTACCTGTAAGGATAAGGTTGTCTTTGCGGCTCCCGAGATAATTTAATTTTTCAAGACATCTTCATACATTTTTTTTTAATTTTTCGTTTATATGCTAAACTAGAAAAATAGATTGTTATAAATCTAGCAACCTTTACCCATATTTTTATGGAGTTATGCTGAGATAAGGACCCTTTTGGCCTCGAACAGGTATAACATTGTTGTTTGCTTTATTAATTAATTAATATTTATGTTAGTTTTTAATTTATTTTACTTTTTTGTTTGTCTTGTGCGAGTCCCAAATAAAAAATTTTCTTTCTTTCTTTAGCTCAAAATATCCTTTCTTAAGACATTTGACACAAACATTACACGACATTTTTCTTTCTTTCTTTTTAATCGAATTTAAAAAGTCATATTAGTACGACATATTAGTTACACATACAATTTATCCATCTTACTGTCGCCATCAAAGACTATTAAGAGCGCTGTTACAAATGGGTAGTCAAATCATTACTTTTTAACACAAAAGTATGTTTATTAAATAAAATGCTTTGCAATCTTAAAATGTTTTCTAGGTACAGTTTCTCAATAAATGTACCGAAGTAAAAAAAATCATTTCGGTACATTTATTGAGAAACAGTACCTATCTAAAATTATATTTATAGTTCAGAATCGTACCATGCACTTCTATCAACAAAACGCTCAGAAAACATTTTAAGATTGCAAAGCATTTTATTTAATAAACATACTTTTGTGTTAAAGAGTAATGATTTGACTACCCATTTGTAACAGCGCTCTTAAACCATGTATGGCGACAGTAAGATGAATAAATTGTATGCTACTGTAGTAGCAGATTTTATGCACTAGCAGGACAAAAAGGAATATCTCCTTTTTGTCCTGCTAGTGCATAAAATCTGCTAAAACAAAATGTTTACTTGGTATATCTACAAACTTACGACACGGGTATCCAAGTACCTACATATTATGAGCTGCATTTAAAAGCAACCAACATTTTCAATTAAAAATAACAAAACCACTAAGATTAAGTACATAGAACTGTCTGCCTCTCATTGTTCCCGTGACTTAGTCGCAAATGAAAAAGTTAAGAGGTAAGGCGTATGTACATATGTTAATATCTGTCCCCGAATGAGGTTCCAACCGTTCTTTTTATTTGTTTTACGAATTAAATTCTCATTAAAAGTTGTTAATTGGTGACGCGAAACAAACATATCATGAGGGTGGCGGCTGTTGACGGGTGTTTTGTTACTGTTTTGGAAGATTTTTGTGGATTTTTCTGTGAAACGGGTAACTGAGATTAAATGGAGTGTGGAACCTAAGATATAATATATTGGTATAAGTTTTTGTTTAATATCATATCCGTAGTACTCATATTATAAAGCTGAAGCATTTTTTTTATTAAAATAGCATCATTGTATGAAATAAACGTGTTTTTATTATGGACATCTGCTAGAGCCAGAAAAGCGAAATGTTGTAATATAATTAATAGTTTCTTCTCCAAAGGCTTTTTCAGTGAACCAACGTATGTAGATACAGTTTTTTCTATGAATGAAGTTTACGGCAAGGACTGTTGACAGAGATCTATGAACAGAGATCTCTGTCAACAGTGCTTCCTATGGACCGAGATATCTACGGACAATGTTTTCTATCAACAATGTTTTCGGCGAAACGTGCTGTCTAGGAATAGAGATTTCTATTAGCTGTGCTTTCTGTATGTAGTCGTATCGTACAAGCGCTATCTTAGGTTCCACACTCGATTAAATGAGGTTTTATAGCGAGCCAGCCGGTCTATTATGTCAACATCTAACCGTGTAATATATATGTATGTGAAGTGAGTGTGAAGTGAACTGTCATTCCATCTTGTTTGTATGGATTGAACACCCTTCACGTTCACGTCATCTAAGCTTACACGGCGACAGGTTTACATAATCGCACTGCTGAACTATTTTGTTTGTGAAATCGTCAGGTAGGGGTTTAATTTTTAAGGTTCCGTACCCAAATAGTAAAATGGAACCCTTTTACTAAGACTCCGCTGTCCGTCTGTCTGTCTGTCACGAAGCTGTATGTCATGAACCGTGATAGATAGACAGTTGAATTTTTTTACAGATGATGTACCTATTTCTGTTGCTGATATAACAACAAATACTAAAAACAGAATACAATTAATATTTAAGTGGGGCTTTGATACAACAAACGTGATTCTTTTGCCGGTTTTTATAGATAATGGTACGGAACTCTGTGTGCGCGAGTCCGACTCGCACTTGGCCTGTTTTTTATTGTTTCTATTGTCAAGCATTATTGCTATATTTCAGTTGAAGGACATACTATAACAGATAAATAAAATATCAGAGTAGAGAGCAATTATAATCAGTAGAAAATGAAACATTATCTTTACTAACTTTTTTATACATTTTTATCATGTGGGTAAGTAGGGTACGCCTGACACGTCCGGATAAAGCCGGACATAGTCGAGCTTTAAGAATGCGTGTCCGGCCGGTACGACTTTTGGTAGCTTTTAAAATTTACCAGATTTTCACTGAAAATTGCATAATAAAGAAGTTTAATTCATCCATTCTTTTCTTTTAATTATAACTTAAAACGGTTTTATGTTGACGATTCAAAAAGCCTGGATTTACTTACATTAATGTGTGTCTTCAAAATAAATATTATTTTGAAGACACACAAACCTTAGTAGGATAACTTTTCCGGGTGTTTTATTACATTTTACGTAAACTTTCCAGTTTTAAGACCTGGCAACCCTATGCGTATGCGTACTAAGTCTCACTACCAATAGGGACTTTAAAGTTGATTTATGAAATTTTTATTTATTTACTTAAATTCCTTAAAACTATCATTACAACTATCTTAACCTAATGTGATAGCCAAGTCACACTACAGAATTAAAAGTAAAGCACAAAATACATCTCAAGAACATAAAGATCTCTGTAAGACAGTGTAAACAATAGTTGAGGAGACTATGTAACCTGCCTCGGTGACCGACAGTAACCTCGGTTACTATCAGGTTGGCAATTCGTTCAATGACTAATTGCTTAAAATAAATTATTGCAAAATATCTGTTTGGTCAAAATCGAATCTGTTGTAACTAATACGGAAAAAAAACTAACATTATTCTTGATTAATTAGTCTATTATAAAAGAGAAACTACTCAGAGGTACTTAAGAAAACGTTCTACCCACATTCGGCATTAATACTCTGACGTATTATGTTTGATATTATGGTCTAAGCACATCCATTATTGTCTTAGATAAAGATACGCGAACACTTAAACCTCTTTTGTACTTAACCCTGTCTTTATCTTCTATATTCTTCATAATCGTTGATCATACAGGGTGTTCCAAAAGTGTGTAGTCATACTTAAGGTGAAAGCGCCAGGGCAGCCCGCGAAATTCAAATTTTCATACATATTTTGCAAATCGCAGGTCAGTATCAGGTTGCATGTTGGTCAAAATATGATTCGCGGCCGTAGCAAGTACGTATTTACAGATTTTACAAAAACAAACAGCAAAAAACGTAAGAAAATTTGAATTTCGCGGGCTACCCTGGCGCTTCCACCTTAAGTGCTATTTCTATAGGTACGTACGGTAAAGTAAAAATGTAAAAAAAAACCCGGCCTCGGAAAACGACTTTTATCATAATCATATCAGCCGAAAGACGTCCACTGCTGGACATAGGACTCCCCAAAGGGTTTGCCATAATCGCTACGCTTGGCAGGCGGGTTGGCGATAAAATAGAAAGAAAGAAAGAAAATTAGTTTATTTGGCACACACAGATACACAGAACGAACGATCGCAGTGTAGCTGTTGCAATGTACAGAAAACTACTGTAAAAGTAAAAAAAAATGATTGAACTAAAATAGATGCTGCCAACTGCATGAACTGAAGCAACTGCTTTTCGGCGCGTTGGCGACGCGCGCCTCAAAGAGATGTTAGTTTAGTAGATGGGGCCCGTTAAGGCTAGAGCCTGCCAGGGTTGCGGAATTTGTTCGAAAGTACGAGTAAGTCAGTAAGGGTCTGACACTCACTCCCGTTCCACCCAGAGAGGAAGGAGTCATTTGAAGATTTCCCATCCTTAAAGCAAGCCTGTAGATTATATTAAATAAGCTCCAGTTTATGTATTTTTTATATGTATTATTTATACATTCCGCCTCTATCATACAGTTTGTAAACAATCCCAAATGCGTGCGATTTTATTTGAGAAAATTCTCTCTATGACAAGCTGAGTGTCATTTAGTAAATCGCCACCATACCACGTAAGTGCGTGCTCATCAAATCTCGAGAACTCTTCGTGTAAAATGGTTACATTGGATGAAAGGATATTTATGGATCTATGTGCGTATTTGTATCTTATGTAGAACAGAAAAACATTAATTACTTGCCGCAGCATGCGTTCTTTTAGATTTTTTTAAACGTTCCCACACTAATAATTTCTCTACAAACATATGAACTCACATACAAGTACACAATACAGCCAGACCCGGATAAACTATCTGCAGGCCATACAAATATTTGTTCCGTGCGGGAATCGAACCCGCGATACGCAGCGCAGAAGTATAGTCCCGCAAACCCCTATTGATATAGGGGGGGATCCTCCGACCAGACGGTTGTTGTGTCTGGTAGGCAACTGCCCGATAGTTGATATTCGGGCGGTAGGGACGTCGCATTAGGAGGGTACAGGTAGGTTTTGCTTGACCCTTCCAAAGAATTTAATACCTACGACGTTGTTGTATGTGTCTCGACTGCATCACTTCAGGAAGGTTGAGGAGATCGTGGAGTATTATGAAGGTAAGGAAAGACCATAGATCTTGAGGGTCGAGAAGTTGGAGCAGCGTCACATCACCAACTTCAAGTCGTTTGTGGTGCGGGTTCCAACACATCTCGACACAGTCCTAAAGGAAGAGTTTTGGCCGAAGGGTGTAGTTTACTGACGTTTTCGCGGCTGGCTACGCGACACCGCGCAGCGTAATTCGACGCCGTCACTTCGTGTTTGTAAGTTATTATTTTTGTATGTATTAGTATATTTTTTTATATTTATGTATTGTATTTTGTATGGGCCACAGATGCCTGAAATAAAGGAATAATAATAATAAAGGGTTCTGTCGTGTTTGGTTTCATAAGTGTTACGAACTGGGTACTTAATTAAAATAAAACAGTGTTGCCAGCCTATTGTATGTATCTAACCATTTAATAAATACACAAAAACATTCTTATTTCATAGAGACAGTCAATTTCTACATTAATAAGTTAATAATTATTTATAATCCTTTTTCTCGATGGTAAACTTATGTTAGCCAAACATTCATTTTAATTAAATATGTAAGTTACATGATAATCAAATTAATTTTTACGTACCATGAGAATAAAATTTTGAAAAAATGAAACACAAAAAGAATCAGATTTTTTTTCATTGTTTGATAGATTTTAAATACAGATTTTTATTTATCACACAAAGATTATAATTTAAAGAATATTTGCCAGCCTTTTTCACAGAAACAGTTCATCAGATATATAATTCTTCTATAACATGTTTTACATTTCGTGAAAATATTTAATTGACAAGATTATTTTTTTTACATTTATAATGTACCTACCATAAAAGATAACACGATTTTTAATGGAATAAAAAGAAATAAGCTTGATTTTCATAACTTATAATTGAATAACATAATTTTAATGAAATAATCTGTGTTTTTTTCTGGGAGCCGAACCCAATATAATTGGGAAAATGCTAAGTAGATGATGAAATAAATTAGATAATAAAAACATTTTTTTAAATTTCATTTTGTTTTTTTTTTCTAGCCATACAATTTGAAAACCAAGCTTACTTCCGGGTAGGTAGTTGAAAGATTTGTTAGATACAGGGTAATGTGTCAAATATATTATTTTTTAGATAATTTACAGGGATTCAATGTAATAACCGTCGTCCGGGTTTTGCTGTGACCGCCTGTAGTTGTCCATCTGAAAAACAATAAAAATATTTTATTTTATAACAGTAAGTCTCACTATTAACAATGGCGTAGATATGTAACTGCACCATTGTTCTCGTGGTTGTAAGTGCGAAATTCAAGGAGGTTTGATTCCCAGGTCAGGCGTATGTGCTATGTAGGTACAATTTGTAGAGGATCAAACTTAATTTTTACCCGACTACGACGAAGTAACAAGGAGGGTTATGAATTTTTAAGTCAGTACCTCCACTGGAATCAATCACATTGACAGTAATTGCTTGTTGCTTATTGGCGTTAATCGTGAGTTTATTCCGTTGATATGGAGATTAAGGAAGTTTCCTTAAAAAGTAAAAAAAAAATCTATAGGTAAATATTCCAACCTATATGTATACCTACATTTACAGCAAAGAAATGATTTCTTTCTTTCTTTCTTTCTTTCAAAGTACAAGTGGACCAAATTTGGCATAACTTTACTTCGCATTTATTAATAAGAGGGGTTTATGTAAGTTACCTAATGGGATTATTTTTGTCATAATTAAACCCCTCTAAATCTTATTTATTTCAGAGTTCACATTACAGTTTCATGCAGGTATCTCATGTACCTACGTACCTAATAATTCAATGTCAAAAAATATACGCGAAACTTTCATATATTTCCCACGTGTTACTCAAAGTCCACATAACTTTACCTAACAAACAACCGAAGTTTTTACTTAACGATGCACACTGCACCTCTATGAAAATTAAATTAACTTAATTACATTATTAAATATGTAATTCAATGTATTGGAGTGCCTTAAGTGTTCTTACATCTGCACCACTGAGGAATAAATGAATGACGTTGATGCTGCTGTAAACGCGGCAACCGTGGGCTCAAACTGGTCAAACCTCACCATCGACTCGAAAAGAATATGAAGTATTCAATGCATGAGGTCCAGGGTGGGAAGTCTCGACATAGTTACCGATCGCCTACCGACCGAATTTTGTCGTTAAGTCTTAAAGCCAGCCGTACACAGTCAATCTTGAAAGCGATCTACGATCAAAATCAATGATCCATCCGTGAATCCCGTTCATATTTGACTGTGTACGGTCCGCCTTAGGAGTTATCGACCGAATTCAGTCGGTAGGCGATCGGTAAATGCTAGTCCGTACACAGTAAAACTCGATCGCGGTCCACGGATCAGATCATTGATTTTGATCGTGGATACGTTTTTTCATCTGGAATTCCTCAGTAGTTCTAGAGTTCGGATTTGTGAACTGTTGGCAATGGGCTGGCCTAATATCAAATAGAACTTAGGCATAACTGTCAAAAAAAAACGTGTACGTACTTACGCACAGTTAACACCTCTTGTCCGTTTGTAATGTTAAAAGGAGAAGAATGACGGTCCATACGAAATTACCCCATTATACAGGGTTATTTGTAAAACACCAACAACCTTTCAGGGGGTGAAAGTACTCATCATTATAAACAACTTTTGCTATGAGACCAACCCTGAAAAATCGAAAAAAAAATCTGCTATTTCATACATTTTCATCGGGTGACTATTGCATTTTGTATGAAACAGCTGATTTATTTTTTAATATTTCAGAGTTGGTCCCATAGTAAAAGTTGTTTATAATGATGAGTACTTTCACCCCCTGAAAGGTTGCTGGTGTTTTACAAATAACCCTGTATATTATGATCCTTCTTCATTCATCATTATTGCCCTAATCACAATTTATTTTGGGGTGGCTCAACATACTCTATTAGTAACCACCATCTCCATTCATCACTCCTCCTTTCTAAACATACATTAGAGTTTCAATGTGTGCAGTTATTAATAATTCTCACCCAATGTTTGAAGATGTTCCGAAGTTTCATTTTCATGACTTCACGGGCGGCGCCAACGTCTTCGCGGTCGTATACACCTGTAGATATGGATGATAATGTATTTCTTAACTTTTAACTAGACTAGACAAGAAGCTAAATAAACTGGGGTTTTAGTTAGGTCGATGCTCGTTTGTTCTGCTTTTGAGCACTGTATATATACAACGTGTAACAGAATAAACGCAATACCTCAGAAGGGGTTTGTTCTCATGATTATGAACAACTTTCACTATGGGATAACACAGAAATCGCGAAAAAAAATCGACTGCCCCATACATTTATGTGCGCATAACTCGACAAAATGTACTGAACTTGAACTGATTTTTTTTCGCGATTACGTGGTTGGTCCCATAGTAAAAGTTGTTCATAATGATGAGTGCAAATTACCCCTTAAGAGATATTGCGTTTATTCTGTTACACAATGTATAAATCAAGGAAAATTATTTCAAAGCAAAGTGAATTCTATCTATAAATTGTCTGTTTATTTAAAAGAAGACTGTAATTTTGGACAGCGGTGGCTTTTAAAAGTTAATCTGCTGACGACTGGACATAGAAAGTTTTATTTTTTTTAGAAACCCAGTACCACACACAATTAGGTATGTTCGAACAAAAATGCATGCTATGTAAATTTTCTATGATGACTACTTACTGTCCGGAAACTTCTCACCTCCATCCCTGATGGGTATGATATCGTCACGAAATGACAGCACGTTACAACTCCGTGGGGGTACACCCCATGATCTACTCTAATAATGTTCTAAGTTGACTACGTACTGTCCTCCTCACCTCTATCCCTGATGGGTATGATATCGTCACGAGATGGCAGCACGTTATACCTCCGTGGGGGTACACCCCATGTTCTAGTTTAATAATGTTCTAAGTTGACTACGTACTGTCCTCCTCACCTCCATCCCTGATGGGTATGATGTCGTCACCAGATGGCAGCACGTTGTAGCCTGAGTGGGGGTATACGGGGTGTGGGGGAGTCTCCTCTTGGCCGAGCTGGTGTCTCGCCATCAGGTCCTGATTTGACAGCTGCTAAACAAGGGATAAGATAATATGTTTTAGTAAACCGTGTATAATTATAAAAAAGCCGTAAATAATTATAATACGAGTAGGAACTTTAGTTACTTATATTTTTGAATGAGATTGCTCGTTAGCATAATTCCTAACTACGTTTGAATGATAACATCCTTATTTTAGCTGTCACAAATCTCAAAACTCGAATGTTATTTTTCATTCTTTAATGTGAATTATGAATGAAAGAAACAATTATAGTACCCACCCTGTCGCGTATCTGGGTAAAAATTATGCCTAGATAGTGTTTTTCTGTAAGTCAGTTTTTTTATAAGACAGTTCTATTAATAATAATGAAATTTATTACCACCGATGTTGATAGAATGCTTATTTCAGCTTCTAATGAAGCTCAAGTTTCGTAGCTAAATTCGGGTCATACACGTTCAAATACTTTGATCAAACAGGATGGTTCAAACTGTTTGACCAAAAATAGAAATACAAAATTTCGTATTTCTTCATACCATTTGACAACTCATTTTTATCAAATTTTCTAACAAATTCATGCCAATTTGATTTCGTTTGAACCAGCCTGTTTGATCAAATTGCTTAAACGTGTAGGCCCGCATCACTGAAGGGTCAGTTAAGACACGGTTAGTCAAAGGTCAAGAGATCAACGCTCACACGTTGGTCTATATTTGGCTTGAACCCACTCCTAGCTCAAATAAGTTAGTCTTAGTAAATATACAATCTATGCTAGTGATCTGCAACCCGCATTAATGCAATCACTCAGATTAGACGCCGACTGTTTGTTGCTCAAATATGAATATTTGCTCAGAAGTTTAGGTTTGTTTCTGTGTCTATTTTTTTGGCCTAAATGGTAGAATGGATTTTAACAAATGATGAGGAGGTTCATGAGATTCGTCTGGAATGCTGAAGTGACATCTATATGATTTTGAAAAAAAAACAAGATGGCGGGCTCCGTCCGGTATGTGAATCGCGTTTTTACTTGTCATAGTATAACAGAGGGCTCGAAGAGACAATTCGAAAAAGTTAACTCACTAAAACGTAGGAAACAAAAAACATATTGCATAAAACGTTCTCAACAAGTCACTTTTCAAGCAGTTTGATGCAGAATAAGTTTTACAACGGATTATTAATTATGATTCCGTGGTCGAGTGGTTTAGGCATTTGCCTTGAGACCCGGTGGTCGTGGGTTCGATTCCCACGGGAAGCATACTTTGTAAAGTTGTTTCCAGTTTGGCTAGGCTTGAATCACCTGATTGTCTGATAAAAAGATGATTCCGTGCTTCGGATGCACGTATAAGCCGGTGGTCCCGGCCGCCAAATGGCGGTCGTCAAATAAACCATGCCAGAGGCCCTTGAGGCGGTTTAGTAACTCTGACACTAGGGTGTGGTCGTTAGACCTTACTGGGCTCACACGATTAGAAGAAGATTCGGCAATGATAGGTAGGGGAACTAGTGGAGAGAGGAGCTCGTGGCTAAATTATAACAGCCGCACGGACCAATTTTCAAGGTTAAGCAAAGCTTGCCGAGGTTGGTCTGTGGATGGGTGACCATATTAACATACCGAGATTCCTCCGTGCCTCGGAAAGCACGTTAAGCCGTTGGTCCCGGCTGTCATTTGCAGATCTTTGGCAGTCGTTAAGGATTGTCAGAAGCCAGAAAAATCTGACACCAGTCTTGCCAAGAACTGCCGTGTGGGTAACACGGTAGTTCTTGGCAAGACGAGTTAATGGGTTGTAGAGGTCTGGTAGGCAGCCGCTCCACGTAAAATACAGGTATTTCTTAGCTGAATCCGGTTTGACTGGGAGCCGACCCCAATTTGGTTGGGAAAAGGCTAGGCAGATGATGATGAGGTAGGGGAACTAGTAGAGACTAGTCCCACTATCTGTCATTACCGAACCAGTTTCAATAATGTATTTAGCCACGAGTGATCCGAACACGTTACACAATCACGTATTCTGGCACCTCTTGACTCTTCAGTCCTTAATTCGTGAACGTTGGATCACTGCATACACTCAACCTTTGGCGATCGCTGGCACAATTAACACCAAACTTCAATTGCATTCACGATGCGTCAAAATTGGAAGCGGACTTTGTTGTTAAGTTTTGAATTGATTAAGGATAAAATTCCCGTTAAAAAGAGCCGTCGATCTAAGAAAGTGTTCATTAGTTGGTTGATACAATACCACTTTTAAATATAATTATATCGACAGTGGAAAGCCAAAACCACCAACCATTTTGGTGCATTAATGCGCCATTTTGGTCCAAACTGAGTTATACATCATTAACTGTTTTTTTTTGCGGCAATTGGTTTTTGGTTTTGCGTCGTTTTGAGCTCTTTTTTGCTGCTACTGCATCACAAATTCTCTGTGTTTTATGTTTATAAAGTTGCTTGTTTGATAATGCTCGCGCAATAGGGTATTTTACTGAAACAATCTTAACCAATGGAGATTTAATTTAATTTTATACGTGTTCTCAATTTTTTCAATTTATTCTTTAAACTTAATGAATTATCTTATCTATTTATAAACATTATAATTTTATTAATAATTTAATTAATCAATTGTAATTTATTCAATTTACTATTTAATCAGGCATTTTCAATAAATGTTTTTTTTTTTTTATGTTGAGGAATTTGTCTACCGTTATAATTATGTATTAGTTAATTTTAAATTTTGATTTCATTGTTGTTAGATAATTTTAAGTTCAATTAGGTTTCATAAATATGTTTAAGCCGTCATTTTTCGTGCATGTGGTGTTAACCTTTAATTAATTGTTGCACGTGCTACTGTTTTATCCTAGTCATTAAGTCAGAAATGTATGTAGTGTAAACAATTGTTGGTTAACCTAAATAAATAAATAAATAAATAAATATTAACAATCCGTCGGATAGATTACCATACAATATTAGATATGTATTTTTTATTGTTTCATGTAAACAAAAAATTAAGAAGATACAGAACGTTGAAAACAAGCGTGACGTCATGTCGCAGAAAAATTGTACTATCTTAGTGACGCCACGCGTGTCACGTGTAAAAGTCCTAAATTAAAATGTCCCATATTTATTTAATAAGGATAGTGCACAAAGTTAGACGCAAACAATTACTCAAATGAGGGCAACTATTACTAGTAGGTAATGCCCAACTTAAGAGCCCCTAGACGGACATGCCTCAATTACAAAAGTTTTGCTGAAAGCTACGGGGTCAGTAATTACGAAATATGGAGGTTAGAAGGTCCGGCATTAGGTAGTGATGTACTAGCCTTATACCCGCTAGTGATGTCCACCCACGGAACAAACATTTCTAAATGCATCCTTCATTCTCATTCCGCTCTTTCGGACTGACATTTACTTTTTTAAACTTCTAGTTCACACCATGAATTAATAATTCCAAAAAATATTAAATAAGCAGCTTGTGGTCAGCAGGGAGCTTTTTTTCCAATAATATGTACCTATCGGTAAAAATCTTTTTAAAACAAGCTTTAAAAAATACACAAAACTTATAACAAACTAAATATTTTTAGTTTGTTGTAAGTTTTGTGTATTTTTTTTTTGTGCATCAAAAAATTCGTCCTCAACGTTGTCAGCTGGTAATGTGCCCAAGAGACTGGTGGCATTGCCACGTTGAATGGCAATGCTTAGTCTCTGCCCAAAGTAAAAGACAGCTCTTGGGTCACGGGAAGTTTCAACCAGCTTTAATGTACTAAACGTAATATCACTTGTCAATACATACGAGTTTCTAATGAGCCCAAACACAATGGTGCTAACTTGTTTGCATGAGGATTTGCTACGGCCATCTTCTGGCTCCATCATACCATATTATTCCATTGTGCCCAAAATTATTATACCTACCTATGCATGCAAAGTTTTAGCTTAATCGGATGTCGGAAAGTGTAGAAAAAAGGGATTATTAACATCCAACCGTACACACATACGAAAGCAAAGAAAGTTTGTAAAAAGGTTTCGAAAATAGCGAAACTTGTCAAAAATAGTATAGTATATTTAGTATTCATTTTAGAAAAAGTGAAAATGGGTGAGTTAATTCCATTATATTCTACATGACACTCAAATTAAGCTAATTAGTTAGTGTGGGGTCAAGTTAGTTTTAGTTTTTGTCGCTGGACAATGGACATACGCTTTTAAAACGTTAAAAGCTATATAGTAGCTTTTGTGTTGTTTTTAGGCCATATGAATCTACCATTGCGAATGGACAAGTGAAGTCACTTTATTTTTTTAACTGTAAATGTCGAAGTTCAAAAGTGTATTTTAATGGAATCATTCAAACAAATGTATTGAGTTTAGTAAGTTCAATGAAGTATGGTCTTTTTAACCGACGTCTAAAAAAGGAGGAGGTTCTCAATTCGGATGTTTGTAATTTTTATTTTTTTTTACGTTTGTTCGCGCATATCGCCGTCGCTTGCCAAACAATTTGAAAAATTCTTTTTTCGTTGGAAAGGATATACTTCTCGATTGTTTCCATTTAAATTTAATCAAAATCGGTACAGTAGTTTGATTTTTAAATCCAAATAGCTAGAAAAAATATGTGGAAAAATAATCCATGTGTACGAAATTGCGTATTTTTGCTTTCCTGTGACTTTCCAGTGGTGTTGTTAGGTGTGGGGTACCACTAAAAAGTGAAAAATAAAAAAAAACCACAAAAAAAACCGACTTCCAAAAAACACTACAAAGTTCAAAATAACTTTAATTTCGGAAGTCGGTGACAAATAACGAGAAAGCAACCAAAAACCCCGACTTCCGAAATTAAAGTTATTTTTGAACTTTGTTGTGTTTTTGGAAGTCGGTTTTTTTTTATATTAACGACGTTTGATATTAATTTTGGGATGCATGAAGGAGCCTCCTCGTGTAGCGGATTTGTTCCATCAGCCACTCAACTGAACCGAGCGCTCGGCGCATCCTGGACAGTCTCACCTAACACCTTATAAGACTGGCCAATCCTTCCCTTGCGGTGGTAGGGCTAACACCCGCCTGGTTCGCGACCACCCTCCCACCGGAGTTCGGCGTCAAGCAGCCTGCTGTGTTTCGGCGACGCGTGGGAGTACCTGTACTCGGTCGATAGGCGATTGGTAACTATGCTGAGACTTCACTCCCTGGACCTTATTGGACGGCGAGCCATCGCTCGGTCGGCCGGGAATCGCCCTGCTACTCCAGACGCCCGGGGCGTCTTCCTCTGTTGATACCGCGGTCTGACTTTTTTATCCCGGTAGTGTGAAAGTCGGAAATTAGCCCATGGAAACGTAGGTAACGTTCCCATGGGCTAATTTCCGACTTTCACACAAGCGTTCTCACTGGAAAAATTATTTACTATTTGCAAAATCAATCAGCTCTGTATCACTACTACACTACTACTACTTACTACGTACTTTGTGGTGTAATGTCACGAGTCACACCACACAACTCGACATTCAGCCGTAATAATTCGCGAAAGCCTAAAATCAATGTTTGTCCATTACCATTGCCCAGTGGGCTGTATCGTGGTAGTTAGTGGTCGCCGTGTGGTCATCAGCACTAGTTTTATTCACAGTCGCAGCACGCGATGGCACGTGGGTTTTAATTTGTGGTCGTTATTATTATGGCACTATCATTTGCTACTAACATGGGTTCAACGAAGTGTGAAATAGTAATTAACCTTTTTTAAAATAATTGTATGAGCCTATTGATATGTTTTAATTTAATACTAGCTGTTGCCCGCGACCTCGCTTGCGTCAATGTAAAGTTAGAGAGAAAGTAGTCCATAACCGACTCCAGGAACCCTATCTATGTACCAACATCAGCAAAATCGGTTCAGCGATTGAGACGTCAAAGCGTAACCACTAACTTTCGGTGTTTCTAGTGCGATTGCATTGCTTGGAGTCCAAGGTTCGATTTTCCATTCTCGATCAAAGTACTATTGGTGGTTGCATTTCTAACTTTTGCCTTCTCTACGAATTTTCCAAAACGAATCAGTCAGTACTCACTTACAAAATCATTCGAATTGTTAGAGAAATTTGGGGCAACTCTCCCCCTCCATTAGGCTATGGCAATAGGCTTGCCTCCTTTTACATGAGACCCACAACATAAAAGGTGCACTTCAGTATTTCTCCTTCCAGAAATTCAGTCATGAAAATAATATTATTATTGTTTCAACTGAACAGACGCCCGTCCCCCAAAACATTATCACAAGCGTGTGTCCCCCAAAACATAGTCACTTTGTCAGTGAATGTTTTTCTTTCATTATGCCGAAACTATAAGTGAATGTAGATTTAGGTGAAGGCTGAGGGCCCTTCACACTTCCTCTTTTAAGTTTGCATATTTGAACTGTGTCAAAGTTTGAGGGTGCTGAAGTGAAACAATATTGGCATGTTTTTGTACAGCGAACTAGTTTATGTCAGTGGCTTCACTCGCGTGAAATTCAATATCTTATACTCACTATTATCATCTCACGTTCCATATTAACCCAGATACTGCGACGGGACTTTTAAAAGGCCCAAAAAAATAACTAAATCTACCTGCATTTTTCATTATTTTTCAATTACTTGACTTACATATTCATATTATTAGCTTACTTAGTAACTGTTCACCTTTTATTTGATGCAGTTACGTTCTGGACTGGACACACATTTTCATGTATATTGAGTGTTTTTGAAGATCTTGGAGTTTTTTTTTTACAATGGCTGCACAAAGGTAAGCTTTTATGTTATTTATATGCAGAATCTGATGGAATTCGCTTTGATATTTATATGTTAGTTACTTCATCAAAATATAACTTCATTTGTTTGGGTCGAAACGCAAAATAAATGTTCTTTTTTTACGTTTGAAATTGATGGCCTTTTAAAAGCCCCGTCGTAATATAGGGGTTTATTATATGATAATTTCTGTTTTAGCGTGAGATTAGTAAAAGCGCTCAATCTCATCGAAATTGTTGATGAGTTAGAGCGGGATGACAAAGACACTTTGTTGCCGAACCAAATAACCATTTTCCCACCTGAGAATGCCAACGCGGATGTTACTGACGTAGACTCAGGAGATGAAGAGTTCGTAACATTACAAATCTTCCAGGTAGGTAAAGTAATTATGAATTTATTTCGTTTACATGTCAGTCATGTGAACCGACGAGTAGGTGTGTTACGTGCTTTGTATTATAACAATATGTATATAATTTTCTTGCAGGCTCTCAGCTAAGAGCTCCTACTGAGGTAACGTTCTCTCAGAGTTCTGACGAGGAAGACGTCGTGCCTTTGTCGAGCTTGCGTAAGAGAAGACGCACAATTGACACGATTGGTGAAGATAGCGAAGTTTCAAAGAAAATAGAACGTCTAAGTGTTCTCTTACAACCAACAAAGACTTCAAAAAGACAGATAGAGGTTCATATGAGTACAAATCTAGTTTACCGGAGCACATTCTAGTTTGCAAGTGGAATAACAACAGTGTTGTTACTGTTGGATCAAATGCTGAGACTGTAGAGCCATTGAATAAAGTCAAAAGATTTTCACAAGGTCACAAGAAATATGTGCGTATTGATCAACCCTTTGTTATAAAAAATATAATGAAAATATGGGAGGGGTAGATCGGTCGGATCAGAACATAGGTTTGTATCGAACTTTTATTCGTGGCAAGAAATGGTAGTTTTCTCTTTTCTGTCATAGCCTAGATATGGCTGTACATAATGCATGGCAACTATATAAGCGGGACGGCGGAGAATATAATCACCTTACTTTTCGCAGATCGCTGGCAAAGGGTTTGCTCGAAACCTACAAAAAGAGCGATAAGAGAGGAGCCTGTCCTACAGCTAGGTCTCATCGAGAATCATCTCGATATGATGGGATTGATCACTTAGTTCAATATAGTGCGCCTCAACTAACATGCAAAGTTTGCAAATCAAAAAGCTTTTTTATTTGTCAAAAGTGTAAAATTCATTTACACCCCAAGAACTGTTTTATGGTATATCACAGTCAAACTCAGTAACGAGGGCATTTGCATGTGTGTATGTGTATTTCAATTGTAATAATACAACTGTAATTTTGTGTTTTTTTACTATCTAAATTGATTAAATACTGATTCTACAATATTTTGTTTCATTACTAGACCGCCGTACATGTATACGACCCCCATATTACGACGGGCCTTTTAAAAGGCCACCTTTTTCTGGGTTTTCCCGAAAAGTTGAATTTTTTTCATTATTTTTCCTAGTTATAATGAGTCATATAAAGAAACATATCCAAAAATCACGGTTATCGGAGGCTAAAAATAGTTTCAGTAACATCCGGGTTAATCCAACACCGTACTGCCGTTGAGTGTAATTGATTTACAAACACCCATGCTAACAGTTTTCTCAATCATATCTCTCGTTTCATCACTGCCTGCCTAGCCTTTTCCCAACTATATATATTGGGGTCGGCTTCCAGTCAAACTGCATTCAGCTGACTACCATTATTTTACGTGAAGCGGCTGCCTACCAGACCTCCACAACCCATTACCTGGGTAACACGGTACTTCTTGGCAAGACTGGAGTCAGATTTACTGGCTTCTCACTACCCGTAACGACTGCCAAAGATTTACAAATGACAGCTGGGACCAACGGCTTAACGTGCTTTCCGAGGCACGGAGGAAACTCGGTATGTTAAGATGGTCACCCATCCACAGACCAAACTTGGCAACGTTGCTTAACCTTGAAGGTCGACCCGTGCGGCTGGTATTATTTAGCCACAAGCTCCTCAATCACTAAATAGTATAAAACAAAGGCACTGTGCTGCCACTGCTTACTTCTTCTAAACCATGCACCGGTTTTTGATACATTTCTCACTGAATGAAAGACCGATAAACAAGCAGGGTTGTATGTATAAATTGCACCCGTACAAAGCAAGGGTGGGTCTAAATTTTACCACAGACATTCATGCCAATTTCAGAAAACTGTTTGAACCAGCCTGTTTGATCAAATTAATTGAACGTATAAAGCCCGCATAATGTCGAACTATCAATATTGGGGATATTTGGATTTTTATTATCTAAATATCCTCAAATTGGCATGCATGTCTGTGGAAAAATTTGATAAAAAATGAGTCGTCAAATGGTATGAAATTTCGCATTTCTATTTGATCAAACAGTTTGAACCAACCTGCTTTATCAAATTACTTGAACGTGTATGGCCTGCATTAAAGTCATACTCTGAGTAACAATCATACATATAACATTTCAGCTGGATCTAGGGGTTGCGGATTTTGTTCGAAAGAATTACCGCGGTACTGGAACGTAAAGGGCACTAGGAGGAGCACGGATGGGTTTCAGTCAGTAAGAGTCTGACACTCTCCCACTCCACCCAGAGCGGAAGGGGTCACTTGATGTTAATTTAAACTTTATGCAGAGCAGTGGTACATGGGCGGACTTTATGCAACATGGCACTCTTCATCTGTCAAACTTAGCGCATCTGAGAGTGACAATTAAAACTTCCTAAAAAGTTCACCTCTCGACTTTGACGTCAAAGCGACGTCAAATATTTCCTAACAAGGATGTACTTACATCAACGATTTCCCAACAGGTACTCTTAACAAACAAAAACAATTGAACACCTACATTTTTGGTAACAATATAACATTTTCAAACTTGGCAACATTTTAAATATCTTTTTGAAAGGATAATAGCTATGCAATTATGCTTTAGCAATTCGGTTCTGCTTTAAGGCGAGTTCCTGAAATGGTATTAAACAATTATTTCTCTCTTCAGGAATTCATTTAAAAACTGAAGCTCGGGTACGTGTTAAAATTTTGATTTCGTTTACAATTTGTCTTTCATAATTATTATTTCGTGTGGTTTTAATAAGTTTAATAAATTGTCGAATTCAATTGAAGATATACCATTATTATATTATTATATTGTACCATTTTCAAAAGTTTATAGATTTATGACGAAGTGAGTGGCATAATTTACCAGATACGCTAAGTAGATAACCTACTAGGTTTTTCTACTTTAATATCATTTTTGATATTAAAGTAGTCATGCTCATGTATTATATGTATATCATGCTTAAACGTTCAGCCGTTTCAACGGTCTCACGGATCGTCATGAAATTTGGCAGATATATTATAGCCTGGGATGTGGAGAAGGACATAGGCTACGTTTTTACGCGATAACCAACACCAACACAGGCGGAGCCGCGGGCAAAAGATAATATTATGTAAAAATAAATAAGTCTCTTCTCCGCGTTTGGCTGTACGCGATAATCTCAAACGCAAAACTACAGAACGGATTTTCATTAATGAATGTAGTGATTCGTGAAGGTTCAAGGGCGCAATAGGGATGATTCCTGAACTTAGATTTTCATTGGACACGTATTTTTTGCTTTGTCAAATCAATAAATATATATTAATTAGTGTTTTTTTACCTAACTGTATCGTCTTCATTTTGTAAATATGGCTGTCTGAATGTACAACAGTTACCTACACTGCCGTCATATGAAAAAAGTACATATCTACAAAAGCCGAAGCAACCAATTTCCAACATTCAGGAAATAACTTAAGGTCGGAAATGTTGGCATTTCGACAGTCGCATTCGCTAATTAAATGGTACATTAATATTGGTTGCTAGGGCCTCTTATCAAAGTTTTGTTTCGATGCGCCCCTCCGTTCCTGCACAGAATCCTTAGGCACTTATATTACCTAATCTAAGATCTTTTAAATGTAAAAACCTATGTTTCACAAATAAACGCTGATTCTGATTCATAGTCCACCTTTGTACCTATGTGTATGAAGTCTAAATAAATATTTTAAAAAATAGTAGACCACTTACATCCATAGCCGAAGTGTCACCCGACCTCTTGCCATGGCCGCCGAAGCACGAGTGCCCAAAAGCAGAGCAGCCACCTGCGAACAATATTAAATACAATCATTATAAATTATTCAAAATCATCATCATCAAAGTATTTCTTGGAGTTCCTCCTTATCGATCAATGTTATCATTGCAAAACATTTCGCCAACTTGACGCTTGCTCCCGCTGCCGTTAATGCTTGATATTTTGTGTCGTCACAATCGACCAGTATTGCTTATAACTGTCCAATTTTCATTGCCCGTGTAAACGCACCTCTAAGGCTTCTTTTTCTTCTATCGGGCTCACATAAACACTAGTTTTTTTCCGCGGCTTTACTTTCATAGCCTATTCCACAAAAACTGTGACTTTGTCAAAATAAAAAACATGCACTCTGAAATTACAATTTTCTTTTTGGGATAACCCTACTTCCAGAAATTACTACACAAAAAATTGTGAACGTCAGAATCGCCGGTCAACAGTCATATTTAGCTTTGAAATTGTGCCTAAAAATTACTTATCAATTGCTTATATTTGGTTACCATAATCAGAGAATTGCTTATTTCATCTGTTAAAAGAATTAAAACATTTAAGATTGACCGACCATTCTGATATCAGAACGGCTGGTCAATCACTGTAGAGTAGTAACTATAAGGAATTACTGAAATTTTCATAAGCCAAAGATTGCTTATTAATTGCTTATTTTACAATTTATAAGCCTAGACCCTTTTATCCTTTCTTTTAGCTAGCCAAGAATTTAAAAGCCCCTGCGCCTGTTAAATTTATGAAAGCAAAGTGACGTCTGTCGAAAATTGCATTTATATTTCAAAAGGGATTATTATTTATTACTCGTTTCTTTATTTTCTGTAATAAAGACTTTTTGGTGCTTTGTTTCTACACTTGCGTGCAAAAAAATCGACCCACCCCGCACGCTTTCGTTCATAACACGATAAATAAAAATCTAAAATTAATTAACAAATACTTTTCACACTGTTTGTTAAATGTCAGTCTAAGATTACAATCATAGTTTGTTCATAGCATTCCGACGTAAATTGAAGCAAACAATAATGTCCTCGCCTAAAAACTTTATCACCCCTCCTTCACCCCTTAACTATGTATGTACCTATGTACAGTCTGTTGTCAACATTATCTGACCCACCCTAAAAACAAACGAATTTGGACCCCCTTCCTGAAACAATAAGGTTTATTCAATTTATGTGAGCTTATCAGACAAGTGCTCGCCAACATTGTCGGAGCCACTGGCATTGTATGTCATTTTGTTAAGCTATTTTAATCATTATCTCGTCGACATTAAGTTGAAAAGCTTTTAAGTCACACTACATAATTACAACGCAATCTTTAATTTCGCGTAGTCTCAACAAGTTCTTGTGGCTTAGCGGTTTGATGCTGGAATTGGCGACGAACAACCTGTGGGTTCGAAACACAGTTCACATATCAGTTTTGTCTTCATTTTTATAATAATGCTTGCATTATTAAAGAACGACCAATATGATTTACGCCTAATAACTTATCTTGTAAACAGGTGGGTAAATAAAAACAACTTAAGTTCACAGAATTTATGTTTACCAAGAATGGTTAGATACGAAGTAAAACATATAATTTGCTTCGTGAGGTAGATAATATACATCTAAGTGACAAAAGTTACACTATGCCTAATAGCAGTGACTGCGCACACACATTTGTAAATCGTTTTAGATCACTCGTTAAGTATTTTTAAGCAATTTGGTGTAAAGAAGCATCATGTCGCAACTTAATGACTATACCAAACATAAAATCATATTTTTACATGAGCAGAATGTTGGAATTAGAGAGATTGGTCGTCGACATAAAATAGCAGTAAGTGTTTTTTTTTTTAACTATTTTATTTTATTGATTGTGATTAATGAACGCGTAGTTGGCTATTTTGTCATTACATTCACTCCTTACAAGTTACATACACGGTTCCAAAAATGTTTTTACAGAAATACGGTTAGACTATGGCTAAGACTTTATGGAGACAATGGAAATATTCAGCGGATTCGTTCAGGAGCAAATCCATCAAGTATAGTCCCGAATTCGACCGCCACCGGGCCATTGTTTCAAGCCATGTTGAACATCCATTTTTGCCCATTCGTGTAACCGGAATAAACCACAATAATTAATAAGGTCAATGAAAAACAGGATGGAAGCAGCAATAAGAGCACGTGGGGGAAACACAAGCTACAGAACAAAGTTTTCCTTAGAAATTTGATGTTTTTTTTACTTTTACTTTCAAAATTATTCATTAAAAAATTGAGCTATTCTAAGCGTTTTTGATTTTCAGTCTGTAAAATCAATAAACCAAAATCTGTTACAGTAAAAACTAGTCTATTGTAATCTTAGACTGACATTTAACAAACAGTGTGAAAAGTATTTGTTAATTAATTTTAGATTTTTATTTATCGTGTTATGAAAAATGAACCTCGCGGTCGTCCGAAGACTTTGGTCGACAATGACGAATTAAAGGCGATTGTGGAAGCTGATGATACACAATCTACGGCTGAATTAGCAGCAGCTTTCGACGTTAGCGTCAAAACAATATTGGTCCATTTGTCAAATTGGCAAGGTAAAAAAGCTTGACAAATGGGTGCCCCAGGAACTCTATGATCGCCAGTGCGAAGTACGCGTCGAGACGTGCCTTGCACTGCTCAACAGACACACAAATGAAGTAATTTTGAACCGCATTGTTACCTGCCAGGAAAAATGGATTCTGTTTGATAACCGCAAGCGCTCAGCAAGTTAGTTGGATCCTGGTTCAGCACCTAAACAATGCCCTAAACGAAAACTTACCCCTAGAAAAGTGATGGTCACTGTTTGGTGATCTAGCGCCGGTGTGATTCATCACAGCTTCTTACCAAACGGGGTGAGCATTACTGCAGATGTGTACTGTGAAGAACTGAACACAATGATGGAGAAGCTGGCACAGCTCCAACCAGCATTGGTCAAACGCTCGTCTCCGCTGCTCCTGCACGACAACGCGCGACCTCATACTGCACAGCAGACGGTCTCCAAGTTGCAAGAACTGGGGTTGGAAGCTCTCAGTCATCCGCCCTACTCACCAGACCTTGCGCCTACAGACTACTACTTATTCCAGAATTTGGATAACTTCTTGGCGGGAAAAAAATTCAATACCCGAGAGGCAGTACAAAATGCCTTTGAAGAATTTATTGCCTCCCGTCCAGCTGATTTCTTTAAGAAGGGCATCAATAAACTGCCACTGCGTTGGCAAAGATGCATTGATTGCATGGGTGATTACTTCGATTAATACAAATAAAAAATACATGAAAAAAATTAGTTTAAGTTTTTACATACAAAACGGCAATTTCATAGGTATAGACCTATTATTATCTACCTCACGAAGCAAATTATATGTTTTACTTCGTATCCAACCATTCTTGGTAAACATAAATTCTGTGAACTTAAGTTGTTCTAATTTACCCACCTGTTTACAAGATAAGTTATTAGGCGTAAATCATATTGGTCGTTCTTTAATAATGCAAGCAATATTATAAAAATGAAGACAAAACTGATATGTGAACTGTGTTTCGAACCCACAGGTTGTTCGTCGCCAATTCCAGCATCAAACCGCTAAGCCACAAGAACTTGTTGAGACTACGCGAAATTAAAGATTGCGTTGTAATTATGTAGTGTGACTTAAAAGCTTTTCAACTTAATGTCGACGAGATAATGATTAAAATAGCTTAACAAAATGACATACAATGCCGGTGGCTCCGACAATGTTGGCGAGCACTTGTCTGATAAGCTCACATAAATTGAATAAACCTTATTGTTTCAGGAAGAGGGTCCAAATTCGTTTGTTTTTAGGGTGGGTCAGATAATGTTGACAACAGACTGTACATAGGTACATACATAGTTAAGGGGTGAAGGAGGGGTGATAAAGTTTTTAGGCGAGGACATTATTGTTTGCTTCAATTTACGTCGGAATGCTATGAACAAACTATGATTGTAATCTTAGACTGACATTTAACAAACAGTGTGAAAAGTATTTGTTAATTAATTTTAGATTTTTATTCATCGTGTTATGAACGAAAGCGTGCGGGGTGGGTCGATTTTTTTGCACGCAAGTGTAGAAACAAAGCACCAAAAAGTCTTTATTACAGAAAATAAAGAAACGAGTAATAAATAATAATCCCTTTTGAAATATAAATGCAATTTTCGACAGACGTCACTTTGCTTTCATAAATTTAACAGGCGCAGGGGCTTTTAAATTCTTGGCTAGCTAAAAGAAAGGATAAAAGGGTCTAGGCTTATAAATTGTAAAATAAGCAATTTATAAGCAATCTTTGGCTTATGAAAATTTCAGTAATTCCTTATAGTTACTACTCTACAGTGATTGACCAGCCGTTCTGATATCAGAATGGTCGGTCAATCTTAAATGTTTTAATTCTTTTAACAGATGAAATAAGCAATTCTCTGATTATGGTAACCAAATATAAGCAATTGATAAGTAATTTTTAGGCACAATTTCAAAGCTAAATATGACTGTTGACCGGCGATTCTGACGTTCACAAAAAATTGTACCATTTAAATACTTTTAACTTTCAATGTTTAAAACTCGTAGCGTTCTCGTAGCACGTAGCCGCGTAGCAGCGTAGCTTCGTAGCTATTCTGTCTTTGAATAACTATGAAATAGTTAACACAATATCAAGATTAAAAGTGTATCTCATTGGTTTTTTTTATTATTTATAGGCACGTGCTTGACCACTATCTCACCTGATGATTGGCGATGATGTGGTCGAAGATTTAGCACGCTTGCCTAGAAAACCCATTCGCTCTTGACTTAAAGACTCATTTTGTCTGCACTTTGTCGATTAGAAGTAACGTAATAATTTTTAATATTTTAAAGAGAGTTTGAAGTAGATCGAATAAAATCATCGAATAACAAAATTATCATTGACTATCCAAACATAGGTTCCTAACCTACATAGTTACTTCATGACACCACGTCGTCATGATAAAAATTAATTCGTAGAACTCGCTCAAAAGGCATTTACTGAATGACGTCGATTTTGAAATACAAAGGGGGTATTCAAACAATTGTGCGAATTGTATTACAAAATGTGTGTTGATCTATTTTGCAGTTCTTTCAATAATTGCCTATCGATTTGATGAATTAGGTCGGTTTGTTGAGTTCTTAAATCTGTGTCAGTTTTTGTTGATAAATAAAATCAGACGTAGCACGCAAAGCTTACCGAAGACTTGTGCGACGCGACAATGCGACACCGATGGCGATGATTACTAACCGACGTATATATAATCCTTAGAAAACAATCTCTGAAAAATCGTGTCGGTCAAAATGGGACCTAAATTTTTTTTAAATGCCATTTCATTTAAATTAGAATTATCTAGATGAAAAAAAGCCGTTAGGACAGTTTTGAATATAAATGTGAACAGAGTAGAGCAAGATCAAAGCCACAATGAACGGACTGTGCGAAACATGATATGACTGGAAAGGGATTGTCCATTAATCACGTGAGGCTCGAATAAGCAGGGGATGAGAAAAAATCACGAAATACCACATGGAGGGAGTAGTGAGATATCACGTGTTTTTTTTTTAATTTTTTCGTTAAACGCGTATTTTCCAGAATTGAATTATATTATCCCTGTATTTAAAAAGGCAAAAGAGCGCTGATAACGACAATATAATCTCTTAAATCATATTTTAAAAAAATTAGGTGCCTACTAAGCAATTTTTTTTTTTATAATCTGATGTGTCCTTTCAATACCTACTCTACTTTAGATAGAATCAAAATTAAGTGATGTTTGGTCATAATGAAGTGTAACGAAAACGAGATTTTTATGGAAATTATTAGACTCGTTTCCGGCGTAATAATAAATCTTAATGGACTAATTGAGACAAGTCGCGAATTCGTGATTGTATAAATTAACTCAAGGCTTTTAAGCAAATCGACAACCATCTTAAATAATATATTTGAGTAATGTCAAAAATGTACATGAATTAGAACTTTTGAAGATGTTTTTCGTGTGTAGTAAATGACGCCAAGTCATTATGGCTGGCGTTTTTGTCGTGCGACGTGATGGTTGCAAGGCTGTCTCTGTAAATACAGATTTTAAAACGCTTACAACAACGTGTCGCGGCTATATATTTTTTTTAGCCTCGTCGTTTATTATTTTTGTGGGTAACAATAAAAAAATACTATTACAAAATTTAATTTCATTACAGTAAAATTCATTCAAATAATATTGTACAATAAAAATAAGATTAAACTGGATTTCGTTTTTAACATTTTTCGTAGAAATCTTAAAAGTGTTTTGAGTTTTAGTTTTCTCAATGGATATTGACATATAGTTTTAGTTTGTCAGTTAAAAAAATTAAGCTAGTCTTATCACACTTCGACAGTAATCAGTGCATCGTGTTAATTGAGATCAATTTTGTTCCCTGACTGTACAATCAATTAAACCAAAAAATAAAGTGAACACACCACAATCAACTCAGCCCACAGCCTCACGGTTGACTGAAGTTTAAAAGACGAGCCTTTTTGGTGCCTCCGTGCATGCATAGGTACCGTCTACCCTCCTCCTGGTTGTTTTAACATTCACTGAAACGCCACGAGGCTAACAAATGATGCTGTTCACAAATGTGAATAAATAGGGTTAATTTTTGAACAGCCACCGCTAATATAATTAGAATTGAAAAGTTTGATGTTAGATGATTCTTGTTCTCAGTTTTTATTGCACATACAAATGTAAACAAAACAGGACAGTTTATGTACCTAAACAGGCAAGAATTTGGTTCTCTAACAGCAAAACTCAGTGTGATAGAGACATAATGCACTTTAAACGAAATATGAGAAAGAAAGAACTGATTAACTTTATATGGATAACAATTCGATGAAAATACATTATAAACCTTTCATCAATAACTAAGTAAATTGTGTTGACTACAACGTGTCTGATAAACGCAATACCTAAAAAGGGGTAATTGTTCTCATCATTAAGAACAACTTTTACTATGGGACCAACCCAGAAATCGCGAACAAAAAATCGATTGCTCCATACATTTACGTGCACGACAAAATGTACTTAACAGCTGATTCAGCTTGCAAGATTTGACCCAAAAAACCCCTATTATACCCCAACCCTCATTGCAAGTTTAAATAAAAGGTAAAAAAACGGAGAGTCCTTCAACAGAAAAAACTTAAGGAACGGGGAAAACTATTACCCCTGGATGTGGCATCTATTTCATGGTGGGCCTACCAACTGCCTATCATAAACGAATGCGTATACAAAATTTCAAGTCCCAGCAATTGAATATTGAGGAGTTCCATAGTTCGAAAACAACCCTGGACGTGGCATCTATTTCATGGTGGGCCTACCAACTGCCTATCATAAACAAATGTGTATACAAAATTTCGTGTCCCTGCTATTATCGCTGAGGAGATCTCTCGTATGGAGCCAAACCTGGTAGCAGCATCAGGTCACGTTTATGATTAACATGCATTGTCATCGGTTCTGGACTAGCATGCAAAATTTCTGCTCAATCGGATACCGAGAAGTGGGTCAAATTAAACTTGCAAGATTTGTAAACATGCATACAAGTCAAGTTAAATAAAAGCTTTTAAAAACAAGTCACATCGTTGAAACACGACAAAACTAAAATCGAAATAGGTCGTCATTGGATTAAAGAGCTACCTATGTCGGGATCGGAATGCATCCGACAACACGACGTAACGGACCGGAACGGTCCGGACGCTGCTGGATTACTCTTACGAAACGTAGTAGGTACTTGTGTCCCGTAGTATGAGCGATCTAGTACAGGAAGCTTCGAATTTTAAAAGTGTCAAGGGACTTGATAGTTAGTGATATAGCAGTATCTGTAAAAAAAGTCCAAGGTGAAAAAAATTGCGACTTTTACCTTCGAAAAGTAAGCGTTATTTAGTCGTATTAAAATTGTAAGAGACTAACAAAATTTCGTTTTTAATAATTTATATATATTTTTTTAATTTGTCAAAATTATACTTTTTCACACATTTATTATTTGAATTCAACAAATTTCATTCATTCGCAAAATTTCACTACCAAATACATTGCTTTGCGTAGAAATGTCAAGTTACTAAAATTACGATTAAAATTCGAACTTAGGTACTGGTAAAACAGATTGTAGAATGACGCATAAGTCACACATATTTCTACATGAGACTGTCCAATAGTCACAGTCCTAAAATTCCCTTTGTTACAGCATTGTGTACCGTTGCATAACTCCACCGGATCGGCGGCTATCCGGCACTATCCGATTAGAGGACGGACTGTTAGATACCAGCTAATGATGGTATAATACTCGTAAACGTTGAGAACTAATGATTAGGTCAAAGCCTGCTTGACGTTGTGGGTTAATTTGACCTGACATTAAGAAATGCGGTGACTCGGTATCAATATTTTGGACTAATTCCGCGATCTGACTCTCTGGCGACCTGGTGAACCACTTTTTAGCCTTAAATAGCCCAAATATTGATTTATTTCAGGGTTTTTAATAATACCTAGAAATTGAAAATATGGTTTTCAATTACTTGTTAAAAATCTACTCATCAGTTTGTTGACATTTGACACTCAAACCTTTCGATGGAGGGAAGCAGAACCTACAGAACTCCACCTGGTAAGATCCTAACCCTACTTTATCTTCATTTACATATATACGAGAGCCTAGTGCGAGTTTTATACTTACTCGGCCGCGCTAAAGATATCGTTCGCTTCTGTCAAGTTGTATGGAAAAAAAGGTTTTCCGTCGCTAGATGGCGCTTTTTTAATCTTACAAGTTGACGTTTACGTTAAAACTGGCACTAAGACCAGAGATCATACACGCACGCTGGTTGCGAGAACTCTGAAGAACGTCACCAATAACTTCAGTGTATGTTCTTTTACGTCGTCCCGAGCTTCCCACTCACATCTTTTTAACCAGAACCTTAATCTTATAAGTACTTAAACACGGTCAACGAACCCCCCTCAAAGTTCTAAATCGATTATCTTAAAACATTGTAATACTTCCGTGTGACTTGGTAATCCAGTTTGCGTAGTAATTTACTTCATAAATGTAATTATATCCCATTAGGGGCGGCTTACAGACAATTAAACAAAAGTGTTTCCAACGCCCACACAAGTACCTTTACGTAAGTTTGTGCTTATAGGCGTAGAATATACATATATCTACTGACATATTGTTTGACGGTTCTGGGTGACTGGAGGAAGAAAACGTGTTGCACCGACCAGGCTAAGTTACATGTGACAAGGGTGGGAAGATAATGAGTACAGGGTATGACGGTTCCTGCCAGGGTTGCGGAATATGTTCGAAAGAGTTACCGCGGCCCTGGGACGCAAGGGCAATGGAAGGAACACGGATGGGTTTTAGTCAGTAAGAGTCTGACACTCCCTCTCGCTCCACCCAGGTCATTTGAAAATATCCCATCGTTAAAAAAGGGAGTGTATTTTTTTTTAATTTAGTCCTCGTTTAAAAATAACAATAATAAGAAAAATTAAACTACCCTATTTTGGCTGCCTTACCGGTTTGAAGTGAGGTGGACTCTCCCTGTGATCGGCTAAAGTTTTTAAAGCGATTTTTATACAATATATTCAGTTTTTGTTATACTTATTTGTATACTCGAGCATGTCTTTTGTTTCTTGACGAGACGTTATTATTTCTCAAGGCAAATGCATCCCTCTTTCGACTTTTCTCGTTTTCACGAGATACGTACGCCAATCTTTGAATAATGATTCTAGGCCTCCATTTCTTCGTGTACCATTTACGATGTTTCGGACCACGTCTATTATACCCATAGCCTCTACGACATGCGACAGATGTGGCCAGACCAGTTCCATGATGGAAAATCAAGATTACGTAATTGTCAGTTGTGATGGAAAATCAGCATTACATAAGTTAGTTGTGATGGAAAATCAGCATTACATAATTGTTAGTTGTGATGGAAAATCAGCATTACATAATTGTTAGTTGTGATGGAAAATCAGCATTACATAATTGTTAGTTGTGATGGAAAATCAGCATTACATAATTTTTAGTTGTGATGGAAAATCAGCATTACATAATTGTTAGTTGTGATGGAAAATCAGCATTACATAATTGTTAGTTGTGATGGAAAATCAGCATTACATAATTTTTAGTTGTGATCGTAAATCAGCATCACATAATTGTTAGTTCACGACCCCGTCACGTAACTCAAATATTCAATTGAAAACAAGAACGGAACACAAAAAGACACGGAGAGAATCCTGAATATAGTTTTTGTACAAAGTAAAGTGCGATCAACTTCAGCAATACCGAAATAGGATTCGGCAAAAACATTTGATTGTCTGTTTTGTGAGTTCCGATGTACAAATATTGTTGTTTTGTTGTTTATTTATGTAATAAAATTAACGCCCCTATATCGGCATTAATAATAATTTCAATACTAGGAGTATGTTTCTTTAGGAAAATCCCAAGTTTTGATCTATATGATAGGGAAGAATTCTTTATTTTATTTACCGTAGATCCTTGACTCGCTTCATCATATCAGCCGAAAGACGTCCACTGCTGGACATAGGCATCCCCCAAATGGGGAGGGGGTTGCCATAATCGCCACGCTTGGCAGGCGGGTTTACGATCGCAGTGTAGCTGTAGCAAATGTAACTTGACTCGCTTACTTCTTTATATTATTTTCAGTGAGTGTTAACAAAGAAGCTAAATAATAATACTATTTAGCATATAAAGAAAAGAAATGAAAGAAAACTTATATCAGTAAGTAAACAAGTTACCGACTCGGGTTACGATATGCATGTCACGGTAACAAACTGGGTCTCTTAGTGCTACATGCCAACTGCTTTGATTGCAACTATGATAGCGTGTACAAGTTTTTCAACACATTTGCTTATTTTTTATTTACTATAACACAATTTTTTGCAACAAATATTTGTAAAGAAAGGCTGAATAGCTAGCAGATTTATTTTCGTGCACTACTTTTGACTCAAAATACCATGATTTTATTCGCAAATCGCGGTCGCTCGAAATTGTAAGCACTAACTAACAAATAATGCAGACACGTAACAAATTATACATATTTATGATTTTTTTATTTGATCATTTTGTTTTAGTTCCATAAATAATGAACGAGGATTCACTTTAAGAGACAATCATTTCAATGTAAGTGATATTTATGATAATTTTATGAAGGAAAGCGAATAAATGAGACGTATGTATAGAGATACTAAAATATTCTCAACTCAGAGACAAACAATGTTTTAGGTAGGTACTTATTATTGTGAGTGTTTCAATGCTCCAATTCAATATTGAATCTTTATTCTCTCTCTTGTTTGTAGCTAAGTAATAACAGTCGCACGGGTTTATCCTCAAGGTTAAGCAACGCTTGCCGAGGTCAGTCTGTGGATGGGAGATCATGCATTGCACACTGAGCCTCCTCTGTGATAGCTCGATAAGCCGTTGGGCCTGGTAGGAAGTCAATTGCAGGTCTTTGACAGCCGAAAGGGACAGTCAGAAGCCAGAGTATCTGACACCAGTCTTACCAAAGGAACCAAAACAGCTAAGCATGCATCATCTGCCTAGCCTTTTCCCAACTTTATTGGGGTCAGCTTCCAGTCAAACCCGATTCAGCTGAATACCAGTATTTTACGTGGAGTGGCTGCCTACCAGACCTCCACAACCCATTAACTGGGTAATACGGTACTTCAGCAAGACTACCAAAGATCTACAAATGACAGCCGGGACCAACGGCGTAACGTGCTTTCCGAGGCACGGAGGAATCTCGGTATATTAAGATGGTCACCCATCCACAGACCAACCTCGGCAAGCGTTGCTTAACCTTGAAGATCGACACATGTGGCTGTTATAATTTAGCCACGAGCTCCTCTACGTTTCGACTGACCGATCTTGACAATTCAAAAGTGCCTGTAAATGGCTTATTTGAAACGACCCATTATAAAAATAATATTTTCGACAACAAACAAGACAGTAATTAAAGTGTTTTCTTGCGAGGTACCTGTACCTCGGTGCAGTGTTATTTAATAATTATAACCAACACGACAGCGTCTCGTCTTCATGAATGTCAAACTAAGGCAATCTGTTCTGCACTAATGAATGGCCAAACGAGAATAACTTACTGATAGTCTGTCTTGTGAGAAATGTAAACTAAATTGTCAGTGGTTTACAGATAATTCTGACAACGAATGTTGGATTTTGTGCAGTACTTAATGCTTTTGATTTTAGTACCTACTCATTATGTTATATCATATCTAGCCTGAACTGTCCCGAGCTGAGAAAAAGCCTCCCTCCATTGTTATCTACAGAGTTTATCTCAAAATATACAAAAATATAATACTAACAGTGAAAATAAGATCATAATTAATCGACAAACCAACGAATGTCTCGTTGGTTTTTCGATCAATCGTGATCAACCAGATATTTAACTATTTTAAACAAATATATCTGACCCTTTCGCGAAAACGCTGTTTTGAATGGCAGCTTTATAGGCGTTATGGACTTAGTCGTCAAATTCCATATCGGACTTCTCTTTCTACTTGTCAACTTTGAAGCTTTATAACTTCATCGCCGAAGAAGTTATTTTGAAAATTATTTCATAAGTGCGCATAAGTATTTCATTTTGTAAATAAAAAAAATAATAATAAATAAATTTATTCACAGTAATAATAAATAAATTTATTCACAAATAAAAGATACACAAGAACTATGAAGTCCCTGACTTCTGATCTACGTTCAGAGACCTGTGTTACAGAAGTCAGTGTCTTCTCCCATCAGATGTCACAACATTAATAATGTTTTGCACAAAAACTTAAAAAAATTGCATGCATAATCCCAATTCCTAAAAAAGAATTCCAATTCGTCCCACCATCTCCTTCGGAGTCTGATGCGGCTGGGTATCGATATCAGGACAGTATGTTTAATTTTATATACACAGATTAATATAATCTTATATAATCTCACCAGAGAATGGGCAGCAGCATTCTTTGTAGGTATATTTGCAACAGCTACACTGCGATCGCCAACCCGCCTGCCAAGCATGGCGATTATGGCAAATCCCCCCCCCCCCCATTTGAGGGAGGCCTATGTCCAGCAGTGGACGTCTTTCGAGCTGATATGATGATGAATATAATCTTCCCATAGTTTTAATGCAGAGTAGCAGATTCTTAGGTAATTAAAATTTTCTGTAGTTTTTTCAAAATTAGCACTAATCACACTATGTAGCTAGATTTTTTTATAAACAAGGCCCTTATATGTAACTACATGAGAAAAATTTGATGCACAGCTAATAAATCATAAAATACAAATAATATCAGCGAGATGGGTACACATACCAACAAGTTCTAATCTCCAGAGCAAACGCGAAATGCATTTTGAAGTAGCAAGGGACTTCGCTTCATAAAACTTAATGTTACATGTTCAACACAAAGATATCTTTTATCCTGTATAACACTTTTAGTAAGGATTTATGTTAGTTTGAACTTGGACGTACGGAATTGTTCAGAGGGTGCAAAATAGTGTAGAGATGCAACAAAATTGATATGTGATAGTGTATTTTGATATTTAAAGTACCTCCTACCAAGTTAAGAACAATTTTCGGATCGGGTCTTGGGATCGGAATCCGTTCCGATCCTCGTCGATCGCGGGGTCCTCGATATGATTCGGTCGGGCAAAAACTGGTACTGAGTTTTTCTATAAGGAAATTCTCAGTAGCAACCCGAGGTTTGAGAGTTGGTAGAACCCCACCGTTCCTCGAAAAGTACGTTTAAAGCCTCGTTTCCACTAGGCAACATTTGACGCGCAACGCGTATCGCCCAACATGTTCAGCAACGTTGCACAACAACGCGCGACGTTGCCAGCAGGCGCGCAACAGTAACAATGTTACTAAATAAAAGTTCCTCTTTGCCGTTGAACATGATGAACAACATGTCGGGCATCACGTCGCGCGTCAAATGTTGCCTAGTGGATACGCGGCTTAAGACTTTTCGAAAACCAAATCAGATTCTATGTTCTCATACTTGCAGGTTTGGTACCTTTTCCAATATTCTCCAGTGGCTTTCCATCTCTGAGTTAAGTAACCAGCCCTTCCCAAACTACACACAAATAAAGAAAAAGCATTAATTCGACGACAATCCATAGACACACAAATAAAAAAAAATTACAATAAAAACAACAAAAGAACATATTATGTGCCTCACGCTGCGCACGTTATACATTGCATCTTCAAGTCCTTTCCGTGTCTTGAAGAAGTACTTTTACAGAATAATTAGCCAGGAGACCAATTACTAGTATAATTAAAAGCATTTAACTTAAGTTTCCAACAATAGGTTTTACGTAACTTGACTTTAAACAAGTTTCAATTAGGATGCAAGAGTCGTTTTGTTTCTCCTAAAATGGCTACTTTTGCTTTGCATATTACGGAAAAGATTTCGTTTGAAAGAATAACTTTAAATAGTTAAATTCAACGACAGTTTAGATAATAATTCCCTTGACATAGCTTGCTGAATGAACTTTTTGTTTCAAAGAGACTATCATTCCCATAGTTTTACACTGGGTATTTTTTTTCCCAGTGCGCAAACTTTAAGAACCACTTCTGCCCATGGAAAAGAACAACTTTCCTGGAGGAAGCCATAGTCCTAGTTCCTTAGTTCCTAAAAAAAAATTGAGTCTCCCATACAAATTGTGATCAGTTGATGACAATTTTGTATGAGTTCATTTTTTTTTTTTTAAATGAAAATTACCCAGTAGGTCTGTTTGTTTTGCGGGTTACGTCCCCTTTTGCAGTTACCCCTGGGGCTTGAGACAAGTGAGATTCTGTCAACGGAAGCGTGGCGAAGGTCATTGTCAATACGTCAAAAATGTATGGGATTGACAGATGCCATCGAAATGTCACGTGATAAAATTCCTACATTTTGGCATTTCGACAGTCGCATTCGCTAATTGAATGGTCGGTTTGACTGGAAGCCGACCCCAATATAATTGGAAAAAAGCTAGGCCGATGATGACTTTGATAGAAGAGGTGTTTGAGAGCCTAAAGATAAAATTCAACGCTCAAAACAAGTACAATCAACACATATTTCTATTTACTCACAGGTCACATACTCCTGAATTATAAGTTTCCCACAAAAGATCCGAGCCGTTTGACTTTTAACTCGGCAAACTAAGCGAACACTTGAAAATATTCCTTCGCCTACTTTTACATCTGTAGTAATGCCCAAAAACTTCTAGCGAAGAATTTGTACCTGTACATAGTTTCGCTAAGAATTTAAACTTTAAACTATTTCGTTCGCTGTTTGGTACGGATGCCTGCATTCGTTCGTAGTACTCAATTAATGCAACCGTTTACATATAATTTGAACATTTTAATAGTTTTACGTCTATGATAAAACCAGTTGAATGCTAAAAACATAGGTTCTATTTGGTGCGCCTCGTGAAGATAGTCGTCTACTTTACTTACTAATACAACGGTTTTTATTCCCATATTTTGTATTTCTGTAGCAGCACTCAAGACGTATTAATGCCAAGGAAAAGACAGTAACCAACTCATGAAGTCTTTTCTACAATGGTGTACCCACATAAATAAGTATAGGTACGCCTTACATTATAATTCTTGAATACTTGGGTAAATCGGTCAGCGACTGTACTTTAGACAATTAATACATACTGTCTCAATGTGAGCGATTTGATACAAAACGCTTTAAGTACCTCTCCAAGATTAAAAAAAATGGTTTTTCAATTTTCAAGGGATCCGTCAGTTTTTCAGAAAATTAAAGTATTATCTTTAATTTTCTGAAAATACGCACGTTGAAAACGCGGATCTCTTTTAAATCAAATTAATTACTACAAAATCCTGGCAACATTATTCTTTAGTTACCAAAGCCAAAGGTTTCTAAGTTTATGGTTAAAATCAAAGCGAGTTACCATGACACCAAAATAACAATTCGGGTACGAAAATAGTTTTATTTGAAACTTATTAGCAGTAGTTAACAGATTGTTAATCTCAGTTACGGCTGGTGTTTGTACGTGGTAGGCCGGAGGCTGCGATCAAGTATCACGCAACCAATGGTTACGTAAATCGAACTAAAGCTTAGTTTACACTGTTTTCATTAGTTGAACTTAAGCAGGGTTTCGACTGTATTATTAGTTAAATAAACAGTTTTAAAGCTCAGTAGGCAAAATATTACGTCATTATTGTAGGCAGCATATGTGGGATCCTGCCAGGGTTGCGGAATTTGTTCGAAAGAGTCACCGCGGCCCTGGCACGCAAGGGGCAATAGAAGGAACACGGATGGGTTTTAGTCAGTAAGAGTCTGACACTCCCTTCCGATCCACCCAGAACGGAAGTCATTTGATGATTTCCCATCCTTACAAAAAAAAATATGGATAGATAGTAGGGAGGGACCACAGATTTAGAATGTACCTACTACACTATATAAGACTAGAATTACTTAAAGAGAGAGAGATAAAGACATTAGACAACAGACAAGACATAAAGACATTAGATAACAGTTTAGGTGGTAACACGGTACTTCTTGGCAAGTCTGGAGTCAGATTTACTGACTTGTGACAATCCGTAAGAACTGTCAAAGATCTACAAATGACAGCTGGAACCAAAAGTTCAACGTTCTTTCCGAGGCATGGAAGAGTCTCGGTATGTTAAGATGGTCACCATCCACAGATCAACCTTGGCAAGCGTTGCTTTACCTAGAAGATGGATGTATCCTTGGCGAAATAGGGGACTATAAGTTCATCTTTTGGGGTAGGGGAGCGCGGGGTAATAGGAGCGACTTAATATTTTTGCTAAATCGTAATTGTACCTTAATACATTACTGTCATTGATTATAACTGTGATTGAAATATACTCTAATATAAATTATAAGAATGTTAAAAATTTGGTTCTTAACAAAATGTTCCCTTAGTAGGCATCCATTACCCTATTCTCCCCTACACAGGCGTGACGTTTTATTGTTGAAAGAAAATAACAATCGAATTATTTTTGTGCATTAAAGTAGGTACATTATAACATCCTTTACAATAAATAACTTCGAAACTCCCTGACGACATTTAAAATTTATAAAACTAGAAATAAAACTATTGTAAATTTTAAATAATAATTTAAAACCTTTTGTTTCTACCAAAGGTTTTCATTGAATCAGTCATGGTGTTCCTAACTTTCGCTTCAACTTTGCGGTTGAATTTACAACTTTTCTAGTCCCTTTGAACATTGAAAACAAATGAACGCAGGTAAATAAAATAATACCTTCAATTTATCATTTTAATGTTGAAACAACCAAACTGAACTTTATTTAGCAATCGGTTTATAAATAACAATAACATCTGAACAAATATTTCAACGAAATATTTGTTCAGTTATTATAAACGTTATTTTAAAAGTATGAAATTATCATTATTTGGCGTTACTTTTTTACTGTTTTGTCCCTTATGAGTACAAACTATCTATTATAATGAGCCTTACTAGGTCCTCCTCTGAAATTAGGCTAAGTACGTCGAAGTAAAGAAAATCTCCATAGATGCAGGTTTTTTTATACAGGGCGGCAAACCCGGGTAACATCATCAATCTTAGTACGGTCCTCATTAGAATAGGTACCTAATTTTTTCTGGTCCTTTCTAGGTCTTCTACAATGATCTTAGACCTTAACTGTATCTATGCGCATCTTGCGTCGTGTATCCTGTAACTTGAAAATAATCTTGAATACTTTACGACAGCAAGTAGTTTAGTGGGAGATTTTCGGCACCACATATTTTAAAAAATACCTTTATTCAAATTAGGCTTAGAGGTAACTCTTTTTGACCATAAAAGTTGAACATAAACACAGTCCCCCAAAACGGCCCGCCCCCGTCACCACTTCCTAGACTTTTTGCAGGGAAGAAGAAGGGATATTTAACCTCACAACTTTTTTATTGGTCATCGAAACGCTAAGAAGACTCAACATTAGACTTTTCTAAAGTATTAATTTCAGAGTTCCAGAAGTGCGTGGTCATATCAAAGGGTGATGTCTTGCCAGGGTTGCGGATTTTGTTCGAAAGATAACTCTTTCCAACAAAATCCGCACCCTTTGCTTTCCAGGGATGCAGTAACCTGCATCCCTGGAAAGCAAAGGGCGCTACGAGGAGCACGGATGGGTTTTAGTCAGTAAGAGTCTGACACTCCTTTCCGCTCCGCCCAGAGCGGGAGGAGTCATTTGATGATTTCCCATCCATAAAAAAGGGAGATGTTGGTTGGGAAGCTGATATATGTCCATGAAGGAAAAAAAAGACACCAAAAAATAGACAACAAACAACTACAAATCGACACAACTTTTCAAGCAGTTTGTTACATTTGCATTTAATTTAGTTCAATCACAGATTTGATGTCACCAACTGCATCAGACGGCTTCAAATGTTTTCTTCGGAACTTTTTAGTAGTTTTTTTTTAAACTCACATTTTTATGTTTCGATATTTTTTCCTTAATGTATAAATTAATCAGCTACCCAACATCGCCTTCATAATAATTATATGACTAGCCACTTCTGGAACCTCCAGTATTTTAATAGACTCTCAGAGATCACAAAAGTCTTCTATATCCTACGTCTGACTAAAGACTCTTATATACTTGATAGTCATCTACCATGTAAAAACATAAGTACCTAATACTTGGAACTTTCCGAAGTGCGTGACAAAAAGTAAACATGATTCCTGTAACCGAACAATATGTGAAGGAAGATGTAGATTGGTCACGTTTTGACGTTGTCCATAGACTTATAAAGGTGTAGTAAGAACTCGGAAATTGTGTGCCATATGTCGTGGTAAGCATTATATCTATACATAACAGGTTGACAGGCCTGTTGGTCTAGTGGTTAGTGACCCTGACTGCAAAGCCGGAGGTCGTGGGTTCGATTCCCACCCAGGACAAACTTTGTGTGATGAGCATAATTGTTTGTTCTGTGTCTGGGTGTAATTTATCTATTATATGTATGTATTTATAAATTATATAAGTATGTATATCAGTTGTCTGGTTACCATAACACAAGCTCTGCTTAGCTTGGGATCAGATGGCTGTGTGTGAGTTGTCCCAAGATATTTATTTATTATTTATTATTTTATTTTATAATAAAGCTGAAGAGTTTGTTGGTTTGTTTAAAAGCGCTAATATCTGGAACTACCAGTCAGATTTGGAAAACATATACTAATCTGAAGAGTTTGTTTGTTTGAACGCGCTAATCTCTGGAACTAGCAATCAGATTTGGAAAATTCTTTTTGCAAATGACAGGGCAGCCACATTCATGAAGAAGGCCATACGGGAACGGGTAATTCTTACGAGACCGGGAAAAAACGGAATATGCGCGTACGAAGTCGCGGGCAAGAGCTAGTAAGAAATAAAGACCTAAATGTTGAATACGATTTAATCAATCTATCAGGGCCTATTCTCAATCATATTGAGGTCGGCTTCCAGTCTAACCGAATTCAGCTGAACACCAGTATTTTACGTAGAGCGACTGCCTACCAGACCTCCACAACCCATTAACTGGGTAACACGGTACTTCTTAGCAAGACTGGTGTCAGATTTTCCGACTTCTGATAATCCGTAACGATTGCCACAGATCTCCAAATGACAGTCGGGACCAACGGCTTAACGTGCTTTCCGAGGCACGAAGGAGTCTCGGTATGTTAAGATGGTCACCCATCCACAGACCAATCGTAAGATCGGCCCATGCAGCTGTTATAATTTAGCCATGAGCTCCTCACGAGCTACCCACAGTTATAAATGGCCGGTCATCCGTCCTCGGACCGGCCACAGAAAACGTAGCTGTAGGTACCCTGACCTCCAGGGTTGCGGATTTTGTTCGAAAGAGTTACCGTGGCCCTGGAAAGCAAAGGGCACTACGAGGAGCACGGATGGGTTTTAGTCAGTAAGAGTCTGACACTCCCTGCCGCTCCACCCAGAGGGTAGAAGTCATTTGATGATTACCCATCCATAAAAAAAAGGTACCGTCCCTCCTACCTGACCTCCTTGGCTACATGTCACTGGCAGACAAGTTAAACGTTAGGAACTTTTGGAAGCGTCCGGCAGAAATAGAAATACTATTTGAATTTAGAATGTAAAAATATCCATTTATTAATAAGTGACGCTAGCGCGAGGGCCGTCAGTGTCACAGTACCTTTAATGGACCGGATTGGCGGGTTTTTATTTAGCAACGGACAAAATAGAAAATAACAAAGTAACAGTCTTTCAAAGATGTGAGCAGAGTTACCTACCTATTGTAAGTACCGAAAATAATTCATATTGCGCATTGGACAAGTTGTTGATAAGACCACTCAATAACAATTTGCAGATTTCTTGATGAAGTTATAACTCGACTTTGACTTATCTACCTGCCTACTCTTATAAAGTTTTTTGTCTTAATGGTGCGCCTTGTATTGTCACACTATCGAACTAATTTTGATAAATGAGTCTCTTCGATTTATTTCAATGACGTAAGTGCCAATAGTTTATGACGAGTTATTTTCGGTGAATTTAACCTTTATTGATTTGCAGTAAATCTGTGGTAACTAAACCTGGATACTTTGAACGATTAGTGTCTCCTTGGAACGAGTCGTCTCCGTCTGTCACCAGGCTGTATCTCATGAACCGTGATAGCCAGACAGTTGACATTTTCAAAGATGATATATTTCTGTTGCCGCTATAACAAAAAATACTAAAAATAAAATAAACATTTAACTGGGGGCTCCCACGTAACAAACGTGATTTTTTATAGATAATGGTACGGAACCCTTCGTGCGCGAGTCCGACTCGCACTTGACCGCTTTTTTTGTGATGGACCACGTGGCATTTTGGTACGATGTTATCCCTTTATATAACAAGAATATATTGAATACGTGTTATGGCATTTTGACGACACATTCTGTGTGCGCATTACTTTGAAGATGTTTGACAATAAGATGGGAAATAGCAAGCATATATTTAACGAAAGAATCAAAACATGTTCAAAATTATTTTGGCTAGTGAAATGCCTACTTATTAAAAACATATTGCTGAGATATAAGGTCATTCAAACTTATGTAAGGTGCTATAAAATTATCTGCCAACCTCTTGAGGGGTCATTGTACTCATAATTATGAACAACTTTTACTATGGGACCCAACCTGAAATCGCGAAAAAAAAATCAGCTGGTCCCTACAGTTTGACGAGTTAGACGAAAATAAATGTAGGGACCAGCTGATTTTTTTTTCGCGATTTCAGGTTTTGATCCTATAGTAAAAGTTGTTCATAATAATGGGTACAATGACGCCTCAAGAGGTTGGCAGATATTTTTATAGCACCTTATATACATGTAAGTTTGAAAGATTTTATATTTCTTTTTCAAACAGGCGCTTGACCACTACCTCACCTGATGATAAGTTATGATATGGCCGAAGATGGAACACGCTTGCCTAGAAGGAACTTATTCACTCTTGACTTAAAGACTCCCACGTTGTAGCTATCAGCAAACACAGACTCTGGCAGGGAATTCCACTCCTAAGCTGTACGCACAATGAATGTTCCCAAAATGTTTTCTGAACTTATTGTAGAGATGGTAAATTGTTAATTTGTGAGAGGTAATCTATTAAAGTTCTCATCAAATTACAAACATTGTTTAGCTGATAAAAAAGCTCCACTATCGCTGACTATATGCTCATTATCCCGGAAAAAATATGTAGTTCTGTGAGACCGACCAATCAAAACAGCTATGCCGTAATTAATCCTACAAAAATATTTTACGTTTATCATCATCACGCTAGCCTTTTTCCAACTAAATTGGGGTCAGCTTCCAGTCAAACCGGATTCAGCTGAATGCCAGTATTTTACGTGGAGCGGCTGCCTACCAGACCTCCACAAGCCATTAACTGGGTAACACTGTACTTCTTGGCAAGACTGGTGTCAAATTTTCTGGCTTCTGACAATCCGTAACGACTGCCAAAGATCTCCAAATGACAGCCAGAACCAACGGCTTAACGTGCTTTCCGAGGCAAGGAGGAGTCTCGGTATTTTGAGATGGTCACCCATCCACCGAACAACCTCGACAAGCGTTGCTTAACCTTGAAGATCGGCCCTTGCAGCTGTTATAATTGACATTGTATTATTATTTAAAAATACTTGACGTACATTTTAAAAATTGTTATTAATTTAAAAACTTTTCTACACCCTTCCACATTTTTATTAAATCAACTCAATTAACTTGTTTAATTAACGTCGTACGTGTTATTTCAGCAATCCCACCTTTTTTACACGCTTAAATAAAAACGTAAAAACTTTTTCCTAAAAAGTTTTAATACGAGTATCACCTCTCAAAATAATAAAATTAAATTAAATTGTTGGAGTATGTCATTCAAAAAGATTGTTTTAATGTTGGTATCTACTTAATATCACAAAAGTATTTTGCCTAGTCTTTGCATACCGTCAAACGGGGTGAATAGAAACGGAGGAGTGAATAGAAACAAATCTTTGACAAGGTTTTTTACTTTAATATCATAATATTGGTTCTTAGAAAACAACTTTATTTTATTTAGGTATGTCAATTCAAATGCTGCAAACAAGATTTAAATAACGTAAAAAATCTCCTTCAAAGTTTTGTGCCGATTTACCCCTGCATTCCTATTTCCCCGTTTGTAGGTAACTATGTAAGAGTCGGAAATATTCCAATGATTACACTGAGCAGCTGAATTTAAACTTGTTTAGTTAGTGCGACTGCCTATCTAACCTCCACAATTCAATAACTGGGGCAACACGATACACAGGCAACACAGCTATTAACTTAACTACAACCATAAATTAACTTTCGTTTCCGACGTAAAAGATGTCGATGATTTATCAATTCTTTGGAAAGACTTTTCCAAAGAATTGATAGATGCACTATTTCAAACACGATATGTCTAGAAAAAGGATGACGACTCATGGAGAAGTATGAAAGAACAAGACATGTTGTGCCGACACCAAGTAAGGAAAAGACCAAAAGAATAGAGGAAGAATAATGAAAGTAATTTTTATCTGAAGAAATCTCAATTTTTTCGCACAAACACATTCTCTAGGTTGTCCCTAGGGTTCCATAAGGAGTGAGGAACTTACCTCATTTATGGTAGAATCCCTTCAACTTCAAATTGCGTCCCTGACATTGATGGATCCCTGTCATATTTTTGACCACTTTTTCGTAATATTTGATCTTGTTTTTATTCATTTTTATGTGTTTACTTTGTCTTTGATGGAAGCAAAGTTGAGTAAACGAATTACTGTAGATTGTTTTCAAAGTCATCGTTTGAAAAAAAATCCTACACTCAATTCAGATTCATTTTTTATTTCTGGTACATGTTTAAATTCACGGTTCGAAATGAATCCTTTTTCGTGTTAAAGTTGTAGTGTAAAAAGTTTTTAAATCAGCGTAACTACAAAATACTGGCCACTATATGTCATGAAAAAAATATGAACGCCACTGAAATGACAAAAATGAAAAAAGGGTGTTTTTTTTTGTTCTGTTAACTTCTTTGGCAATTAGCAACCAGTTTATTTAGAACAATGAGTTTCATTTAAAAATATTGTTTAGGTTACCTACGCGTTCAATCAAATTATAATTTCGTTACAATAATCGTGAAATCCATCGTCGACAAATTTTTATAGAGGTATTATTCATTTTTTTTTGAAGATTTTTGTTTAACCATTTTTTCCAAAACGGGTTCAGTATTATATTTGTGTATCTAAGATGAATATTAAGATAGAACTAAAAGAACAAAACTCATAAGAAATTCAAAAATAAAATCAATTTTGCCATACCCTTTTATCTCTGCATCACCCTAAGGTTAATTTGCACAAAATACATATCAGGTGAATTGATCTTTATAAGTTTGTATACGTAAAGTCTAAAATAAAAGATCTGCCTAGCCTTTTCCCAATAATATTGGGGTCGACTCCTAAATACTAGTATTTTGCGTGAAACGCCTGCCTACCAGACCACCACAACCCATTAACTGGGTTTCACGGTACTGCTTGGCAAGATTGGTGTCAGATTTTCTGGCTTCTGATAATCCGTAACGACTGCCAAAAAACTACACATGTCAACCGAGACCAACAGCTTAACTTGCTTTCCAAGGCACGGAGGAGTCTCGATATGCTTAAATGGTCACCCATCCACAGACCAACCTCAGCGAGCGTTGCTTAACCTTGAAGATCGATCCGTGCGGCTTTTATTATTTAACCACGAGGTTAAAGTCGTCAATAAATATTATAAACAAAATAAACATTGCTGCCATAATTTCCATAAAAGAACACCGTTTCTAAAACGTCGTGCTTAACTATAACTTAACACTAAACAACCGTTTTGTAACAAAAAAAATCTAACATAAGTGTTACTTATTACCGAAGTTGTTGACTTAGGTACCTATATGATCATAAACATAACTTACATACATAATCGTGGGCCGACTTTCTTCTTAAGTTTTGCACATTTGTTCAGGGTCTTAGGCCTTAAGTTATGGCAAGTTAGAGCAAGTTGTAGCTAAGTTAAACATTTCGGTTTACTCTCAGTGGTGATCGGGAGGTAGAAATAAACAGAGATTGTTGATTTAGAGTTCGGTAACGGCCTGATTTACTATTATATTATAAAGTAAAGTAACCACACGTAGGTGGATGATGTTTAACTTTGGAGATTCCTGGAGGAAAACTGAAGATCTACTATTTAGTTGGATTGAGTCTTATTGAAAAAGCATTGGAAAGTATACTGTGTTTCATTTCACCTCCTGTCTTCTGAACATACCTTTTTTAACCGACTTCTAACAAAGGAGGAGGTTCTCAATTCGGATGTTTTATTGGTAATCATCAAACGGGAGGTTGGATGTTGAACGTCTGGTCTAGGCGGAGCGGAAAGGAGTGTCAGACTCTTACTGACTAAAACCCATCCATGTTCCTCCAAATGCCCTTTGCGTGCCAGGCCTCTCGTATTTCTTTCGGAAAATTCCGCAACTGAACTTTTATACCTAATCAGTGATATCCGTTGTCTTTCCAAAGTTATCCATTTATGACAGTACCTAATTGCATATTCACTAATTAAAATGTTTTAAAACTTTATTAGCTAATTACTCACGTTTCGCGCTGACGCCGTGTGAGATCGCTAGCAGCGCGACGATGGTGACGGCTAAGTACATCTGGGCCATTTTTGTTTCTGAAACAAATATAAAATATTATAATAATTAAATTAATAATAATAATATTAATATATTAATATTAATATAATAATATTATTATTTAATAAAATATGTTAAAATTTAGGCTCAAGTCGGGCATTAATCCACTTTTTGTAAACAGCTCGTTAAAGTAGCCTATAACCGTCGTATAGTCGTCGCCAGGGTCCCCACCAAATTTCATCCAAATCTGTTCGGCGATTGAGGCGTGAAAGCTTTACAAACTAACATTCATGTTCATAATCTAGATTAATAAAAATTGTAAAAGACATTTGATTAGTATTCTACAATTTAAGGCGTATAAAACTTAACCCTTCATCTATCAGTCGCCACCGATGCGGAAGAATTTTTTGACGCTATTTTTTTGGGTTTACTTAGTTCGGAGTTTTTATTTTAAGTGTACAACGTGTAACAGGATAAACGCAATACCTCTTAAGGGATCATTGTACTCATTATTATGAACAACTTTTGCTATGAGACCAAAACTGAAGTCACGAAAAAAAAATCGATTGCTCCATACATTTTTGCAAGCATAACTCGAAAAAATGTGCTGAACAGTTAATTTTTTTCACAATGATCCTTAAGGAGGTATTGCGTTTATTCTGTTACACGTTCTATATGTTAGTTAAGTATTAAAAACTTAAAAAATAATCTGTCATATGGTTTTTAAAACGAAAAGCCATTATTATAAAAATCACAAGTTCAAATAGATCTTGTGATTTATCTCTTGCTACGTGGCGTAGCTCGGGCTACGTCGGCGTCGTAGCCGCTACGAAGCTACGAAGTTTTAGATGACTACATTTTAAGTTATTTTGTTAGTTGTCACAAAACTTAAAATGTTTTTCATCGTTTTAAATGAATCACTTATTTTTAACTAATTGAACATTACTAATTTTTTTGCTGCTTTTTTCACTTTTCAAACAGAGGTGATTTAAAAAAAGGTTTCAAAGGCTGATAAAAGCTTTTAAAGGTAAAGTTACGAAACAAGTAAGTGGGCAGAAGTTATTTCATGAAAAGGATAAGTTCTGTTTCTGTTAACAAATTCCCATACCTTCTGAAATTGACTGAAAACTTCTGGGATTTCTATTTTTATCGGTTTTGTGAAGTTTTTTTAAGAATTTTTGTTTCCGATAAAATTTTGTATTACTATCACAGGCCTACTTGGGCGTTCACTAGTGTTGGCAGTGATTTTTCTTTTTTAATTGAACAAACAGACAGTAGTTGAAATATTTCTACTATTCGATCTGCCAAGCCTTTTATCCAACTATATGTTAGTGGTTACTAGTATTTTACATTGTTAAGTGACTGCCTATTCTATCATCCACACTCTATTAACTGGATAACGAGGAAACCCTTTGGCAAGGCTGGTGTTCGAATTCCAGGCGTCTGACTATTCGAAACTACTGACAAAAATCTAGAAATTACAGTCAGGACCGAATGGTTTGACATGCTTTCCGAGGCACGGAGAAATGTCAGAATATTAAGAATATACCCATCTAGGTCGGCCTCGTCAAGCGTTGCCTTAATCACAAAGATTGACTTGTGTGGCTGTTATTATTTTACGAGCTAATTACTTAACGAGATATTTATTTAATAACAATTAATTTTAAAGATAGTCCAGCGGTTTTCTTGTAGCTACGTGTACATGATCTGACATTAATGTTGTCAAAACAATATTCTCTAAATTCTTATATAATCCATTGTGTATTCTAATTTTAATTCAGAAACCAATTCCTTTTTCAAACAGTCAATAACGTCAATTATTTGCAAAACAGTACTTCTTTTGTTTTGTTTGTTGGCAATATCGCGGAATCTTTATAAATACTTTGGCTTTGAAGCTTTTGGTTTCGGCAAATAATAAAATAATACATACCTAATTAATATTATCAAAGTAAATCGCGATTTAATTGGAAAAACCTACTTACGGTACACATTGTTTTTTTTATTATTGATAGGCACGCGCTTGACCACATTCTCACCTGATGGTAAGCGATGATTTGTGGTCGAAGATGGAACACGCTCGCCTAGAAGTGACCAGGTAGAGTACCAGTAGTAGTGTAATGGTAACTGAAATTATAAGATATTCAGAGTGGATTTTAATTCTGATATTTCAGGGGCTTAACGTTCTCATAATTTGTTTACTCTAAGAGCCGCTCTGATACTCGTACTAAAATTATCAATGCTTGACTGTTTGTCTATCCGTCAGTTTGTTTATTTGTAACATATCTTAATTATAAATTCAAGTATATAAAGATGTAATTTGAATTTTTCGTTTGGAGAACTATCAAAATAGACAGGACAATCTGATTCTGAATCTCGAAGGTTATTCAAATTGTCGAATAATTTAAATAAATAAATAAAGAACGGTGACACTATGGAACAACCAGGTATTTTGAAATAGCAACACTAATTTAAATATTCAAATACGAATGGAATTTCATTAATGGCCATTCGTGTTTTGTTGAGGGTTACTGAACTGTTTCAAAATGTCGTCACTGATTTTACTGGAATATAAAGGGAAATATGTATTTAATCATTGCTTTTTTCATTTATTATGCTTTGTAAGTACCACAATTATATTTAAAATGTCATATGGTTAGAAATGGTTTATATTTCAACACACTTCCTCGAAAACTGACTTTTATTCAACCGTTTCTGCAAGAGTATTTCTCACGCAGTGCGTTTTATTTTCCATATCCCAACTCGTGCGTTATTTTTTCCAAGGTACGTAATCCACAACGTGCAATTATTTCGCAAATTGAAACTTAATTTTAGCAAAGTATGAAAGCTAAGCCTTCCTCGGGTCTAAACCAAAACCCGACATTTAGGGACAAATTAAAGATATTCCCTCCATATAACGAGCAGCAAACCGACAAATACCGACCAACCGATCCGCAGTGAAACGTAATCAGAACATTCCCGCCGGGAAAACAACTTAGTTACATATAACCGGACGTCCGGAGACACCGTTATCGTGACCACTGTCCCCTGAACTCCCTTGATACCTGACTTCCTCGACAATGTTCCAACAATCACGTGGATCCGGGTCAGGATGTAATGGTCAGTGCCTCCTGGCGACAATGTGATTTGTGGCTGTGCGTCTGTCCTGAATTCTGGAGTACTTCGATGCATTTTGCCGTAGAATTGATTTTATCGTTTGCGTAACTATTCAAGCGTGTTTGGCAACTGGATTTGCGAACGTTTCGTGTCGCAATGCAATTGGAGGACACCTGGGTTGGCATTTGACTAATTCTTGGGTAAATGGTTCTGATGTCAGGTCGATTGTTCGTTAAGGTTAAGGACGCGTTTACAGATGGGTAGTCAAATCATTACTTTTTTACACAAAAGTATGTTTATTAAATAAAATGCTTTGCATTCTTAAAATGTGTTTCCCATGAATTGTTGATAGATGTGCATGGTACGACTCTGAACTATAAATATAATTTTAGATAGGTACAGTTTCTCAATAAATGTGCCGAAGTAAAAAAAATCACTTCGGTACATTTATTGAGAAACTGTGAATGATTTGACTACCTACCCATCTGTAAACGCGTCCTTGCTGTGTTTGTTCGTTACATTTCATAGATCGTTTTCTGGGTAGGAAGTTGTGCCTCTTTTACCTAGATGTTTTAAATCAATATCAAGTATAATAATGGTTATACCAAAGTTAGTTTTTCATCCATTTATATCGCATTTACACATATTTTTTTAAGCCTTCTTTTTTTAGTCTTAATGGCACGCGCTTGACCACTACCTCACCTGATGCCGATGGTAAGCGATGATGTGGTCAATTCTATATTCGAACTTGATTTTTTTTAATATTACAAATGCGAATGTGACTTTTTTAGTTACACTTCCTTACCTAAATCACTGAACCAATTTTAGAATTGGAATTTTGAACAGTGACAAATGAGACCCTGAAGAAGGCTGCAAGTTATTTTTTTGGTAAAAGCTGGTATGCTCGTAAAATATTTTTTTTTCCCAAAACGCAAAACCTACTTTTAACAGAGTTTCATGAAGCAAACCACACATAACCCAATAGATCAGTAAGTTAGCAAGGCGTTAAGTTATTAATCCAGTTAATGGCAGTTAGCACCTCACTTGAGCGTTTCTGACCGCCCCAGTGAAACTTCTTGACATGTTTGCTTGTCAAGTTAATATTACAAGTTAAGTATATTATAAGGTCTCTTCCCTTCTTCAAGTAATTGGTTAATAAATGAGATTATTTAGGCTGTCTATTTTACATAATAGTCTTGTCCCACGGCTTTACGCCTGGAGTCCACGCGTTTTTCGAAGTAAAAAATTGTTGTAATTCATTATAGTTTTCAATTAGTGAAAAAAACGTAATCGGATCAAGTACTTCCTGAGATGACCTTTTATAAACATGTAAACAAATAATTTTACCTTTATTGTTTTACTTTTAAATAAACATAGCAGTGCAGTAACCTATTGGGCTGCTATGCTAATTTAGAACTTATTCATAGCTGAAATATAAAAAAAAAATAAAAATTCGTTTGGCGCTCAACACAAGTTTAGTGTTTTTTTGTTGTAAGTAAGCCTTAAAGTTTACAAAATTTAAAATACAATAGAGTATTAGTATTTGACTGGTTTATTTTTATTTTTCAAGACCTTGAGAAAAGACAAAAAGCAGAAAATATTTTTCATTAATCTAAACAGATAATGCAGTTTTATATTACAAAAAAATACAAAGTTTGTGGGCGTGTAAAAATCTGTTTAACAGGAACTCATAGCATTTTTTCCTACTGTTTGTTTTTTTCATAAATTGTTTTATTTTAGTAATTTCAAATAAGTATTCATTCTTGTTTTTTTTTAAAGTAGTAAAATACTCTATTTGATTAAGATTGAAGATACTTCAATGATTTGATGGTTGACATTTTCTTCACAAAGATTTATCAATCTAGTATAAGTAATACTAATACAGACTTCTACAAAATTACTAACTTATCTTATGTCAAGAGCATAATCTTGTGATTTTGAACTAAAACTTGGTAATGAACATCTGAACTCCTCAAAGTTGACTTAAAATCGCTTTATTTGAAGTTATCTTCTTAGTAGCAATATTGTGTAGGTATCAAATTACTGTGGAAATAGATAATAATGGTCTAATCATTCGCATCAAGAAAGTCAAAAAAAAAAAAAAGTCTTTCACTTCTAAGCTTGTTTCTTCTCAGAGAAGTCATACAGTTGAGAAACTTCGACCTTAGCATTTTTAGGGTTCCATACCAAAATGGTAAAGACCCTTATGGTGCGACTCAGTCTGTCTGTCAGTCTGTCACAGCTGGATATCTCAAAAACTACTAATGCTATCAACTTGAAATTTGTACGAATTTTAGATGACGTTTGCCCAACTATTTTGCAAATAAGAAAGAAAGTACGTAGTATCATAAAAAGACCTATTTGCACATTCTCAAACATTTATTCCGTCCGAGTCAGACTCACTCTTGACCGGTTTTTTTACTTTAATATTTTTAAACAGATTACTAATTCTTCAATTAGTGGTTATGACACAAGGCACTGACTAAGCTAACGTCTACATTCTAAAGGATAAAATGCCTTTTGAATGAAGACAAAATACCGACATCTAAAAAGAAATGGAATGATGAGCGCTGTCAAAATGATTTTAGCTCAGGTAAGATCAAACATTTATATACTTCGCTTCCTCTATTCATTAGTAAAACAATGCACACTTGCTTCTCCAATCTACTTTAGACATTGGCAGAATAGTAGACATCGGCTTTGTTTGCCATATATAAAAATAGAATAGAACATTTATATACCATTTTGGTTAATTTATACTCAGGCAATATGAGACTTAAAATTGAATGACGTTTAAATATGTCTTATTAAATGTCTTATTTGCATTAAATTATTTTTTTTAATATTTTTTTTTATTTAAATAATAAACTCAACTTTACACAAGTGAAGTTTTCACTTAAGACATGTTTGACAGGCTTTGCAGCCTTTGATTCCAAGGAGTTTCGAGGATTATAGGACGCATGGAAAAATGGCAGTCCGATCGGCACTCGTTCCATTTATTCACAATAACCAACCGGATTATGTTTTTGAACTAAAGTCCCAAAAAGGCTTAAGGAATAGTTATCTATATTTTTGTATTTATTGATCGGTATCTAGAGAAATATATAATTTACATTTGCACCACAAATTAAGTTACAATAATTTATAACACCTGGTTCTGAATTGAGGATTTGAAGTTTAAAAGTTGTCGAACTCTGAATTTTAGGGAATGCTCTCGACTTCAAATTCTTATTAAAAAAATCTTCATGATCTGGTTATGTCAATTGTTGATGTATATAGAGACCATAGATATAATAAACAAGATAGGTAGCGATATTTAAATACGCATTTCTAACTACAACGTGTCAAGATACCTGTGATAAAGTTGGCCTTTAAGTTTTTCTAGTACATACTTACTTCATAGCAATTGCATTTTTCTTGAAAGTTCAACGGGTAATTTAATTTTAATTGCAAAACTTAGTTTTAAAGTTATCTACAAAGAGTTTTCCTCCACCAATAGGGTACTTAATAATAACCCTTGCAGAATTGCCAGCTATGACTGGGTAGCAGCAAAAGTTAAGTCAAAGATAAGTTTTAGAAATATAGAAGGGTCATTAAGTCAAGAGTGAATAGGTTAGTTCTAGACAAACGTGCTCTATTGTCGCCTACAGTATAGTTTTTTTTAAGGGTGGGAAGTCGTCAAATGACCCCTTCCTCCTTCCGCTCTGGGTGGAGCTGAAGGGAGTGTCAAACTCTTACTGACTAAAACCCATCCGTGTTCCTCCCATTGCCCTTACCGTTCCAAAGCCGCGGTGACTCTTTAGAACAAATTCCGAAACTCTGGCAGGACATTATAGCTTAGAATCAGACGAAAAATTAGTCAAACGTAAACCATATAAAAAAAAAAATTGTTTGTTTAAAGTACAAAAGCATTTTTAGATTCCTATGAATTTATTAGGTTACTGGAATACTCATGTACCTATATGATCAAATTATAAACACAGGACCAAGATTCCAAGGGTTCAAAGGTTTCGTGATTTGCCAAGCAGAATTAAATGAGTAGGAATATTAATATTTATGGTTCATTAGGGTATCTTGAAAATGCACTTTCTTTTAGACATACAAGACTTGGTCATCATGCGAACTTTTTGTTGAGTTGAATATTTTAATGAAGCATGTTAGCATGCATTGAGTAAAATAAAATATATAATTAACTGCTTTGTTAATTAGGTAAAGAACAATCAAAAATCATTTTAAAAAAATGGCTAATTAATATTGCCAAAATAACTGAAGAATAAAAATTGCAGTTTATCTTAAAACAAAAACTATAAACTGATTATTGAAAAATCGGCCTTTCATTGGATCTGTCTCAAGCAGATGTGTCCCAACTTCATAATGAGTTGTTAAAGGTGCTATAAAATCCACAAAAAAAAATCAATAAACAAATAAGCAATATTATAAAAAACAAGAGCTTCAATCAGTTTTATGTTCTCGTAAAAATATTCATCAGTTTATGATTACGTTCGGCGCGGCACTTACAGATATTGTTGAGACATGCGAGACAATCTATTTACATGGAATTCACTTATTTTTACATGATGGACTTGAGAATTTACTTTATTTTTTGTAGCTACAGACAGCTTTGAAATCTTCACAGTAAGGCCTGCAAAAGAAATTTCTTTCATATAATGCACGAAATGTAAACCGTATTGAAATGGATTTAAGGGAGTCAGGCGTCGGCCTAATACAAAACGATTACCGCGAATCCGCGAAAAATTTATGAAAAATTAGGTTTTTTTTACAGAGTTGCGAATGCAAATGTTGCTCAGTAGAATTGGTCCACAGATCTACGTAAACATGACATGGTTTTGAACACTCGTGTAAAATGGTGAAAACTTCATACCTGCTCAAAATAGGCGTTACATTGAAGTTTTCTTATACAGGTCGATAAAAACCTACGTTATGTTATCAAAACTAAATAAAAACTCTGGATGTGCTCACTGGTTACAAAAAAATGTTCACTAATTTGTTTAGATCCCAGTAAAATGTACGCGAGCTCGGGGTAAAGCTATGGGAAACAAAGGAACAGGAAAAAACAAGTCCAAAATAAATAAAAAAACGTTGTTGATCAATGAATTTAAACGGTTTTCAAAAAAATCGTACGTTGAGAAGAACGTTTATCGAAAGCAGCAGGTTGTGTGGAGAGAAAGCAAACAACGACGTAAATGGTACTACAAATACTGAAAATAGTGTTGTTTCTTTTCTCATTACTCTGAACTCTCCGTTGTGTTTTCACATTGATCAATAAGCAGTTCATTACATACATTTTTCACGACTGTCGGTGTTTTTTCTTCTTGTCTAACGGCCGCTTTCTATAATATATCTCAATCCCAATCTTGATCCCGATCCTTGTCTGTAACCAATCAACGGCCGAGTTTGTGTCCTTCACCACACAATCCTCACCTTTGATTGGTTACATACAAGGATCGGGATCAAGATTGGGATTGAGATATATTATAGAAAGCGGCAGTAAGAGAAGGATTTCTATCTACATATACTAGATAATGTAGAGATCAGTAGCCTTACAGTGTAATACAGAAATAAATGCAATCTATCAGCGGGCAAATTGTACTCACTTTTAAACATCGTTCCAAGCGCAAGTTCGATCGTGTATGGAGTACTGCTCGCATCTTTGGGACGGATCTGCCAGATACCAGCTTGATGCCCTTGAGTCAACGAGCCAAGAGGATCATCGGCAATGATAGGCTCGTCGAGTCGAAGCTCCAAAGTCTCGAGCATCGACGCCGAGTTGCCAGCCTATCGGTTTTCTATTGGTTTCATTTTGGAGAGTGTGCACACATGCACAAAGCGTTTTGGGAATACATTCATTGTGCGTACAGTTAAGGAGTGCATTTCCCTGCCGGAGTCTGTGTTTCCTGATAGCTACAACCTGGGAGTCTTTAAGAGTGAATAGGTTACTTCTAGGCAAGCGTGCTCCACCTTTGACCACATCGTCGCTTACCGTCAGGTGAGATAGTGGTCAAGCGCGTGCCTATCAATTATAAAAAAAATAATAATAATCGCAAACTGCCTTAATTTTCACACATTTTTGACAGTTTGCGATCGAGATGCGAATGCGATCGTTGTTTGCACTCTGATATGCTTATTATGCGCGATTTTATGAAATTGAAGTGAAAAATACTGGTGTTCAGCTGAATCCGGTATGACTGGGAGCCGACCCCAATATAGTTGGGAAAAGGCTAGGCAGATGATGATAAAACTTTAAGGTTTTTTTTTTGTCGCCTGCAGTAAAAAACTACCTTTATAATTTACGCATATCTGTCAACGTACCCAACGGCTGACTTGTACAAAAATCCTTAGCCTATTAATATATTCACTACCAGTTCAGTATCACCTTTACCAACGAAAAAACTTTAATTAAATTAGTAACTGGTATCTAAGCTAATATCGATGGCGTTTATCAATTACAATGATTACAATTTCAAGCCATTTATCATTTGAAAGTTCTGACGGGCCGACTTCCAAACTTTCACTCACCTATCAAAACAATGTAAACTTGAAGCCGCCGCGGAAATTATTGAAATATTTCTATTAGTATTGATTTCTTCAACATATTATTATTTGGACGGGAAAATGTCAATCCATGTATTGTTATTTCGGGTTTTATAGGAATGCTGTTTAAACATTAATTGATAGTCAAACCATGGAAGCTTGGATCCTTTTACCGGCCTTTGGCAGATACAGTTTTGATCTTGTCACAATGCAGAAAGGTTTCATTTTGCATTTTATAGGCAACCCCTTACCTTAAGATTATTTTTTTTGTATCGTCTAAGTTAAAAGGCTTTCAGAATAAGTGTTCTGATATAGGTATTTCTCAGGCTATATATCGATAAAAACCGAAACAATGCATGAACAGGTACAGCAATGTTTCAAAAGAAAATACAAACTTATAAGCAAGATTAGCTGAACTTCTAATCCGTTGGGAGAAAACAAAATCATAAAATATACGTTCACGTTACTTGAAGAATTATGAAACTAAATAATGCGTCGAACAGTGTATGTACTTACCAACTTGTTGATCAAAAACATTGAAAATAATTGTATATTCTCTAAGTTTTACAACTGACGTTAGTACTTACTTTGAATTTTATTTTAATCTCCGAAACTGTCAACTTAGTACATTTCTATTCGCAACTTTTGTATTTTTATGTGCCAAATCAAATGAAAATTTGAGTTTGATACTATCTGAGTAGCTACTAAGTATTGCATACGTTATATTCAATGCTTGCAAGCAACAAAATAATTTAAACCTTCTCTCTGTACTCCTAATAAGTGTAATTTCTGAAAACTGTTGACTCTGTTGACGACAGTTTTCAGAAACTACATGATATTTTAGTTGTTAAATGTACTATTATATAGAACATTTAACAGCTAAATAATAAATTGCTAATATTTTCAGGGTTTCTTTGGGTGTCGGAGCACTTGGTACACATTCGAGCGTTTTTGAACAATTTTTCAGCTACATAAAAGTGGGTGCAATAAAAGCCTTCACGAGAGATGTTGCCCACTAGTTATAACTTTATCAAACGGGCACTGCCTAGCTAGCTAATCCTTTTACCATGTAACTTAATCTAATCATCTCGTACAGACACAAGCAAGAAATAATTCCGGAAAATATACAGTGTCACACGTGGTTTGATAATAAACCATATTCTACCGAATAGTGTGAGAGCTAGTGACCAAAAACCCATGTCTGATCGCAATACGGCTGAAACTGTAAAAAGGGTAGATTTGTTGATCACTGAACATGACTGAAAGGGTAAAACAACCAGCCTATAGCATAAGCATGTTGAATCTAAATTAGGTTTAGATTTTTATATTGTTCGGTAAAGTGCCGTATTGTTTTTTTTATAGTTTTCTTTCCCACACCTGGGAAACTTATTTTTTATGAGCAACAGCTTTCAGAAGACACGTTATGTATGGCAATTTTTTTTTCTGGAATGGTTACGTAAATTAGCGCCACGATCATTCTGCCAAGCCTTTTTCAAACTAAGATATATTCGGCGGTCAGTCTAATCGAATGCAACTGTACCAGTATTTGACAAGAAACAACAGTATGTTAGATATCTGTCAGTTTCTTAGATCCGTCATTCACCTACACTGACAAAAACAGAAATATTGCCCGTGAAATTGGTAGACAAGGTTTAAAATGTGGTTAAGTTACACATGAAATGAAAATATTAGTTTTATACGATTGGCAGTGATTTTATCGGTTTTTTTAAAAACCGTGGGAGTTTTACTAAGATGTAACACTTTGGTCGCTAGCTCTCGTGCTACAAAATGGAGTGTAACATAAAATGCAGCTGCGTCGGCTGCATGCCATATCGCATTGCATGTTGCGCGGTTCTATTACAAGTGACATGTTGCAGGCTGCGGCTTACGATACGGACGTCCTAATTACATATTCTTGTTACTCTCACGGCGCTTGTCGACGAGAAATGAGGAAACAAAGAAATATGTGTAAACTCGATTCTTACGAACGTTTCATATAATGTATTACTTAACTAGTCTTTCTCATTGTAATTGGTTATGTGTTTGTTGTGGAAAATGTATGTCTAAATCCATAAACTAAAGTTTATGGACATTACGAGTATATCAGCGTTATCGATTGTCGAAAATTAAAAATGTTTGGGTTTGTGGCACATTATATCGGGATAGCGCTTGTCAATCCCATCGATTTTTGAATTTTTTGACAATCGTTGTTGCTGAAAGTCACTTTGTGTAGCCTCTGGTGTGTGAACCGCATAATCTTATGGTGAAGGCTAATAATCTCGAGACTTCATCTGATTCTTTTTTTTTCAACCTTTATTTACTAATTTTGCCAAAAACGGTTTAGCCGTGAAAATGTTACTGAAATACGTTTTTTTTTTGCGTTTTTATATCTATTGACCAGAAAACACAATGTGTGTTTTGATTAGTTCTGGCCAGCACAGCAACGCCAGAGCGGAAGAATTCATAGATGATTTCGAAAAAAATTGTTGTTATAAAAAAACATTTTGAAAATCGGTTCACAATTGGCGGAGATATCGGTGAACATACATAAAAGTCTTTCCTTTTTGAAGTCGGAAGTCGGTTAAAAAGTGAAGCTACGGCTAGTCAGTATTTAGGTTTGGTTTGTCTCTTTACTTTTTGAGAGCTCAGAAATTAGAATGTTTCGGACATTTTAAAACCACGTCAAAACGTAGGTTCCAAAACACTGTTTTGCAAGTTATACTCATTGGTTTAAGAAAAAAACATTAAATGAATCGTTTAATAGTTATATGTACAGAGCACAAAGACAATACCGTCGGCCAAAGACTATTTAAAAGGTTTTTGACTAGGAATTTTATTGTAACAGCCCGGTTACTGAATTTGTGCAGCAATTACCTAAAGAATAAAATTTAATCAACATTGAAAGGTCGTTGTTAAAGTGATTTAAGAGAACCTAGATTTTAAAAGTAACCTATGTCAGTCTTTGGGGACTACCGACAGAAGTGAAATCTAAGTAATATTGTATTGTCTGTGCATGGGAAGCATGCGGTGACGATGACGCGAGTTCCATGATTTTTGTTCACCCAAAAAGTGCTCAACGCGCCTAAATAAGTTTTTACTTCAATAAAACTTGACATCAAAGACAGCTCTCAGTCCAGACAACTGTTGCTTCCCACTGTCCCGCATGAATGCTAATATTAAATTCGTCAGCTAATTGGAAAACGGCTGCTAGCTTTATTATTTTATGTCATAATGCAGCTTTGACTAGAATTTTTAATATGTTTTGCTTAATTTAGAAGAGAGGAAACAAAACATATTGGGTTTTGCATCATTAAAAGAACTTTTGAACGATGCTAGAACAAATGCCCTTTTTGCCCCAACCCTTTGTGGTTCATTGAAACGTATTTTATCACGACTTTTACATTACTTTATTGGAGTACGAATATCTTTTGGTCACAGTGAACGTCTACATAAATAAAAATGATTTGGTTGATTTTTTGCAATATTCATCAAAGTCCGAAATAAGGTTTTCAGGGAAAGAAAAATCAGAAAAGTTATCCAAAAAATTGTAAAATTCAGGATAAACTAAAAATTACAGAAGTGTAATAATTTGTTGAGCCGTGTAGTTTTTTTGAACTAGGCAACGAATTTTAGTGAGGAGAAACTTAAAACACCCAGAAGTGGTGGGTGTTTTAAGTTTGCAAAACATTAATTTTAAACGTATAAATCATAAAGGAATCTCGGTGTTTTGTCAAGTCGTTAAAACCATGTGAACCAGGGACTTGTCGCTAGTATAAAATATAATAAGATATACTTATTGGACTGGATGCGTATTTCATGGATAAGCTCGTAAAATGCGGATTTTTCACACGTCTTTGGTTTACCGCATTTACTTGAGTTTTCCTGAAGAAAAGATTTTGCCGAGTCTTTCGACTTTTAACCTTTTTATGATGATAAAACATTTATTTTTTTAGAACACAGACAATTATTTTAATTTAAGGTTTATTTTTTGGATTTCGTTACAAAAACTTTTCTACGAACCTTTTCAATTAGCTTAAGACCACGAATTGGAAATTTGGCATAACTTTAGGAAATAATAAAAATAAAGTAGCCTACAGTGTTTCTTGTACGGGTTCCAGTATTAAATATTATTATTACCGTTTTAGTAAAAGTACGTGACTTGAGATAAATTAATTGTTGCGAGAAGTTTTAAATTTTCCAGCATAGTTTCTAAAAGTTGTAGGTACATTTTAGTGTTTTTAACTTAAAACCACTATTTGTCAAAACAATATTTTGAACAGTGTATTTTAGTCATTACTTTAAAAGTATAGTTATAAATTATGCTAAAATTATTTAAAAGTCTGTAAGTTAAGTTTAAAACTCTATAGGAGCCCAAAATTTTACCTGCAATGCTCTAAATACAAAAACCGCATTATATTACCCAATACTAATCAACCCAAATACACAAAAAAAATCCGTGAACACGCAAATGTTTTATACTGAACCGAAAAACGTTTCCCCAAAAAATATAAGTACAAAAAAAACTTACCGTTTTTCCGAATGAAGTTTTCTTGTCTTCGTTAATTCACCACTGGCTGTACAAGTAACTGATCAGTGCATGGCCTGTGCTCCTAAGGTGTAGCTACCGAGTGCGCTTCGGCGGGAAAGCGGCGAGCTTTTAAACGGTGACCATAGACCTTTGCCTGCATAGAGCGGCGCTGCGTGGGATGCGTGACGTCACTAGTGTGTAGGTATTCAATGTATTTGTTTGTTAGTATTGTGTTCGCGATGATAAGGCGTTTTTGTTAAGGTGGTAAGGGTGATTCATATTTTACGGTAGATTTTTTTTGCGTGTAGATTAATGTCGATAAAAAAAGATAGTTGTAGGACTATTTATAATATTAATTTTAATGTAAATTCAGGAAATAAAAAGAGTCAATCAATTAGCGGTTTTATAGTTACGATACAGATTGGCCATATTTAGTTTAATTTCTGTATTTACATTTAATTCTGTGTTGCCGAAAGAAATTTGTTCGAAAGGGTCACCGCGGCCCTGGAAAGCAAAAGGCATTTGGAGGAACACGGATGGGTTAAAGTCAGTAAGAGTCTGACACTCCCATCCGGTCCACCCAGAACGGAAGGAGTCATTTGAAAGACTTCCCATCCTTAAAAATATGCAAAGCCTGTAGGTACCACCTACATCTGTCAACACCCATAGTTTTTTTTACTACTAATGCACGCGTTTGACCACTAGCTCACCTGATGGTAAGCGATGCTGTGGAGCGGTACCTATTGTGTTTTTTTTATGAAAATCTTTTTCTGTAGTCAACGTTTTAAATAACAAGTTTACTAGCGGATTATTAGACTTTATATAGCATACAACCTTATTACTTACAAAACCCTATGTTACATTGATTTCACTGTACCTAAAGAAATAAAACATTGGTATTTGTCGCTTTATACAATTTTTCTTTTTAATTTTATGAAAAATCAATATCCATCATCTCCAAAAACCAATAAAAAGACTTACTCAATTTCATATTCATTCACGTGAATCCATTTGTCAAAAAAAAGAGAAAGTCACTCATATAAAAAAACAACTCATAAAACTCTGCTAAATAAAAATTTAAAATTCTTTTAAAAGCTCTGAAAAATATCCCTTCATTCACATCTATACGTTGCTTCGCTCTACGTTCCCGCCCTACGCTAGTCGGCCACTCGCAACACAGATTTCAACCTCAGCGAGCGAAAGAGCCAGCACTACACCGCTCTATATCCGTCCCGCTCACACCCAAACTTGACGGCAAGTTATTAAAACCTGCAATCAGTTGATTGTGGGTAGTTTTTACCACTTTATTAGACTAGGAAGCACTCAACCAGCGGTTTAATTACAGAGTTGATGTGTAGCAGTGATTACTTGGTTGTGTGGCGCTAGTAGGTACCTTTTTATGGATTGGAAATCATCAAATGAGGAGTCATTTGATGATTTCCCATCCGCTCTGGGCGGAGTGAAAGGAGTCAGTTTCTAACTGTCTAAAACCCATCCGTGTTCCTCCTAGTGCCCTTTGCGTTCCAGGGCCGCGGGGACTCTTTCGAAGATATTCCGCTACCCTGACTAGCTAGTAGGTACCTAGTAGTGCGTTGCTGCGTCACCGTTGTTTTCAAGTTGGAATTTGCGTATTGTAATAAAATAATGCGATGTGTTATGTGGGGGAGTGGTAGATGAGTTTTATTGATTTGTAGCAAGACAGTAACTTTGATTGTTTAACTTTTTTAGTGAAAAAGGTTTAAAATAATCGCTTAATATGTAAGAACGTTATGCAATGCCCAAGTACAAACTACAAAATATTCGTACTTGGGCATTGCATAACGTGCAATGCCCAAGTACGAATATTTTGTAGTTTATATAAAGCATAACAATAAACTGGCGAGGACTAAACCACAAAAACCCATGGCCTCTCATCTTTTATATTCATTTTGCAATAGTTCTGCACCAACCGAGGTATGTCCTTAGGTGTACTTGCAGTGCATACAAGGACAATAGTAGGGTGGTAACGTACCTACATTGAAATCGTCTAACGGGGCCTCTGGGAGTTGGCCTCGGCACACGTAAGCCTTCCATAAGTTCGGAACCCCAGGGTCCCGAGAAATATCCAAAATTGACGGAATGTGGCAGTCCTTTACACCAACACTGCTGCTTAATCATTAGTGGAATTATAAGCGCGTAAATGTAACTTAAAAGTTTATTTTCTAAGGGAAAATTAATTTCAACATTTGTATCAATTGTTACTAAAATATTATATTAAAACTGCATGCTGAAGTACACACATGCTGATGGTACGGACACAATTGTTTCAACAATAATAATTTTACTTGCAACACATTATTGATTGCATGTCATACTGTTAAAACTGCATGGACTAGGATTTTATATCCTTGGTACTTCTAACATACATTTTTGTTTTTACAATACGTCAGTCTGCCTAGTCTTTCTCCAACTGTGCTGGGGTCCGCTTCCATTCTAACCGAATACAGCTGAATACCAGTATTTTACGTGGAACGGCTGCCTACCTGACCTCCACAACCCAGTAACTGGGTAACACAGTACCCCTTGGCAAGACTGCTGTCAGATTTTTAGGCTTCTGACTATCTGTAACAACTGTCCAGGATTTACTAATGACAGCCGGGACCAACGGCTTAACGTGCTTTCCGAGGCACTACGAAGAACACGGATGGGTTTTAGTCAGTAAGAGTCTGACACTCCCTCCCGCTCCTCCCAGAGCGGCAGGAGTAATTCGATCATTTCCCATCCATAAAAAAGGCATGTATGATTGTAAGAAACATGTTGCTGTTAAAATATTTGTAGGCACCTTTACTGTTATTTACAATATTTTTTTTCATGATTTAATTTAATGTGGACACATCTGAAAACGAGACTTGATACGACATCCTGAAAATGGGTTATTATGAAACGGACGTAACAAAAACAGCCAAGTGCGAGTTGGTCGCGCACAATGGGTTCCGTACAAATAAAATCATTGTTGCAGCATGTTATTTTAATCTCACACTTCTTATAGGTTTTCCCGTAATCCATAAATAAACAGCTATTTTCTGCAGTATTCTTTTTTGCTCGGGTTTCGTTTTCGGTAGTTTCCGAGACAATGGGGAAAGGTCAATTTTCATTAAGTTTTTTTGACATTTTCCTATTTTCTATTTTAATTACACGTTCGTGACTCAACTGAATCGGTTCTCTAGATATAAAGTAAATTGGTTGTGACAATCGGGCAGACAGACAGAAAAATGAGTAATCCTTCAATGTTTCCGCTCTTCTGTCGGATAGAGGAACCCTAAAAATGTATTATTAGGGCTTACCGTAAAGGTTACCCTGTTTGATCAATTGATTATAATGAAGTACTTACTACAAATACTATTCCTATGGCAGTAGCGGGTCCATGATAAAGACATTCTCGAATAACACCAGGGTGTTATGGCTATGTCCGCACAGTAGGCTGTTATTAGTTAGTACTTTATCATGCTTCGATACTAATGAAATTGTCAAGAAAAATCAACATTATTTTGTATAGATTGTTGCTAAAATATAAAAACTTCAATACTTTCTCTCACACAGAAAGCAAAGTTCGAATAATCCGTGAATATATCAATTTAGCTCCTACATGAACTGGCTACTAATCAGTAGGTTCTTGTTTTTGCCCTGTCCAGCGATCCTTCGGGTTGTGGCTGTCGAATAGGGTTACAAGATTAGCATATACATACATGCTAGTATTTTATTTGCCTCGTTGGTGTAGTAGTCGTGTGCGTGACTATTGAACATGGGATCTAGGTTCGATACTTAGGTCGGCCAATGAGTTAGGTTTGCCCATTTTACATGGAATAAATTGGCTGGTTTGTGAATTGAGTATTGCGACTGTGGGACGTTTTGTTAAATTATGTATCGTGATCATCATATCAGCCGTTAGACGTCCACTGTTGGACCACCTCTAGTTTCTAGTTTAACGCTGCTGGCACTGGGCCTAAACCATCAACTCTTAAAGCAGTATTACTTTAATATTGCTTCCAGTGGGAAAGAGACAGAGCTATACGTCCTTTATAGCTCCGTCTCTTTCCCACTGGAAGTAATATTGAAGTAATACTGCTTTAAGAGTTGGTGGTTAGGCCCCTGTTCTCATAATTATATGTGTTTTAGGGTTTTAGTTAGTATCGGATCTATGCTGCAGTTATTCAAAGATTGCCAGATAGAGTTATGATGATAGAGATGATCAAATGCTTTTGTATAGTCAATGAAACTTACATATAGATCTTTCTTCATCATATCAGCCAAAAGACGTCCACTGCTGGACATAGGCCTATCCAAAATGGGGGTTTGCCAGTATCGCCACGCTTGGCAGGCGGGTTGGCGATCGCAATAATGTAGCAATGTACCTACAGAGAATGCTGCTGCCCATTCTCTGGTGTCCCCCTTAGTCGCCTCTTACGACACCCACGGGAAGTGATGGGATGGTGCTATTCTTTTACGTCCGACACCATACGGAACAATATTTCGTGATAGATACTTTAAATCAAAAATAATAGCCTGGGTTGAATCACAGATTTGGAAATGTGTTATCATGTGTTTTGTTATTCTTATTCTTCTTCATCGTAACGCTGGCATTAATTCAAATATTGCTTGCCGTAAACTTTGCCATTTAGTAAGTACTTACCTACCTAAATTAAGTCTTTATTCACAAGTTGCAAGATGGCCTACTTTTTTGCTAAAAGGAATTTCTCAGGACAAGCTTCGAATCCCAATTCCTAAACGACTCGCTAACTGCAGTGCGATTCTGTAAACATGTCGAAGTGAACACCCGGGCGGGGCGCACGACGGGTGAGTTGTCAAACCATACAAATAAGATGGAATGACAGCTCTATTGTCGTTCACTCCGCCTAGGTGAACACCGTGAGATGTCGACAGAATCGACCGGCTGTTGCATAGGACTGAAATCGTAGTGCCACGACTTGGCACGATTTACAATCCACATTAGCTTAATAAACCATTCTGACATTTACATTAAAAAAACAACGCTAAAAACTCTAAAACAGAAGTAAAAGCAAATGGTAGAATGTAGGAAGCCTTTATTTTTATTTTCCATCCGCACTGTACACAGATTACCGCCGAAATACGTTTCAGATTACGCCGAACAGTAAGAATTTTAGTAAATACTGCTTTTTGCTGAATTTTCTGCGTGCATTTGTGAATTTTCCAGTTTAATTCATATTTTTACACAACGTACTTTGGATACAAAGAAAAAAGGGACGGTATGTATAAAAGATGATAATTCTAAACATACATTATGACTATAGTTTACACACTGATAAGCGGGCTCGAAATTAAAATTCTCTGTAGACTAAAAAATCTGCGTATCACTATTTTCTGATTTGCGAATAATAATGTTATTGAAGACATTATTCACATTACTTTTTTTATAAATGAACCCTCTGTAAATATCAACAAAACATTTTGAAAATGTGTTAGAGAGAGCCGTAGGTGTCAAGTTTGTATGTAAATGAAGTCGTGGGGTACAAAGTTTGTCTCATTCAGTAGTAACTTCCAGGTCTTTTTGCTTTACTTGCTTGCTTTCGATTTTTAAAAAAACCGTTGAGACTTGCTCATGACTCGTCGCGGCCATTATAACTTGATTTACAAATGTTTCTGTCGATCCGAGTGTCCTAGCGTAATTGTATTTACCGTTTTGTGTAGACAATAAGATAAGGAAAAAAGTAACGTTTGTTATTTTTAACCAACTTCAAAAAGAGGAGGAGGTTCTCAATTCAATTGTTTTTTTTTTGTGTTTGTTACCTCATATCTCCGTCATTTATGAAACGATTTGAAAAATTCTTCTTTTATATTCCGACTTCAAAAAAAGGAGGAGGTTCTCAATTCGATTGTAATTTTTTTTTGTGTTTGTTACCTATAATATCTCCGTTATTTATGACCAATTAAAAATTCTTTTTTTCGTTTTATGTTAAAGGATATTCTTCTCAATTGGTCCCATTGAAATTTTATCAAAATCGGTTCAGCAGTTTGATTTTTAAATACAAATAGCTGGAAAAAATATGTGGAAAAATCGTCCTTGTATACGTAATTGCGTATTTTTGTTTTCCTGTGGCTTTCCAGTGGTGTTTTTAGGTGTCGGGTACCACTAAAAAGTGAAAAATAAAAAACTTTTTCACAAAAAAAAACCGACTTCCAAAAAAAACATTTCAAAGTACAAAATAACTTTAATTTCGGAAGTCGGTGTCAAACAACGAAGAAGCAGAAGAAAAACACCGACATCCGAAATTAAAGTTATTTTCTACTTTGTAATGTTTTTTTTGGAAGTCGGTTTTTTTTGTGAAAAAGTTTTTGACAAAAGTAGTGTGTACAATATTTAAATGAGACTAAAGTTAAGGTCGAGCATATTTCAAACGTTGTTGAACCCCGACGACCCGTGCGGTTGTTATTATTTAGCTGCTGTCTTACTCATTACTATTCAATACGGTCTATAATTGATAAAAACCAATACAGGCTAAGTGGAGCGACGATCTTCTTAGAATGACTGGTAATATCTGGATCAGAGTTACCGAGAGTCGAAATGATTGGCGTGCTATTGGAGAGGTCTATGTCCAGCTGTGGACTGATGTACAGATTATTACAGTGAAAAAGATATTGTTTAACTCATCTATACTAATATTATAAAGTTTGTGAGTTTGTGAGGTTGTAGGGGGTAATCTCTGGATCTGCTGAAGCGATTTTGAAAATTATTTTTGTATATGATAGCCACATTAATGAGGAAGGCCAATAATAGTAAGACTGAAAAGTATTTGCGCCTCGAGTGAGACGTACGAAACGCTTTATTTGATTAGTTTAAAAATATGCACTCGTATAAAAAAAATCTTTGCTATATTAAGTATTTACTTATTTGAATCAAATATTCACAAATCGCTCGCTTACTGCTTACGAAACCCTAACACTGTTCGTTCATCACTGCGACGCATTCGCGATTGTTGTGTACCCAGTGTATGCCGAACTCAAGGCGCGTAGATATAACTATACTCGCGTTTCGACCGTATGTATGAAGATAGAATACTGTAGATATCTATACTGTGTCATCGCTTTGGAAACCAATAAGTAATATTGCGTAAAAACATTTTGAACACATGAAGAAATTAAATTCCCTGTCAGTTTTAACATAAGAGTTCTTCCAGTCAAAGTTTTGCGAAATCAAGATTTATTAATTTTAATGTCAAATATAGATTATTTCCACTAGAAGTGAGCCCAAAAGACTGGTGGCATTGTCACAATTTAAATGTTAATGACCAAAAAAAAAAACTTTTTTACAAAAAAAAACAACCGACTTCAAAACATAGAACACTACAATATTATAAAATAACTATAACTTCGGAAGTCGGTGTCAAAAAACGAAGAAACAACAAAAAACACCGTCTTCCGAAATTGAAGTCGGTTGTTTTTTTTGTAGAAAAGTCTTATACTTTTCACTTTTTAGTGGTTAGCTTTAACTAAACCCAACGCAAAAAGAATCATCAAGATCGGTTCATAAACAATAAAGTTATTCCTGAATAGAAAACCCCAAAACCATGGTTGAATTGTACACATCTGCGTACCCCTTCAAAGCGTGTTATGAACTGGTGTTTCAGTAATAAACAGACATGCGATTTCAGCAATCCCGACAGGTTTGCTATCATTTATTGAAGAGTTCCGTTACCTATCTCCGAAGTTCTTCATCAAATCTTCACCAACTTAAAATGGGACCAGTCCGGGAAGATACTCTTCTAAACAAAAAAATAATCATCAAAATCGGTTGACAATTGGCATATCGCTGAACAAACATTCCTTGGAAGACCTTTTTTGGAAGTCGGTTAAATAAATAATAGGCTCTTGTATTATATCCGTGATACACGTGGAGAAAATCACGGACAAACTGTTAGTTCTAATACAACATGAAAGGAATGTATTCTAACCGCGACTCAAAGGAAACTAGACGTTACCAGCGTGACGTCATCGTTTATCATGCAGAGTGGATGTTGTCTGTCTGTCTACCTTCATTTATAACTTGTGTTATAAACTCACCTTTGTGTCACATGTGGTAACTATTGCGTCTAGTTGAGTGGGAATCCTTCAAATATTTTTTTTTTTCCATTTGAAATTATCATGAAATTATAAATTATAGTGCAGTGCCAGTGTGGAGCCCCTTCACAGGACATGCATCACCTTCTTAATTGCCCCTCGTGCACAACCACCTGCACCATCCAAGATTTGAACGAAGCCAATGATAGAGCTGTACAAGTTGCTCAATACTGGTCAGACAAAATTTGAAATGACTCAATCGACACATAAAGAAGAAGAAGTGACTATGAAGCATTTAAATACAACGTGTAACAGAATAAACGCAATACCTCTTAAGGGGTCATTGTACTCATCATTACACACAACTTTCGCTCTGAGACCAACACTGAAATCGCGAAAAAAAATCGACTGCTTCATACATTTCTGTGCCCTGAACCCGGACGCAAAGCGAAATAAACTTACCGCTACACCCTGCAACGCCTTCTATCGCCGAAACTACAGACGAATCCACTCCTAAGCTATTTTCCCAAGCAATACTCCTCTGCCTACTTTAGCATTTAATTTAAGGAACCAATATGAAAGTTTTCCTAACAAAAACACATGAATAGACACATTTTCTTTTACCGGGCGCGTCTGTAACAGTAAACATTTACATAAGTAACACTCACTAAATGTTTTCTCCCGCCGCGCCGCCATTTGCATTTTAGGTCTTATTTCAATTTTCGTAAGTATTGCCTAAAGGTTTGGACATTGGAGTACCATTACGCTCGTACCTTTTGTAGGTAAGCAAAGATTGTTTGATTCTTGAGATGCTTTCGATTTCTCTAAATGTCGATTTTGAGTGGATTGACTTACTTTACTTTTAAATTGTTTGTTTGTGGCACCAATTTATCTGGGCTATCATGGTGATGGTGGTGAGGATATAGGCACTAGCGTAAGGTTGTACAGAGTGAATTAATCATCCAAGTGGGCGTTGATGGTTAAATCCGAAACTATGAGGAGTAGCGAAAAATACTTATGAGGTCTCGGAACTAATTTTGATAAACTGCGTCATTGGATTTATTTTTAATTAATTGTTTAGTTAGGGTGTAATAGATGGTAGAATGATAAAATTAACTCCTTTTAGTTTGCCATTGTTCCTTCCTTCCCAGATGAATATGGCGACACAAGTCATTAGCGACAAAATCAAATTCGATTCCTGGCTTTGCCTCACGCAGTCGGGTAACTGGCGGATTCATCTTTTCTAATACAGTGTAAGGCAAATAGTAGGATGTCACTCAATGGTAAATACTTACTGGAAATCAGCTCAAGATAATTGGAAAAATAAAAATAATTACTAATTAATGCCAAAAAAAAAATCTGTCGTGCAATTCACCAGTTACCTACATAAGAAGTCACACTGGTTAACCTAAGTCCTGAAACTATATTTTATTACTTGCGACCTGCAACGATTTACAAGTTCAGGTGGGTTTGCACCTTGTAAAGATGTACTAAGTTCTAACTTAAATACCTATTAGTTAGGTTAGTTTGGCGAGTCGGTGTTATGTACAGTTGAGTTTTCAGTAAATTATAGTTGCGTTCAGTATTGCTATTGTATAAAATCTCGCGGTGAATCGTCGGTGAAGCGAGTTTGAATTGACCTGAGTCAATCCTTGGGCCCATATTCCTAGTCAGTTCGAAGGATCTCCACTCGACTCTGCCGCCATGACAACGAAACAACCCTCGATTCATTCGATCTACAAATAAAAAAGCAATCATTTGATGATCCGAGTGAGTGTCGACTTGGAGGAACTGACTGGGAATATGGGCTATTGCTTCAGGTGAATTGACAGTTCCCTTCAACCTCTTTTCACCAACCTTCACCTGAGTTTCATATTTTTTTTTTTTTCGGTATGACCGCTAGCAAATTAACACGCAGGGGCTATCAACTGCTCAACCGGACTAACCTGTGGTGGCCTCAAATGAATTTAAGGCCCCCAGCCAAGGCAATAAAGCTAGCTACAAGCTAAAACTACTGACCGCTCGCTAAGGGCATTCCCTGTGGAATACGACCTCGGCTTAGCGGCGTCAGTTTGGGACAGCAAGGGACAATCAGGCTGGGTCGTTTTATTATTTAGGGGTTATTAAAGCTAAAGGCTCAGCGGCGCGGGCTGGCTCGTTGGCAAAAGTCGGGGAGGGTTTTGAATGGGGCGTCGCGACGGACCTCGGCGGCGAGGTCGGTATACGGAACGCGGTCTGTGTTTGTTTTTTCTAAGAGTGCTGGTTTCCCTACAGCTTTCCTGAATCTTTGTGATCTCGTCATCTGACTCGACGAGTGTATGCCGAGGACGGCGAATCTTACTAATACGAGAGGGAGTGTATTGTGAGGCCTTTGAAATCAAAGGGTTGCTGTGTTTCTCAGCTGATTCAATAAAACGCTTTGTAAGACGTTTCATGAATTGTTTTACTGTCGGGATTTTAAGGTCGACAATCGACATGAAGTCGTTCATTCCTAATAAACCACGGGGCGCCCGTGGCTTTTCGGAGAAACCGGTTTTGGACTACTTGCATCCTGTGGATTTGCTTTGACTTTGTGTGTGCGAATGTGGCACACGCATAAGTCATTATCGGGCGAATGCACGTTGTGTAAATGCGCAGTTTACATTTAAGGGACAGTTTGCTGCGTGCATTCAGCATGGAATGGAGTCTACCCAGAGCAAAAGCGGCGCGCGAACGTACCGTTTTTATGTGCTCAGCAAAAGTGAGTCTGTGGTCTAGTATCACACCTAGATATTTGGCTTGCTTTTCCCACGGGATCTGCTTACCAAACATGGTGATCGGACTCGGTGGTTTGGGAACGAGTCTAGCCCGCGGCTTGTAAAACAAGACCGCCTGGCTTTTCTCGGGATTAACTTCAAATCTCCAGAATTTAAACCAATCGCCTAGGTCGATGGCCGCCTTCTGGAGTTTTTTGGCTATTGACTTTTCACTACTGCCTGAGCAATAGATGGCCGTGTCATCGGCAAAAAGAGCTAACTGCGTCTTGTCATTTCTGGGAATGTCGCTTGTGAACAGCGTGAAAAATAAGGGTGAGAGCACACCGCCTTGAGGGACGCCAGCTCGGATAGGGTGGGGGGAGGAAAGCGCACCTTCGATACGATACCGAAAGGTGCGATTCGACAAATAGTCTCGTATGATGAGCACGAGACGGTCAGGCACGCCGAGTTTGTATAGCTTATAAATTAAGCCATTGTGCCAGACTTTGTCGAAAGCTTTCGCTATGTCAAAGAACACGGCTCCCGTCACTAAGCCGCGTTGAGTGCGGTCGCTGATATGTTCAACGATACGGTAAACCTGTTGGACACATGAGTGATTAGCTCGAAAGCCAAACTGTTCGTTTGGGAGGAGGCCTTTGGCTTCGGCATAGTCCCTGAGTCGCTTATAAATAAGACGCTCATAGATTTTACCTAAGACCTTGAGCAGTCTGATGGGGCGATAGCTATTAGGGGAGGACTTTGGCTTTCCCGGTTTTGGAATACCGATAACGGTCGCCTCTTTCCACGATTGTGGGAACATGTTGTTGGACAGAGCGCCGTTGAAAATGGCAGTCATCAACATGATAAGGGAAGCTGGGAAAAAACGGAACACCTTGTTGGTGATACCATCTGACCCAGGGGCTTTCCTGGGTTTGTGTTTCCCGATTATATCCTTCACCTCATCTGGAGTGATGGGGGGGAGGGGGTCTTCGGGGTCCTCAACGGGGGGGAGAGAAGTCCTACGCTCGACCTCAGCGTCCACCTTGGCGAGGTGAACTGGGTCAACCGGGTAGGAGCTAGGAGAGCACTGGGACTCTAGGCTGTCGGCCAGGCATTCTGCTTTCTCATCGTCTTCAAATGCGATGGTATTGTCAGGGCGAGTGAGGGGAGGCATAGTTGTAACCTCAGAGGCGCGTAACTTCCTCTGGAGTTCCCAGAAGGCCTGGTGATTGGGTTCGAGGTCGCCAAGCATCTTATCCCAGCGACTGTTACGCAGTTCAGCGATGGCGCGACTTACTTTACGCTGTAAGTAGCGCATGTGAACTTTGTTACTGTGGCAGGGAAAGGATGAGTAGGCACGGACCGCCGCGTTCTTCTCCGTCAGCAGAGCACGCACCTCGTCCGGGAGTTTCCAGCGATGATCGCTCATCGCCGGGACCTCCTTTGAGCATTCGCTCAGGACGGATTGCACATGTTCCGTGAAGGAGTCGACCGCAGCCGTCGTGTCGGCGGCAGACTCGATGAGATCTGGGATCTTATCCAAGTGAGGTGACGTGGTGATTTTCAGCTTTTCGCTTACTTTTCTCCAGTCAGTGATCACTCGGGAAGGAGGGGGTTGAGTGGGGTCCATGGATCCCGATCTGGGGGCAAGCTCCAGAATAACGGGCCTGTGGTCCGAGTTTAACTCGTCAATTGTCTCCACAGAATGCAGCCTTAGGCTAACATTCTTTAAGAGGGCAATGTCGAGCACATCAGGATGAAAGTTGGGGTCATGAGGGTAGTGAGTGGGATACATCGGAGCGATGACATCAAAGTTGAGGGGGCCGGAGAGTTCGAAAACGACTCTCCCCCTGGGGTTGGTCGTGAGGCTATTCCACGAGGGGTGTTTGGCATTGAGGTCACCCGCCAGAATGACGGAATCACTCAAACCGAGAAGTTTAATGAGGTCATCTTTTATCTCCGAGGTGTTAGCCGCCGTGTTGCTGGCGCTAGGAGGAGGGATGTAAGAGGAGATGACCGTAGAGATGGCAGCGATGACACTGCCCAACTATGCCACTACTATTTGGGTTCTCGGTTTTAATGCCCGAGAGCCTACAGACTTGGCTGAGTTTGAAGATGGGGTGATACCCCTCAACTGGGTCGCAAACGACCAGAATCCTGAGTTTCATATTGAGTTTTGTACAAAATAAATAGAGTGGCTGGAAATGGAGTAAGTTTTTGCAACCTACAAAATTTTGATTTTGTGTTTTTATTTAAAATAATTATCTTCGATAAGTACTACTATTCGATGAGATAATTTTAATTCTAATCCTCAGAAATTATTTTCAAATGCACACACCCAGCATTCTTATTTTCTAGCCACAAAATGAAAACAGAACTTGCCCACAATTTGTATGCCAATTAATTCGTTTCGAAATGAAATTCCCACCTCATTGATTGCAAACCTCATCGGCCATTTGAAAATCGAACAATAAGAATTGCGCCCTTTTGTTTTCTTTTTCGCCCAGAAACGTGCTTCGTGGCTAGTTTTAGATTTTTCTTTATTAAAAGTGGACAAATAATAATCACGAAGTGCTAGAATTGAGCAGATTGGTGTTATTAAAATCAGCACGTAATAATAAAGGGAATTAAGTATTTTCGATGTTAATAATACAATACAGTAGATAAAATGAATTTCTAAATAATTCCAACTTCCTCTGTATTTTGTTGGTAATTTGCATCGCATTACAGAACGGACGACTCGTTACAGGATAATGCATGATAATTGTTAACAAAAGTTCTGTTGGCGGCCATTTTTGTGCTAATTCCACGTGAGAATTCCGGGAGTTTCAAACTGGTATAACGAAATTTTGAAATATTTTACCTGATATAAATTTTTGGAACGCTTCCTCACATACTAAAATAGCAATGGATACGACTGAAAATGTATAGGTAATGTACCTCTGGGTACGAACTTTGACAAAAGAACCAAAATTCATCTATTTATAAGTATAACGCTTCTAGGCCAGCGTGCTCCATCTTCGACCACACCATCGCTTACCATCAGGTGAGATAGTTGTCAAACGTGTGCCTATCATAGTAAAAAAAAATATTTCATCAGCCAATTATTGAAAAACACTCACAATAAATAAAAGAATCACAGGTTCTTCATAATTAAAATATAAAAGCTTAATTTATTCGACATAGTCATCCACATATAAATCATCAACGGTAGTAGACGTCACCGTGGTGACGTCATTATTCCTGTTCTGATTTCCGTTGAGCATGTCTTGCAGATCCACCTTCTGCATGGTGACCCTCACCAGATCCTTCAATATCTTCCTAATATCATCATCCTTTGCTATGAGACCTTTAATCTTTTCTTTGGTGAAACCTGAGAAGTCTCTTCTGGTTGGGAATCCAGGAAAATTGTTTGGTGGGGGCCTGATCCTCTTCTTTCTTCTTGGTAACTGTTGTGAATGTGCGGGATTCATTCGGCCTCTTCGGATGTTAGCGTTGGCTGGGGACTGGAACTGTGGAGCTATGGAAGGTGCATCCGACTGCATTTGTGATTTGGCTGGCTGGCTGCCACCACATTCATTCCCACAGGTCAAAGCACAGCACATCTTAGGGAAAGGACACTCCGGCTGCTTCGGGGGTGGTGGCGTGGTAGGAGGCAACTCGTACCGCAAAGGCATTATTTGTGGCACAGGTTCCGGTTTCGCATTGCGCTGGCAGTCCTTATAGTACAAAAGGTTTTCTATACTGCCCTCCTCTGATGCAGATGCTTTGTATTTCTTCGCCCTGGACTTAGTGAGTGCTTGCGAGATATAGAGTGCTAATACTATCTGAAATAATGTAAGGTAAAATATAAATAGTGTAAGGTAAAATATAAATAGTGTAAGGTAAAATATAAATAGTGTAAGGTAAAATATAAATAGTGTAAGGTAAAATATAAATAGTGTAAGGTAAAATATCAATGATTATTTGATTGTCATTGTCAGGTACTTTTCGAGAAAATTTTAATCAGTAAACATTTTTTTAACTCGGCAATAGTTGTTGGTGATTTTTTTTATGAAAAGTATAGGGCACGTGTACCCAAATGTTACAAATTATGTTGCTACTAATCCACTTAAAGTATTTGCATGCATGACTTTACAAAGTCGATGTAGGAGACAAATAAACCATAATATTATACAATAAATAATAATATAACACATAATTATAAATAAACATGATGAACAATTACTTTGATAGGTAGGTACGTACGATTGTCATTGTATAGGTACATACATTTTTTAACACATAAAAAATAAAATAGATTTTTTTTTTTAATATCAGCATCGTCAAAATACTCACAATTAGTAAAAAATCCATTGTTCGCCACAATTCACTTTGATGCAGGCTCCAGCGCATGCGTTATCGGTACACTGGCGGCCGGAGGAAGTGGGCCTCGCCGTGTTTTGTAAACATAACTGCCTATTTGTAGGGTTCGCCTATTTATCTTACGTGTGCCACATACAGACCTGTACTGTGAGCCTTTCTGGTCTGAACGGAATTACCTTGGTAAATTGCTATAGGTATTTTTTTCTGAAATTTACTTATTTACCTTCAATTGAATTATTGTGTGTGAATGATAATTATAAGAATTATTTTAACTTGACGTTAATAAAATAGGTACAAGTTCTAAAATGATACACGCTAAATGGCTCTACGTAGTTCTGAAGTTACGGATTTTTAAAGGAGAAGGCAGAAAGCAAAAGCTGTGAAAAGGGTTTTTAACAGTTCTTTTTCCATTGGGACGTTTTTTTTTTCTTACAAGCTATTGTAAGGTTTAACTGTACCGACACAAACTGAGCAAAAAGTATATTTTTCTTGGAAGTTTCCCAAACAAGCCTTTTTAGGTGTGTTGTGTAGTGGAAAAATCATCCATGTATAAGAAATTGCGTATTTTTGCTTTCCTGTAACTTTCCAGTGGTGTTGTTAGGTGTGGGTACCTACCTACCACTAAAAAGTGAAAAATAAAAACTTTTTCACAAAATAAACCGACTTCCATAAAAAACCGACTACCGAAATTCAAGTTATTTTGTACTTTGTAGTGTTTTTTCATATAGCACAGTTAATCAACCAATAGTGATGATTAATTCCCGGTGAAGTACAAATAACAACACAACCTTATCTGAGCACAATAAAAATGATAAACTCAGCTTATCGACCTCATTATTCGTCACTCCAGTGTAAGTGGCCTCTTGAAATGTATTAATTACACTGCTTTCGTGATATCATCGTGTTTTTGTACGTAAACTCGTTTAAATGTTGTTTTCAAAATACGATGCAATATTTTTAGGGTTCCGTAAGTAAACGTGTCAGCGGAACTCAATCATTATTAGACTAGCTTCTGCCAGTGGCTTCTATCACGTAAATTATGGTAATCCCATCCCTACTAATATTATAAATACAAAAGTAACTCTGTCTGTCTGTATGTTTTCTACGCGTTCATGCTAAAACGGCTAAAATGATCGTCATGAAATTTGTCAGATATATAGCCTGGGATATGGAGAACGACATAGGCTACTTTTTTACGTGATAACCGACATCCACCCGGTGCCGCGGGCTAAAACTAATTATTCAATAAACCAAGGGAACACACTCCTCTATTCCAGATCATGTTCTACCCGTGTGCCTATCCAGATGCGTTCAGCCAGCGTTTCGTGTTTCAAAAGTCAAAGTCAAAAAGTCAAAAGTCATTTATTCAAATTAGGCTGAGAGCCAGCACTTTTTTAACGTCAAATTTTACAAAAAGACAGTCCCCCAAAACGCCCGCCCATCATTTTTATAATATACCTCATGGATGGATAACAGAGACTGCTTAAAACGGCTAACGTTTTAAGCAGTCTCTGTTATCATTATCAGTAACTGGGCTGTACATTATTCTCACAGCACGAAATCTCTGCATTAATGGGACATTGGGTAGTCTGGTAATGTCCGCAACTCCATGGCACTTCGTGACAGGGATGTCATGGAGTTTCATACCTTAATACGAAGTGCCATCATGATTGCGTCATGAGAAAGGGATAGTGCTATTACTAGCTACTGTATAGCTCCGGTTCTCGCTCACAACGGATTCACGATGGATTTACAGTCCCTTAACCAGTTTTTTTTTTTTTTTTTTAGGAAAAATGCTCCCAATCAAACCAGATTCACATGAATATTTATAAGGTATAAAATATAGAAAGTAACTACAAGAAATAATATTTCAAGAAAACATTTATTTTTCTTGTAAAGCGATATAACATTATTTCAACCGGGCATTATTGGCAGCAATTAATTCCTTCTCCAAATCAGTAAACGAAATAGTTTTCTGATTAATCCTTTTCTTATACAGCTGCACTTCAGCTAAGATGTACTTATGTATCGTGTCATAGTTGATATTCCCTTGGATACCTCCCGCATTCTTCTCCTTCAGATCCTGGCAGTAGTTGTACCACCAGGGAAGGACCAGGTAGTGGTCTTCGGGTTTTAAGATCATTTCGGAACAAAACTCTCTGTTGGGAATCTTTGCGTTGGTTAAAAGATTCTTGCCCTTCCGCATGAAGATTCTTGCCCTTCCGCATGGCGTCTTGTGGAAAGACGAAGTCGTTTTTCTTCTCAAATGCCTTTCTAGCTGGTGTTTTGGGCAGAAAGCCACTTTCGGTTACCGTTAGGTAGATGGTGAAGAGACAAATATTCTGAGAACAAGGTTATTGTTAGACTAAGAAGTCATCAGTCTTTTGGGAAGCATGTAGCGCAATTTATTCCATCAGGCACTCAATTGAATCGAGTGCTTGGCGCTTCCTGGACCTTATAAGAATGGCCAATCCTTCCCTTGCGGTGGTAGGGCTAACGCCCGCCTGGTTCGCGACCACCCTCCCACCGAAGTCAAGCAGCCTGCTGTGCTTCGTTAACACGTGGGAGTACCAGTGCCTTAAGGCATCTTCGGGGCACGCTCCATCAAAGACCTCATCCATCGCTTCCCATCCGGCGTGATCGAGGACACAAGCTAGCCCATGCCTCAATAAAAATATCATTGTTTCCTTAACTCATGTTGGGGTCGATACACAACGTGTCCTTCCATTCTCCTCTGTCAACCATCACGCTGTCATTCACTCTGTTTTCTTTCATGGCATTCCTCACAAACTTCACCCATTCTGTATTCATCTGTATATGGTTACTTTTGTAAGTGTTTCATCTTATTTTAGTAAGTTCATTCATTAACTATACCGTTGCACCCATTTGTACCCTTTGAGTGTGTACTTTAACGTTTTGTTTGGTTTCAGAGTTGTAATTTGGAACTAGAGCCCCTGGAGAAAAAATTCTGTTCTTTTTCGAAAATGGCATACCGAGACCCAAACATTAAAAAAATATAGCAGTGAACTACGAAGTTCACTGCCATGCAAACATAGGCCAACCTGAAATACCAATTTACTTCTATAAACAGGTTAAAAAAAAACATACCAAAATTAATTTTTCCCTCAGATAAAACATGGCTTATAATATGGAAAAAAACCGACAAAACACTACTACATAATCTTGTAATCAAATACGTAATGAGCAATATAAGCAAACCGTTTAGACGTACCTAGATGTTTGTGATTAACGATCTGTTAAATTGTATTTTCACGTGAATTATAACGTTTTAAAGTAGGTACTCTCTTTATAATTCACATGAAAATCCAATTTAACAACTAAGTTTGTAAGTAGGTACTTAAATAATTATATTGATCTAGGTACCTACCTACTCACGTGTAGAACATACTTAAAAGAACACAATACATATTACACAATATACATTTATATACCAATAAAATAAGCTGAAGAGTTTATTTGTTTGAACACGCTAATCTCGGGAACTACCAGTCGGATTTCGAAAATCCTCTTTTTATATGATAGCCACATTCATGGGGAAGGCTGTAGGCTAAAAGGGAACGGGAAACTCCTACGGAAACGAGAGAAAACGGGAAATGCGCGAACGAAGTCGCGGGTATAAGCTACTAGTTTATATTGGACTAAAGTCTCCTAGACTCCCAGCACACTGTACATGTACAATAACAGGTGTGATTCTGTAAGACTTCATTCTAAACTTCGAATCTGAATCCGCTGTGAGTTTCTTGATTGGCATTCTAAAACTCGGTTGATAATTCGAATCTACACTAGCGCTACTATTGCGAGCGTGTTTGCGAGTTGAACTAAATTTACCTCGAGATTTTGACAGATAAAGTATGAGATGACGTAAAAAGTGGCATTCTATAAGGTAATTCACCTGTCACTTCGACGTTCACTTTGCACTCGAACGCGATTCAAAGTGTCAAATTAAAAGCATCTATTTTATGAGTGAAAATAGAATAAATCATAGTTAAATAGTGTTTAAATAAAGTTTTTAAAGTTATAAAGTGAATAAGTGCCTACCTACTTAAGCCGACGATGGATGAAAAGAACGTGTCTCATTTGGACTGAAACATTATTGATGGATTAGAAAACAAAATAAACACTTCTTTAATTAATATTATTTTTGAAATTCACAACCAGAAATATAAACTTACTTCATGATTATTTCACTATTATTACCGGCACTGATCGATCAAAAAACAAACAGAACGTAAACAAAACAATGCAACCAAAAGTACTCTGTGAATGCAACGAACTTTTAAACGTCAACGGCAATAAATGAAAATATTGTCCACAGATTACTTATGATATTATCTGTCAGTCATTTCTTTTCGTAAGGTAAGCATAGATTATATTCACGGCACGAATTTAGAGTTTTCTGTTTTTTTTTTACTTATTAGCTGCCTTAAATTCCTTAAAATAAGAAATTTTAATTTAAACATCGTAATAGCTAAAAATCTGTGTCAAAAACTGGTAAAATGAAAAACCGATAAATCCCGACTTAGATTTGTTGAGTGTGGTAGTCACTAGTACAGTGTTGGTCGCTTTGGAGCTCACTTCACTTGGCAAGTGCCTAGGTGATGCTTACAGAATGCAAAATCAAGGTCATTTTGAACCTTATGCGAAGTGAGAGTGAATAACGACTTGAAATGCGAGTTGTTGTTTGAATTTTACAGAATCGACGTGCAGATCACAAAGCGATTTCGGCAAAATTATTTTCTTAGTACACCTTTAGTTACTTAAAGATGCATATCTAATATTTTACCCACTTGCGCTTTACGCAGAAAAAGTCTATCTGGATGAAGACCTATTCTTACGTTATTGAACGTTACATGTTTATAGAAGAAAAATATTGCGTGAAACATACACATAAAAACCGACCAAGTGCGAGTCGGACTCGCGAACGAAGGGTTTCGTACCATTATTTATAAAAAATGGCAAAAAAATCACGTTTGTTGTATGGGAGCCCCCTTATTTATTTTATTTTAATTTAATTATCTATTTATTTTTAAAGTGAATATATAACTAAATATTCTGTGAATATTTCAAGCGTCAACCTGTCACCGTTATCAATATCGAGCAAAAACGAACAAAAAAATCACGTTTGTTGTATGGGAGTCCCCTATATTCATTTTATTCTGTTTTTTAGTATTTGTTGTTATAGCGGCAACAAAAATACATCATCTGTGAAAATTTCAACTGTCTAACTATCACGGTTCATGAGATATAGCCCGGTGACAGACGGACGGACGGACAGCGGAGTCTTATAATAGGGTCCCGTTTTACCCTTTGGGTACGGAACCCTAAAAACGATCTGCCTTCCTACCGCTGACGCCTGATACTAAACAGTAGGCAATATGCTGTGCCAAAAACACATATTTTGTTCAAAGATATTGAAGAAATTTAATATAAATAGTACGTGTGTATCAGCGGAGATGGCGGCAAATCGCTACGTTATTGCCACTGCAAAGGTTTCGTGTTTTTCGTATTTTGTATATAACCTTGAAAAAGCCAGTATTATCACAGCCTTTTCGTCTTCCCAGTGATTTTGGTTGTAGGGAAAAATATATGAATTTTGTTTCCCTGTGGCGCAAGTTTATGGTTCTACATTTCATATTTAAAATATACACCCATCACTAATAGTATCACAAAAATATCACTTATATTTGAGTGATATAGTACTAAACTTGTTTATTTCAAGACTGACTATATTGCCTAGGCATACACCCGTTTGTTCGAAAGAGTTACCGCTGCCCTGGAAAGCAAAGGGTATTTGGAGGCACACGTGTAGGTTTTAGTCAGTAAGAGTCTGACACTCCCTGCCGCTCCGCCCAGAGTGGAAGGAGTCATTTGATGATCCAAAAAAAATGCATATACCCATTTTCTTGATGAACCTCACGTTAAGTATTTCCCAAACTCCTTTTGTCTGAAAACTTCTCATAGGGTTTGACAGTTGACACGTCTTTCAACCAGAATACTCAATTCAGAAATTGGCTATAGTAAACGTTTGGTCACAATTTCGCAGCGCCTACAGTTTTCGTATCTGAATTGTTTCTCTAACGTGCGCTTCACCATACCAAAAGTTCAACCTGAGGCTACAAGTGAAATTTTCAACGGTAAAGTGTAATTAGGATGGATGAAAATGATTAATAATTTGGATGGTAGGCATTAAGTTTGTCTTTGTAGTGTTTTTACTAGCGCATAAAATATTAATAAATAAATAAAATTAAGGCAATATTTATCGAGGTAAATGCACTCTTATGGAAAGGTTCTAAATCCCATCTTTGTTCATCGGTAGGTGTTGATTAAAGGCAACTCAGCAAATAAGTAATAACATTGTCAACCCATATAATTCCGATTTAGAAGAAATATGTGTTTGAAGTTTTTGATCTATAAGGTCGAGTTTTTTCATCCGTAGTTAACTCAATCGATGGTTAAAAATGTGATAAATATTCGTTAGAACGCGTTTTTCGATTAATTTTTAGTTTTTAACTAAGTTATTAATTTTGATCATTTGTTTATATTGATCGAAAAACGCACATTAACTTAATTGCGCCCTTTGACTCGTAGTACAATAACACGACAAAAGAAAAGGATTTTCTCATAGAACCATAATTATCTCAAATATTTTAAAATGCTCTAAAATAACATTAACACACAAAAAAAAAGCAGTGGTATGACGTTTTGTTGTTTTGGTAACAAAAAGTCATAACACTGCTTTTTTTTTTAGGTATGACCACTAGCAAGTTAACACACATGGGATATCAACTGCTTAACCGGACGAACAGTCATACCACTGCTTTTTTTCATCCAAATTTTGTGATAAAAATGATAAAAAAGTATAAAAAACTTTAATTTAATTTTAACATTAATTACGAATTAAAATAACATGGAACGAGACGTATTTAAGAACAACAATCAGCGTCTAGTGATGTCACTGCTGTTATGACAACGAATAGACGACTTTAAATCTTTGCATTATGACAGTTCGTCAGGAGTGACTCGAAAATTAAAACTGTCAGTTTAAAACTGCAATTTTGGCGATATTTTTTTTATTTATGTATGGCCTATTTTACATGGACTTCTTCAAAATGAAAGCATGATGAAAATATTACATGTTCCCTACTAGACAGCTGCTCGATTTTAGGTTTACACAGACAAACAGCTTAAACTAAACTACATAATACGTAAGTTTCAATATTATAATTAACTATGTATTCGCGTCACCATTAGGCGAAAGGTCACACGTCAATAATTGATCAATTAGATAATATGCGGCAACCCTCGGGGGTTTCGTCTCTCAGGTGCCGACGATGGGGCTCTAATGTAACCCTTATTATTAACCATCAACCAGTTAGTTGTAGAAGCTCTATACCTCTATACCTACATCTCCTTTTTTTATGGATGAGAAATCATCAATTGAACCCTTACGCTCTGGGTGGAGCGGGAGGGAGTGTCAGACTCCTACACCTACCCTACACCTACCCTACACCTACCCTACACCTACCCTACACCTACCCTACACCTACCCTACACCTACCCTACACCTACCCTACACCTACCCTACACCTACCCTACACCTACCCTACACCTACCCTACACCTACCCTACACCTACCCTACACCTACCCTACACCTACCCTACACCTACCCTACACCTACCCTACACCTACCCTACACCTACCCTACACCTACCCTACACCTACCCTACACCTACCCTACACCTACCCTACACCTACCCTACACCTACCCTACACCTACCCTACACCTACCCTACACCTACCCTACACCTACCCTACACCTACCCTACACCTACCCTACACCTACCCTACACCTACCATTTTTTTTTTTTTTTTCTTCTGAATCTTATGTCCGTTTCGATGGCTAGGCCACGACGTTTATTTTTTTAAAAAATATGCCACGATTTTGTTAAAAATTGTAAAAGTAGACTCCCAAAACCATAAATTTGTCAAAGCTATGGTTAAAAAGTTATAAGGGTTTGAACGTGGCCGCGCCATTGAAACGCTCCGAACCGCGCGGCCACGGAGATCTTTAAAACTAAGCATTGCAGAGACCTGAAATTTTGGTAAGTAACAGATTGAATTTGTAAAAATTTTGTAAAAATATAGAAAAAAATCCTGGGCTTATATTTTAGGAGCTTTGAGAATAATACGCCACCGCAAATTATGCTATTTTATACTCATTAGTCATTACGAACGCTATGCAAAGTTATCTGTTATGGTTTTCGCACGTCTACTCAAAACCAGTATTTTCAGCTAGCAAACAACGATTTTTAAATAAATAAACATGGTTTTGTATACTAGCGTTTCACTTTTATTTCGTTTAGAATCCTTAAGATGTAATTTCTAATAAAATACGTGAAAAGTTTTCTGTAAAAAATAAGCCATGGTCACCCTATCGACATATTCAAAACGTATTTAAGATTCCATTCTACAGGAAATAGAGTACATTCTACTGCATTTTTACGTTTTGACAAATTCAGATCTAGTTTTAACAAAAAACTTCAGTCTGCGTTGCTTTTTCAGCGAGATATCGGCGAAAATGTGTTTCAATGGCGCGGCCACGTTCAAACCCTTATAACTTTTTAACCATAGCTTTGACAAATTTATGGTTTTGGGAGTCTACTTTTAAAAATTTTTACAAAATCGTGGCATAATTTTTAAAAAAAAAAACGTCGTGGCCGCGCCATCGAAACGGACCCAAAGGTTTTTACAAAAACATACATCATTATCATGAAAAAAATCATGGCACTAACAAACTCCTCCATATCGCCTGGATATGTGCCCAAAGTTGCTGGCCGTTCTTGCGTACGAGGCCATAGGGTCCTAATAAAACTGGATATATATATGTCGCAGCCAATTACCTTAATCAGCCGTTTAATTGGTTGCCTAGCCTTTTCACTTAAATGTGCCGATTTTTCAGCGACTTATGTGACATCTTTTGCTCAATATCGTTTAATGACTTGCCCATGTCACTTATGTCGCTGATTAAACGACACAGTTCAATGAAAAGGCTAGACTTTTAATGAAACTGCGGATTCAGCTAGTTGGCTGCGACATATATATCTACTCTCTACCAATAAGCATTTCTTCTTCTTTTGCGAGTATATTTTTAAAAATACTCTGTGTCTCTGTTATTTCCATAAAAGAGCTGTAGTTTATATGTGTACGTTATAAAAACTATAATTAAAGTTTGCCTTTTTTGAGCCCTCCACCCACGTAGTCTTTACTGTGTCCCATTATAAGACTTTCATTTTACAGTTATTTTTAATGTGAGTACACTAGTGTATAATAGAGTACACCCCCTACCCTTCTATTCTTGAATACTTATTTAAAGTTCAGGAAGTGAGACTAGTGCTGTTTTTATTTCCACAAATGCCCTTTAACACTTCATATCGCAAAGAGATAGTTGTCGTCCAAATACCGCGATATAAATAGGTTTACACTTAACCTATGACTTTTAATGAAAACCTCTGACGTAAGAATACAGAAAAAGATTCAAACGAAATCCGGACTAGACCTCTCACTACAATAAATTCCTTAACCTTTTACGTTTATACCGTACCTATACTTGTAAAAGTAGCTTCGGTATGAAAAAGAAGATAAAAGGTTCACTCCAACTTTAACCTAGAATGCATAAACCTCGCATTATGTGAGAAACTGCTTAGATGTTCTAGATTTTAAAAGAATAAATCCAAATACCGAATAGATCCGAAGATGCACGAAGGTCTTCGGATATTGGAAAACGATTTATGGCACTCATAGTCAAACACGAATCCATCTCAGATCCTAGAATCCATATTATTTAATAGCAGTCCATTGCTGGACATGAACCCGCCCCCTTCCCACTCCCAATGGTATATTAATTAAGCACTAGCTTTTGCCCGGGGCTCCACCCGCGTGGATCTCGGTTATCGAGTAAAAAGTATGTAACAGAATAAACGCAATACCTCTTACGGGGTAATTGTACTCATCATTATTATCAACTTTTACTATGGGACCAAACCCCAAATCGAGAAAAAAAATCGTCTGCCCCTTTTATTATTATGTGCGCATAACTCGACAAAATGCTTCATTTGGAGCTCAATTTTTTTTATGTGTTTTCACTGAACAGCTGATTTTTTTCTGAGAACTGGTGTCAGATTCTGGTTGCTGACAACTCGTCACGACTCTCAAAGATGTTGAAATAACATTCGGGATCAACGGTTTAACAACAGTTTGGCTCGAGGAAACTCGGTATATAATGTATGGCCACCAACCCACAATCCATGGTCCGTCATCGGCAAGCTTTGCTTAACCCCTAAGATCAACTAGTGCAGCCCTTATCATGTAGCCACGATCTCCTCTATTAGCTTTATAATGAAATAGGCTTAGAATAATAACGCCTAGAAGGAAAGTCCCATACACGCTCCCTACAAAAAAATGAAGCAACTTTAGTTACTTATGTGTGAGTGAGCGGTATGTAATTACAGCCACAGACACGCACACAGACGTAAAATTTGTTGCTAGGAATGAACACTTTCCCTAAAATCGGGAAAAATGTTAATGTACTTGGGACTAATCATAGATCAATATAAAAAAATGTTACGTACGTTACTTGTCGGTACGTACTTATTGTAATAGGCCATGGTTTCTGGGGTCGCTATCTGACTATACCGACTATAAGGTCAAAATCGAAATCCAAGATGGCGGCGACGAAATTTGCTAACTTTTCTTCATGGGTGTCATTTTTATGGTTTTTTGGGTCGCTAAAATCGATTATGGGGTCAAAATCGAAATTCAAGATGGCGGCGACGAAATTTGCTAACTTTTCGTCATGGGTGTCATTTTTATGGTTTCTGGGGTCGCTAAAAACCGATTATGGAATCAAAATTGAAATCCAAGATGGCGCCGATGGCATTTGCTAACTTTTCGTCATGGGTATCATTTTTATGGTTTTTGGGGTCACTAAAATCGATTATGGTGTCATATCACTTGTCTGCTTCTTTTGTGGTCTTAAGTCTGTAAGAGATAGCAAAATTCTTATTTTAGTTTAGGTGGTGAACAAAAGAATCGGCATCATTGCTATTCGCTACAAAAACGTGTTAGATGTTTGCTTGTTCGATGAAACTAACCCGGTTTAAAAAAATGCAGTGGCACTCCGGGAGTGCGGACAGAAGTGTAAACTTTAACAATTACTTTTAAAAGCAGACTACAGACCCCCGGTGCCGATCAAATTTCGTCGCCGCCATCTTGGATTTCGATTTTGACCCCATAATAGATTTTACCGACCCCAGAAACCATAAAAATGACACCCATGACGAAAAGTTAGCAAATGCTATCGGCGCCATCTTGGATTTCAATTTTGATTCCATGATCGGTTTTAGCGACCCCAGAAACCATGGAAATGACACCCATGACGAAAAGTTAGCAAATGCCGTCGGCGCCATCTTGGATTACGATTTTGACCCCATAATAGGTTTAAGCGACCCCAGAAATCACGAAAATGACACCCATGACATGGTGATGTTCATTCCAAATTTAATACACGATCTCATACACAGAGGTGTCGGTGTCGCGTCGCGAAATCATTGATTTTTTCCCACATCAAAACTGCCCAACGCGCCTAAAGAAGTTTCAATGCGAAAATTATTTGAATCAAACGTAATTATTATCTTTCGTTTCATACATAAAACAATAAGCATTATACAGTAGACTCCAGCAGTTAGTGCCTATTGTATTATGGGTAATTTTTCTTTACAACTGGCAACACTACATTGTGACAAATTAGGTTATGAAAATTTTTATTTGAAGATTGATTTACGTAAAAATAATGGATTTAATGTAAGTACTTAGGTGTGAAACGTAATTTTATCACATTTTTTCAGTTTTCCGGTTGTGTTAGAGCATCTTTTCATGCAACAAACTGTCATTTTTAAATTTTTCTCGGGAGGTGCATTCAACAGAGCGTGACCTTGAGCACTGACGGCTCGCTGCGCCGAGTACTCCGTATATGGAGTAGTCTGAGTAGCTTCACTTTTGATGCTCGTACTAGGTTTCTAGGCGTTATTATTCTAAGGAAATAGGCTATATTATTGAACCTGGTTCCGTATGGTGTCGGACGTAAAAGAATAGCACCATCCCATCACTTCCTGTGGGTGTCGTAAGAGGCGACTATGGGACTGACCAGAGAATGGGCAGCAGCATTCTCTGTAAGTACATTGCAACAGCTACACTGCGATCGCCGACCCGCCTGCCAAGCGTGGCGATTATGGCAAACCCTCCCATTTGGGGGAGGCATATGTCCAGCAGTGGACGTCTTTCGGCTGATATGATGATGATGAATGAACCTTCTGTTCTTCTGTCTTTCTACGACGAAGGTCTACTTATATTACGGCATACAATAGCCTCAACGGCATATTATTTGTCTTTGTTTATAGTAATGCGTCCATTATTATGATGAGAAGTATGCATCGATCCAGCGCTGTGCTGACAATTGTTTGACGTTGTTATTTTAATGATTTGAAGGTACTCTGACTGCAGTTACACTGGTTTACTTTAAGGTAAAGTTTGAAAAGAGATAGTTGTTTAGCTGAGAAGTTTACTTATTTGTTTATGTGGTAGTTCATACGTTTTTTTATGAAGATTATAATAATAGATTGTTGGTTTGTAGACCTTGATCTTTCGAAGATTTTATCAAGGTAAATGGAAATTACGAGAGAACTGAATGGATAAGCACTGCGTCTACACACAGGAGTATTACCTAAAACATCTAAAACGTAGCATCGGTGACTAAACAAAATTAACATAGTAAATTGTAAACTGCTTGTTTTAATCCTTTTGTACCAACTTTGTTTTGGTGCAGTGTTCATGGGTTCATGAGAATTTAAGAGAGATCCTACACGAGCGCACAACTTCTGGTCATCCGCCTTCCCAACCCTTAACCTAAGCCCTGATTTATAAAGAAGTAACTTCTTTTACTTATTTATCCCCGGGCACAAATTAATCAAATTAAACTGCACGAAACAAACATAACCTCTATTTTACAAGATATTCCCATTCTTCAATCTCTTTTTATACTGGAGCACTTCATCCAAGGTCTTCCTGTAGAAGGGGTGTATCGTGCTGGTCTTCCGCGTTGGTGCTGGTGGTAGCGTCACCACCCACTGGCAGTAGAAATACCACCACGGTATCGGCATAAATGGGCTGAAAGGTGGGGATCAGACATGAGAATTTTTTTATTGTTTTGATTGGCGCCCGTTTGACTACAATGTCACCTGATGGGAAGCGAAGATGTGGTCTACGATTGAGCATGCTTGCTTAAAAGTAACCTATTCACGTTTGACTTAAAGACCATGTTGCATCAAATTCACCAAGCGTTTTTTAAGTAACTACCCGGTCATTAATGACAATGGGTTTACCAATAAAATTATCGTTTCATGAAACTGGCCACTTCGAAATGTGATTCGACTACGGTTCGACTTTATTTTCAGTTAAGGCATGTTATTCCTTTTTTGTAATAAGTTGTTCATTAGACGGCTCACTTATACTTGGAAGAAGTCTAAGTGAGCACTCCTTTTTTTGGGCAGTCGTTTAAAATCACTGCTGTACCCTAAGTATTACATACCTACTCATAAAATGTTACTTGTCTTGTAACATTTTCTTTTGTAGGTATGTTCGGCACTTCCTGCTCCAAAATACGACTTGTACGAATGTGGCATTTGCTTTACAATCTCATAGAACTCAAGCATCGTGCTCAATTTTCGTCCTCTTTCTGTTATAAGTAAACAGTAACTTAATAACATCGCAAATTTACCTACTCACTTTAAAGGCACTGTCAACTTTTCTCTACAAATCTTCTTCGTGGGAATGACTAGACAGGCGTGTTGGTTGGTCTCCGTACATTCTGTAGCCAGTTTCATGTGTGAAGGATCAAAGGGTCCGATTACTGGACCGTAGTCCCTGTGGTAGCAGAGTACTGTTGATAGTGCTAAGATGATTGTTTGGATGTACATCTGAAATGTCAAAAAAAGTAAAATTAAGGTACAACAACCCAAATTCGAAATTTTAAATTCAGCTCACGGTGTACACCTAGGCGGAGTGAACGACAAGTGTTGCTGTCATGCCATCTTATTTGTATGGTTTGACAACTCACCCGTCGTGCACTCCGCCCAGGTGTTCACTTCGACATGTTTACAGAATCTCACTGCTGTAAACCCCAGTGAAAACTCAGGTGGAGTGAGCGAGAAGTAAACAGCCGATCTATTCTGTCAACATCTCACCGTGTACAAGTAGATGGAGTGAACGACAAAGGAGCTGTCATTCTATCTTGTTTGTATGGTTTGACAGCTATCTTTTCTTTCACTTCGCCTAAGTTTACAGCCGGTCGATTCTGTCGACATCTCACGGTGTTCACCTAGGTGGAGTGAACGACCATAAAGCTGACATTCCATCTTATTTGTATGGTTTGACAAGTCACCCGTCGTGCACACCGTCCGGGTGTTCACTTCAACATGTTTACAGAATCGCACTGCTCTACTGTAAGCAAAAGTGATTGGCTAAAAGGACAAATGACTGTTGAATGACAGGTGGTAATCAAAATGCTTAGCCTTTTCTCAAGTGTCGGGGCGACTTTCAGTCCAACCAGATGCACCAGAATACCAGTATTTTACATGCAGTAGCTGTCTATCTGACCTCCACAACCCAGTTATGAGTAATAAGATATTGTTTGGTAAGAAGATTGTAGCTGTTTATTGTCCATAAATAAATAAAAAAAAAGAAGACCGGTGCCAAATTGTGCCTTGTGACGATCTGTAACAACTGACAAATGAAAGCCACGACCATCAGCTTAGAGGTGCGTTCCGGGCACGGGGGAGCCTCAACATGTTATGAATGGTCACCTATCCTCAGCTCGACCTCAGCAAGCGTTGCTTCCTTGAAGATCGACCCGTGCTGCCACGAGCTCATCTTGATGAATGACAGTTGCCATTTAAGTGAAAACAGAACTACATAAAACTTATGTACGTAACTTGCATGAAGGAGCCTCCTGGTGTAGCGCAATTTGTTCCATCTGACACTCAACTGAACCGAGCGCTCGGCGCATCCTGGACACTGCACAGTCTCACCTAACACCTTATAAGACTGGCCAATCCTTCCCTTGCGGTGGTAGGGCTAACGCCCGCCTGGTTCTCGACCACCCTCCCACCGGAGTTCGGCGTCAAGCAGCCTGCTGTGTTTCGTCGACGCATGGGAGTACCAGTGCCTCAAGGCATCTTCTGGGCACGCTCGCTTCATCATGGACCTCATCTATCGCTTTCCATCAGGCGTGATCGAGGTCAAGAGCTCATTCATAAATAAAAAAAAGTAAAAAAATCCTCAGAGTATCTTAGCGTGTTTGCACGCCTGCGCGAAAACTGTTTGTCTTTGAAAGTTTTGATTTAGTTGTGGATGGGCCTCCGGCATTGATGATTGATTGCTATTATTATATTGTATATCTTCTTATCGATTTGGTTCGAGGCCTCCTGTTCATTTCCTGTTGATTTGTCTATGTTAGTCCACAACTGAACATGACATAGGTATACTCAATTTCGAAAAAAATCTTATTTAGGTACTTTTTAGAGCTAGGAATTTTATGTATGCATATCAAGTTTCATTGAACTTGGTTCATCATTTTCCAAGAATGTGTGAGTTTTTATAAAATATCATCATCATCGCCTAGCCTTTTCAAGTTTATTGAGGTCGGCTCCCAGTCAAACCGGATTCAGCTGAATACCAGTATTTTACGCGCATCGGCTGCCTCCTAGACCTCCACAACCCATTAACTGAGTAATACGGTTCTTCTTGGCAAGACTGGAGTCAGATTTTCTGTCTTCTGACAATCCGTAACGACTGTCAAAGATCTACAAATGACAGCCGAGATCAATGGCTTAACGTGCCTTCCGAGGCACGGTCCTCCGTGCCTCGGAAGGCACTCGGTATGTTAAGATGGTCACTTCATCCACAGACCAACCCGGGCAAGCGTTGCTTAACCTTGTAGATCGACCCGTGCGGCTGTATGTATGTGCCGTATAAAATACACACATAATCCGTCTGCCTTCAAAGCAAGAATGAACAGGCATCTTCTGGGCACGCTCGCTCCATCATAGACCTCATCTATCGCTTTCCATCAGGCGGGATCGAGGTCAAGAGCTAGCCCATACCTCAATAAAAAGATTAAAAAAAAAATCGTGAGGAGTGAACGCTTGTGATACCTATGCTGTGTAACTAAGTGGCATTCAATTCATCCTTAAAGTAATTAATAACTTGATAATTTCCCAGACTGTACTTAACAAAAACTTATGTTGGATTTTGGGTCATAAACTACATATTATAAGTAAGTTACTTCTTAGCAAGCCTGTTCCATCGCCAGGTACATCATTGCTGACCATCAGGTCAGATTATGTTCAACCGTGAGCATATAAATATTAACCTGTCCGGCCCCGGCGACACACCGGTGTGTCGCGAATTAATCGCGAATTTAATGTTTATTTACATATACATAAGATTTACTTTATATTAGGGAATTTTCACATGTTGGGCCCGAGTGGTAGTCATATAAATATAATTTTAGTAATATAAATTGTGTGTATATTATACTCCTTTACTACAGTAAAGGAGTATAATATACACACAATTTATATTACTAACTGTACGACGTAACTACTACAAAAACATAAAATCAACGTTGGCTACGTAAGACTTACCTATCATTTGTTCGCATCATCATTTAATTTATCACCTTCAATAAAAATGTTACACAAGTCGTTCATAATGTTCTGAACTGCTCTGAAGTAGCTCAGTGTGTTACACCTTTTTTTAAACAAAAGAGTATTAGGCCGTCAACACACGTTACTAAACTGATTTTATTATTTCTAATCTAAATCGCAGTGTACAGAAACTGTATACCTACCTTTGGTAACACCAAAATGTTTTCCATTTACCCAAATTAAAAGAAGCAGACTTCGGTTATTATTGATTGATTTTTATTAAATCTATAATCGGAGTAAACCACTGCCTGTGCCTTTTCCTAGCTCTAGCAGATTCAAAAGATCTAGTTTGAAAATAACAAGTAAAAAGTTATTTATTTGAAATTAAGCTGAGTATTGAGCTGAATCCGGTTCGACTGGAAGCCGACCTCAATATAGTTGGGGAAAGGCTAGGCAGATGATGATTTGAAATTAAGCTGAGTGCCAGCACGTTTTGAATGTCCTCCATATGTCCGCCCGTCACCACTTCTTATAATTTTAGGTGGGAAGAAGTGGCGCACCAAGCTCTCCAGTAACACGTATTATGTTTGTTAAGTCGGAAGATCTTAAACTCATCCCATGAGAATTTATGTCATATTATGGAAGTCGTGTATTTAATATGATTGCACATAAATCAAACAAATCGACGATTTATTTCCAAAATTATAATCAGTTTGTGCATTCACAGCCTAAGCATCCGCACGCTGCACAGGCCTATATTTATTGTATCGAGCAAGCAAGTCGATTAAATTTTAATATCTATAATTTTTTTATATCGATATCGTTCTTACATATTATTTCGTGATAAAAAACAAAAGAAAACATTGAAATGTAGGTAGGTAACGTAACTTTTATTTAAAAACTTATTCGCTAACTCATTCTTAACTTAAAATATTTGGCGCCAAATTCTAACAAACTTTTCAATATGAAAGTCAATATAGTACAGATATAAAATATGATTAAAGCTACTTTTTTATCAACCTGTGTATCCTACTTCTGGGCAAAAGCCCCATTTCTTCATGTTTGTCTGTGTTAGGCTTCTTCGCGGCAATAACATAGATTCCTAATTAATGAATCTATTTAGTTTGTCATAGGTACCTAATAATATTTTTATTTTATTTTTTTGTCACGTAAACAATAAAGGAGACTGGTGCATTGAAATCGCACCCACGATCCAGAAGAAATTCCTAAAGTGGGGGCGGGCAACTTTAAAAAAAAACTCGAGCCGTCACATCTACGTAAAAGAAGTGACGAAACAAGCCCCTTCTCTTGAACTTGGGTGCGTTTCATCTTGCGATTTTTATGGATTTCATCATCTGCCTAGCCTTTTCCCAACTGTATTGGAGTCGGCTCCCAGTCAAACCGGATTCAACTGAATACCAGTATTTAGCGTGAAGTGGTGTAACACGGTACTTCTTGGCAAGACTGGTGTCAGATTTTCAGGCTTCTGACAATCCGTAACGACTGCCAAACATCTACAAATGACAGCCGGGACCAATATTGATTTGATGAAACAAAAAATTAATGACCAATATTTTTTGATAATTTAACTGATGCATGACAGATGTAGTAGGACCTATACTCGAAGAAACCATCCAAGACATCCCGCCATCTTTTTTTCGGTCTACTGCAACTTAATTTTAACCAAATAAAACTACAGATGGGTACACAATGGGATAGTACACCATTGGATAGTACAAAGCGGGGTAGTAGACGGGGAAAGGGATAATTTTCTTGACTTTCTTCGTGTCTTCACAGTCATCATTGTCATTCACGGGAGCTGACATAGTGTTCGTATGCAGTGACTTTAATATTAGTATTGCCAACAACACTTTGACTGTTAGCAGCATTTCTGAAACAGAAGAGTTTATCATAAACAAACATGATTGTACTTGTCGACACTGCTTACTCATACACATGGAACTGCTAATAGGAAGATTGTGCGTATGTCCTACAGAGATATATATGTTACGGCTAACAGCCGAAGTGCGGCTACACCTAGTTTTAGCCGGCTACAACTAGGTGCAACCCGGCTACAACTAGTTATAACCTAACCTCAAAACACTTTAAAATTCCTATTTCTGTGTGGTTTGAAAAAAAATAACCACGAAGGGGATGGCGGAGTCTGTGTTCGCTCGCTTCGCTCGCTCACTAGACCCCGCCATCCCCTTCTAACCTAACCTGTCCGAGTCGGGGTGCCCAATGACCCGGCTAAAACTAGGTGTAGCCGCACTTCGTCGGTCGTCGGTCGTAACATATACATAAAAAGTGATCATAGAACCAGTGTAAGGTAAGTGTAGGGCCCTGCCTAAACACTATCCACCCTTACTCGTACAGGCAAGAAAATAGCTTTCCCTTTCATGTGACCGAAGGCGTTTTTTTATGGATGGGAAATCATCAAATGACTCCTGCCGCTCTTTGTATCAGAATCTTACTGATTAAGGGTCGGTTCACATCTGACGGAAAATGCGTCGCGTATTATCGGTCGCGTTACGCTAGAACAGACAAATATATTATGATAAAACATTCAACCTTGCACACTCAACCGATGATGCGTTATACCACGTTATACCGAATAGACGCGACCGTTGATACGCTCGACGCAACTTCCGTCAGATGTGTACGAACCCTTAAACCCATTCGTGCTCCTCGTAGTGCCCTTTGCTTTCCAGGGCCGCGGTAACTCTTTCGAACAAAATCCGCAACCCTGGCAGGATCGAAGGCGTAGTTCTTGATATTTTTGACGATATTTGAGCTCTAGTCAAAGTGATATTCTATCGGCGATTAAGGTTGACTGACGTGCTACTGAACTGTCACGTGATAAATCCCACGTTAACATTTTTGGCTCTCTTCAGTTTTTGACAAAGCACTCATTAGATTATTAAAACGCAGACCATAACCGGGGATAAAATAAAAACTTACCTTTATAAAAATACAAATAAACTCCAATAATATAATTTCAGCTTTTGTTCATCCTCTTACGTTCTTCGGCTTATCTAACACTAAACTGAGGGGCGCACGAGGCATAATTTTTAAGTGTCCTAAAACAGTCAACGTCTTTTAATTAAAAATGGCAATTATGATTGAATTTCCGGCCGATACATTAAACAGCAATAAGTACATTAATGACGAAGTAATGGCGCTTTCAGCGGTAAATTATTCGATAGGTACCTACTCACCAAAGACATTATGACATTGTTTTTGTTTTTTTTTTAATCACTTAGGCCAAGGACAAAGTTTATACTGCCTTAACTGTCAAATATAAATGTCACCTGTTTCTTTTAGTATGAAGTTGGTAGGTAAATGATATATAAGTGGAAACAAAATGAAGGGATATTGTGATCGTGTCCTTGCATTTTTTCAAGGGCCTATAAATAATTTTACAACTCTCGGATGTTGTAAAATTTGTACAATTTTATCGATAACGATAAATGTATGTATGAAGTGACTCAATTCTGTTGATTGAATACATTACATATATTTGAATAGGAAAGTTTTATCGTTTCAATGGACTTAAAGACGTATTTTTTTTTTTATTACAGAATGCGAGTATTCAGAGAATTGAGTATTCAATGTAATTTGTGTTCTGTATGGTGTCGGACGTAAAAGAATAGCACCATCCCATCACTTCCCGTTGGTGTCGTGAGGGGCGGCTAAGGGACTCACCAGAGAATGGGCAGCAGCATTCTCTGTAGGTACATTGCTACAGCTACACAGGGTTTAAAAATCACTCCAGGTTATAAATTAGCTCAAAACTTTTTTAGGGTTCCATACCTAAAGGATAACCAAAGGGGGATTACCAAGCCTCCGCTATACATTCGTCTATCTGTCAGCATGTTGTATCTCAAGAACCGTAATAGGTAGACAGTTAACTCGCTTTACCGTTGACCTAGAATTATGCAATTTTTCAAGAATCAAGGTCTCCTAATACGATACAGAACCCTTCGTATGCGAATGCGGCATTCCAAATAAAAGACTAACTCAGAATATTGATGTTTTAAAATATTATAATAAAGCATTCGTTGACCCCAGTTGGGCCAGTGAATTCTTGACTTTTAACAAATGTGCCGGTTTTTAAGGTGACACCTTGTGATACCTTTGGGCTAAAATGTACCTATATTAAAATAAATAAGACCAATTTGACGATTATGTTGCTGTCATCATCCGATACAAACTACTTACTAGTACAGTATATTAGTAGTAGGTAACTAGGTACATATTACTTTTAATTAAAATATATTCATTTTTAAAACCTTATGATTACCCATTTCCTCATTCTCTACATCTATGTATGTAGTATGTAGGTACTTATAATTTTATCCTGTGAAAACTACGAAAAACATTTGTATTGAAGCATTTTTGATTATTTTTACTCGAAAGCTAAAAAACCTTTACTTATATTCTTTACTACATATCTCCAAAACAAACAAATAAGACATCTTGCTTCCGTAAAATTAACATATATAAGCAGACCAGAAAATTGCTCACGATCTTAATAAAAATCGCTCGGATCAGAAGGCTGTATAGCGGGAGGTCTATGGCCGTTGAAAAAATGACAGATCATTGTACGCACACCGCGCATGCCCCGCGCGCGTCTTCCCGCGCTTTCTGAGCGCGAGATTTGAAAATAGAATATTTACGAAATTGAATAAGGAAACCATCACGCATTTTTGTATGAATTTCTTCAGATATAATTAAGTTATTCAACTTTATTTAATAATATATTGCACACAGAATACTTATATACAGAAATTATAATGTTAAGTGCTATTAAGTTATCATCTAAAACTCAAAATAAATAAATTAAGTCGTTGCACTTTTTTAATGACATTAGTGATGTGATCTGATTTATTACCAAGTGCAGTACCTACTGAGAAAAAAAAAACAAAAATGGTGTTAATATGTTCAAATTCGGCCAAAACTTATAAACTCACGAGTGTAAAAAGAATGGTGACATTTTTTATCAGTGCGTGTCGAAAATTAACTAGTTTTGAGAGCGTTTATGCGGGTCTTTTTATGTTTTTTGTGCCATCAGTATTCAGCGAAACAGGTAAGAGGAAAAGTTATCTATTTATTTGTATGTACTCGTAGAACTGAAACAAATAATGTAGCTGGACAAAATACAATCATAAACAAAAGTGGCTACCATTCTAATGATTTACCTATACTTTGTGCCAGATAAACTTGCAATAAAGTACCTACATTGACCTTTCCCTAATATCCCTTCGTAAATACCCGAACAATACATTATGAACCATTTTACATTACTAGAGAACATAAAGGATCACGATAGAAGTAGATTCAGGACTGCTCTAAGTCTTTATTTCTGTTTTTGATTTTAAGAAAGTCAATAAATGTATGTGGGTCAATGACCGTTATTGCACATTTATCTGGAATCTACTATAGATATTATTTGAATGACAAATTTTAAATTTTGTTTCATGGAAAAAAATAACAAACATATTTGGTGTTTTTTTTTTGCATGTTAGTCGAAGACCAATGTTTTCTGAATTGCATTCTATCCTTATTTTATAGGTTCCTGAAATAAAATACATTTTTGATCAAAAGATAAAGAGGCATACGTAAGTTAAAACCTGGATAGTTGCTCCAGCTGAATAGCCAGCTAATGAAATAACTTATTCATTCGTCATTGATTTCGTAGGGTTTTTTTTGCGGCGACCTCTCGCATCCGGCCTTGGTTCAATCCATGGTCCGGAGTGAGGAGGCATGGGAAGCCGTCACCTCCTTCTGCGAAGCAGTAATGCTAGTGAAGGAGGAGGCGGGTCGTGACGTAGTAGACGGGTCCCGTTTGGACCAGATCCTGCCAGGGTTGCGGATTTTGTTCGAAAGAGCCACCGCTACCCTGGAACGAAAAGGGCACTAGGAGGAGCACGGATGGGTTTTAGTCAGTAAGAGTCTGACACTCCCTCCCGCTCCACCCAGAGCGGAAGGAGTCATTTGATGATTTCCCATGCAAAAAAAAGGTTTTTTTACTAAAGTTGTAACATTAAAACGACATTTAAAAGGTAATATTTATAGCAACTGTAGGTAGGTAATTAAAAACCCATGAGTTACGATGGCCCATAACATATCACCGACATCCGGTTGCTTAATTATTTTTAATGGTCTAAGAGAAATGATAGTGGGTTAAATATCAATAAAGGTTTCGATTTAATTTTATCTATTACTAGGTACATACAAATTAACGAACAGCTTTTAAAGCAATTTTAATAAACTTTTAACATGTTTAAAGTTAAGTTGTTTGTTTGTTAAGCTTTTTGCCGAACTGATTTTGATGAATTTTGGTACAAAGGTATTCTATTTAATTTTAGCTACCTATTACTAGATACATACAAATTAACGAACAGCTTTTCAAACAATTTTAATCAACTTTTAATGTGTTTAAAATGAATTTCTTTCTTTGTTTGTTATGATTTTGTGCCGAACTGATTATGATGAATTTTGGTAAAGAGACGTAGATGGTACCTTCCCTGGAGACGGTATTAGACTAATATTGAACGCACCGATGGCGCAGGTAAAATCTTGTTCCTCTCAAGCGCCGGACATGTCAAAATTCAAAATCATATAATAATAATAAAGTTTTAAAACGCGTAAATCTGCCACCACACCGGTGTGACGGTGGAGCTTGACCGGTTAATAATAAAATAATGGATGACACGTGATGTACCTAAATACTGTAACTGAAGAGCGTAATTTTAATAAATAAATCACTCAAGAAAGATTGTCAAGTCACATAAAAAGTATAGAAGTCAAGGATCAACTTAACTCCTCATAGTTTATTGAGAGGGTAATATAGGCTTGTTGACCCAAAATGGAGGCGTGCAGTGTTTCTACGGGAGGGTATTATTATATACGATCATGGGACCGGCCTAGCTGAGTGTTAAAATCCGATGGGGTCGCAGGCCAACACTAGCCGAGGGTTCACGCGAATTTAATTGCAACCTGTACCCCGACACTTGGTAGCATTTAAGATATAATCGTTCTTCAAAGAAAAGAGACAAGCCAGCTTTCAGAAACACACAAACAAGAAGAAAGAGGAAAATATTTTTTCTTGCAGTTTATGACGCTAATTAACAAAAGTAACTAGTTAAGTGTAACAATGAAACGTAAAAGAAAACTAAACAATTGGGAAAATGCATGAAAAAATATTTATTATGTACACAGTTTATATCAAAATATACAACAATATATTACCTACAGTGAAAATAGAATCAAAATTAATCGACAAACCAACAAGATATAGCTATTTTATACAAATATATCTGTCTCTCTTGCGAAAACGCTGTTTTCTATGGCTAAGCTGTATAGGTGTCATGGTATTTGACGTCAGAGTTCGTATCGGACTTTTCTTTCTAATTGTCAACTCACTAACCGTTTTGTCACCGTTGATGAAGGTATTTTCAAGATTATTTCATAATCGTTTACTAGAGCTTATAAGAGTATTTTATTTTGCAAATAAAAAAATGCATGCATATTCCCCATTATTGCAAAATCTTAATCCTAAAGAGATAATAATCTCGCAAAAATTCAGTGAGAGGCAATTATGTTCACCTTGCATATAAAATAATCTATTAAAGACATCTAGATTTATCTAAGGTCGAGTAATTACCAAATAAAAGGCAGCATTGTTCTGATCTTGGACTGAATATGCAGCATTCACTGTCCTTATGAGTTGCAGACAATGACTTGATATACTAACGTAATAGTCACCTAGGAGTAGGTAGGGCCTGCCAAGTTAAGGCCTTCAGAGTTCTTATACCGCTCAATTTGAATTGTTAAAATATCAGGCCCTTTGGTATGCCTTTGTGCACTTGCATTGTGTTTTTTTATAACAACTTTTCATGCTGTTCTGGTCGAGTCATCCAGTCAACGCTGGCTGTGGCTAAAAACCACCGTTGTGGCTTTGTCTCGAACTTGAAACTCAGCATTATGCTGAGCGATGGCCGTTTTGTAAGGATGTTACTCATATTGTCCCAACCTGTTGATAATTAAGTCTGTAATTTTTAATGGTAATATTTAATTATTTTTCTTTTTTTTCACTTTTTCTCGCACTCGGCTACAGTGTAGCTGAAAGAATTATTTTGTATTGAGTCAAAACCGTGCTGACATTAATTTCTAAACTATTTTTTTTACCTTAATTATTTTTGTCAATCGATGGTTCAGTACAGGACCTACAGGCTCAACGGTTTGCATGTAAACGCCCCTACTGAATTTAAAACGACTAAATCATTCCTTTCCATTTTCAAAGATGCGGTCAGCCATTAATCGGCCGACATTCGACCGTTACAAAACCTTTGAATGTCAAGTCCAATTTATTTTAACACACTCCTTTTCGAGATTCGTAATTAAATATGGGGAATCTATTCAAATTTTAAATCGACAAAGTTAGGAGCTTTGATTGAATTAATCCTTTTTATACAAAGTTTTCTATGTTTTTTAACCGACACCGACCGACAATATATTTTTTGGGCTGACGTGAACTTGGCTCAAAAGCCCCAAAGATTTTAATAAATCTTTTTTTTATATAAAATGATATACCTTCCAATGGTTCCATAGAAATGTTATCAAAATCGGTTCAGTAGTTTGGTTTTTAAGTCAAAATTGCTAAAAAAAAATATGTCATCCAAGTAAACGAAATTGTGTACCTATTTTTCTTTCCTGTGACTTTCAAGTCTAGGCCGGGACCTCATGCACGGCAGTAGCGCGTTAGGCTACTTGACTAACAACGCAGTCGACACAAGGAAATAAAATAGCGGAGGCCTGGCTGATAAGGAATGCCCAAAATTGCGAACAATGCGTATTAAAAACGCAATTGTAGTAAAAAGCCGGGGCTTTTTACTTTTTATTTGTCGGGACAAATCATAGTGTAGGACTAGGAATTCCCAAAACTATGGAACAATGCGTAAGTAACGCAGTCATAGTAACCGTGAAAAATCAAGCTGTTTTCTAAATTGAGTATTTGGAGTTCAGACACGTTATTCGACGTCCCACATTAATCCAAACACTTAAATTCCGAAACCTTGACAAAGACATTAAGTTGACACAATGTCCTTGGGCTCGAGACAAGTGAGATTCTGTCAACGGTAGTGTGGCGAAAGAGATTGTCAATGCGTCACAAATGTATGAGATTGACAGATGCAATCGTAATGTCAAGTGATCAAATTCCTACATTTTGGCATTTCGACAGTCGCATTCGCTAATTGGATGGCACATTGTGTTATAGGGCCTCTTGTAAAGGTTTCGGTAAAAGTCCAGTAGGTATAACAAATAAGTACTCGACTTCAAATTATTCATTCAGAAATCGAGGAATAGCGTAGGAATGTCCAAAATTTTGGAACAATGCGTAAGCGTAACGCAATCGTAGTAACCGTGAAACATCAGTACCTCACTATTGCATAAAAATGATGTCAAGTAGTGAAGTGAACTTTCCGTGAGCAGTGTCGCGCGAACGCAACGGAACGACGAGTCCAATAATCGATTCTCCCATAAACTCGATTACACAATGCATTTCCGACGCGATTGTTCGTAACAGATGTCGTACGCCGATTGACTTATTTAATAAGTCGTAACTGATCGCTGTTCGCATGAATCGTAGTTTTAGTGACTTATTGGATAGAATCGGATTTTAGTACGCTACATAGACCTCATTGGTGATATTCTTCGGAAAGTCCGGGTGTGTTATAATCACAACCGGCGTGCATGTTCATCATCGTCACTTCAGCTGAAAGATGTCCATTGCTGGACAAAGGCCCCGAGTGTCGTCACATTGACCGGTCCTGAGCGTCTGACTTCAGCGCGCTCTCGGGACCTCCACCAGGTCCTCGGTCCAGCTTGTGGGACTACTTCCAAAACTGAGTCCCGGTACGCGGCCGACTATCTGCCCTGCCCACAGCCACTTAAGTTTGGTGATTCTTCGGGCTTTGTAGATAATCTTGATTCTCCTTCGAATATAATTTCTGATTCTATCACGCAAGGAGACCAGAGGCCTTAGACAATGTGCCATTCAATTAGCGAATGCGACTGTCGAAATGTTAATATTAGGAATTTGATCCCGAGACATTTCGATAGTATCTGTCAATCCTTTACATTTTTGACGTATTGACAATCGTCCTCGCCACGCTACTTTTGACAGAATCTCACTTATCTCGAACCTATAACCTAAACGAAGTAAAAAGAGCATGTAAGGATTGAAGAAGGTGGCGTTCTGTAGCTTCTGCCGGCCCCATTTAATAAGAAAAAAGGCGTGTGTTTATACTCTGGTTTTATTTTTAAAGGATGCGAAATCATCAAATGACTCCTTCCGACTTGGGTGGAGCGGAAGGGAGTGTCAGACTCTTACTGACTACAACCCATTCATGTTCTTCCTTATGGCCTTTGCGTTCCAGGGCCACAGTGACTCTTTCGAACTAATTCCGCAACTTCAGTGCCTACCCAGCACTATTATTATTATTATACCAGCCTGTATGACGCATTAACTATGTTACTATGTACAGAACAAACGAAAACTACTTTTCAAAGCTAACACGAGGCTTCCCACAAATTAATATAATCTATGACCATAACACGATGTAACCCCTTTTGTTATCCTCAAGGTAGTAGGCCTACTGTACCATAAATTAGACAATTACGATGCAAGACAGTAAAATTGTCTATGTGACGAAGGAATGGCATTCACTGCACTTCCTCTTTGGGTCACACCAGGAAATATGTCATAAAGCCGTACATGAGTATTGAAACAAAGAACGTTCAATCTTATTAAAAAATAACACGGATTACGGATTATCATAATGTAGATCAATCTTATTGTGGTCATATAAACACTTGTCGACTTACGTGTACTAAGGATAATGCTTTCAAAGCTCATAAAAAGAATAAAAGACAGTCAACGTCAAAATATTCGTTTGTGTTCTGGCGAAGTTGTTCGATAAGCAAACTGTACCTACATACTGAGTGTCAATTCTACTAATTTTGAAGCAACGGTCGCATTTGAATCTCTGACGAAATCTGTATGAAAAAGAGGCTTTTTTGACAGTTTGGGACTGACATGCAAATGCGAAAAATATTTAAAAATTAGTAGAATTGGTCTTAGAAATGGGATAAAATTAAAACAAACCAAAAATTACGTAATAATAATAAGTACCCATTTAAATTATTTTTTACATGATTAACTTTACTTTGAATACGGTATGCATTCAAAGTTACTCAACTTACTTACTAGGTACATGTATTATAATGCGAAATTAACTCTGCCTTTTCACGCCTAACCGACTGGTAGTGGATTTTAGTATAGACAGGAGAGGAGACAGATTGGTCCTTGAAGAAAAATACACGTTTTCTTGGGATAAGTTCCGAGTCCGACCTTCATGCAGGTGAAGCTGATTGCAGAAGCTATTACTAAATATGGTCGCAATAGGTGGATATATTGGTAATAATTATTTTGGTTAAACTCATTATCACCAATAACAAGGCTTGCGAAAACACGCCGAGTCTACCTAAAAGCTTTCCAATATTCCAAACTAAATTAATTTTCGTAATACCAATAAGGGAACTGTCTGCTAAAGAACAGAATCTTATACTCTGGTACATAACAGTTTACGAAACTATATTCATTAATTTTAGCTATTTGGAAGAGTTCTGATTACTTATTTATTTTGAACGGTTATTGAACCGTTCAAAATAAATAAGTAATCAGAACTCTGTCATGTCATCTGGTCAGCTGACTGGTTAGACTAGAAGCTGACCCCATTATAGTTGGGAAAAGGCTAGGCAGATTGATTAGTCTTCGGTTAAATAAGTAGTAAGCTATAGTAACATTCCATTTTGTGAAATTTGTTCTAAAGAGTCACCGCGGCCCTGGATCGCAAAAGGCATAAAGGGGAACACGGATGGGTTTTATTTGGTCAGTAAGAGTCGGACACCTACAGAATATTTAGAAGTACGAACAGGCTAAAATAATTAATTGTAGTGTACTAAAATAAGACATAATTGAAGTAAGACGAGACTTACAGATTCGAAGTAACTTAGGAATAGTTTGTTTTGCTTGTTAAATTTTAATGTCATGTTCATGTGCAGATTTCATTTTAAGGATTACAAATAAAGAGAATTATCTAGCTCTCACTTTGCCGTACTATTCTTCTTCTTCGCGTCGTTGGCACGACCGCAACGGTTTTTCCATAGTTTTTCCTATAATGGTTTATGGCATCCCAAGAGTATTTTTAAGCCACTTTGGTGGCTGTAAATTTGAGCAGCGGCGTTCGAAACAACATAGGGGCTATGTTGTTTCGAACGCCGCTGTTGCGACACACGCTGTTGCGAATTATTTTTCCACTGCCTCACAGGTTCGAAAGCTCATGGACTCGAATGAAGTAGTCGCGAAAGACGCTGTTTTGCTTTATGTTTTGGAGCAAAGAGGGTAGGATTGGTTTGTGATACAGCTCCGTATCCACACGCTCGCTGCTGCCATAGTAACATGATTTATTCTGTTAAGTTCGTGGCAGGTGAGATAGTGGTCAAACGCGTGCCTACCAATACCAGACGCATGGATATCTTCAATATACACAAAAACTAATAATAAGAAAGTAATGTGCTTTCTGATGAGGCCCATTGTGAGCGACCACGTTTCGAGTCCATAGGTCATCACTGGCAACACGCACTGGTCATAGACTTTCGTCTTGAGACACTGTGGTATGTGAGACGAGAAGATACCGCGCAACTTCCCGAACGCCGCCCAGCCGCGGGTAACCGATGGATGCGAGACGCACAGGACCGGTTGTTGTGGCGACACTTGGGGTGGCCTATGTCCAACAGTGGACGTCTTTCGGCTGATGTGATGATGATGATGTGTGAATGTGCTTTCTAAGCAAGTTGTCGATTCTACGATTTTCGACAGTCGCGTCGTTACGAATACTCAATTCTGACACCCAGATATTCTGACACCCAGTCTTGCTAAAATATATCGAGGTACACAGTTAGTGGGTACCTACCACGGGTGGAACTAGCACAGGTCATCATCATGTTCCTGCGTAATATATTTTTTTCTTCCATTCTGTCTTGTCAACCGACATGCTGTCACTGACTCCATTTTTCTTCATGTTACTCCTTCAGGTTAGATTAGGTAGTCGCTCCACATAAATACAGGTCAGCTGACTGGTTAGACTAGAAGCTGACCCCATTATAGTTGGGAAAAGGCTAGGCAGATTGATTAGTCTTCGGTTAAATAAGTAGTAAGCTATAGTAACATTCCATTTTGTGAAATTTGTTCTAAAGAGTCACCGCGGCCCTGGATCGCAAAAGGCATAAAGGGGAACACGGATGGGTTTTATTTGGTCAGTAAGAGTCGGACACTCCCTTCCGCTCCACTCATAGCGGAAGAAGTCATTTGATGATTTACCATCCGAAAAAAACAATACATTATATTGGATTTTAGGTGTACAACCTACATCGCACATACAATCATCATCTGCCTAGCCTTTTTCCAACCAAATTGGGGTCGGCTCCCAGTCAAACCGGATTCAGCTGAATACCAGTATTTTACGTGGAGCGACTGCCTACCAGACCTCCACAACCCATTAACTGGGTAACACGGTACTTCTTGGTATGACTGGTGTCAGATTTTCTGGATTCTGACAATCCGTAACGACTGCAAAAGATCTACAAATGACAGCCGGGACCAACGGCTTAACGTGCTTTCCGAGGCACGGAGGAGTCTCGGTATGTTAATATGGTCACCCATCCACAGACCAACCTCGGCAAGCATTGCTTAACCTTGAAGATTGGTCCGTGCGGCTGTTGTAATTTAGCCACGAGCTCCACATACAATCGCAAAACTTAAAAGTGCATCCATTCCGAGGTTAGAGCACCTCAAAGTAAGTCATATGTGCACCTATTACTTGTAACTCATAGCTTGCATTTTGATAAAACAATCATGTGTCTACATTTTTAGTATCCGCCGTCATTTGTCTATGTAATTTGCGGGCACTCGCAAAAAACATTCTTAGCTGCTAATGTTTTGAATACATACTTCAATGCACTGTTGGTAGATCATCGTCTGTCTGTGTGTTATCGCGTCACTTCTTAACGGTTTAACGGATCTGGAAGAAACTTGGCAGATGGATAGACCATTATTTTTATCCCGAGAGTCTTGGACATATGCGTCGAAAATTATCCTAAGGGAACATTCCCTTGTGATAATTTTTGAGGGCGAAGTTGTTGGTAAATCTATATCATACAGTCGTTTTAGTGTGTTTATGAGGCCGCGTTGTTCTTCTAAATATCTAAGTGTGATGCGGTATTAACCATTATTTAGATAATTTATTTCGGAAGGTTTAGGTATGTGCTGTACATTAATATTAAACTTTAATACAACACAGAAAACTCAGTGTATTGTCAAGCTGTACAAGAGAAGCAGGGACGGATCGCCAGTATTTGAAATAGCAATGTTTGTATGGCATGCATCTACTAATGATAATAAGGTAGTAGAAGGTTGTGTTGAATACAATTATTTGTACAATCTATTCCAACTTTAATATTTACAAGTGAATTAAAATAGACACTTCCTAGTCGTTAAATTATTTGCTATTCTTGTTTATTTATTTTATGTACCTATAGGTACACACGAAGAAACAGTAGGAAATTCAGATATCCGTGGAGTTTCTTGCACGATTTTCTCTTTATCCTTTTGATCTACACTTTGGAATGTGCTTCATTTTTCTGACTGACCGACTTCATGTCAATTGCCTAAAAACAAAAAGTGCCTGTAAATGGTTTAACTGAAATAAATGCTTTGAAATTAAAAACTAAAGAAATTAGAAACTAAGTTAGTACCTATGTACCTACTTTCTTTCTTTATTCTTTAGGTACTTATATGTAAAATAATATAAACTGTGCTTATTATTCCATGTTATTATTTTGTGCGATGGTAGGTGCCCGATAAACTTGCAATAAAGTACATTGACCTTTCCCTAAAATCCCTTCGTAGATACCCGAACAATAAATTATGAACCGTTTTTCATTACAACAGAACGTAAAGGATCACGATAGAAGTCGATTCAGGACAGCTTTGTCTTTATTTCTGTTTTTAATAGAATTATGAAAGTCAATAAGTGTATGTGGTTCAATGACCGTTAATGCAGATTTATCGGGCGCCTACAAAAAAAGCGTCAAGCTCTAAAAAACTTGCAGTATGTAGGTATGTACGTGTATTTTTTCAAAATCAGATCGTTCTTTCAGGACGTCTCTCTTGCTGCTTCTGCATTAACATTAATTTTGCGCAACAACCGAATTTTTTATATTACCATGATGACGAGGTATATTCTCATCATCATCTGATGGTTTATAGAAAACGTTAATAGGCATTTACAGCCTTTCTTTGATAGAATTACGATTTCGCTTATAAGTGCAACATCACGGTAAAGTGATAGACACCTTCACTTTCTATCGACATAGAAATTATTCGGACACCACACACTAGCACCAAAATGTCATTATTATCGCAACTTCTAAAGATTTCACCGAAAGTGCAGTCTGTGTATAACATACCAGTAGGTCTATTCTGTCGACATCTCACCGTGTACACTTAGGTGGAGTGAACGACAAGTGAGCTGTCATTCCATCTTGTTTGTATGGTTTGACAGCTCACTTGTCGTTCACTTCGCCTAAGCTTTCACTTCGACTTGTTTACAGAATCGCACTGCCTTTTTAAAATAATGTGAACCAAATAGCGACAAGTTACGTAATGTTTTTCATACTGAGAAATGCTATCACACAAAATTTATCTAGCCTAGTAATTAGACCTTGAACTGCAAATCTGCTGCAATCAAAATCGCTGCACCTTGTGTTGATAGCTCTACAAAGAAATTCTAGCTAAATTGCGGGTACTTTATTTAGTTGAGTGTTGGTCTACCTCTAAGTAAACTGTCGGTGATACCGTAGTTATCTTTTCGTATCTTTTTAAAACATAACAAACACGACATCTTCCAATCTTCAAGTTAAAAGGGCCAAAATAAAGTTTAGCTTCGCAGAATCTTTTTATTTTTAAATGTTATTTGGCGAAACTCGTTCATCGAGTTCATGTCATGCAAATATAACCAGAATACAATTTATCACCAGCCAGCATTTAAACTAAATGGTGTTGCTGGCAACGTTTTCCTTAAAACCTTAAACCTGAAACAAGTAAAAAAACAACAAAATTCTCAAAATGACCACTACTGGACCGCAATGGAAACACACCAAACCACTTTCGTTGGCGGTCAACCAGTAACTGCCAAAATGTTAAGAATTACGTCTCGGCCGACATAATCGCGCTTTCACTTATGTAACTAAATTATAAGCGATCTAAATAACTGATTATATTACCAGAAATACAGGTGTACGCACGATGAAATTTCGTGGAGTAATCAAATTGTTGTGGCAATGATATTACTGAGCACATCGATTGGTATTAACCAAGATTTCATTTTATTAGTACAGTGAGACCACATTCCGACTGCGAAATAAAGATCAAATATCTTATGTGCAAAACATTACATTATATTTTCGAGCATTTAAACAAACTCTCCAAGCCTAACAAGCAAGATTTTATTAATCACTAGTTCCTGCTAGCTGCTTCGAGTGAAAGTCGAAATTTATCCCAAGGGAACATACTCTCCCCAGGGAAAATAAGTATACTATGTCCTAATCCAAGACATTATACCCGTGTACCAAGTTTCAACCAAATCTTATGAGTCGTTAAGACGTGAATAGGTGACAAACAGACTGACAGAGTTCCTTCCGTATTAATTACATAAGTGTGTATTTGTAATACTAATCAATAAAATGCCAACTCCGACAAAGATTAACAAAACCAAAATCAAAGTTATGAAGGAAATGTCCAACAAGAAAAATCAGCTCAAGATAGACCCTGGCATTGAACCGATTTCAATGAAGAAAGGAGACGAACTACGTAAAACAAAAATGGACCAAAGAACGCTGACTCATTGGCAATGACTTTGACGCAACATACATTGCATTAGACAGCTGCCGACCCTGGATCGTCGTAAGATCAATATCGCCACTCACTCTTCAGAAATTCTCAGTAACTCACCAAATATTTATTGGAATGAAACCTTTTGGGTCAAGAACCAAAAGTATGGTCACCAAGATGGTCAATATTGTGACATTTGTTAATGAAGAAGTTACGTATCTCGTTAAACAGAAGCTTATTGAGTAAAGACAAAGCTCAAAGGAAGGCCACCAATCCAAAACGAAACCAAAGCGTATGCGGCTTACCCACGCAAATAGCTTTGCCACCCATTAAGCTAGTAGACACAAAAAAACGCAACCAAAAGGCCAAATCTCGTACTTGAGCGTTCAAATTCAAGTCACAATATGCTTACATTATTATCTCAGCGACTATCATTGGCAAAAACATTTTTACAAAAAAAAAATATTTTTTATTATTTAAGTACGCTTTTTAGTACTTTATCATTTAACATAATCCGTAAACACCATTCGAACGTCACAGGAAATCAAAATACGCAATTATGTTTCCTAGGATGACATATTCATCAAGCTATTTTGATTAAAAAACCAAAACACTGAAACGACTTCGATGAAACTATGGGAGTAATCAGAATGTAGGCGCATCCTTTCCAAAAAGAAAAATCCAAATCGATTTATAAACAGTGGAGTTATGAGGAAACAAACAAAAAAAATCCAACCAAATTGAGGGCCTTCTCCTTTTTTTGAAATCGATTAAAACATACGAGAATTGCCCCTCAAGGACCAACAAATAAACAAAACCAAGAACAAAAACACCAACGGATAACAAAGGTAAACGAAACAACTGCCAACCGGTAACCGACACATGCACAAATTCTAGACAAGTTCAAAACAACAGTTATCATTGTATGAACCTATAGATCATGTAGCCATATAAGATCGCAATTCCGTCAGACGAAAAATATCCCAGCCCACTATCCGAAAAGTCTTCCATTACATAAGCTGAGAGAACCGGTACCAGCCATACAATGGGATATGATCCAGATTTGGACCGATACCACTTGTTCGGAACACTGTGCAACAACTGTTAGCCAATGCGGCCGTGGTACTAGTTTTTAAGTGAATTCCAACTATAGGGTTCAGTATGAATTGAGGTCGTCGAAAAGTAAAGATGATTGATGTAAGGTACGATGTTTTTCCCTATACAGCGTGTGACTGAAGTAACGCAATTCCTGAATAAAGGGGTAATTGTTTTCATGTAGCATATTAAAAAATTTGCACAAATTGTCATCAAGTATTAGAAATCCTAACCTTTCACCCTTCTCAAGTTATACTCTAAACGCGATGTCCTCCTGTACATTTGTAATGTTTTCATAGCTCTCTTTCTCTATATCTCCGGTTCTAATTGTGGTATATGTCCTGCTGGTTTACTCGATTCGGTAAGATTACTCGCTGGAACGAGCTCTTTCGTTTGAGGTTGGCAATGATAAGTTCGTCAAGTCGAAGCTCCAAAGTCTTGAGCTCGACGCCGAGTTGCTAGCCTATCGGTTTTCTATCGGTACCATTTTGGGAAGAGTGCAGCGGAATTGCATAGTTTGATTCCGCCAAGCCCGTTCCATCATCGGACCACAAGACGTACGGCAATGCGCCACACCGGTACATGGTGGACATCCCACCCACACGCACAAAACGTTTTGGGAACACATTAATTGTGCGTACAGCTAAGGAGTGGAATTCCCTGCCAGAGTCTGTGTTTCCTGATAGCTACAACCTGGGAGTATTTAAGTCAAGAGTGGTTACTTCTAGGCAAGCGTGCTCCATCTTCGACCACATCATCGCTTACCATCAGGTGAGATAGCGGTCAAGCGCGTGCCTAACAATAATAATAAAAAAAAGGTTCTGCCCAGTTTTTTTTTATTTTTTTAAATTTGTTATTCACGCGTTTGATAACTATCTCACCTGTTGGTAAGCGATGATGTGGTCGAAGATGGAGCACGCTATCACGGTATTCACCAGTTAAATTGATTGAGTCAGAGGAATGCTAGTTGTGAACATTAATAGTCTTCTAGTCATTATGAACAATTCTACAACTATAGTAGATTCCAGATAAATGTGCAATAACGGTCATTGACCCACATACATTTATTGACTTTCTTAAAATCAAAAACAGAAATAAAGACTTCGTGATCCTTTATGTTCTCTAGTAATGTAAAATGGTTCATAATGTATTGTTCGGGTATCTACGAAGGGATATTAGGTAAAGGTCAATGTAATTTATTGCAAGTTTGTCTGGCACAAAGTATAGCACAAATTTCATAAAAATAAAAAGCATATCTACCAAAAAAACTGACCAGACTAACCTCGCCAAAAAGACACGATAACTTTGACCTATTTAGAAAGATATAGCTAATATTTAGTAGTAAAACCATAAGTAAGGAAAGATATTGACGAAAACTTAAATGCCAAGAGACAGATATGTCGCCCACGTCTTTAATCCATATTCGAACATTTTAACAGCGAAGTTATTAATGAAAATTACCATATATCTACATAATAAAATGTACAGTCATACAATGATCCTTGACACGTTAATCGGCAAACAAACACTTGTCAAGGAGGTGTTGCCTAAATCCAATTGTCTTATACACAATGCAGAGATGGCACACAGTGGCTCACGATTATGTCTAAAATAATGTATATCAGTTAAACATCATTAAGGTTCCCTTTACAACGTTTTATTTTTCTTTTTTTTATGAATGGGAAATCATCAGATGACTCCTGCCGCTCTGGGTGGAGCGGGAGGGAGTGTCAGACTCTTACTGAATAAAACCCATCCCTCTTTCGAACAAAATCCGCAACCCCCTTTACAACGCTGGCATAACGATTTGGACTCATACCTGAAATATTAGCCGGAGAAGACACGAGTAAAGTTAGCTGAGGATATGGAGGAGGCCTGTGCCCAGCAGTGGGACACCCATAGGTTACCCAAAAAAAGGGGTTTTTTATATTGGGTCAATTTTCAGTATTTTCTATCGTTTTGAGACTTGGTTATATTCATAGAAGTATGATGAATAAGCCAGGGTGTAAAGATCCTCATACTCCATTGAAAAGAGATTGCGTGGTTCATTTTTTACAGCTTGCTAGCTAAATATAAGACATCAAACATTCGATCCGTTTATTACATTATGAATACCTACAGACTTACTTTTATTACTTGCACAAAACCAATTAAAAATAGGCATTAATGTCAATTCAGATTTATATTGGCACTAAAATCAAATTGTGTAACCCTAGTTCTTATGTAAAATTGAAGACTTATGTTATAAAAACGTATTTTTAAATATCTTGCAAGCCTACTCGTTAGATTTGGTTACGAAAAAGTAGTTTAAACTAATGTTAGTAGTTTAGGCTAAAGCTTATATAATTTAAAAATTCTTCTAAGCTATAAACATAAATCGAAAGTGCATATAATATTACATTTTATGACTATCAATGTCATAAAATGTAATATTATATGCACTTTCGATTTATCTTTATAGCGACGAAACCCTTAGTACCCGAACCCGACTCGAACTTCGCCGGTTTTTCATCAAAATTCAAATAAGATTATCCATCCAAAATCTTCTTATTGTTCACACTTATATATACTCAAACATTCAAGTAAGTAAGTACCAAAGTAGCTATCATTATAAAAGAACAAAGGCTAAATTAAGTGTAGGATTACCATAATAATATCGCGAAATTAAGACAAGGTCGGGTCGAACAAGTAATCTTGAACAATCAGAAGTACAATGAGATACAACACTTGATCATTATTTACCAGCTAAACAATAATGTAATGTAACATTTAAATGCCAATCTTAATTAAATAGTTGCTTTATTATTTTTATTTATTTATTTATTCTGAGCGTCGCATGCCGCACGATACAAAATGACAATGAAACGTTGTCATGTAGTAATAGATCAATACAAATTGACTAGGCAAAATAAGTCCAAAGTAATATCTACTCAAACTAAACAATTTAAAGTCTAAACTAGGTACCTATTTAAAGTCTCTGCATCTCCGAAATGTTGACTGGTGGAAAATGCCCATGGCCAGGGGCCGCCTTAAAAGCGTTTTCGCGGTACGGCTTTTCATACAAAATTTCAAGTCCTTATTCTTCAAAATGAATGAACCGATTTTAACGAAACTTGGTATGCATACGCTAGATATCCAGGTCTAAATAGTTATCGGAAAACATTTTTGAAAAAGATTTCAGAGGGAGAGAGAGATCGATTTTAAGTTTTCTATAGAAAGTGAAAAATCACTATATCCTTCCCCCTGAACTCTTTTTCAAAAATGTTTTCTGATAACCATTTAGACCTGGATATCTAGCGTATGCATACCAAGTTTCGTTAAAATCGGTTCATTCATTTTGAAGAATAAGGACTTGAAAGTTTGTATGAAATGACATACGGCGTACACGCTCTTGAGCATGTGCCCCTTTTTTTTAGGATGGGATATCATCAAATGACTCCCTCAGCTGTGGAGCGGAAGGGAGTGTCAGACTCTCACTGACTAAAACCCAGCCGTGTTCCTCCTAATGCCCTTTGCGTTCCAGGGTCGCGCCAACTCTTTCGAACAAATTCCGTAAAACCTGCGACCCTAGTCTTTTAGACTTTTTGTGAGATTCCTTTGTCAATTTATATAGAAATAGGAGTTGCCAAGTCACATAAGGTTATGCGGATGCATCTGGTAGTAGGTACCATCGGGAAGTACGTTGCAAAGCTCAAATACAACCAATTTCTAGAAAAGCACTCAATTCTATTCATCCTGTATCATATATTAATACCTACGAGTTAATTTTACTAGCGATTATTTAACCTGCAATGTTTGTATGTATGTTTGTCGGTTTTGGTCAAACCTTTTTGAAAGCGGAATTAGAACAAGTTCCTCTAGTCCTACTGAGTTGAAATTTTAAATGTTGGTTTAGTTAAAATGACAATAAATTTTAATGATAATTATGACCTGATTTTCCATCTAGGATCGGCTCCATAAGCGAGATATCTTCAGTGGTCAATAAAATAGACATGAAACTTGATATCAGCATGCAATTATAGTATAATAGTCCGTTAAAATGATTACCAGTAACTAATATGTTTTTTTTAAACGTTGCCCCATACTAGGAATTTCTCCTGTATCGTGGGTGCGTTTACACACATATAAACTCACATACACAAACACCCAGACCCAGAACAGCTATATGTGGGCCATATAATTATTTTTTTCTGAGCGGGAATCGAACCCGCGATACGCAGCACCGTAGCCAATCGCTCAACCACTGCGCCAACCGTGTCGTCGAATTTGACTGATAAGAACTCACGGGGTGCTGCCGCGCTGGCTAGTAGAATATCTCGGATTGCTGCCACCTGAGTAGTACGAATTTGGCCTAAGAAACACTACTGATGATAGGACAGAATTCAGTGATATTTGAAGAAATTCTATAAAATAAAATTTAAGTATAAAACAGTGTAAGTACATAAGTTGGACGTCCACGCCTCAAGCTTTCAAGAAAATGTTACAGATGTATTATTACGTATCTATGTTTTATTTCGTTCTTTTTAGTTAATTAAAAAGTTTTTTTAGATACTTGAATTTTATTTCAAATAAGTATTGTTCAAAAAATATTCCCAAATTATGTAACTGAGAGCTAATTAAACATAAAAAATCAAGTAAATTTTTCATGTAAATCATTGCTTTTTATCACGGGAAACGAAATGTCGGGCTATCTATGTAAAATGGTAATTTCTGTATAATGAACTGTATCACATTTCGTTAATTTCTGTTGCTAACAGACAATTTGTCTGTAGTTGTTGGACAATATCTAACTATTTAATTCACAATTGAACTAGTGTGTTACTTAAAATGAATGTTTTGGGTAAAATAAGCGTGCGTTTAAATATTTTATGTTGCTTTCACAAAACAAATATCAACTCGCATTCTTAGTTTATTTTCTTTAGTTCTACTAGTTAATGATGCAAAAAAACCTATCGGTATTAACGGTGGGATTTCACCTTAATTTTTCTACCTGGCCCCATCATCAAACAAAATATCCTGCAATAATCTCTCCACAATTGAAGCCTTTTTCACATATAAGTAGGTACAATAAACAGATATATTGTCTTCCCACGCACTACCGAAAATTCCATCCCGTAAATGGTACCACATTAAGGTATTGTATTTAAGATATTTTTGTGAGAGTGAATCCTCTCGTAAAGACAACTAGGAGGATTACTAGGTACATTATGTTCGTGATCACTCTCATACTCTCATCCCGTAGCTCAAATAACATCTATTCACAACGTCTAAAATATCACTACTACTTATATCTTAACACTAGCTTTTGTCCGCGACTTCGTACGCACATATTTCGTTTTTCCCGTAGCCTACAGCCTTCCTCATGAATGTGGCTATCATAAACAAAAATAATTTTCCAAATCCAACTGGTGGTTCTAGAGATTAGCGCGTTCAAACAAACAACTCTTTAGCTTTATTATAATACTAGCTGTCCCCCGTGGCTTCGCTCCCGGCAACTGGCTACCTACCCTTCACCTACCCTACACCTACCCTACACCTACCCTACACCTACCCTACACCTACCCTACACCTACCCTAAGGTTTCTTAAATTTTCTAATTTTCCGGACAATATTTTAATTTTTTTTTCATAACCTTCTCCTGACAATAACAAACACAACAAAAAAAAGTGAAATCGGTCCAGGGGCTTAACCACCAACTCTTAAAGCAGTATTACTTTAATATTACTTATAGTGGGAAAGAGACGGAGCTATACAGGTCGTATAGCTCCGTCTCTTTCCCACTGGAAGTAATATTGAAGTAATACTGCTTTAAGAGTTGGTGGTTTAGGCCCAGGTGTTGTTGAGTTATGCGCTTACCAACACATTTTGCGATTCATTTTTATATTATAGACTAGCAGCACGCCGCAGTTTCACTCGCATAGTCGGCGGTCCCGTGGGAATACGTGGATAAAATATTGCCTATGTTACTCCCTAATAATGTAGCTTTCCATTGGTGAAAGAATTTTTGAAATCGGCTCCGTAGTTTTTGAGTTTATTCATTACAAACATACAAATCTTTCCTATTTATAATATTACTAGCACTTCGCCCGCGACTTCGTCCGCGTGGGTATAGTAGGTACTCCACAAACTGCGACGCCCCTGTACATATCCCCTTATAAAGGTTAGTTTTGGAAAATTAAGCACAACGATTCTCATTATTGGTTCAGCGCAACTGTTCACCCCCCCGTTCAGCCCGTCAGGGGTTGATTATGCAAAAATTGTTAGGTACATGATCTGTTTCAATTATCCCACTTTTAGTTTGTTCATAGAATTCCGACGTAAATTGAAGCAAGCTATAATTTCCTCCCCTAAAAACTAATTCACCCCCGCTTCACCCCTTATTATGTATGTAGGTACCTAGTTGATTTTCGAAAAATCCAAACATTTGTTATTCTTAATGTTTCAACTTCATCGAACCAAGCATTGATACGATTCTCCCCAGTTCGCTCAAGCCGCGACATTTTTCTTACTCCGAGCATGTTTATTACCGTCGTAACTTTTGAACGAAAGGTCCGATTTGAATGATTTAAAGTGTAATTTACACGGACATAATCAACCTTAATTATCAAACCATTTAAATGGATAAGGATTAATATCATGGTACTATAATCACCATTTTTTATTTCACCATGGGATTTGCTTGACTAATATTAACAAAAAGCGGTCATGGTGACTTATCCATAATAGTTAGACATATGGTATCGCGGACTTTTTTGTAGATATTGATGACTTCTATAAAACTGTAGTACATCACTTTGCTCTATTGTCAATAGATTCCGCAGCGTACGCGATATAAGGATTTTTTCTCACACCTTGGGTCACATTATCGAAGTTTTCATACGGATCCCTAACTTTTTTGAAAATATTCTATAGCCTATGACCATCGCCGATAGTGTAGAATTCTACTGGTGAAATAATTTTTCAAATCGGTCCAGTGGTTTCGGAGCCTATTCATTTCAAACAAACAAACAAACAAACAAACAAACAAATCTTTCCTCTTTATAATATTAGTGTAGATGAGTATAGATATAGACTATCTTTTACCCGCGACTTCGTACGCGCATATCCCGTTTTTCCCCGTTTCCGTATACCCTTTATATAATAGCCTTCCTCATGAATGTGGCTATCATAGACAAGAATAATTTTCAAAATCGGTTCAGGAGATCGAGAGATTACCCCCTTAAACCTCGCAAACTTTACCTGTTTATAATATCAGTATAATAATAGATATATTATTATAGTATATAGATAGATTCAATGCCACTACATTGTTGCTTTTATTTTCTACATTAATTGTTTTAATAAAATGTTAGTAAGGTACAGCATTTAGAGTGGTTGGAATAAAGATAGGTATTACGCGTGCTATTGTTCTCGTGGTTTGCTCTGATTCTTTTACCTCGTTAATTTACGCCCAACGGCATTTCATACAAACTTTCAAGTCCTTATTTTTCGAAATGAATTAATCGATTTTAATAACTTCTATGTGCCTGATTTTTTTATAAATAGATATAATCTTGAATAATATTAGTCTCTTAGGGCCGATTTTTCAGGAACACGTAACTTTTACGTGAAATAGGTATAGAAATAAAAATGGCGGCTTGACAGCTTTCGTAGGTATAGAAATTTATTTATTCAGTTAAAAAATATCTGACCTATTTGAAAAATCAGTTAGTATTTCAAGTAAGTAATACTTATCTAAGTATTGTTTTATTATTTTCAAATCAGCAGCTTATCGGTATAACTATTTGCAAGTTTTAAGGAGGGAAGGGAATCAAGGGATAGAATCGTCCTAGGCGTACTAGCACACCTACCCACAGTTGCGGATTTTGTTCGAAAGAGTTACCGCGGCCCTGGAAAGCAAAGGACACTAGGAGGAGCACGGATGGGTTTTAGTAAGTAAGAGTCTGACACTCTCTTCCGCTCCACCCAGAGCAGATGGTCATTAGATTATTTCCCATCCATAAAAAAACACTTACCCACAACACTAAGTAAACATAGGTATGTGAGAAGCCTTCATCTATTATAGATTTATTTTGCCCATAGAAAAACGTAAGTCCTACAGTCCAATCACAAGGTATTAATCAATCGACCCACATTCAGAAGCTCTAAAATGGCGCACATTCATAAACAACAAACCAACAAATGGGTAGGTACCGGGAGATTTAAATCAACTCGCCTTTGTAAATCGCCACGATGCGTAGCATTTCGCTATTGAAGTATCATTGATGTATCCGTACTCAAAGATTTTAAAATCAACTCTATTTCTTGAACGCCAAGGTGGATTTTTATTGATATTGACAAATTTTTGAGAGCCCTATCATTGACGTATTCAATCTAGATTTTATAATCAACTCTATTCACTTTCAACAAAGGTGGCATTCTGATTAACTCTAATTCGGTGTACTTTGTTTTCAATTTGCCATTATTTCAACCAATGATTTGGCAATAGGACGCCGTTCGTTGACCTCTTCATATACAAGAGGTCAATATGTGAGAATCACAGAGTACGGAATAGCTGCACCGCGGAATGGTTCGATCTCATACAAATTGTATGGCGTGACTTATTATGTTACAAGAGGTTAGGTACATACATGTAGGGTACTAAAACTTCAAGTTCGTAATTTCAAATAGCTAAACATGCCATTCGATTTTTCCCTTGAATATAAATTTAATGTTACCTACCTCTTGTTATATTATGTCAATATTTTGGCCGATTATCGCGCTCGAATTATTACGGAAGTATTTTGTACTTCTGGACACTGCACTAGCTACCTATTATGAAAAAAAAGTTTACAAAAAATACAACCGACTACTTCCAAATAAAAAACACTACAAAGTATAAAATAACTTTAATTTCGGAAGTCGGTGTTTCTGGTTGTTTTTTCGTTTTTTGACACCGACTTCGTGAAATCGGTGAACATACATAAAAAACACACACAGTCGATTATAGAACCTCCTCCTTTTTGAAGTCAATTAAAAATTGGAAAAAAAAGTCGTCCTTAAAGATGTTACTAAATTTTTGTTCACAGTGCTTTGGAATATGATCTGACTTGAATTTTTTGAAGTCCTTATTTCTGGTACTTCTTCGAATAGTAACTGTATGGCTAGTTCAAAGTTGAAAATTTGAGTAATCATACAAAATTCCTTCACGTCCTTCTCCATAGTCCAATCTATCCCAAAATAAATCAAAATTTATTGATAGTGCGGTCTCTATCCTCTAAAGCCTTCTCCGTGCTCTGTGCTAAGAATAATACTCCTAAAATGTATGTGTCATTACCATAATCAAATCTATTGAGTAACATCAACATAAAAAGAGGAGTCATTTGTGAGTGACCTCTATGGAATCTGCGGAATCATTACATTATAGTAGGGGTACTGACATGTGATGGATTGGGTAAGATTTTGAGTCATTGACTCAACATTAAAAGTACCTAGTACAAATCAGATAGCTTCTGCCTGTAGCTACGCCCTCTTAAAGTTTTGAAATGATACCAAAGGAGGATACTACACTTCTGGAATAAAAACATTTAGGCTAATTCTACTAACTTTCGCATTCGCTTCTCGCAATCTGTCAAAGTTGCTTAAAAAATAGGAGAATTGCCACTCTGATATACTATTCCAGGACATGGTCCACAAGTGTGCCAAGTTTCATCCAACTCCATTCAAACTTCAAGAAGTGAAGACTTATCAAACAGACAGAATGTCTGACAGACTGAGTATATTACCTTTATACTGGGTATGGATGCATTAAAATACCGATATCAAAACAATAGGTAAGCAATAAATATTGTAACCTGAATGATGCTCGTCATCTTTTGAAAACGAAATTGAAATATACTGTTATTTACATACAAACTGAACGATGCAGTTTATTGAGAAACCGTAGAAGTCGTAAAACATCCAAATCGAATCAATATATACAAAACTAGAACTCTATGAACAGAAATATTGCAAGAATTGTCGTTAAAAATGGTATAACACAAGAATGCAACGCAAAGGTCAATATGTCACCCACTTAGCATATTTTGCTGTATTAAACGCAACAACTCTATGTTTACGAAATAGGTACCTACAGACAGGCATCACCATGTTTGTCATCACATGTATTTTGGAGGTAGCGGTAAAGAGAATAAAGGCCCGCATACCTCCGTTTAAAAGGGAGGATCCTCCGACCGGACGGTTGTTGTGCCCGGTGGGCAACTGCCCGATAGTTGATATTCGGGCTGTTGTATCTGTTCAAATCGCACGGTAAACTCTGGTATCGCGATTCAGGATTTCGTTGTTAGATCGCTGCTGTCGGGATAGATGGCGTTGCTGGTTTTATTGTTGCTACGTTGGTTTTTGCGGCATTCATGCCGCTACAGCATTCGTTGATGGCCCACCTGTGAGCCAATTCTATTATATTTTAAGTAAAGTTCGCATTCACATCCCACATTCCTAGTCGTAAGCTGACAAAAAGAATTCCAATTTCCAATTCTATGGTATTACTGTTCTTACTTGATCTACTCTGTAAGTGTTTTTTTTTAGACACTTTTCTGATCTAACCTGCCTATATTATGGTCCCACTACAGGGCAAAGGCCTAACCTGCAGCGAGAAGGTAAGAGCCAAAGTAATCAATAAGGAAGTCAGATTTACCAGTATTAGGTACTTCTAGGCAAGCATGCTCCATCTTCAACCACATCATCGCCATCAGATTTGATTGGTCGATAGTTCGAAACTGTTTGTTTAAAAACTATTTACTGACATGACCATCGGCACATTAATAATTGTCAAGTCCATATTCCACACGTAGGTAACCTGTCGGTCGATTCTGTCGACATCTCACGGTGTTCACCTAGGCGGAGTGAACGACAATAGAGCTGTCATTCCATCTTATTTGTATGGTTTGACAACTCACCTGTCGTGCGCCCCGCCCGGGTGTTCACTTCGACAAGTTTACAGCAGTGCGATTCTGCAGTGCGATTCTGTAATTATGTCGAAGTGAACACTTTGGCAGGGTCCACGACTGGCTAGTTGTCAAACCATACAAATAAGATGGAATGACAGCTGTGTTGTCGTTCACTCCGCCTAGATGAACACCGTGAGATGTCGACAGAATCGACCGGCTGTAAACATGTCGTCGTGAAAACTTGGGCGAAGTGAACGACTAGTTAGCTGTCAAATCATACAAACAAGATGGAATGACAGCTCTATTGTCGTTCACTCCACCTAAGTATACACGGTGAGATGTCGACAGAATCGACCGGCAGAATCGCACTGCTGATGAGCATCGTGATACCCCACTTACTCCATTATTATCTGGCTTATCTGTTTCTATTATCCTTTCAGTGTTCCAAATATACATTTTCATAGTCCGTTAGATATGCACATCACCATTGTATGTTGTATTCGTATCGCACTATCTCTATTGTAAACGAATCTATTGAATTAATAGTCATTGTGCTGTGACAATCAGGCCGTGACTACTGAAACAGTATTTTTGACACAAAATACGTGGATTATGATCGGAATTTACGGTTTCACTAACTCATTTGATATGCATATGACATAGATATTATTATATCTCTATACCTTTTTTGTGGATGGGAAATTATCAAAGACCCCTTCCGCTCTGGGTGGAGCGGAAGGGAGTGTTAGACTCTTACTGACTAAAACCCATCCGTGCTCCTCCTAGTGCCCTTTGCGTTCCACGGCCGCGGTGACTCTTTCGAACTGGCAGGCTCTGGCCCTAACGGGCCCCGTCCACTATGCTGACATCTCTTTTAGGCGCACGTGGAACCCGGGCCTGGCTTTGATCGGACGGCGAGCCACCCAACGCTCGCTGTCCGCAGGCCCGCGCCTACGATGGCCGGGAATCGCCCTGCGACTCCCGACGCCTGGGGCGTCTCCTTATGTTGCGGCGACTGGGGCGTGAAGGTTGTCTCTCCCACACGCGGCCCGGCTCCTCCTTCACTTGCATTACTGCTTCGCAGAAGGAGGTGACTGCTTCCCATGCCTCCTCGCGCCGGACCATGGAGTGAACCAGGGTCGGTAGCGAGAGGTCGCCGCCGCCAAGTATCTACACCTGCGTACAAAGGAAAAGCATTGTAACGTCCACATCAAAGCTTTTATTTCAAATACATACATTTTCGAATTTACTTTTATTTCAAAAAATATTAGTTCACTTTATAAGTTAAATATCAAACTAACTAACTTGCATTTGACCACAATCACACCTGTGTCGAGTCAATGTAGTCGACGATGAAGCACGCTGGCCTAGAAGTAACTTTTTATTACTCATGACTTTAAAAAATCCAGGTTGTACTTAGTTACCAGGAAAAAAACACTCTGGCACGGTTTTATTATGATAATATCTAGAAAATATACTGATCCGATTACGAACGTCTTTTTAAACTGAAAAAAAATCTACACTGCTCTTTATCCCGGACAATGCACGGTTCTTTTGAGTTAGGCCACAAAAACGCAGCCGTGGGCACAAGCTAGTGTTTGCTTCTCATGACGTGAGGTCGATCAACTATTTTCAATTAATGGTTGGTGTGGCGAACGTGACAAAATTTGGGTAGACAGTGTGCAGTGGACTTTATATTTAAGCTGAATTTAGTGAAATAGATTATTGCAAAACTGCAAGAACAACTACAAATTCTATAGCTACACTAATACTTGCTTAGAATAAAATAATAAACAAGAATACTCGCACACTCGACCAGTCAAGGTTACCGCACCACTCGATCGATCGTGAATCGATGTAGGATGGATAAGTCGACGATGATCCTATTACACCAGAACCTACTACGTCAACGTCATTGATCGATGAATGTCATCGATCGATTGGTGTGGTAAAACATTCACTAGATGTCTTATGAAATCAATATGGTACCCCAATTAAATTTCCTTCACTCAATAAATTAATTTTCTTTTGTTCCAGATTGGCCAAGCCACCTGACCTACGACCACATCTTCAACAACACACACTACGCCCAGTTACAACCCATACACCGGCCATACAACCCAGTCAATAGCTTTAATAGCAATCGCCATAGCAATAAATTAGGTTACAATGACACCAGAGTTAATGAGGTCGACGACAGACCACTTTATAAGGACGCTAGTGGTCCTCTACTTGTTGGGTTTGCAAGAGACCCTTTTAGGTATTCTGTGCCGGAGGATGATTACAAGAAAGGGGTCAGGTAAGTCGTCAAAACCTGTTCTTATTAGTATGTAGTGACGTCAATATGAGAGCAGCTCATGATGTACCTAAAAATTATAATCAGAAAGGTCGACTGCCCTGTCGAGTAAACTCGAGTATAGGTTCGACTAGAGTTCGTTTAAATTTATACTTGAAGGCTCTTCTGCTCTTCACATTTCTATAGATTTTTCCTTCCGAGTTAGGCCACGTTTCCATCTGATTAAACGTGCATGCGAGTTTCTTGCAGGTGGAAATGCGGCTTTAGCAAGCGACGACTACGAAACTCTCTTGTCTAGTTACCCGGCCACATACCTCATTCAAGCCTTTAGAAAATGCACGAACGACTTCTCCTTTGTAAAAAGGCCATGATGTTCTTCTTCTCTTTCAGGAACATAGATCCTCAAGTGTACATGAGCAAGACAGAGAACCGTGGCAAGCGAGGAGTCTTACACCTTTACAATATGATGTACTGTGCCAACGGCTGTGACCCTCTCTCCTATAAGGGTTATGGGTGCTACTGTGGGTTTCTGGGCTCTGGAAGACCAACTGATGGGATTGACAGGTGAGAAATTAATCTCATTACATTGTTTTATCAAGTGCTGTAAATGCGAGATTTTGATTAGCAGTGATGGGATACTGCAGGCTTTCAGTAACAGTAGGCTTTCATTTAGGTACTAATGTATTCGATAATAATGATGTACATACACATACACAGTTTAAAACTAAGAGAAACGACAATCCAACATGTGCTTTGTTTTCATACGTTAATCCTCATGTGCCAAAGATAAATCCTCATCTTTTTTCTTTGGTAGAACCTAACCTTTTGGTAATACCGGTACAGTTGACCTTTTTTTTTTTTAGTTTTAACTACGAGTATGTTTACAGGTTTTAGTTTGTTTACAGTCATAACATTATTATCTTCTCTATAGCTTTAAGTTGGTGTGTAAATTGTACATGTATCTAAGCTTACAATCGATTTAATTTAAATTGCTCATGTGGTGTTTACCTATAAGTAGTTGTTACACTGTGCAAAGTTTTTTAATCACGATTGTTATTTTTAAGCTCATACGTGTAAACAATTGTTGGTGAACCAAATAAATAAATAAATAAAATAAATAAATAACGCTTCTGTGCTTCCGCGAAGTAAAATCTAGAAAAATGCTACTGGTACCTACAGTATTCAAGTAGTTCTTCAATGGCCACAACAATATAAGTTCCATGGAATCCTTATAGAGTCTTCTTTACCTGCAGGTGCTGCAAGCTCCACGATGAATGCTACGAAAACATCTACTGTCCATTCTACACCGTGTACCTACAGCCATACTTCTGGAAGTGCTACCACGGACAGCCGCTGTGCGCGCTCGAGAACTTCGACTCGCAGTATGACTTCATCAACGGCTGTGCGGGTAGGCTGTGCGAGTGTGACAGGTATGTTAAGTATAAGTGCGCACTTCTAGCTTATTGACGGTCTTTGTCAATCACTTGACTTAACTGTTTCTTGAAACCTTTGTGAAAACTGATAACATAACATAAACCCAGGGGCACAGTAGTACTCGCTACCTTTTTTCGAAATGTTACGTCGTATTTTTGAACCCTTACAGGTTAGGTCTGAATAAAACTTGAGAGCCCAAATGAAAAGTATGGCTTCGTTTGCTAAATGTTCTTTGTTCGTAGAATGGTTCTACGAACAAAGAACATTTAGCAAACGAAGCCATACTTTTTTACCGATATGTACGGTTTGTGGACCTTCTAGAGAGGGGAACGGCTCGATGCGAGATCTAATAACTCAAAACCAAAAGTGCTATGAAGTTGTGAACGAAGAGATTCCCTAACTACAGGGTGCTCCGTGGCCATATACTCGTATAAGGGGATGTTGGGTAGCCGATGACGAAAAACAAAAAAGGTTTCAAAAAATTAGGCCACAATAAACGACTTATGTAAAAGTTCCTATCAAATGAATTTTCAAGCAGTTTGTTACAGTTGGTGGCATTTACTTTAGTTCAATCACAGATTTGATGTTACCAAACTGCATCAGACTGCCCAAGTCGTTTATTGTGGTCGAATTTTTTGAAAACTTTTTTCATCATCAGCTACCCAAAATCACAACAACTTCTGGAACACGCTGTAGTTGGGAAAAGGCTAGGCTAGTTACTAAGATCTCTCTTCTCAGAGTTCACAACCTAATAGCACTTTTGCTTATGAGTTATTAGATCTCGCGTCGACCAGTGTTTTACATGAGGCGGCTGCCTACCAGACCTCCACAATCCATTAACTCGGTACTCCTTGGCAAGACTGGAGTCAGATTTTCTGGCTTCTGACAATCCGTAACGACTGCTAAAGACTACGAATAATAAAGATATGTACTTAAATGATAGCCGGGACCAACGGCAGGAGTCTCGGTATGTTAAGATGGTCACCCATCCACAGACCGACCGGCAAGCGTTGAATAGCGAACCGTGCGGCTGTTATTCTTTAGCCACGAGCTCCCCTCTAGAGATCTTAGCACCCAATTCACATACAATGTTTATGTGGCATTACTTTTTCTAGAACCTCATTAGACTAACTTATATCTTTCCAGACAATTCGCAATGTGCGTCAGAAAATACCGGTGTCCAAGGAAGCGAGCACTGTGTCGCTCATCGCCGATACGTCTGCTGCAGAACTTGCTCATGTTCCGATGACGAATGTCTACCTTTAACTGTACAAAATATACCTAATACACTGTCTTTTGAGCCATAGTTACCAGTGAAGATTTTTACTGTCTACCAAAATATACAGGGTTAAATAAAGTTATGTAATTTGCGATAAGTAGGTACCTACTCTGCAAATGTGATGCGTGGACCTTAATTAGTTTCCGCTTGTGATTTAGTCCTATTCATAAAATTAATTTATTATCGATAAAATATCGATACCTAAAGCATCGGTTAACGTAAGGGACATTTACCCTAAATGCCAAAATGAACCTTACGGCGATTAATTTAAGTGGCATTTGTCAAAAATTCTAAAATGTCGCTTACGTTAATTGATACTTCTGGTATCGATATGCGATAAATAAGTATTCATCAGCGTTTTGTTATTTCTGACGAAAAACTGTTTAAGAAGGTGCTGGAGTGTCAATAGACTTTTTGTAAGTATATTGCATTGTTATTAGGCCAAAGTACAAGTATCTGTCGGCGAGCCACAATTCGGATTTATACCGTCATCTTGGTTTTTCTTGGGGGGTTCACTGCCGTGATACCAGATGTTTTAGGAGCACGGTAGTGATCCCGCCGAGTCGAGTAAAAGGCATCTCTCGAAGCTACTGACTGTGACAGTCATTCAATCGGCAACAGATGTACTTAATATTAGCTACATACGTATAGATATTATAGTTACCAAGTCATTCCTATGGAATGGATAATCATATTGTAACCCTAATTAAAATAAGTAAGTACCGTTGTAAATAAAATTAAATAATCTAAATCTTAATGTTGTTTCATTTGCCACATCAACTAAGATATGATCCATGTGATGTAACTTCCAAAAACTTAAGGAATAATCTTAAAAACTTTACTAACGAGCCAAAATATTGTTGTAATCGACATTCTCATAACGTCACATTTTGCGTAAATTAAACTTTCACGCAAAAAAACAAATGTTGTAACTACGAAATGTTTGTGTAATATAGAAAACAATATACTGTATGTAAACCTACGTTTGTAAACACAAAAGAATTTGATTAAAATCATCGTGATACTTTCCCAAAAATTGCACAAAAAAACTGTAGTATATTTTTAAAATTATAATAGAGTGAACGCACGAATGGCCTATCTCTGCATCTAGCCGAATTAAACTAACTATTGTATCAACGACACAATGAATCTCACGATGCGGTCACAGTTCGCTTTGTACGAAAACCATTACAAAAATAATCGTCCACCACATAGGTAACGTGGTCCTCAAGACAAAGTATACAAGGCTTATGGTCCCGGGGTAATATAGGTCTTTAAAACTACTTTTCGTGAGAACAACCTTCTTTGATGGTAGTTGAGCCTCAGAAAAAAGATCGGGCAGATTTTTTTTATATTTTTTCGCCATTTGCTAACGGATTTTTTAAAATGTTTTTTATCCATTTGCTAACGAAATGCAATGATTATTTTTGTATGGAAGAATTCTCGAGGTGATCCCGTCTATATTTGGTGAAGATATCTGATAAAGACTTTCAGAGTAACTCATTGGAACTCTTCAATAAATCACAGCAAATCGTCCGTAATTGCTGCCAGCGCAAGTCTGTTTGATGTTTACACAATTGCACAACATAAATTCACGCCTGTACCTACACTCTAAAGGGTGTACAGAAGTGTACAGCAAGTACATTTTTATTTTGCGTCAGATAACCATTATCTATTAGACAGAATCACAAGACGTACATAGAACGAATACCAGTTGATTGCAGTCCAAAGTGTGGCATATCTTCATCTATCTCTTGAGCAACTATTCTCTTTTAAAATTTTTCAGACGCAAAAAATATAGATCAAGCTATTCATCTTAATCACTGGTACATCTTAAAAAATATTAACAGACTCAATCAAAATCAATCATCATTTATTAAAATTAGGTTTAGAAGTACATGTTGAACGCCAAAATTTATACAAAGACTCTAGACGCCCACCAAGAATAAGTGACGTAACAAACTCCCCAGCAATAATTTAGCGCGAGAGATACAGATATATGTAGGCATAATGGTTGTGTAACTTGCCCTTATCACAATATATCCCACACAATAGAACATCCAAAAATAGAACTGATTAGCAACCCAGCCTAAGCAAGAACATATTTATTTATAAACATTGATCTTGATACAAAACCATACCTTTTCTGGCTGATTGACTAAGAATACGGCCCTTCATTTTGGTTTTTGCTCGCCTATTCAATGTCATAACCATAACGCATGAATTTCGAACTCTACTCACCTTTTGTCTCCATTTTTCTGGATGGTGTGACTAGGACAAGGAACAATTTTCGATATTGATTGGTATATTAAGGTTTAGAGATTTACTGAAGTGAAAAGCAGACACTGATAAGAATTTGACCAGAATTGAATATGTACTCGTAGCTTGTACATTGCTTGCTTGCTAATAAACCAACTCAAGATATTTAATAAATTATATAAACATAAATTCTCACTTGCCCGAAGCCGGGAGGAATGGTCAGAACAGGCTGAAAATAAATAATGATAAAAGATAAACGTAATCAGCATTATTATATGTTCCCCGTACGATCGTTAGCCAATTAGGACGACGACGCCATAAGTCGCAACTGAGCAAACAAAATAATTTGTGGCAACTACGGGCTTACGAAAGTACCATAACTGTCAACCCACTGATATAAATCATGTACCATTGTTTACACCATATCTTATGGGATTCACCCACGGCTATCTTTGGATTCACCGCATCTCATGGCATGCTGACCCCTTCGTTGGCACCCGGGGAATATGCGTGAGGCGTGACCTAACTCAGAGATGTCTTCTGTGAAAATCAGATAGAGTTATCTCTATAGTTACCTAATATATGAATCAATTCAAACAATCTTGTTATACCTACTTAAATTAAAAAAAATACTATTTAGCAGTTTTGTCATTCTTTCTAAGAGAATTTGAATGTAGCAACTTAAATTAAACAAGGCATGCAGTTAATTTTTTTTAGGTTTATGCCCGCTATCTAGTGTTGCAAGCTACACCTACGAGTAGGTCTGACTTCGTTTAGAAATCTATGGTTGACATTATCTACGATCCATTACGATCATAAAATTTTCACCGAGAGAGTTATTTCAGAAAATAATCGCTTTTCATCAGGCTCGGTCGAGGTCAAAAGCTAGCCCAACACTCAATAAAAATAAAAATATTTTTTTAAGCAAGCTTGATTGACAACTTAGTAATTACTGTTCTCCTGCTGTGATCGACGCCACCATCTATCGTCTAATCCCACAGGCTTAGCTGTCCGTCTAGGAACGAATTTAGATGCCCGCATACATCCATTCTAAGGTTTCTAATTTCTGAAAATCAGAAAAACCTATAAAAATAAAGATTTAATATAATAGAAGTGAAGACGGAAGACGCAGCGTCGGAAGGCCTACCACAAGGTGGACCGATGACCTGGTGAGGGTCGCGGGTAGCCGATGGATGCGAGACGCACAGGACCGGTTGTTGTGGCGACACTTGGGGGAGGCCTATGTCCAGCAGTGGACGTCTTTCGGCTGATATAATGATGATAATGATAATAGAAGTGTGCGAAGGCTGTACCTTCGCAAGAACTGGAATTCTCTGCCAGAGTCTTCTTAAATCAAGAGTGAATCGATTACTTCTAGGCAAGCGTGCTCCATCGTCGACCCCACCAGCGCTTACCATCCGGTGAGATAGTGGTTTAGTTTATGTTGATAATTCGTATGCATGTCAGTTTTGTGAGAGTAAATAATTTTTCTTTATTCCTTCTACAAACGCGAGCCTATCAAAAAACCGGCTAAGTGCGAGATGAACTTGCGCACGAAGGGTTCCGTACCATTATCCATAAAAAAAAACACGTTTGTTGTATGGGAGCCCCACTTAAATATTTATTTTTATATTTTAGTATTAATTGTTGTTATAGCGGCAATAAAAATCCATCGTCTGTGAAAATTTCAACTATCTAGCTATCATAAATCATGAGATACAGCCTGGTGACAGACAGATGGGCAGACAGACAGACGGACAGCGGAGTCTTAGTAATAGGAACCCTAAAAAGAGACGTTGGTCGAATTCGGTTTGTAGAAAAGTTCGGTTTTGTAGAAAACCGAACTATTGTGGAACTAGACTTGCCTTCGCCGTGCTGCCTAGGTTCGAGGGACAATTACAATGCCTTTTAGTCGTGGCAGTAGGTACCTAACGGCGATTTTCGTAAAGCAACAGTGACGTAGGTATACGATGGTGCGTCCTGTAAATAGTCGTTGATAGTAGATACAGCTAACTAATTATAATGAGTCACGGCGAATCAATACTCAATTAGCGAGTTATGTCTCCTGAATTGATTATGTGATGCTGATCACATAACTGTAAAGCGAAGGTATTAAATCTGCCAGTTGACTAACACGCTTCACACTTCGATATAGAATTTGAACAAAAATGTTTTATTTAAAAGTGAGTATTAAATTAATTACTAGATATGTACAGACGCCAGGACATCAAGCTACCCGAAACTAAAAAAAAATCCCAATCAACCTTGAACCAAATGCTGTAGCGATAGATTTGAAAATCTAACTAAGAAATTTAACAGATTTTTGTAGATTGATGTACTGGTGACTGTACTATTCTTTTTCAACGCGTATCCATTCGTGGCTCAGTGTAATTCCTCTTTTGAACGCCACATACTTTGCCATACTTTGACTATAGGCGCAATTCTCGTATATCTAATTAGTGTTCGCATTCGCTTACCGAAGAAGCAAATAAAAACACCAAATTTCCCTTCATTTCGACAAGTCCCAGGCTTTGATTGTCGCAGAGAATTATATTGCGACTTTGAACGCTTTTAACAGACTTAAAAAAAGGAGATTCTCAATTCGGTTGATTTTTTTTGTGTTTCTTACCTCATAAACTCATAACTCCATCATTTAGGAACCGATTTGATTTTTTAAAAATAGAATAGAACTCCTATTTTTTTGTTTATTTAATTTATGATTAGTTATTTACTTCTTTTTCAGATGCCATTCCATATTTTCGTATTAATTATAATCTTTATCGTAATAAATGAGTGTTTTTCAAAGCCTGCAAAGAAACCTTGTTCTCAAAAACATCACGGGAGAAGAAGCGAAAAGGAGGAGGAAAAAGACTGCGTTTATCTCTTTTATCCTTACTATTACTATTACCCTTACCCTTATTACTATTACCCCTACCCCTTTTATTATTATAACCCCTATGGATAAATCTTGTGTGGTATTAAAGGTTTTCCTTCGTTTTGTTATTTTATTATTGTGTTTTGCATAGTTTGATTCCGCCAGGCCCGTTCCATCATCGGAACAAAAGACGTACGGCGGGCCATCGCCGGTAGGTACATGGTGGACATCCCACCCACACGCACAAAACGTTTTGGGAATACCTACATTAATTGTGCGTACAGCTAAGGAGTGGAATTCCCTGCCATAGTCCTGATAGTTACAACCTGGAAGTGTGTCAAGAGTGAATACCTTACTTCTAGGCAAGCGTGCTCCATCTTCGACCACGTGTGTGTGTAAAATGCGTGCCTATCAAGAGTAAAAAAAGGCTTTTGGATAAGAATTCGCTCGCGTTAAAGTATCCTATAACCATTTCCATCTCTGTGACACACTTTTTTTTTAAACGTTGCCCCACACTAGATATTTATCCTGTAGGTACCTATAGTGAGTGCGTTTACAAACATACAAACTCACATGCACCAACAGCCAGACCCGGAACAACTATCTGTAGGCCATACAAATATTTGTTCCGTGCGGGAATCTAACCCACGACGGCACGCAGCGAATGCAAGCAGCCAATCGCTCAACCACTGCGCCAACCGTGTCCTTCGAAGTTTGTTTTTTGTGCGTCAGTTCTTGCGGAATTAACGTGTTTTCTTTCTTTCTTCTTTCTGTCTTTCGCATTTATAAAATGAATTAATAAGATATGTTTTACTTCTTAACAAACAGTGGCTCATTAACTAATGCCATAATAGCATTATTTAGTCTAGAGTTTCCCCACTATTGGGACACAGGCCTCTTCAATCCTCAATTCTTTATTGCGTACCATAATGTATAAAGTTGGTAGAAAATAATTATCTTAGTCACAATTATGGACCCAGTCGGGCACAGCATAGATCAAGTAGGAGAGAGGAGGAAGAGCACTGGGTGTTTAATGTGATATATATGTCGCAGCCAACTAGCAAAATCCGCCGTTTCATTAAAAGTCTAGCCTTTTCATTGAACTGTGCCGTTTAATCAGCGACTTAAGGGACATGGGCAAGTCATTAAACGATATTGAACAAAAGATGTCACTTAGGTCGCTGAAAAATCGCCAAATTTAAATGAAAAGGCTAGGCAACCAATTAAACGGCTGATTAAGCTAATATGCTGCGACATATATTTATAGGTTTTTTTTTTTTTTTATTAGTTAAGTTGTTAGTAAGTTGCTTATTCTGTTTATTTTTTATATTAGGTACTTATTCATTATTTATTGTGTTATTTATATTTTTACTTGTTAAAGTTGCTTATTCTGAGAGGGAGTGGACCGCAGTCGTATCGTAGTTTACCTACTAGTTGGAACATGATTAGAAATTTTTGTTTCGGATACGCCGATTTCCGAGCGATGTTTTCGTTCACTATTTTGAAAGTAGTGGTGATGGAATAATTACCGCAAGTAAAGTACCTAGTAGGCTTGCCATCCTGCCAAGGTTGCGGATTGTTCGAAAGAGTTACCATGGCCCTGGATCGCAAAGGGCACTAGGAGGAACACGGATGGGTTTTAGTTAGTAAGAGTCTGACACTCCCTCCCGCTCCACCCACAGCGGAAGGGGTCATATAATGATTTCCCACCCATCAAAAAAATCCTTACCGTAACAAGCTACGAAGTCGTAACAATTACTACTGGACCACGACTGACCTCCATTTTCAGTGTTGAAAAAAATTTCATACCTACTATCATAGTTAGTTAGTTTCATATCATTACACGTCAAAGACTTGTCAACTTTTAGTTTGGACTTGACAATTTGTGAACATCTATGCAACATCGTAACTATTTAATGATTTTGCCGAACAAAGTCAACAGTAATAAAACCACATACATCGTCAAATGTTTGTCGTTTGTCAATAAACTTCAGAAGCTGTCTCCGTGTGTCACAATGAACGGTGCCAATCTCATGAACCATTAGCCAATAGGTACAGTCTACAAAATTAATAGGTGTACAGGCGGCTAGAGAACCCTTTTCAACTCATATTGTCCTGACCAGGAGGTCCATAGGCAACTGCAACCACTTGCTATCGTGTGAATCACCAACTTATTTGCCACTCTACGTGCGTGCGAGCGTGCTTCTTTCACATAGACCTTACTATAAAACGCTGATGAAGCTAGAACACGGTTCAAATTGGTCGTATTCCTATGAAGATCCGGCAAGAAACTCCACGGTCTAAGTAGTCAAATCTTTGTCTGTTAAATCTTTGTTTCGTAGGTACTACCTGGTATTCTTTGAAAGGGTAAGCGCTTAAGCAGAGAACATTAAAGCAGCCCAAGTCTGTATGCCCACAGAGACTGGGCTGCGCTAAGAATTTTCGACTCAAAAAACATAATTATATCACCCGACCCTGAATGAACTAACCTCCTACCCAGACCCTACGTTTAAAAGTCGAGTTTGCGATCACCAGACTAATAAAAAAGCATTTTATGAATGACTGATTTCTCTATAATAAATATAGCATTATGCAGTGTAAAACAATCTTCATCATCGACCACATCATCGCTTACCATCAGGTGAGATAGTGGTCAAACGCGCGCCTATCAATAGATTCTTTTCCTGTTTCTAATCGGGGTCGGCTCTCTTAATCCTTCTTCTCCAGAGACATCTGTTCTGGAGCGTGCCTATCAAAAAATACTGACAAAAAACACTGTCTCCATTGCACACCAATCTATTTTGTCAACTGTACCCACTATAGGCCCACCTCAATGCCACTAGTTAATAGATCTGCAAGTGTTTGTTCGGACTTTAGACCAATCTCTGTAATTGCTGCGCCGATTTTGATGTAACGTTGACCTTACTTCAAGTCAAATAAGAGTACTTATAACAAGGTGTTTATTTAAATTTGAATAAGGTGATTTGACAACATTTTTATTTGTTATTAAAGAAATCTAAGTACTCGACCTTTAGTTACAAAGTAATTGACGGGTCTGTTACTCTGCCTTCTACAATGATTATATCTAAACAGTTTATGATTTTCATAACATCATTTAGAAAGATCTCGTCAGTTTGATGTGTCTTCAAAACTATGAGTAAGGAACTACTATAAGGAACCAAACCCAAACACTAAAATTATTAAAAAAAAACGGTAATCTCTTAGGATCATCCATGGGTCCCGGGCAGGGGGTGCAAAGGGGTGCATTTGCACCTCATGGGAAATCATCAAATCACTCTTACTGACTAAAACCCATCCGTGTTCCTTTTGCCCTTTGCGTTCCAGAGCCGCGGTGACTCTTTCGAACAAATTCTGCAGATTTTCACTCCAAAAACATAAAATACACATCAACTAATGCCTCATAAAGAGAACTTAGTATTTCCGAAGCGAGGTGCCTACAATTTTTAAGCTCTTCCCTCCTTCTACATAACTCGACAAAGTTTGTTCTAGCTCTGTATGAACGGGCAAAAGAGATCCTTAAGGTCCTGACCACAGATATAGACAGACATAGATAACGCCAGTATCACGATTGGCACTACGTGTGGCACCTAACTGACGTCCGACTAGCGTACACCGATGCAGACTGAGCGCGAAAGTGGCGGCTTACGATTTTTGTACGTAAGCTGGGCATCGAAGCAGGCACGCGAAGTAGTTGCTCTTGCGTTATCTATGTCTATATATATCTGTGTTCCTGACGGAATCAGCTCTTCATAGACCAGGCCGATTTGTTTTGAAGTCTCAGCCGCGACCATACATTCAAGTACTGAGATGTGCGTATAAATGAACATATATACAGTGAACGGTCGTCGGTGTTGGTCCCACAGTAAATTGTTCATAATGGTGAACACAATGACCCTTTTCAGGTATTGCGTTTATTCTGTTACACGTTATATAATTATGACGCAACCAACTAGCTTAATCAGCCGTTTCATTAAAAGCCCAACCTTTTCATTGAACTGCGACATAAGTGACATGGGCATTGGGTTGGAGTTAGATCGCTGAAAAATCGTCGCAGTTAAATGAAAAGGCTAGGCCACCAAGTAAACGGCTGATTTAGCTAGTTGACTGGGACATAATACACCCGGTGTAAGTCTCATGTGCGTTACGTTCTAAAAAAAGAAGTTCAAATGTATGTTGTAAATGTTTGTGTGAACTATTCGTTGGAGTTCCATATAAATAAATAAATAAAATCTCCAAAACTTGTATAAAATGCTCCCTTTATATTATTACTAATATAATAATGAATATAGTCAACAATATTTACAATCAAATTTACAGTTTTATAAGAACTTGACGCCTCCTATGATGTTCACTGGCCGGCCTTTATACTTCTTCGATACGTCACCCTCGATCTGTGGGCAATGGATGGCAATGGATGAATATTATATTTTTATCATGAAATGTAACATCACGCATATTATACAACATGTAACAGAATAAACGCAATATCTCTTAAGGGGTCATTGTACTCATTATGATCAACTTTCACTATGGGACCAATACTGAAATCGCGAAAAAAAATCGACTGCTTCATACATTTCTGTGCGCATAACTATTATGCAAAATGTACGGAACAGCTGATTTCTTTTTCGCGATTTTGGGGCTAGTAAAAAATGATACAATGAACCCCTAAGAGGTATTGCGTTTATTCTGTTACACTGGCCAGGCGGGACAGCTTCGCTTCTGCTTCAGAGCTAGTACTGTTGCTACATATAAGTCACCTGTGCCTGCAGCTCCTTGGTTCGCTGCACGATGCGCGTGAGCACGGGCCTGAGCTCGGCGGCTCGCGAGCCAGCCGCCGAGCTCTGTTCAGCCGCGCGGGTGGCCAGGCGGGACAGCTTGTCGCAGAGCGTCAGCTTTTGCTTCAGTTGAGCTGTTAGCACGTCTACGTATCTGTAAGACGAGAAACAGACGTTAGAAATAAAAAATCGCGAAGAAGACGCGACGAGACGAGACGCGATGAGACGCGACGAGACGCGGCGTGGCGCGACTTCGTGTGGTGTATAATTGTGTTGCCGATTCGATCGATCTCCGATCTGCACGGCGTCCAACATGGCGGTCAGAGCGGCTGTGCTCTCTGTATAGACAGCTGAGGGAGTAGCTGTCTCTCATACACTATAGTTATAGTACACAGACCTGGGCGAATGCTTCACGAGGTGCAGGTGGTTGATCTCGGGCGCGGTCATCTTGGCGGTGGCGATATTCACGGCGTCCAACATGGCGGTCAGCTCTGATCCCGATACAGAGAGCACAGCCGCTCGGCTGTGCTCTCTGTATAGACAGCTGAGAGAGTAGCTGTCTCTCATACACTATAGTTATAGTACACAGACCTGGGCGAATGCTTCACGAGGTGCAGGTGGTTGATCTCGGGCGCGGTCATCTTGGCGGTGGCGATATTCACGGCGTCCAACATGGCGGTCAGCTCTGACCCCGATACAGAGAGCACAGCCGCTCGGCTGTGCTCTCTGTATAGACAGCTGAGAGAGTAGCTGTCTCTCATACACTATAGTTATAGTACACAGACCTGGGCGAATGCTTCACGTTGTGCAGGTGGTTGATCTCGGGCGCGGTCATCTTGGCGGTGGCGATCTGCACGGCGTCCAACATGGCGGTCAGAGCGGCTGTGCTCTCTGTCGGCAGCTGCTGCAGCAGGCTGAAGGAGTGGCTATCTCCTGAGGTGTTGGTCTCGTACAGACGCATCTTTAGGAATGATTCCAACTAGAAAAAAAATGTCTGGATTAGAGAATGAAAATGTTTCAAAAGAAAATTGACAAACGAGATCCAAATTTAGTCCAGGCTCGAAACAGTACTTTAAAATTGGTTGGGGCAAGCTGTTGTATTCGTTCAAAGCAAAAAAAAGCTAGCAAACAAACGGAAATTAATTAATTAATTATTGAGAAGGCGAGTGAGCGTACAAAGAACAGTGCTGCCCATTCTCTGGTGTCTCCCTTAGTCGCCTCTTACGACACCCACGGAAAGTGACGGGAAGTTCCGTATGGTGTCGGACGTAAAAGAATAGCACCATCCCGTATGACAGTACGGGCTAGAAATTCGTTTTTCTTCTTCTCTTCCTTCCTGTCTCTTGTATACATACCTCGACGAGCTGGTCGACGACCTGGCTCCTGGTGGCGGGGTTGTCCAACAGAGTGAGCGCGTCCTTCCCGCGCGCCACTCCGCCGCACACTCCCTGTTCCTCCACCACAATGCCGGACTCCTCCAGGGACACGTGTGCTAAGTCTGCTGATATGTCCTGTAAAGGGAAAAGGAGATAATTAGAAATTTTGAAGAGGAAATTTTGGCAAAGAGATAGATTATAGTCTGAAATAGCACATAGGGTTTTTAACCCAGGAGTACCAATGTTCCCTTGGGATAAATTCCGACATCACGTGGGCGCAACCGCTGGCAGAAGGTAGTCACGACTTGAATTTGCCTGTAGAGGATGTCGCAGACACGATGGAGACAGCATGTACTCATCTAGCTACAAAAAAGGACTGTCACGCAGATGTGAGTGACGAAGACGAAGCTCCAAAACTGAACTTATAAAATAGTCATATTTATTTCAGGTAAGTACGTTCTGTTTGATAGAAGAAACATATCGAAAAAAGTATTGTCTGTTGAACTTTGTTCCTTCCGACGACGCAGGTCAAGGTAAATTTATAAACTGGAATTTTAAAAATATCAATGTGGTAGGTATACCTATTGAAAAGTTCTTTAGAAGTATTAGTAATTATCTACATATAAATATCAAGTTTTTAATGTTTTGAAAGTAGTTATGTTATATATAAGTTATGGCCGAAAAAAATTGCCACATTTTGCCCCAGTAATGTTTTAGTCTCATGAAATTGAGGGCCTATTGCCATCAAGTGGGCAAAATTCGGAAACCAATATTTTTTTCCTGGTATTCCTCCTAAAGCTTACTAGCTTAAAGTAACTTACAACATTCTCAGGTGCAGCGACGTCAATGTTCCCCCAGTCGATTTCGGCGCCTGCGTCGCCATCGCCGAAGTCTATGTCAGCCGCTGCGTCTATGGAACCGAAGTCTATCTGTACCTAAAGGGTAAAGGATATGACGTACTTAGCACTTCTTGAATAATATTGTACCAACTAGAGTATCTTATTGTTAACATTTATGAAGAAACTCGTTATGATTATTATTGAGCACCACAATGTATTTAATTAAATACGTTTTTAATGTCATAAATAAAAGATATTGGCGCCTCAATTTGTAGGCATATATATCTAATTTTGCTGTGCTGGATTTTAAACATTAAGAATGACTATGCAAAACCTTGTGAATTTGAATAACAAAATAGTTCACCAAAAAGCTACAAACGTTTTTGACTTTGACTTTGAATCCAGAAGGCGAGTATCACCGAGAGAGTCCTAATCATCTTAGAATTACCGTGAGTTTAGCTTAAAAAGACACACATGAAAGAGTGGAAGGCTGTGAGAGAAACCTTTGTCTAACAATGGGACACTGTAGGTTCAAAAACAAAAATGCTACCAAGTAAATAAGGACCAAAATCGATTGGCAATAGTACCTGATCTCCAGCCCCCTGGTCTTCATCATCTAGTTCGATATGTACTGGATCAGGCTCCACACTCAACGGAGCTTCCCCATAACTCCACTCGTACACCGTGGTGTTGCCATGCTCTACCACATATTGCAATAATGGCAACACCTCCGACGCTTTGTCACCCAAAATGTACTTCGAAAATGCTGAGTAGAGGTCAATGCCTGGCTGTAGAGGTTTAAGAGATTTGCCTATCTGTAACAAATAAATAATATTGCAATTTCTGTATTTTATAACACAGTTATTTCTATTTACTAAATAGAAATGCGTATCCCACCTGTGTTATAGCTACCTATATCTATTCACATCATTATTAAAAATAAATAAAATCATATTGTCTATTTACATACTTAATACTGGTATTCAGCTGAAACCGGCTTGACTGGGAGCCAACCCCAATAAAGTTGGGAATAAAGGCTAGGCAGATGATGATGGTACTGGCTACACTGGCGGACAAAATTGATGGGCCTTTCATTAGGCACTGGGCAGCTAGGCATGTGCGTAATGGCATACATGTCGCCAATTAATTTAAGCTTTTTATGTACTAACAATAGGTTAAGATTTTACTAACACTATATGGATCAATGGTCTGAATTAAATAAATTATTATTATTATTATTATTATATTGTCTATTTGTAATAATAAAATAACATAAAATACAATTTAAATCAACTATTCAGTAGACCTACCTTGTCATATATGTCGGGCAGCACCTGAAGCCTGTCCACCAGCTCCTTCTTGATTCGGTCGCCCTGAATGCCGAGCTGTTTGCAAAGCGTCAGGAACTCTGACTTGCTTGACGCTTCATTCTTCAGGAAGTCTGTGTGCTTCTTCTCACATTCCTGTAAAGAAGTGAAAATCCTAATAATACCTGAGTGAAGTTTAACTTCTACCGGTTAATTTCACTGTAACGGCATTCATGCCGCCACAAAAACCAACGTAGCAGAATCAACATCACAACAAATGAGACTCGCAGCGCCATCTATCTCGACAGCTGCGAACTAACTGACAAAATCCTAAATCGCGATATCAGAGTTTACCGTGCGATTAGAACATATGCAAATCCCGAATATCAACTCTCGGGCAGTTGCCCACCAGACACAAACAACCGTCTGGTCGGAGGATCCTCCCTTTTCAACGGAGGTATGCGGGACTTTACTCTCTGTTCCGCTACCTTCTAAATCACTTTGTGCCGAAATTTTGGATTCGCTCATTGAGCGAAAAAATAGCAACGCGTTGTGGCACTTAAGAAAAGGGCCACAACACGTTGTGGAAATGAATAAATGCTATGACGCATTCTGAGCCCTAACTGATGCGACCACATCGTGATCGATACATGGCTCTGATATTATCGGTCACCGCAAACCTAACTACAACGACGGACCCATGCCGCGCGGGGCTCCTGTTTCTGTCCGCAGTGTTTAAAAAAAACTTACATGAACGGTACGACGGGAGCTAATTTGCCTCCCCAGTCGCGTATTTAGCCTTGGACCAAGAAGGCCACGGCCCAAATGGTGTAACATATATACAAATCTAAGTAAGGCTCTTTAGTGTTGCGGATTTTGTTGGAAAGAGTTACCACGGCCCTGGAACGCAAATGGCACTAGGAGGAGAATGGATGGCTTTTAGTCATTAAGAGTCTGACACTCACTCCCGCCCATAAAAAAAAAAGTTATGCTCTTTAAAAATAAATGAATATTAATAACAAACTGAATGACAATAATCATGTTTTCTACTACATTCTGTCTGCATTTAACCATGAGAAATGTTCTCAAAATAATACATTACATAATCAAATGATTTTTTCCATATGATTAAATATAGACATTATTGTGGAGTTACCACTTTTTAATTGTGATCTTACTAATATAGATATCATACATTTAACCAAAAACGTGCCATATTTTCGCAAAGTTGACACCAACTGCACAAATACAAACAAGCAATACTTTAGAAGTTAAGGTAAGTAGGTACTACTCACAACTTGCAACTGGTCTTCTTTAGCAATCTGTTTCTTGAGGCCGGGGATCTCATAGTTGACATTCCTGACCAGGATCTGAGCTGCCTCGGCCAAATAGAGATTGTCTTTCTCATAGGTACGGGCTATGTCTTGCCAGTCCTTCATTCTTTGTGACCCATAGCTATGAAGAGTAAAATATTTAAGAAATTAAAATAGACAGAACATCACACCTGCGCAACAATAGCAATGAACACAATCGAAACGTATTCCAGACCCATTGTTATATATAAAGTTATCCGCACAGCCACATAAAATATATATGTAATGAACACCTATGGTTAAAATGACAAAATTAAAGCATTTATGAACAACGACATCACATGAATTTATGTATTACGTAATTAAGCTACTGTATTCCCCATGGCTTAGGCTGTTGGTACCTATAATACACACACATATTGCCATAAGTGACGAACCTATTGCCTTCAATTGTAACACAAATCCAGTTATCCAGTTACCGACCACCTACCAACCGAATTCAGTCAGTAGGCAATCGGTAACTATGTACTATGAAATTTCAAATGGGGAACCCCAACAACCCTTCTCCCGAAACTACTAAACTTCTATGGTATATTAAATTAGTTATAATGGCGGTCTTTATTTAATTTTTGTACCATCTTGTATACCATGTTTTTATGCAAATAAATGTTATTCAATTCTGGTATTCAGGAATTCACATAATATAACTAAAATCTAAGTATTCAAGTAAACATGTTTAGAGCTACAACTTTCTATTGCAACCACCATCAAATTAATCAAGTAAAGTTACCTTCCAAACAGGTTCTTACTATCTGCTTCAGTCTCCTTCAATATCTCAACTATCTTCTGGC